>CM035623.1:85429548-86669548 GCA_020496765.1 Gossypium stocksii
GACAGTATCTGGATCGATTTGTGGTGGTGTTCATCGACGACATCTTAATTTATTCTCGCGATGAGATCGAGCATGTCGAGCATTTGAGACTTGTGCTTTAGACTTTACGTGATAATCAATTGTACGCGAAATTCAGTAAGTGCGAGTTCTGGCTACGATAGGTCAGCTTTTTCGGACATATAGTGTCTGCTTCGGGTATTTGAGTCGATCCGAACAAAATTTCAGCCATTCTCGACTGGAAACCTCTTAGAAATGTTTTGGAAGTTTAGAGCTTCTTAGGACTTGCTAGTTACTATCGACGATTCGTCAAAGGTTTCTCGATGATTGCGACACTGTTGATGAAACTACTACAAAAAGAGGCCAAGTTTGAGTGGTCTGAAAAGTGTCAGAAAAGTTTCGACCAGCTGAAAACCCTTTTGACGGAAGCTAACATCACTTATAATCAAAGTGCAAATAATCTCATACACAAAACCATACGGCACTTCATTTCCATCTACTAATATACATGTATCACAAAAGATCATTCTCTATTATTAAACCAATTTGAAACTCTTAACAACAATTTTAATACCAATGCATTGTCTTTTAACATCTAGCATAAGTTTTCTCATTAATCAACTATAGCCGAATACCCTTTAAAACTACCAAGAGCATTACATTAGTTATAAACACAAGTACACGTTTCAAGACCTCCTTATCATCTTTTTAAAACACCAACATTACTCAAATATTTGCTTAAGTCTATATTCGGCAAAAATATACACAATTGGACACACTAGCCGATTACCAATTAGCATCTAATACACATAGATGTATTTAACTAGCTCAACCCTCACCTTTCTACCATTACTAATGAAAAACATCAAAGCACCAACCATTTTATACATTTCTTTCATGACCAAATGTATAGAAAACCAAAACCTTAAAATTTAGCACATATACTTATTGACCGTATGTACATAGCTTTTACATTCATCCTTAACACAATTTATCAAGCTTCAAACTCTAATTTATACCTTATATTATTTAAAACATCCACCACAAATTCTTTTCTCATGCAAAAACCACCCCATGGCCGAATGCCCTTATCACCAATAAGCCATACTATGCACACAATCCACAATTAAACTCACAAGCCTTTAATCACATAAATTTTATCATTATAAGGTCCATCTAACATTCATTCATTGATTTTAAACATCAAATTCGAAATTCAAAATCTATTCGAAATTCAAAATCTTTCCCTCATGACTAAACATCCAAATAACACCAAATTCAAAGATTAAAATCATGGGTCTAGGAGGGTAGAAAACAAAGAACTCAAAACATCAAAATAAAACTCAAATTATCATGAATTTACCTTGAATTTTGACCTCCAAGTGACCGACTATCAAAGGACCTTCTCTTCTTATTTTTTTTTCTTTGGTTTCGGCAAACATGAGAAAGACTTAATGAAGCTTTATTTTTATCACCCACTTTATGATATATTATAACCATTTTGCATATTATAAAATACATTATGATTATATCTTATTATTATATAAAACATATAATGCCTTATACTAACTCCCACTACCGTACACTTTAAATAAAATGGCTTAATAGCCATACAAATCCTTCACATTGGAAATCCTCAAAATCGGCCACTTTGAAATTTATCAACCACACTTTCAAAGTTTAACAATCAAGCCCTTTTTAATTATTTAACCACTTATATGATGAAATTCCCTTATTAACTTTTGGCATACTAATTCACATATAAAACACACAAGTTATAACATTCAATAAATTTTCTGACTCAGTTTCGTGGTTCCGAAACCACAATTCCGATTAGGGTCAAAATAGGGCTGTCACACCGAACCACTCCCAAAGTACGTTTTGAGTCTTGTAGGCTCACTTAAGGGATGATGTGCTTGTGTATGAATGATTTTAAAGATGAATGAAATTTTATAGCCCGATTTTGCATGGATGTTTACATTTAAGTCCAGTAACGCCTCGAACCCTGTCCGGCGTCGGATACGGGTAAGGGGTGTTACAGATACAGTAGCAACTTTAATTTTGTTAATCTTTAAACACATTATAGGAGACCCTTATCATCTTAAAGAAAGAAATTTAGAATTATTATCAAATTTAAACTATAAAAAATTAACCGATTTTAAATGGTATAAAGATGTCTTTATGACTAGAGTTATGCAAAGATCTGATAACCAACAACCATTTTGGAAAGAAAACTTTCTAGCAGGATGTCCTACTTTACTACGAGAAAAAGTTTGAAATCAAATAAGAGAAAATTACAGAGGTATTATTTCGTATGAAAAACTTACATATGGTGAACTAATTAATTTCAACCAAAAAGAAGGATTAAAAATTTGTCAAGATTTAAAATTACAAAAACAACTTAAGAAAGAAATATATCAATCTAGAAAGGAATTAGGATCATTATGCCACCAATTTAACATTAGGAATGAACCTTATTCTTCAAAAACATGTTACCCTGTAAAACTCAAAAATAGGAGAAAGAATATTTAAGAATATTATAAAAAAATCTAAATATAGAAAATATAGAAAGAAAAGAAATGTAATACCCTAAAATTTTTGTTTATGTTTCTGCTATTATTGAACACAAATATCTGTCTGCTTCAGTGGTTATGTGTTCTGGGTGTGTGAGAGGTCCCAAGTTCAAGTCACAACTTGGGAAAATTTTGGCTTTTTATGAACTAAGCCCAATCTGGGGTTATTAGACTTATAAGCAAAAGTTAGTTAAAATATGACAGAATGGGCCTACTGGTCTGGTGGTTGAGTGGAATGTTGTGTGAAGTGTTATGTGTTTGAATCTTAGGAGGGAAAAGGGTATTATTTTTGCTATAGAATTTTGGCTAGTGTTTGAGTTTAACCAAAAAGCTAAATAGTGGATTTAGTGAGGAGTTTGGTAGAGAGAATTAAGGGGAGAGGATTTTAGTGTTATCTGATTTTTCTGAGCATTATCGTTTTCTCTCTGCAAATTTTAGTTTCCCAAAAACTCCCCACTTTTCTAATGCCATCTCTTCTCTATTTCTTCTTTTCCTCAGTTTTTCTATTGTCAAACCCGAATTCTTCTGTCCATTCATCTTTTTGATTCTATCTCTTTTTTGTTGGCTACCACCACTTCGCTTTCGTTGGGTCAACTTTCGTCACACGTTCTGGTAAGCAGAGTTTTTGCTCTCTCTTACTCTTATTTTTCCAACTTCAATTTGGGGGGTTTTGACGTTTGGTAGTAGCATCTCGCGTGGATTAAGGATCTCATCATGCTATTGCGTAATCAATTGTTTCAAGGTGTTGGGGTAAGCTTTTCATCGCTTAAGGGATGCGTTTCTCATTTCGGATTCAAATTTAATTCGATTGATTAAGTGATAAATTGAGTGAAATTGGTCAATTATAGGTTCTGGAGTGCTCGAGGATTTTTTTAGCATAAGTGGAAACTAGGTGTGTACCCGAAACGCAAAAAACGAGATTTGATGAAAAGTCGAAATTGCTTGCTGTCGAGAAATAAGAGAATAGTTTTGGACAGCAGTTGTAGTCTGGCTTTGAAAAATCATAAAAAAATGGAAATTGAGTTAAAGGTTGAATAAAATAACAAATTAAATTTTATTGAGTCTAGTTTTTCATGGAAGAAATAGTGTAAGAATGGAATTGAAAATTATGAGATATGATAATTTTTGTGAGACAAGGTTAGAATGACTTCGGGTTCCCCTATTTTGAATTTGGAAAATCATCAAAAATTGAAAAAAATATTTATTGTCTAGAATTTATATGTTAAAATTATTGATGAGTCTATTTTCAATAGAAACAAACAGAAACATCATTCGAATCCCGTAAGGGGAGAAAATAATTTTTTAGTGAAGAAGTTCTGAAACTATCAGACATCAGAACAAGGATGACTTTAAGGAATTAACTGTACTTATTAGCTAAACGATAAATTCTAAAAATTTTATAGTAAAAATATATATGAGTCTAGTTTCGAAAAAATTAAGCGGATCATAATTTCGCATTCTGTAGCTCAAGTTAAAAATAATTTAGTGACGATGACTCACGTAGACAGCTTTGAATGAACATATAAGTAAATAGTGAAAACATATATGAATATTTAGCTAGCATGGGTTACATTAAAAATGACTCACACGGCCAAGGCCAATTTGAGCTGTGTGGGCCACACGAGCGTGTGAGCCTATTTTTTTGAAATGAATTGTAAGGTAGCACGGGCCGCCGAAGTCGACTATGACCTATCGTAGGGTCGGTAAGCATTACTTAGACCCCTGTTTCTGTGATCTAATTATGTGTTGAATGTGTTAAGCATGTAACTCTTAGCATATGTATCTAACTATTTGTATGACCTGTTAAATTGCATCTATAGCATGTCATCCTTTGGTATGTTGCATTGCATTGGAGTTGGTTGACAAAGCTGAAGGAAGTATTTGAAAGGCTTCTAAAGCCTGTTATCTAGCAGCTAAGCTGCATATTTCTGATATGTGTCGCATTTTGGTACTGTGTGGTGTGTAGGGATGGATGGGTGTTACATACCCTATTTGGTGTGTTGGGATGGGTGGGTCGATTTTATCTCTATATAGTGTGTTGGGTTGGACGGAGGGTGTGCAGGGCTGGTAGGCATGATTCTATATGATATGTTTTGTTCTGTATACTATATCTGACTGGGCTAAGGCCCTAATTTAAATATTTTATTCTGTATCTGATTTGGCTACGGCCCCGGTATATTTCTGATTCTGCATCTGAGTGGGCTAAAGCCCATATTCATTTTTGTAAGGGCTCAGGCTCAGACTGATTATGACTGTGTTCTATTGTATGACTGTATGCATGCTTTCTATGAGGATTACACACTGAGTTTGCAAAAACTCACCCCTTCTCTGTTTAATCTGTTTAGGTAATCCCCAATAGCAGACAGATTAGTGTAGTGGAGGACTCGACGGTGGCCACTCATAATACATGTTAGACGGTTTCCTCAAATTCTAGGATGAGGCCTAAAAAAAAGGCTAGATCTGATGGGCCAGTGAGAGTTGGGCCTCCTGTTGCATCTACTGGGGTGGCGCTTTGTGGACACTGTGATAGACGCCATCCGGGCGAATGTTGGAGAACTACTAGGGCATATTTAAGATGTGGGTCTACTGAGCACCGTGTTAAAGACTGTCTGTTGAGAACTAGTCAGATGCAAGCTAAAGTTACTGAGACTGCACAGCCGCCAAGGGTAGTTCAGCAGCCACCTAGAGGCCAAGGGCAGGCCAGGGATGGTAACGGCATGGGCTGAAGTCAGAGAGCACCAGGTAGAGGTGCTGGATTGACTGAGGTGAGGCAGCCTACACCGATTTATGCTGCTCGTCGTCGTGAGGATCGAGATGCTCCAGATGTCATTACGGGTATGTTTTTAATATTTAATGCACCTTACTTTGCACTGATAGACATAAGCTCTACACACTCATATGTAGCTAGTACTCTGTCGGAAACTTTGGGGATCCCAGTCGAGAGTACTTCTAGTGAGATAACTGTTTTGAGTCCATTGGGGCAGTCAATCTAAGTGAGTAAACTGTTTAGAGACATCCCGTTAGAGGTTCAAGGGACGGTATTCTTGGCTGATCTGATGGAGCTTCCATTTGGGGAGTTCGACCTGATTCTAGGAATGGACTGGTTGGTTAAACACCGAGTGAGTCTGAATTGTGCAACAAAAAAGGCTGTCTTGAGGACCGATGAGGACAGCGAGGTAGTCATGATTGGGGAACGACGAGATTATTTAACTAATGTGATATCTGCATTGGCGACAAAGAAGTTGGTAAGAAAAGGATGTGAGGCATTCTCGGCCTACATCAATGTTTCTGAATTTGGGGACTCTTCGGTTAAGGACATCAGAACTATGAGGGACTTTCCAAACATGTTTCCTGAGGAGCTACTGGGTTTGCCTCCGAGCCGAGAGGTGGAATTTGGGATTGAGTTGATTCCTGGTACGGCTTCGTGTCTATCGTCCCTTACTGAATGGTACTGAAGTAGCTTGTAGAGCTTAAGGCTTAGATCCAAAAGCTGGTAAATCGTGGGTTTATTCGTCCCACTATGTCTCTGTGGGGAGCACTTGTTCTTTTTATAAAGAAGAAAGATGAGACTATAAAGATGTGCATCGACTACTGTCAGTTGAACAAGCTTACGATCAAGAATAAGTACCCACTTCCGAGGATAGATGACTTATTCAACCAGTTCAGAAGGGCCTCTGTATTTTCAAAGATCGATCTGCAATTGAGATACCATCAGTTGAGAGTAAAGGAGGACGATGTGCATAAGACGACATTTAGGACTCGTTATGGGCATTATGAATTCCTAGTTATGCCTTTTGGGTTAACTAATGCACCAACGATGTTTATGGATTTGATTAACCGAATGTTCTAGCCCTATCTGGATCGGTTTGTGGTAGTGTTCATCGATGACATCTTGGTGTATTCCAAGTTTGAAGACGAGCACGATGAGCATCTCAGGGTGGTATTACAAACTCTTCATGGGAAACAGTTGTATGCGAAGTTCAGTAAATGTGAGTTCTGACTTCAAGAAGTAACCTTTCAGGGACACGTGGTATCTGTTAAGGGTATTCATATGGATCCTCGTAAGATTAAGGCTGTGTTAGATTGGAAACAGCCAAATAGTGTGTTTGAAATTCGTAGTTTTCTGGGGCTGGTAGGGTACTATCGACATTTTGTAGAAAAGGTTCTCCTTGATCGCAACTCCGTTGACTAAGCTTCTACACATGGGAGTTCCTTTCATTTGGACTAGTGCACAGCAGGAGAGCTTTGATAAGCTCAAGATCGTTTAGACTCAGGCTCTCGTTTTGAAATAGCCTGAGCCCGATAAGGACTTTGTGGTATATAGTGATGCATCATACGTGGGCTTGAGCTATATTCTGATGCAAAATGGTAAGGTGGTTGCTTGTGCGTCTCGTCAGCTTAAGACTCATGAGGCTAATTATCTGATCCTTGATTTGGAGTTGACAGTGGTAGTCTTTGCTCTAAAAATCTAGAGGCACTATCTGTACGGTGAGAAATATACTATTTACACTGATCACAAGAGCCTCAAATATCTCCTCACTCAGAAGGAGTTAAACCTTAGGCAACGTAGATGGGTTGAACTGCTTAAGGACTATGATTGCAATATCGAGTATCATCTTGGTAAGGCCAACATGGTGGCCGATGCGTTAAGCCGTAAGGCTGTGACCAATTTAAGAGCGATGTTTACTCGACTCAGTTTATTTGACGATGAGAGTCTGTTGGCTGAGCTACAAGTGAAACCGACATGGATTGATCAGATCAGAAATAAACAAATGGGGGACACGTCTCTTGAGTTGAGGTTCCGTCAAGTTGAGAGTGGTGCTACTACTAATTTTGAGATTAATAGTAATAGGGTATTGTGCTTCCGAGGTCGGATCTGTGTACTGAATGATGAAGATTTGAGACTGTCGATTTTGAGAGAGGCGCATAGTAGCCTTTATGCTATGCATCCCAACAGGAACAAAAGGTACCGTGATCTCCGAGAGTTATACTGGTGGCCAGGGTTGAAGCGTGGGGTCACCAACTTTGTCGCTTGCTATTTGACTTGTCAGCAGGTTAAGGCTGAGCATCAGTTGCCCTCGGGTTTGCTGTAGCCAGTTAAGATACCGATGTGGAAATAGGAGCGAGTAATGATAGACTTCGTTAGTGGGTTGCCTCTAACACCCATTAAGAAGGATTCTGTCTGGGTCATTGTTGATCGATTGACCAAGTCTGCACACTTTATCCCGGTCAAGACAGACTTCTCCCTACAAAAGTTGGCCAAGTTCTACATTTTTGAAATAATTACACTACATGGTGTACCTGTCTCGATTATCTTAGATAGGGATCCTCGTTTCATGTCTCGATTCTGGCAAAAACTTCATGAGGCTCTAGGTTCAAGATTAGACTTCAGTACTGCTTTTCATCCTCAGACAGACGGTCAGTTAGAGAGGGTGATACAGATATTAGAGGACATGTTGAGGGGTTCTATTATAGATTTTTGAGGCAGTTGGGAGAAGTACTTTCCATTAGCAGAGTTCATTTACAACAACAGCTATCAATTTATTATACAGATGGCATCGTACGAGGCATTGTATGGTCATAAGTGTCGCACTCCCTTATGCTAGACTAAGTTGGGTGAGTGACGTATCCTAGGTCCAGAGTTGGTTTCAGAGGCTAAGGACAAGGTCCGGTTAATTCGATATCGACTGAAAGTGGCTTCTGACATGTAGAAGTCATATGTTGATTTAAAGAGGAAGGAAATCGAGTATTCTGTTGGGGACTTGGTTTTCCCTAAAGTCTTGCCATGGAATAAGGTTCTGAGCTTTAGTCACAAGGGCAAGCTGGGCCCTCGGTTTATTGGGTCGTACCGAATTCTGAGGCGAGTTGGGCTAGTCGCATATCAGATGGAACTACCTCTGGAGTTAGATCGTGTACATGATGTGTCCCATGTCTCGATGTTGAGATGCTACCGCACTGATCCCACATACATTGTTCCTGTGGAGGAACTTGAGGTTAGGCCAGACCTAACATTTGAGGAGGAGTCGGTTTAGATTTTAGATTGCGACGTTAAGGTACTACGAAGAAAATCTATCCCCTTAGTGAAGGTGCTATGGTGGAATCATAGCACTGAGGAGGCTACTTGGGATCTAGAGGATTCGATGCATCAGTAGTATCCTCACATTTTCTGATCAGGTAAAATTTCGAGGACGAAATTTTCTTTTAGGGGGTAGAGTTGTAACGCCCCAAAATTTTTGTTTATGTTTCTGCTATTATTGAACACAAATATCTATCTGCTTCAGTGGTTATGTGTTCTGGGTGTGTGAGAGGTCTCAAGTTCAAGTCACAGCTTGCGTAAATTTTGGCTTTTTATGAACTAAGCCCAATATTGGGTTATTAGACTTATAAGCAAAACTTGGTGGTTAAGTGGAGTGTAGGTGTGAGGTAGGTCATGTGTTCGAATCTCAGTAGGAACGAGGGTATTATTTTTGCTACAAAATTTTAGCTAGTGTTTGAGTTTAACCGAAAAGTTGAGTAGTGGATTTAGTGAGGAGTTTGGTAGAGAGAATTAAGGAGAGAGGATTCTGGGATTATTAGATTTTTCTGAGCATTATCATTTTCTCTCTACAAATTTCAGTTTCCCCAAAACTCGTCACCTTTCTGACGGCATCTCTTCTCCCTTTCTTCTTCTCCTCTCGTTTTTCTGTTGTCAAACCTGAATTCTTTTTTCCTTTCCTCTTTTTGATTCCATTTCTTTTTGTTGGCTACTACACCTTCGCTTCCATTAGTCAATTTTCGTCACACGTTTTGGTAAGTGGAGTTTTTTCTCTCTCTTACTCTTATTTTTCCAACTTTGATTTGGGGGGTTTTGATGTTTGGCAGCAGCATCTCGCGTGGATTAAGGATCTCATCGTGCTATTGCATAATCAATTGTTTCGAGTGTTAGGGTAAGCTTTTCATCGCTTAAGAGATGCATTTCTCATTTCGGATTCAATTTTAGTTTGATTGATTAAGTGATAAATTGAATGAAATTGGTCAATTATAGGTTCTGGAGTGCTCAAGGATCATTTTAGCTTCAGTCGAAACCAAGTGTGTACTCGAAACGTAGAAAATGGGATTCAGTGAAAAGCTGAAATTGTTTACTGTCGAGAAATAAGAGAGAATAGTTTAGGGTAGTAGCAGTAGTCTGACTTTGAAAAATCATAAAAAAATGGAAACCGAGTTAGAGGTTTAATAAAACATCAAATTAAAGTTTATTGAGTCTAGTTTTTCATGGAAGAAACATGTAAGCAATGGAATTCTAAATTATGAGATATGATAATTTTTGTGAGACAAGGTTAGAATGACTTCGAGTTCCTCTATTCTAACTTTGGAAAATCATCAAAAATTGTAAAAAAAATAATTATGGGTTAGAATTTATATGATAAAATTCTTAATGAGTCTATTTTCAATAGAAACAAATGGGAACATCATTCGAATCCCGTATTAGGAGAAAATATTTTTTTAGTAAAGAAGGGGCAAAACTTTTAGACAGCAAAACAAGGATGATTTTAAGGAATTAACTGTACTTATTTGCTAAACCATAAATTAAGCAGATCTTAATTTGGAATTCTGTAGCTCAAGTTATAAATAATTTAGTGACAATGACTCACGTAGACGGCTTTTAATGAACATATAAGTAAATAGTGAAAACATATATGAATATTTAGCTAGCATGGGTTACATTAAAAATGACTCACATAGCCAAGGCCAATTTGGGTCATGTGGGCCACACGGGCGTATGAGCCCATTTTTCTGAAACGAATTGTAAGGTTGCACTGGTTGCCCAAGTAGACTGTGACCTATTGTAGGGTCGGTAAGCATTAATTAGACCCTTGTTTCTGTGATCTGATCATGTGTTGAATGTGTTAAGCATGTAACTCTTAGCATATGTATCTGACTGTTTATATGACTTGTTAAATTGCATTTATAGCATGTCATCCTTTGGTATGTTGCATTGCATTTGGGTGGGTTGATGAAGCTAAATGAAGAATCTGAATGGCTTCTAAAGCCTGCTATCTGGCAGCTAAGCTGCATATTTCTAATATGTGCCACATTTCGATACTGTGTAACATGAAGGGATAGATGAGTGTTACATACCCCATTTGGTGTGTTGGGATGGTTGGGTTGATTTTATCTCCACATGGTGTGTTGGGTTGGATGGAGTTGGTGTGCAAGGCTAGTGGGCATGATTCTGTATGATCTGTTCTATTCTGTATACTGCATCTGATTGGGCTAAGGCCCTAATTTAAATATTTGATTATGTATCCAATTGGGCTACGGCCCCGGTATATTTCTGATTTTGCATTTGAGTAGGCAAAGGCCCATATTGATTTCTGTAAGGGCTCTAACCCAAACTGATTATGACTGTCTTTTGTTGTATGACTGTATGCATGCTTTCTGTGGGGATTACACACTGAATTTGCGAAAACTTACCCCTTTTCTATTTAATCTATTCAGGTAATCCCCCGTAGCAGACAGATTAGTGTAGCGGAGGACTCGACGGTGGCCACTCATAATACATGTTAGACGATGTCCGATGGTTTATCTGTTTTGGTTATTAATTTATTGGGGTTTTATTCATGTAATTAAGGATTATGGACATTGTATTTAAATTTCTGTCTTTAAACTGCTTTATGATTTTCATGCTGATAATCATGATAAGACTGGATTTTGGGTTAAAAACTTGATATTTCCTAAAAATAAACGGTTTTCTTAAATAGTACGTTTTAAAAAGCTTTCGCGTATAAGGGACACGTTTTTAAGCATAATAAAGATTAATTAACTGGAACGATTTTTACTCATCAGACACGATTTCAAAAACACTCTCATGTGACATTGCCAGATTCGGCCATAACGTCTAGGCCGGGTTTAGGGTGTTACAAGAAACAACAAAAACAAAAAAAACAAAATAGATAAAACAATAAAATGTTATAGATGTGGAAAACAAGGACACATCTTAAAATATTGCAAAATTAAAAGAAAACTTAATAATTTAAATCTAGATGAAGAAATAGAAAAAAAAAATTAAATGAGATTCTCTTAGAAATAACTTCTTCTGAAAATTATATATCCACCAAAATAGATGAATTATAAATAGACGAATTACATACAACATCCCAATCTTTTGATGATGAAAATGAACCTTCAATTAATATGTTAACCAAAGATCAAGAATTTATTATTTGAGTTATTGATAAAATTTAAGACTCAGAACTTAAAAGAGAATACTTTTTGAAATTAAAATCCTCATTAAAAGATAAACCAGAAAAAAGAAAAAGAAATTATTTCTAGTCAATCACAAATGTACAATATACAAGATATAATATTTAATAAATATGAAAAAAATAAAATTCAAACAAATTAAAAATTCTGAATTACAATTAGAAATAAAACAAATTAAATTAGAACTTTCTCAGCTTAAAATGAAACAACAAGAAATGAAAAAACATATGCAAACCTTAAAACATGAAATCCCGGAAAATAGTTCGCCAGAAACTAAATCCAAACCTGAAGAAATACACAGGAATATATGATGGTTTTAACTAAAGTATCATCCAAAGATATTTAATAAAAATAAACATTGTTATAAATAATGAATTTCAATTAGAAACAACAACCCTTTTTGATACAGGAATAGACCAAAACTGTATTAGAGAAGGGATAATTCTAAAAAATATTATGACAAAATATTATAATCTCTTAAAGCTGCAAAGGGTAAAAAAACTAAAAATTACTTACAAAATTCCCAATGTAGAAATATGCAATAAAGGTATAAAATATCAAACATGTTTTTTAATGGTAAAAGATATTACCCGTTATGTCATATTAGGAACTCCATTCATATCCTTACTCAAATAATATAAAGTAACAAATAATTCTATCTCCACCAAAGTTTTAAACACTAAAGTAGAATTTTTTTTTATAGAAATACCAAAAATAAGAAATTTTAACTTATTAAAATCTTTATCCATCCATAATGGACAAATAAATAATTTAATTAATCATAAACAGAAACAAATCTCTTTTTTGAAAGAAGAAATATGTTTTAAAAAATTGACTTAACAATTATAAAAAAGAGACGTCCAAAAAAAGATAAATCAAATCAAAGAGGAAATAGAATCAACAAATTGTTCTGACATTCCTAATGCTTTTTGAAATAGAAAAAAGACGAAGTAACATTACCATATGAAAATAATTTTGATGGAAGACAAATACCTACAAAAGTAAGGCCAATACAAATGAATAAAGAAATGGAAGAATTTTGTAAAAAAGAAATACAAGATCTTCTTAATGAAAAATTAATTAGGAAAAGCAGTTCTCATTGGAGTTGTTTAGCATTCTATGTAATAAAAAATGCATAAATCGAAAGAGGAACACCAAGATTAGTAATTAATTACAAACCTCTCAATCAAGCCTGAAAATGGATTAGGTATCCAATACCAAATAAGAAAGACTTGTTACAAAAACTATGCAATGTAAATATTTTCTCAAAATTTGACATGAAATTAGGATTTTGGAAAATCCAAATAAAAGAAGAAAAAAGATACAAAATGACATTTACTATACTATTTGGACAATATGAAAGGAATGTCATGCCTTTTGGATTAAAAAATGCTCCATCCAAATTTCAAAGAATAATGAATGATATGTTTTACCAATAATCTCAATTCACAATAGTATACATCGATGATGTATTAGTTTTTTCAGAAAATTTAGAGAAACACTTCAAACATATATTTATCTATCTTTATAAAAGTCATAAAAAATAATGGTTTAGTAATTTCTAAATCTAAGATAAGTTTGTCACAAATCAATGTAAGATTTTTAGGTCATTACATTACCTAAGGAAACATTACCCTAATAGAAAGGTCCATATAATTTGCTAGCAAATTCCAAGACCAAATCCTTGATAAAGTTCAATCACAAAGATTCTTAGGAAGTCTCAATTATGTTATAGACTTTTATCCAGGTCTTAGCAAATTATGTAAACCATTATATGATAAAAAGAATCCACAACCTTGGACAAATGACCACACCAATATTATCGCCCAAATTAAAAACCAAATTACAAAGCTTCATTGTTTATATTTAGCTGATCCAAGTGCCCCCTAAATAGTAGAAATAGATGCTTTTGAAATAGGATACAGTAGGATCCTAAAACAAGTTAAAGGGGGAAAATAGCAAATAGTATAGTTTACTTCCAGACACTGCAATCCAACACATGTAACACCCCAAAACCTAGCCAAAAAGTCTAGACCGAACCCGGGAGGTTACATTGAGCACCAAAGTGATCATAAGAAAATTTAGGATCAACGAAAGTGGCGGAAACAAAAACTTTAATTCAAACCCAAAAAAAAAAATTTTGTTCATTATGTTTGAAACAATATTAAACCGATGTCAAACATTTGGAAATAAAATCTACAATTTCTAAAGTTCAGTCTAAACAACACCTTATGAAAGTCTAGCATAAAAACTTGTACCACAGTTTATATAGTCATTTTACAAACCGACTTAAAATTAACCATATAAAATTTATAAGATTTTACTTAAACCTAATCAAACCATATCTCTCTGAGACCTCTGGTATACCGAGTCCAGCTTCAAAACATGGAAAGTACTTGAAAGGAAAGACACAACAGAGATGAGCTATGCAAGCTCAGTGTGAGTCCGAAACATGAATAGGCAGGAACAGACGAAGTGACACAATAAATACTTCAGACAAGCACGTGCATAAAAATATCATTTACAAAAATCTCAATCGGCATGTCAAATACACTATCAAACCACAAAACTAATGATCCAGTCATACGCAATAATCAGAACATATCACATGACATTAACTTTATTGTCCATAACCAAAAGGTCACACAAACAGACAGAATGTTCTGACAAGTAGACGTATATTCAGATGCGAATGGATGCACAATTCAAAATCCCACCCCACCAACCAAACACCACTTCATCCATCCAACACACCACATAAGGGCTATGGTAGGCCTGTCCACCATGCACACCACATAGAACCATAACAGGTTCATCCACCCAACACACCACAACATGGAACTATGCCACTTGAGTAACTGTATACATCTGAGCTTATATATGTATAGGATAGTGTGATAAACTATTGTACAAAGGTATCGTAGTTAAAACTACTACGTTTGTCTTTCTTCTCTCCATAACCAAATCCCAAAATTTTTATGCTATGCAACAATGCACACATTACGCAGACAACATATAGAAACGAACATTATATTTCTAGTTGAATAGATTTAGATTTAATTACACTTGTATTCTAATATTCAGTTACGACAACAATAATAAAATCATACTTATTCATCACATAAACGAGCACTAGAACTAAAGCCCATAAACGCATATATATACACGAACCAACCTAAATTAAGTCCCAAACACACTTATCGAGGCCTGAACATGGGTTGGATTACACAGAAATAAAAAATAGACAATTTATGACCCAAAACAAAAATTCTAGAAAATAGGGCCACAGGACCGTGTGCCTCGGCTGTGTGTAACGCCCTAGATTTGGGCCTAGAAGTATTGGGCCTCTAGCAAGGGAACAATTAGGAGATTGCACATGAAGATTTAGTTGTGCAAGAAAGTGGCACAAACGCATGTTTGTCTTAAGGGTTAAGTGATTTATGAGTGTTTGGGAGTCTTTGGGAAGCCCTGGGTTCAAGCCTTGGCTTATGGAAAATTTTTGCTTTTAACACTTGAAGAAATCCTGACTCTAGCTTGTAAGCCTTTTAAATTATTATATGAAAACCTGGCAAAAGAGGAGCCTGTAGTCCAGTGGTAGTGGCGTGTTGTGATTCTAAGGAGTGTGGGTTCGAGTCACTCTATACGTAAAGGAGTATTTATTTTACTCCTTTGCGGTGTGAGTGGTGGAGTTTGAATTGAATAATGCTTAATAGAGTTTGAATTGGTCATAGAGAGAATTAATAAGGGATAACTGGAGAAATTGTTGGAGAGATTTTAGGGATTGGGGTTGTTGTCGATTTGGTGAGTGGTAGAATACGGGTCCTACTCAATCTCTTTGAATTTTTTAGTGGCTGAGGGAAGGTTGGAAGATTCTCTTCATTTTCGGTTTTGGCCATTTTTTTATTTGATGAATTTTCTTTGTCAATTTT
Organism: Gossypium stocksii; assembly: GCA_020496765.1. NCBI lineage: Eukaryota > Viridiplantae > Streptophyta > Magnoliopsida > Malvales > Malvaceae > Gossypium > Gossypium stocksii. The sequence goes on from CM035623.1 coordinate 85,445,291, forward strand.
TATCTATGAGTGCCGAAAGAAATTCTCACTTTGCTCTCTACTTTGGTAACTAGTATTTTTCCTTCTTCGCAGTTTTAGATTGAGGTAAAATCAACCATTTGGGGAATTATCCTTTACTGCTGAATACATCATTCTCTTTCCTCTCTCTTCTTTTTCAGTTTTGGTCTGTCGATTCTCTTCTTCTCTTCTTACCAAACCTTTTCTATTTTCTCTCATCTCTTTATTTTGTTTGTTAACTTTTAGTTAATGATTCTCTTGATCGATTGCTCTTAATCTCTCCTCCCCTCCAGTTCCTTTCAGCTTATAGTCTTGATCCTATTACCGATTTCTATCTTCTTCTTCTTTGATCAGTTCCGGCTTGGGAGTGGCTTTATCAATCGGTGAGTTACTAGTTTACTTCTTGTTCTCACTATTCCTTCTGTTTGTTCGGACTTGTTCCAATTGAATGCTCTTCTTTTGTGTTCACTTGGTCGACTCTCTCCTCCTTCTTTTTCTCAGTAGTGCTACCTTCGGTTCATAAAATTTCACGGGGAGTTCAAATTGTTCTCCCATCTTGCAATCAAGGTAAATATGAAGGCTTGGGTTTTCAAGTGGTTGGCTGAATGTTATTCCCCTTTTGGGGAGGGGTTAGGGTGTTTCCTTTAAGTTAATATATGTTTAACCGTGGTTTTGGACAACAGTTAATTGATGGGTTATGCTTGTAATACAGATAAGTGTCAAGAGACGTGTGATTGTTTCTAGTCAGGAATCTAAGGGAAACAAATCAATTATCCTTCAATCAAGGTAAGTAGAAGTGATAAGTTAGGTCCGTAATAAGAAAGGTTGAAACCCTGTTGCCAAGCGGCTAATTGAAAACCTTGATTTAATGTAGGTTCAATGTTAGCAGATTGTAGTATATTTTCGTAAACAGGTGTGTACTCACACCATTTTAACTGTAGAATAGCAAAAGCCAGAAAGCCGAAAAGATGAAAACTTGGCGATTGATGCCACACGGCGTGCGATTGCATGTGTGGTGAATCGAGCCTACAAAACATAGACGAAAGACTGTAGAGGCCACCATGAGCAATCTCATGGGTTTAGGCTGTCATGGGCCAAGTTGGGCCGAAATGGGCCGTATGGGTCCAATGGGCTCATGAGCCCCACACGAGTAAATCTTACTGACATGTGGGAATATTGGACCTGAATATTGGGCCACACGGGCGTGTGGGCCTACATGGGCCGCATAATGGGCCTTGGGCCCATATACACTGTTATGCATGTTGAGGTTACACAAGTCGCTCGAGACGAGTGTGAACCTTTTGACAGGTCAGTTTGTGAGTCTAGACCCACTCTGTTGACAATGACTGAAATACCTCCATAGTGTAAAATGATTGTAATACCCTTGTAGGAGGAACTAACTGTTATGTTCCTTATACTATGTATGACTGATTTGCTATATGATATATATATGACTATGACTGAGCATGACATTCTATAGTCACGTATGATGGTATGACATGACATTCAACATAGGGATGGGTGATTATGGCTCTGTGCCATCCTGATTATGGCTCTGTGCCATCCTGATTATGGCTTTTAGCCATCTTATTTATGGCTGGTAGTCATCCTATTTACTGGCAGCTTTGCTGCGATATCGATTAGTGCTGCCATCAGTGTTAATCTTGATGTGTTTGGCTAGGTGGGTCGATTTTATCCCCACATGGTGTGACTGGCGGGATGAAGTGGTGTGTTGGCTGAATTGGGGTGGGATTTCTATTGCATTTCTGCTGCATTTCTGTTCTAATTCAGCTACTGTATTGGGCTAAGGCCCATCTGAAACTGTTTACTGTATTGGGCTAAGGCCCACCTGATTATGTTTATGTAATGGGCTCAAGCCCAGGCTGTTACTGCATTTTGTATGTCTGACTGATTATTTATATTAGGGGATTACATACTGAGTTTTCGTAAACTCATCCTGTTGTTTAACTGTATAGGTGATCCTCAGTGTTAGGCGGTTCGGTGCTGTGATGAGCTCGAAGGTGGTCACACACCCGTACTGGTTTACATTAGCTTTTGGATTATAAATATTTTATTTGGGTTTTTGGTTATGTAATAAGGCCTCTTTAAGGATTTAACTGTTAATTTGGGATTTTACTTTGGATTGGTTATAACTGCTAGTATTGGAACTCGAGTTTTAAAAAGAAGCAACGATTTTACAAAATAATCGCAAATATGCAACTGTTTTAAAAAGCTTCCGCGTTTAAAAGGTTGTTTTGAAATTAATAGTGATCTAATAAGTAAATGGTTTTGGATAATAAACTACATTTTTCGAAGTAAATAACTTATTGGAAACGAGATGTGTTTTGCAAGTTAATGACACAACTTTGTATGGATTGCAGTTAATAGAAACAGGACTTTTTAGAATAAGAAATGGGGTTTTCATCAATATCAACTTGTTTTATAAAATACACGTCAATATGACATCGCCAGATCCGGCCATAACGTCCGGTCCGGGTTTGGGGTGTTACAGTGTAGAAGTGCCCAGGCCATGTAGGTGCCCATGTGAAGGTCACACATACCCATCTGAAGGCCACACACGCCACATTGAATTGACCATGTAACTCACTATCCAGAAATGCCAAAAATAAATAGTAGAGGAGACACGGCTGTATGGAGATCTCACACACCCGTGTGGGTACACATGCCCATGTGGCCAAGCCGTGCAATACCAAAATTTGCCAAAAAACCCTAATTCCTAATTTCACACGGCCGTGTGAGCCACCCATGTGGGGCACACGCCTATGTGGCCACTCGTGTGGTCACGAAACCACACCGAAACAGCCTAAAATTTGTGTTTTTGACACCAAAATAGTCCCAATCCCTTAGAAATCTGGAAATATACTGAAATATGCTGAATATCATGCAATCCATCAATAACTTTAACACTTAAAAACAACAGTTTCGGAAACACACCTTAAATCAAATTGCAACAATAAGGATTATTCTGACTCCACAAAACGTACTTAAAATTAACTTCCCTTTTTTAAAAAATAAAATAAAAACAAATAATTATCGAAAACACTTACAGGGATTCGAACATGAACAGTAGGCCCATTCTGACATTAAAATGCAAAACTAAACTCAAACATTCAACCCACTCACTAACACTAACCACAAATCTCAAAACTTTTAACCCTAGATTCCGGGATGTTACAACTCACCACTCCTTAAAGAAATTTTTTCCCCAAAATTTCCTACTAATAGAACAATCGTCTAAACACAAAACTCACCACTACGCTCTCGCTGCACACTCTGACCTCGAAGCAGTACCATATTATACTAAACCTTAAATTTTCGCATACATACCCAAAACACTTAACTATTGAACCAGATCAATTTTCTTTTCTATTACACACATAAACACAATGGCATATTCAGAAAGTCAAATCATTCACAAACAATAGCACACAAAGTCAACAATATCACACAACCATACCTGAGTCAATATTGCTAAGGACAGTCTCTAACCCGATGCCTCGTGGACCCGTATCTGAGACATGCTCCTGACTTTTTCTAACAATCTCCCGGATGACGCTCCTTATAATACCCACAAACTGACACACTCGCGCCACTACTAGAACTTTTGATAAACACTAAATTATACATATTTTTACCTTATGTTTAGCCTATATTTTGGATAGCTTTTTATCAATTTTATGAGAATTAGTGCTCTTCATCCTTCCTTTTTATATCTTATACTCAGGAGAGCATAGGGAAGAAGAAAGAATAGAAAACGGGCCAAAAACAATGAAAAATAGGCCAAAATGTGCGAACAACACGGGCAAAGAGATGCCACACGGTCGTGCCACACGGGCGTGCCACTTAAAGATCACATGGTCAGGCCCCCGACAAGCACGGCCAGGCCACACGGCCGTGCCCCCACCGATATTTAAAACTTTTTATTTAAAAGTTCTACTTGGTTAGTAAGCATGGCGACAGCATCACTATTATAAACTCCTGCAGCTTTTGTTGGCTTTGTCCTCATGACTTGCCACTGATAATTATTCAATGACATCTCTTCAATAAATTCATAAGCTGCTTCAGATGTTTTATTATTGACCGTCCCTCCTGCGGCTGCATTGATCATTTGTCTAGTTGACGGGTTTAAACCGTTGTGGAAGGTTTGAACTTGTAGCCACAAAGGTAGACCATGATGAGGGCATCTTCTCAGAAGATCTTTGTATCTCTCCCATGCATCGTATAGTGTTTCTAAATCAGTCTGCACAAAAGAAGAAATATTGTTTCGTAATTTGGCTGTTTTAGCTGGAGGAAAATATTTGAGTAAAAATTTTTTGATCATCTGCTCCTATGTGGTAATTGAGCCTCGTGGTAAAGAATTTAACCACTGTTTGGCTTTATTTCTCAAAGAGAATGGAAATAGCCTCAATCGAATGGCATCATCAGAAATACCATTTATTTTGAAGGTATCACAAAGTTCCAAAAAATTGGCTATGTGTGAGTTTGGATCTTCGTCCTGTAAACCATCAAACTGAACCAATTGCTGTATCATCTGAATAGTGTTAGGCTTTAACTCGAAATTATTAATAGCAATAGTAGGTCTAAGAATGCTAGTTTGGGTACCAGCCAAACTAGGTTTAGCATAATCATACATAGTGCGAGGAGCTTCTTCTTGATTTGCTTGTGGCGCGACTATTGCGAGAGGTGGTGGAACATTTTGATTTACTTCCATCTCTTCTGTAGGTTCTGGCTCTTGCTCAGGTTCTTGTTCTGGATAATGTAAACTGCGTTTAATTTCTCTGCGATTTCTGCAAACTGTTGCTTCTAGATCGTCGTCAAAAAGTAGTGGTCCTGTTGGGTTGTTTCTAGTCATAAACTAAAAATACCTAAAAAGAGAAAACAAAGAAAACTCAAAAATTTTAAATAAAAAATAAAAAAATAAAAATAAAAATAAAAGAAAAATAGATAAATAAATATATGTATATATATTGATGGCTAAAGTAATAGAAATCGAGCTTTCGTAATATTTTAGTTCCCCAGCAACGGCGCCAAAAACTTGATATCGCGTGATATGAAGTAATAAAATTTATAAAGAACTTGTTCACACCAAAACCAACTAATATCACGACGTTGAGGCAAGCGCACCTGTCGAACAGTAGTATAGCTTAGTGGCAAGACCGAGTTATCGTACCCAAGGGAACCAAAAGTACTAGTACTCACTTCTTTCCTATTATCTAGCCTAAAAATAAAAGAGGATTGTTTAAACTAATTTAAAACTAACTAAGAAAGTGTAAAAGTAAATTGGGAAAACTTTTAGGGAAAAGCTGATTTATATGGACAATACTCAATGGGGAATCCACCTAGACTTCACTTGTTACTATTTTCTTGAACTATATGATTTCTTTACTTGACTTGATCCGTAGAGATCCCTAATTTATGCTAAACCCTCAGTGAGGCGTAGAGCAATTATGCCTAAGTTGTTAATTAAAGTTCATTTATTAATTAACTCCCTATGTTGCATTAATTCAATCTATGGTTCCCCATATTAGGTTGACCCTAATCCGGCAGATTTATGTCGCCCTATGTCTAGGGTTGCATGCAACTCCACTTAATTATGGTAGATCTACTCTTATCACAGGGACTTTTGCTCCTCTGCTCTAAGCACATCTAATTCTTGAAATAATACCTAGGATTATTAAATCAAGAATAAAGAACGAATAATTAAGAACAATTCAAGTATTTATCAAATAAATCAAGAATAAATAACAAGATATGTCTTAGGTTTCATCCCCCTCAAGTATTTGAGGGGTTTAGTTCATAATAAAAAAAGAAAACATCTCAGAAGATATAAAATAATAAAACATAAAAGAAACCAAAAACCCCTGAAGGAATTTAGGGAGATCCTCTATGTTGCTGCAGAATTCCGGCTTCTGAGATGAATTAATCGGCTTTCTCCCTTGGAGTAATCCCTTGCTTCTACCCTCAGTGTGGCAAAAAAACGAGAAGAAAGATATCTAAAAACATATTATGCTTCTGCCTCATGAGGTCTTTTTATAGAGAACTTATGGGGAGCCTTTCTTAGCCTCTAAGTATCCCAATTCGAGTGAAATTCCCCTTCCTCACGACTAGAACACGCCCGTGTGCCACGCCTGTGTGACTTCGATAGAGGCCGTGTGCTTTTATCAGTGGAGGCACAGCCGTGTGACCTGGCCGTGCTTGTCGGGGGCTTGACCGTGTGATCTTCATGTGGCACGGCCGTGTGGCATTTCTTTGCCCGTGTTGTTTGCACATTTTAGCCCATTTTTTATCGTTTTTGGGCCGTTTTCTGTTCTTTCTTCTTCCCTATGCTCTCCTGAGTATAAGATATAAAAAGGAAGGATTAAGAGCACCAATTCTCACAAAATTGATAAAAATCTATCCAAAATATAGGCTAAACATGAGGTAAAAATATATATAATTTAGCTTTTATCAAATACCCCCACACTTAAGCCTTTGCTTGTCCTCAAGCAAAATCTCAATCCCTAAAAAGAACCATTCTTCTCAACCTATAATCTTTATCAATAATGTTTTAAATTAATCCACAGGTAATCATAAAATGAAAAATTCAATCAAAAGAACATTAAAGATTCAATCAATTTAAGTTGAGAATTTTGTCATTGAAAACATGTCTCTTCCTTCTTTCTAAGTAGTTATCTCTCCATCTTAATTAACAAGAGTTGATATCCTCACTAGAGGTTCACTCTATTCACTCGAAGTGTTTAGGGTTCAAAATTTTAAGCACTCTTTAGTCAACCTGAAAAGTTATTACCATAAGCTTGCACGAAAATCAAATCTCCACCACTATAGTTTGATATGATATATCGATCAAGAGGTCTTTTCATGGTTGTAACGGGGCTTGGTTAGGGGTATTGTCACAGGCTACAAAAAGAGGGTTAGAATCGAGATTGAACTGAAAAAATTATCTAGCTAGAAAAATCTCTATCACTGGAACATATTTTCAAAGCTTAATAACATCAATTTGGTAGCCTTACGAGAGAAATATGCAAAAACTTAATTTGAACTATTACATATTACAACTGAATTTGACTGTATGTACACATTTTTTTTGAAGAAAAATTCAAGTAGTACAATGAATTGAGTAAAGATTTACATACTGGAAAAGAGAATGTAGTTTAGATAATAAATTCAACTCAAATCTCGACAAAAATAGGCATCAAAAAGTAATTGAATGGAAAATTCAACAAAAATGGGTTATTGGTTAATAATTAGAGGGTGAGTCAAGGAAAAGGTTGTTAGGCTCAATGGGGTTCACTAGGGGTTAGATTATGGAGGTAGGCTTTTGTGGAGTGAGTGGGTTAAGTCCTAGGTGCCTTTATCATCTCGGTATATCAAATCAATGATGTGGTCTTGACATGTATAATCAAAGCAAGTTCTAGAATAACAATTCAGTGTTGACTCACTCAAAGCAATAATAACAGTGAGCACAAAAGAATATATGCTCAAAAAGGCTCAAGATCTCACCAGAATTATGGCTTTTGATGTCAATCCTGCGAATTTCAAATCTCAAGATAGTACTTAAAATTAGGGAAGATAACTTATGCAAAAATTGGAGTTCTCAAAAATTTCAACTTATCATGCTTGATTCCTTAATATTTTAAAGTTTGAATAATCAAAGTACAAGCACCTATATCTTAATTCTCAACATATCAATAAAAATTATAAATCAATAAGAATTAATTCCTAATAGTAGACTGAAGATCATGCTATTGAGGACAGTGCAATTAGTTAGAACAATTTCAAGGATTTCAAAGAGAATAAAATAAAATTTAAGGTACGTTCCCCCCCACACTTAAGATGTACATTGCACTCAATGTACAAGGATAATATTAGCAATAAAAGCATAATATCATAAGAGAGGGAGAGATATGAAACTCCCTGAAATGTGGATGGCTTTGTGAGACAGATATGGGAAGAGTTGGCATATGTGGCACGGTGTTTCCATTTCCGTAGAGATTTGAGCTGTAAGGCTCCTTTGAAACTGCGAATGGATTTATTAGTTATGGGAGGTTAAGATAAAGAGGGGTTACTTCATTAGGAGATGGCCGAAGAAAATCAAATAAACAGAATAAATAAAAATGAAAATTCAAATAAAGGAAAAAATGAAAAATAAACCTAAAAAGAAAAATAAAGTTAGAAGAAAAGGTGAAAATAAGGATCAATGTTTAAGAGTTAGAATAAAGTAATAATAAAAGATAAAAGATAAAATAAAAGTAAAACAAAATAAATATAAAAATAAATATAAAAGAGGATCTAGTCCTCTGATGGATCTTGTGGTGGTGGGGAAATGTCGAGGTGCTGACATATGTGCGCTAAAGTGGCGCTACTCAAATCAATCCAGGCGCTCGTATATGTCAGCATGTGAGGCTACTGTCTGGGTCGGTCGCCTGGGGCGTGATGGCTGAGCGGGTGCATCCTCCTCAGGTGGTGGTGGTGGTGGGACATCATCAGTAACGTCCTCTGGGTCCTTTCCTTCCTGGACAAGGCGGAAGTGAAAGTGGCCACCACCTGGCTGTCACTCTACCATCCTCATGGAGAGCATGCTCTGGATGCCCTAGAAGGACATCTGGCCAAGTAGGGTGTATGAGGATGTCTGGGCTGCGGTATTGAGTAGGCCGAAGTAGCGGCCTAGTCGTGTGATGAACGGACCCATGGATACGAGTCCCTTGCGGTGCCTCTCAGTCTGGTGCTGCATGGCCAACGCTATGAAGTAGGCAAGGCCGATGGGGAGGCCATTGGCCATGCACCAGAGGAAATAGACGTCATGAGTGTTGACGATGCCTGTACTCTCCCGTCTACCTATCAAGGTGTGAGCAAGGAGGGCGTGAATATACCTGAGAGAAGGAGGGAGGGCGGATGCCTTGCTGACGCTGGGATTATAGATCTATCGCCCTGGAGCAATCTCGTTCCAGCAGTCGAGGGGTCGGATGTGGATGCACCTGGAAAGAGTAGGGAAGTCTTCTTCTGCTGTAAACTGCTCGATATAGAGACCGAGAGCCGTGCCGAACTCTGGGACACTCAGCTGTCGCACAAGTCCCCCTAATCGAAATTGGACCGTGCCGGGATCGTCGAATTTGTTCATGACGGTCTGGAGGTGGAATGTGGAGCAGAACTCGAGAGTGAGTTCTAGGTAGTGGGCTCTACAATCCTAAAGAACTGGTCCCATGGGTCAGTAGCTAGCAGGGCTTGGACATCGTCCACCAGGTTTACTTGCGCGAGGGCCTCCCAGTCAATGCATCAGCCCATCGAGATAGTGCGTGCTCGGAGTAACTGGTAGCGTTCCTCCTGGGAGTCCTGCGGAAATATGAGGAACGGGTGGCGTGTCTCAGAGGTAGGCCTCGATAAAGAACTTCCTGGTCCCTTTTGTTTCTTGGAGGTGGGGACAGCAGCTTTTCTGGCGCGCGATGATGACATGGTATCTGAAAAAAAAAACAAAATTATTAGTCCTAAATATTGAGATTAAAAATGATTTAAAATGTAAATTGATATTTTTCCTAAAATAACAAATAAGGAGTAACCTGAATAGTAAAATCTAATTATATTAAAAACTTATAACAAAAACTAAGAACTATAGGCATGTATATATTAACTTATGAGAAAAATGGCATGCAAATATGTGTCCAAGTGGCGAGCAAAAATAAAATTAAGTGGCATGTAATCCTAATTGATTCTATATTAGTCTAGATTACTCATCCTATATTTCCTAGTTCCATGCTTGTATCAACAATTAGACCAAAATAAATAAAATTAAATAAAAATTAAATAAATGAAATAAAACAAAAAATAAATGAGAAAAATGAGAAAATATAACCAATTATGAGTTTGCACGGTCGTGGGGGCTGTTACACGGGCGTGGGAAGGATAAAATCGTATATGGTGGCATTTAGAGGGCTGTGGCGGCGTTTGTGGTGGCTTAGAGGGATGTTTGGGTGAGAAATGTTAGGGTTTGAGTGAAAAGGGAAAGTGAAAAATGACTCCTATTTATACATTTTGGGTCACACGGGCATGTCACACTCCCGTGTGAGTCGTGTTTAGCCCGTGGTTTTCAAAAATTGATTTTAATAGCGCGTCTGGTTCTGATGAGCACGCCCGTGTGGTTGGTTCACACGGCCGTGGGAGATCAGGTCTTCGTTACTCACACGGTTGTGTGATGGTATACACGGCCGTGTGCGATCGTGTTCGTGTATCACATGGTCGTGTGATATGTGCCACGGGGGTGTGAAATTTGATAGTGTCTTTCACGAGCTACGGACACGGGCGTAGGGATTTGTGCAAGCCCATGTTGATACTGCAGGGTTGCCACGGCTATGCCGCACGGCCGTGGGGCAGTGTTGATAGCCCGTGTGGAATTCGTAAGGTCGCCACGGCCAAATCGGACGGCTGTGGGCATTTATCGATGGCCCGTGTTTTGGGAAAATTTTTACTCTATTTGTGCACAATCTAGGTGCAAGACCGTGTCCTTGTTTTAAGTGTACGCACGGCCTGAGGCACGCCCATGTGCCTGGCCGTATGGTCCTAAATTTCTACATTCAAAGAGTTAGTTTATGCATGAAAAAATACTAAAAGTTTTAAAGAAAAGAAAGTTACTAAGTTAGTGCTCGGGTTACCTCCCGAGAAGCTCTTATTTAGAGTCTAAGCTCGACTCTACCTGGATATGTCAATAGGGGGTGTGGTGGAGCCGAAGCTCCTCTCTATTTTTCGCAAAATTCTCACCTCTATAATGTTTAAGCCTATGGCTGTTTACCTTGAACGTACCGTGGTTAGGGTGAGTTACCTCAATGGTGCCGTATGGAAAGACATTACAACAATGAATGGACCTGACCACCTTGACTTGAGTTTTTCAGGGAATAGTTTCAGCCTTGATTTGTAAAGTAAGACGAGATCACCTGTTTTGAACTGCTTGGGTTGTTTTAGCCTTTTGTCGTGACGTCGCTTCATGGCTTCCTTATATAGTCGTGAGTTCTCATAAGCATTGAAGCGCCATTCATCAAGTTCATTCAACTGCATCAATGTCTTTTCTCCTGCACTTTTAAAATCAAGGTTTAAAAATTTTATAGCCCAGAATGCTTTATGTTCAAGTTCAAACTGTAGATGGCAGTTTTTTCCATAAACGAGTTTATAGGGAGATGTTCCTATGGGTGTTTTAAAAGCAGTTCTATAAGCCCATAATGCATCGTCTACCTTTCTTGACCAATCTTTCCTATTTGTTTCTATTGTTTTCTCTAAGATACGTTTTAGTTCCCTATTTGTTACTTCGACTTGGCCACTGGCTTGTGGGTGATAAGGGGTGGCTGTTCTATGGTGTACTCCATACCTTTTCAAGAGTTTTTCAAATTGGGTGTTACAAAAATGTGTACCCCTATCACTAATGATTATCCTAGGTGTTCCAAATCGAGAAAAAGTTTTTTCAAAAAGCGTACTACTACCCTAGCATCATTCGTAGGTAAGGCTTGGGCTTCTACCCATTTTTACATGTAGTCTACTGCTACTAGTATGTATTTATTCCCAAATGAATTAGGGAATGGACCCATGAAATCAATACCCCATACATCAAATATTTCACATGAAAGTATATAATTCTGAGGCATTTCATTATGCTGAGAGATATTACCTGTTCGTTGGCATTTATCACAAGAGGTCACATACCTGTTGGCATCTTTGAAAAGTGTAGGCCAGTAAAAGCCTGATTCGAGTACCTTATAAGCAATTCTAGTTCCACTGTGATGTCCTCCAGTGGGTCCTGAGTGGCAGTGATTCAAAATTTGATATGCTTTTGTGTCATCAACGTATCTTCGTATAACCTGATCTACACAAATTCGAAACAGAAAAGGATCTTCCCAAAAGTAGTTCTTCACATTAGCAAAGAATCGTTTCTTTTGCTAATGGGTTAGCCCTTTTGGGGTTATGTTAGCTGCTAAATAATTTGCAAAATCAGCAAACCAAGGAAGTGTCGTGTCTGCTAAGGCTAGGAGTTATTCCTCAGGGAACAAATCGTTCATCTTGTCGAGATATTTGGGCTGTGCGTTCTCTAGCCTTGAGAGGTGATCTGCTGCCAAGTTTTCAGCTCCTTTCTTGTCCTTTATTTCCAAGTCGAATTCTTGTAACAATAGAATCCATCTTATTAATCGAGGTTTTACATCAGTTTTAGTTAAGAGGTAGCGAAGAGCTGAATGATCAGTATAAGCAATAACTTTTGACAAAATTAAATAAGATCTAAATTTGTCAAATGCAAAAATAACAGCTAGCAATTCTTTCTCTGTGGTCGTGTAATTTGCTTGAGCGGCTGTCAAAGTTCTGCTAGCATAATAGATCGGCTGGAAGTGTTTGTTCCTTCGCTGTCCCAAAACTACACCTACTGCAAAATCACTTGCATCGCATATTAGTTCAAAAGGTAGATTCCAATCAGGTGAAATCATAATCGGGGCGTTAACTAACTTTTCCTTAAGGTTGTTGAAAAATTCCAGACATTCTTGGTCAAAGTTGAAGGGTGCGTCTTTTTCTAGTAATTTAGTTAAAGGCTTAGCTATTTTAGAAAAGTCTTTAATAAATCTTCGATAAAAATCAGCGTGTCCTAAGAAGCTTCTTATAGCCTTAACTGAATTAGGAGGAGGTAGTTTTTCAATAGTTTCAATTTTCGCTTTATTTACCTCTATCCCTTTACTAGAAATTTTATGTCCTAAAACAATACCCTCTTGAACCATAAAGTGGCATTTTTCCCAGTTTAGCACTAAATTTGTCTCTTTATATCTGATCAAAATACGTTCTAGATTATTAAGACAAAGTTGGAAAGAATTATCGAAAACTGAGAAATCATCCATAAATACCTCTATAATGTCTTCCACGAATTCATTGAAGATAGCTAGCATGCATCGCTGAAAAGTAGCAGGAGCGTTACATAAACCAAAAGGCATTCTGCGATAAGCAAACGTACCGTATGGGCATGTGAATGTTGTTTTCTCCTGATCTTCTGGAGCTATCGGGATCTGGAAGTAACCAGAGAGGCCATCAAGGAAACAATAATACATATGACCTGATAATCTTTCCAACATCTGATCAATAAAAGGCAATGGGAAATGATCTTTCCGAGTGGCGTCATTCAGCTTCCTATAATCAATGCAAACTCTCCATCCTGTGACTGTTCTTGTAGGTATTAACTGTTCCTTGTCATTAGACACCACGGTCAATCCACTTTTCTTAGGAACAACCTGTACAGGGCTTACCCAAGAACTGTCAGAAATAGGATAGATAATACCTGCATCTAGAAGTTTAATTACCTCGGCTTTTACAACTTCTTTCATGTTGGGATTCAATCGTGTCTAGGCTTGCACTGATGATTTGAATTCGTCCTCCATTAAAATTGTGGGTGCAGAAAGAAGGATTAATTCCCTTGATATCTGAAATTTTCCAAGCTATAGCACGTTTGTGTTCTCTTAACACATGGAGTAGTTCCTCTTTCCCTGCAAGGCTTAAATCGGATGCGATAATGACTGGTAAAGTTGATTCTTCCCCTAAAAAGGCATATTCTAAATGATCTGGCAGTTGTTTTAGTTTTAATTTAGGGGGTTCAGTAACGGAAGGTTTCTGTCTAAATTCATCACTCATCTTTAAATTTTCATAACTTATGTGCCTAGTGATGATTTCATTAGAATCCAACTCTTTCCTCACTTTGTTAATTTCGGGGGTAGTTTCATCTTTCCCCCCACTTTGAACAAGACACAGTTCCAACATGTCTGTGAGAGAAAGCTCCTGGAGATTATCTTGAACAAAATAGTCAATAATATCAACAAAATAACACGAATCATCTTGTTCTTTAGAGAATCTCATGGCATCATAAATTTTAAAGACAACTTCTTCCTCACCAACTCTAAGTACTAATTTGCCATCCCCTACATCAATAACAGCTGTAACAGTGGCTAAAAATGGTCGTCCCAAAATTAAAGGTACTTCAATATCCTCATCCATGTTAAGCACAACAAAATCAACAGGGAATATAAATTTATCTACCTTTACTAGCACATCTTCAATGATTCCCCTAGGTTATTTAACAGATCTATCAGCTAATTGAATACTCATCCTAGTGGGTTTGGGTTCCCCGAGACCTAGTTGTTTGAACATTTTGTAAGGCATGAGATTAATGCTAGCACCTAAATCAGCTAAAGCTTTATTAATAAGTAAACTACACTTTAGACAAGGGATAGTAAAACTCCCTGGATCTTTCAATTTTGCTGGCAGTTTATTTTAGAGAATAGCTGACCATTCCTCGTTGAGTTATACTGTGGCCAATTCTTCCAACTTCCTTTTATTTGTCAGAAGTTCTTTAAGGAACTTTGCATACTTCGGCATCTGTGAAATTGCTTCAACAAAAGGTAAGTTAATGTGTAATTGTTTAACAAGTTCAAGGAACTTACCGAATTGAGCGTCTGTATGGTCTTTCTTCAATTTTGCCGGATATGGGATGCGCAGTTTGTATTCCTTGAGTGTCGGTGGAGTGTTATCCTCGGGTTCCGCTGCCGTTTCTTTTGAAAGTTCTGGGATAGTCTTCTTTTATGGTTCAGCTAGGACCTTTCCATCTCTTAAAGTAATCGCTTTGACATGTTCTCTGGGATTTGGCTCAGTGTTACTCGATAATCCTCCTTGTGGTCTTTCTGAGATTAATTTTACAGGTTGACCAATTTGGTTTTCAAGCCCTTAAATTGATGCTTGCTGATTTTTCAGTGCCGTGAATTTGGTAAACATCTCTTCAAGATTCGGCTTCTTCTCATGTTGCGGTGGTGGTTGCTGAAATCCTGGAGGAGGTTGTTGTCTTTGATTTCCTTGTCCTCCCCATGAAAAATTTGGGTGATTTCTCCAACCTGCATTATAATTATTACTATAGGGGTTATTTTAAGGTCTAGAATTGTTACCCATATAGTTGGCTTTTTCAGTTTCCATGCTATGTCCATAAGATGTGAAATCAGGATTAAACGTGTTTCCTTGAGTCGCATCACATTGCATCACTGGTTGTGCCTGCGTAGAACTAACAAAATTATCAAACTTTTTATTTAAAAGTTCTACTTGGTTAGTAAGCATGGCGACAGCATCAATATTATAAACTCCTGCAGCTTTTGTTGGCTTTGTCCTCATGACTTGCCACTGATAATTATTCAATGACATCTCTTCAATAAATTCATAAGCTGCTTCAGATGTTTTATTATTGATCGTCCCTCCTGCGGCTGCATTGATCATTTTTCTAGTTGACGGGTTTAAACCGTTGTGGAAGGTTTGAACTTGTAGCCACAAAGGTAGACCATGATGAGGGCATCTTCTCAGAAGATCTTTGTATCTCTCCCATGCATCGTATAGTGTTTCTAAATCAGTCTGCACAAAAGAAGAAATATTGTTTCGTAATTTGGCTGTTTTAGCTGGAGGAAAATATTTGAGTAAAAATTTTTCGATCATCTGCTCCTATGTGGTAATTGAGCCTCGTGGTAAAGAATTTAACCACTGTTTGGCTTTATTTCTCAAAGAGAATGGAAATAGCCTCAATCGAATGGCATCATCAGAAACACCATTTATTTTGAAGGTATCACAAAGTTCCAAAAAATTGGCTATATGTGAGTTTGGATCTTTGTCCTGTAAACCATCAAACTGAACCAATTGCTGTATCATCTGAATAGTGTTAGGCTTTAACTCGAAATTATTAGTAGCAATAGTAGGTCTAAGAATGCTAGTTTGGGTACCAGCCAAACTAGGTTTAGCATAATCATACATAGTGCGAGGAGCTTCTTCTTGATTTGCTTGTGGCGCGACTATTGCGAGAGGTGGTGGAACATTTTGATTTGCTTCCATCTCTTCTGTAGGTTCTGGCTCTTACTCAGGTTCTTGTTCTGGATAATGTAAACTGCGTTTAATTTCTCTGCGATTTCTGCAAACTGTTGCTTCTAGATCGTCGTCAAAAAGTAGTGGTCATGTTGGGTTGTTTCTAGTCATAAACTAAAAATACCTAAAAAGAGAAAACAAAGAAAACTCAAAAATTTTAAATAAAAAATAAAAAAATAAAAATAAAAATAAAAATAAAAATAAAAATAAAAATAAAAATAAAAATAAATAAAAACTAAAAATAAAAATAAAAGAAAA
Organism: Gossypium stocksii; assembly: GCA_020496765.1. Taxonomy (NCBI): domain Eukaryota; kingdom Viridiplantae; phylum Streptophyta; class Magnoliopsida; order Malvales; family Malvaceae; genus Gossypium; species Gossypium stocksii. The sequence goes on from CM035623.1 coordinate 85,461,461, forward strand.
ATAGATAAATAAATATATGTATATATATTGATGGCTAAAGTAATAGAAATCGAGCTTTCGTAATATTTTAGTTCCCCAGCAACGGCGCCAAAAACTTGATATCGCGTGATATGAAGTAATAAAATTTATAAAGAACTTGTTCACACTAAAACCAACTAATATCACGACGTTGAGGCAAGCGCACCTGTCGAACAGTAGTATAGCTTAGTGGCAAGACCGAGTTATCATACCCAAGGGAACCAAAAGTACTAGTACTCACTTCTTTCCTATTATCTAGCCTAAAAATAAAAGAGGATTGTTTAAACTAATTTAAAACTAACTAAGAAAGTGTAAAAGTAAATTGGGAAAACTTTTAGGGAAAAGCTGATTTATATGGACAATACTCAAGGGGGAATCCACCTAGACTTCACTTGTTACTATTTTCTTGAACTATATGATTTCTTTACTTGACTTGATCCGTAGAGATCCCTAATTTATGCTAAACCCTCAGTGAGGCGTAGAGCAATTATGCCTAAGTTGTTAATTAAAGTTCCTTTATTAATTAACTCCCTATGTTGCATTAATTCAATCTATGGTTCCCCATATTAGGTTGACCCTAATCCGGCAGATTTATGTCGCCCTATGTCTAGGGTTGCATGCAACTCCACTTAATTATGGTAGATCTACTTTTATCACAGGGACTTTTGCTCCTCTGCTCTAAGCACATCTAATTCTTGAAATAATACCTAGGATTATTAAATCAAGAATAAAGAACGAATAATTAAGAACAATTCAAGTATTTATCAAATAAATCAAGAATAAATAACAAGATATGTCTTAGGTTTCATCCCCCTCAAGTATTTGAGGGGTTTAGTTCATAATAAAAAAAGAAAACATCTCAGAAGATATAAAATAATAAAACATAAAAGAAACCAAAAACCCCTGAAGGAATTTAGGGAGATCCTCTATGTTGCTGCAGAATTCCGGCTACTGAGATGAATTAATCGGCTTTCTCCCTTGGAGTAATCCCTTGCTTCTACCCTCAGTGTGGCAAAAAAACGAGAAGAAAGATATCTAAAAACATATTATGCTTCTGCCTCATGAGGTCTTTATATAGAGAACTTATGGGGAGCCTTTCTTAGCCTCTAAGTATCCCAATTCCAGTGAAATTCCCCTTCCTCACGACTAGAACACGCCCGTGTGCCACGCCCGTGTGACTTCGATAGAGGCCGTGTGCTTTTATCAGTGGAGGCACAGCCGTGTGACCTGGCCGTGCTTGTCGGGGGCTTGACCGTGTGATCTTCATGTGGCACGGCCGTGTGGCATTTCTTTGCCCGTGTTGTTTGCACATTTTGGCCCATTTTTTATCGTTTTTGGGCCGTTTTCTGTTCTTTCTTCTTCCCTATGCTCTCCTGAGTATAAGATATAAAAAGGAAGGATTAAGAGCACCAATTCTCACAAAATTGATAAAAATCTATCCAAAATATAGGCTAAACATGAGGTAAAAATATATATAATTTAGCTTTTATCAAATACCCCCACACTTAAGCCTTTGCTTGTCCTCAAACAAAATCTCAATCCCTAAAAAGAACCATTCTTCTCAACCTATAATCTTTATCAATAATGTTTTAAATTAATCCACAGGTAATCATAAAATGAAAAATTCAATCAAAAGAACATTAAAGATTCAATCAATTTAAGTTGAGAATTTTGTCATTGAAAACATGTCTCTTCCTTCTTTCTAAGTAGTTATCTCTCCATCTTAATTAACAAGAGTCGATATCCTCACTAGACGTTCACTCTATTCACTCGAAGTGTTTAGGGTTCAAAATTTTAAGCACTCTTTAGTCAACCTGAAAAGTTATTACCATAAGCTTGCACGAAAATCAAATCTCCACCACTATAGTTTGATATGATATATCGATCAAGAGGTCTTTTCATGGTTGTAACGGGGCTTGGTTAGGGGTATTGTCACAGGCTACAAAAAGAGGGTTAGAATCGAGATTGAACTGAAAAAATTATCTAGCTAGAAAAATCTCTATCACTGGAACATATTTTCAAAGCTTAATAACATCAATTTGGTAGCCTTACGAGAGAAATATGCAAAAACTTAATTTGAACTATTACATATTACAACTGAATTTGACTGTATGTACACATTTTTTTTGAAGAAAAATTCAAGTAGTACAATGAATTGAGTAAAGATTTACATACTGGAAAAGAGAATATAGTTTAGATAATAAATTCAACTCAAATCTCGACAAAAATAGGCATCAAAAAGTAATTGAATGGAAAATTCAACAAAAATGGGTTATTGGTTAATAATTAGAGGGTGAGTCAAGGAAAAGGTTGTTAGGCTCAATGGGGTTCACTAGGGGTTAGATTATGGAGGTAGGCTTTTGTGGAGTGAGTGGGTTAAGTCCTAGGTACCTTTATCATCTCGGTATATCAAATCAATGATGTGGTCTTGACATGTATAATCAAAGCAAGTTCTAGAATAACAATTCAGTGTTGACTCACTCAAAGCAATAATAACAGTGAGCACGAAAGAATGTATGCTCAAAAAGGCTCAAGATCTCACCAGAATTATGGCTTTTGATGTCAATCCTGCGAATTTCAAATCTCAAGATAGTACTTAAAATTGGGGAAGATAACTTATGCAAAAATTGGAGTTCTCAAAAATTTCAACTTATCATGCTTGATTCCTTAATATTTTAAAGTTTGAATAATCAAAGTACAAGCACCTATATCTTAATTCTCAACATATCAATGAAAATTATAAATCAATAAGAATTAATTCCTAATAGTAGACTGAAGATCATGCTATTGAGGACAGTGCAATTAGTTAGAACAATTTCAGGGATTTCAAAGAGAATAAAATAAAATTTAAGGTACGTTCCCCCCCCCCACACTTAAGATGTACATTGCACTCAATGTACAAGGATAATATTAGCAATAAAAGCATAATATCATAAGAGAGGGAGAGATATGAAACTCCCTGAAATGTGGATGGCTTTGTGAGACAGATATGGGAAGAGTTGGCATATGTGGCACGGTGTTTCCATTTCCGTAGAGATTTGAGCTGTAAGGCTCCTTTGAAACTGCGAATGGATTTATTAGTTATGGGAGGTTAAGATAAAGAGGGGTTACTTCATTAGGAGATGGCCGAAGAAAATCAAATAAACAGAATAAATAAAAATGAAAATTCAAATAAAGAAAAAAATGAAAAATAAACCTAAAAAGGAAAATAAAGTTAGAAGAAAAGGTGAAAATAAGGATCAATGTTTAAGAGTTAGAATAAAGTAATAATAAAAGATAAAAGATAAAAGATAAAATAAAAGTAAAACAAAATAAAGATAAAAATAAATATAAAAGAGGATCTAGTCCTCTGATGGATCTCGTGGTGGTGGGGAAATGTCGAGGTGCTGACATATGTGCGCTAAAGTGGCGCTACTCAAATCAATCCAGGCGCTCGTATATGTCAGCATGTGAGGCTACTGTCTGGGTCGGTCGCCTGAGGCGTGATGGCTGAGCGGGTGCATCCTCCTCAGGTGGTGGCGGTGGGACATCATCAGTAACGTCCTCTGGGTCCTTTCCTTCCTGGACAAGGCGGAAGTGAAAGTGGCCACCACCTGGCTGTCACTCTACCATCCTCATGGAGAGCATGCTCTGGATGCCCTAGAAGGACATCTGGCCAAGTAGGGTGTATGAGGATGTCTGGGCTGCGGTGTTGAGTAGGCCGAAGTAGCGGCCTAGTCGTGTGATGAACGGACCCATGGATACGAGTCCCTTGCGGTGCCTCTCAGTCTGGTACTGCATGGCCAACGCTATGAAGTAGGCAAGGCCGATGGGGAGGCCATTAGCCATGCACCAGAGGAAATAGACGTCGTGAGTGTTGACGATGCCTGTACTCTCCCGTCTACCTATCAAGGTGTGAGCAAGGAGGGCGTGAATATACCTGAGAGAAGGAGGGAGGGCGGATGCCTTGCTGACGCTGGGATTATAGATCTGTCGCCCTGGAGCAATCTCGTTCCAGCAGTCGTGGGGTCGGATATGGATGCACCTGGAGAGAGTAGGGAAGTCTTCTTCTGTCATAAACTGCTCGGTATAGAGACCGAAAGCCGTGCCGAACTCTGGGACACTCAGCTGTCGCACAAGACCCCCTAATCGAAATTAGACCGTGCTGGGATCGTCGAATTTGTTCATGACGGTCTGGAGGTGGAATGTGGAGCAGAACTCGAGAGTGAGTTCTAGGTAGTGGGCTCTACAATCCTAAAGAACTGGTCCCATGGGTCAGTAGCTAGCAGGGCTCGGACATCGTCCACCAGGTTTACTTGCGCGAGGGCCTCCCAGTCAATGCATCGGCCCATCGAGATAGTGCGTGCTCGGAGTAACTGGTAGCGTTCCTCCTGGGAGTCCTGCGGAAATATGAGGAACGGGTGGCGTGTCTCAGAGGTAGGCCTCGATAAAGAACTTCCTGGTCCCTTTTGTTTCTTGGAGGTGGGGACAGCAGCTTTTCTGGCGCGCGATGATGACATGGTATCTGAAAAAAAAAACAAAATTATTAGTCCTAAATATTGAGATTAAAAATGATTTAAAATGTAAATTGATATTTTTCCTAAAATAACAAATGAGGAGTAACCTGAATAGTAAAATCTAATCATATTAAAAACTTATAACAAAAACTAAGAACTATAGGCATGTATATATTAACTTATGAGAAAAATGGCATGCAAATATGTGTCCAAGTGGCAAGCAAAAATAAAATTAAGTGGCATGTAATCCTAATTGATTCTATATTAGTCTAGATTACTCATCCTATATTTCCTAGTTCCATGCTTGTATCAACAATTAGACCAAAATAAATAAAATTAAATAAAAATTAAATAAATGAAATAAAACAAAAAATAAATGAGAAAAATGAGAAAATATAACCAATTATGAGTTTGCACGGTCGTGGGGGCTGTTACACGGGCGTGGGAAGGATAAAATCGTATATGGTGGCATTTAGAGGGCTGTGGCGGCGTTTGTGGTGGCTTAGGGGGATGTTTGGGTGAGAAATGTTAGGGTTTGAGTGAAAAGGGAAAGTGAAAAATGCCTCCTATTTATACATTTTAGGTCACACGGGCATGTCACACTCCCGTGTGAGTCGTGTTTAGCCCGTGTTTTTGAAAAATTGATTTTTATAGCGCGTCTGGTTCTGATGAGCATGCCCGTGTGGTTGGTTCACACGGCCGTGGGAGATCAGGTTTTCGTTACTCACACGGTTGTGTGATGGTATACACGGCCGTGTGTGATCGTGTTCGTGTATCACATGGTCGTGTGATATGTGCCACGGGCGTGTGAAATTTGACAGTGTCTTTCACGGGCTACGGACACGGGCGTAGGGATTTGAGCAAGCCCATGTTGATACTGCAGGGTTGCCACGGCTATGCCGCACGGCCGTGGGGCAGTGTTGATAGCCCGTGTGGAATTCGTAAGGTCGCCACGGCCAAATCGGACGGCCGTGGGCATTTATCGATGGCCCGTGTTTTGGGAAAATTTTACTCTGTTAGTGCACAATCTAGGTGCAAGACCGTGTCCTTGTTTTAAGTGTATGCACGGCCTGAGGCACGCCTATGTGCCTAGCCGTATGGTCCTAAATTTCTACATTCAAAGAGTTAGTTTATGCATGAAAAAATACTAAAAGTTTTAAAGAAAAGAAAGTTACTAAGTTAGTGCTCGGGTTACCTCCCGAGAAGCGCTTATTTAGAGTCTAAGCTCGACTCTACCTGGATATGTCAAGAGGGGGTGTGGTGGACTCTATTTTCCGCAAAATTCTCACCTCTATAATGTTTAAGCCTATGGCTGTTTACCTTGAACGTACCGTGGTTAGGGTGAGTTACCTCAATGGTGCCGTATGGAAAGACATTACAACAATGAATGGACCTGACCACCTTAACTTGAGTTTTTCAGGGAATAGTTTCAGCCTTGATTTGTAAAGTAAGACGAGATCACCTGTTTTGAACTGCTTGGGTTGTTTCAGCCTTTTGTCGTGACGTTGCTTCATGGCTTCCTTATATAGTCATGAGTTCTCATAAGCATTGAAGCGCCATTCATCAAGTTCATTCAACTGCATTAATGTCTTTAATCCTGCACTTTTAAAATCAAGGTTTAAAAATTTTATAGCCCAGAATGCTTTATGTTCAAGTTCAAACTGTAGATGGCAGTTTTTTCCATAAACGAGTTTATAGGGAGATGTTCCTATGGGTGTTTTAAAAGCAGTTCTATAAGCCCATAATGCATCGTCTACCTTTCTTGACCAATCTTTCCTATTTGTTTCTATTGTTTTCTCTAAGATACGTTTTAGTTCCCTATTTGTTACTTCGACTTGGCCACTGGCTTATGGGTGATAAGGGGTGGCTGTTCTATGGTGTACTCCATACCTTTTCAAGAGTTTTTCAAATTGGGTGTTACAAAAATGTGTACCCCTATCACTAATGATTATCCTAGGTGTTCCAAATTGAGAAAAAAGTTTTTTCAAAAAGCGTACTACTACCCTAGCATCATTCGTAGGTAAGGCTTGGGCTTCTACCCATTTTTACATGTAGTCTACTGCTACTAGTATGTATTTATTCCCAAATGAATTAGGGAATGGACCCATGAAATCAATACCCCATACATCAAATATTTCACATGAAAGTATATAATTCTGAGGCATTTCATTATGCTGAGAGATATTACCTGTTCGTTGGCATTTATCACAAGAGGTCACATACCTGTTGGCATCTCTGAAAAGTGTAGGCCAGTAAAAGCCTGATTCGAGTACCTTATAAGCAATTCTAGTTCCACTGTGATGTCCTCCTGTGGGTCCTGAGTGGCAATGATTCAAAATTTGATATGCTTTTGTGTCATCAACGCATCTTCGTATAACCTGATCTGCACAAATTCGAAAAAGAAAAGGATATTCCCAAAAGTAGTTCTTCACATTAGCAAAGAATCGTTTCTTTTGCTGATGGGTTAGCCCTTTTGGGGTTATGTTAGCTGCTAAATAATTTGCAAAATCAGCAAACCAAGGAAGTGTCGTGTCTGCTAAGGCTAGGAGTTATTCCTCAGGGAACAAATCGTTCATCTTGTTGAGATATTTGGGCTGTGCGTTCTCTAGCCTTGAGAGGTGATCTGCTGCCAAGCTTTCAGCTCCTTTCTTGTCCTTTATTTCCAAGTCGAATTCTTGTAACAATAGAATCCATCTTATTAATCGAGGTTTTACATCAGTTTTAGTTAAGAGGTAGCGAAGAGCTGAATGATCAGTATAAGCAATAACTTTTGACAAAATTAAATAAGATCTAAATTTGTCAAATGCAAAAATAACAGCTAGCAATTCTTTCTCTGTGGTCGTGTAATTTGCTTGAGCGGCTGTCAAAGTTCTGCTAGCATAATAGATCGGCTGGAAGTGTTTGTTCCTTCGCTGTCCCAAAACTACACCTACTGCAAAATCACTTGCATCGCATATTAGTTCAAAAGGCAGATTCCAATCAGGTGAAATCATAATCGGGGCGTTAACTAACTTTTCCTTAAGGTTGTTGAAAAATTCCAGACATTCTTGGTCAAAGTTGAAGGGTGCGTCTTTTTCTAGTAATTTAGTTAAAGGCTTAGCTATTTTAGAAAAGTCTTTAATAAATCTTCGATAAAAATCGGCGTGTCCTAAAAAGCTTCTTATAGCCTTAACTGAATTAGGAGGAGGTAGTTTTCAATAATTTCAATTTTCGCTTTATTTACCTCTATCCCTTTACTAGAAATTTTATGTCCTAAAACAATACCCTCTTGAACCATAAAGTGGCATTTTTCCCAGTTTAGCACTAAATTTGTCTCTTCACATCTGATCAAAATACGTTCTAGATTATTAAGACAAAGTTGGAAAGAATTACCGAAAACTGAGAAATCATCCAAAATACCTCTATAATGTCTTCCACGAATTCATTGAAGATAGCTAGCATGCATCGCTGAAAAGTAGCAGGAGCGTTACATAAACCAAAAGGCATTCTACGATAAGCAAACGTACCGTATGGGCATGTGAATGTTGTTTTCTCCTGATCTTCTGGAGCTATCGGGATCTGGAAGTAACCAGAGAGGCCATCAAGGAAACAATAATACATATGACCTGATAATCTTTCCAACATCTGATCAATAAAAGGCAATAGGAAATGATCTTTCCGAGTGGCGTCATTCAGCTTCCTATAATCAATGCAAACTCTCCATCCTGTGACTGTTCTTGTAGGTATTAACTGTTCCTTGTCATTAGACACCACGGTCAATCCACTTTTCTTAGGAACAACCTGCACAGGGCTTACCCATGAACTGTCAGAAATAGGATAGATAATACCTGCATCTAGAAGTTTAATTACCTCGGCTTTTACAACTTCTTTCATGTTGGGATTCAATCGTGTCTAGGCTTGCACTGATGGTTTGAATTCGTCCTCCATTAAAATTTTGTGGGTGCAGAAAGAAGGATTAATTCCCTTGATATCTGAAATTTTCCAAGCTATAGCACGTTTTTGTTCTCTTAACACATGGAGTAGTTCCTCTTTCCCTGCAAGGCTTAAATCGGATGCGATAATGACTGGTAAAGTTGATTCTTCCCCTAAAAAGGCATATTCTAAATGATCTGGCAGTTGTTTTAGTTTTAATTTAGGGGGTTCAGTAACGGAAGGTTTCTGTCTAAATTCATCACTTATCTTTAAATTTTCATAACTTATGTGCCTAGTGATGATTTCATTAGAATCCAACTCTTTCCTCACTTTGTTAATTTCGGGGGTAGTTTCATCTTTCCCCCCACCTTGAACAAGACACAGTTCCAACATGTCTGTGAGAGAAAGCTCCTGGAGATTATCTTGAACAAAATAGTCAATAATATCAACAAAATAACACGAATCATCTTGTTCTTTAGAGAATCTCATGGCATCATAAATTTTAAAGACAACTTCTTCCTCACCAACTCTAAGTACTAATTTGCCATCCCCTACATCAATAACAGCTGTAACAGTGGCTAAAAATGGTCGTCCCAAAATTAAAGGTACTTCAATATCCTCATCCATGTCAAGCACAACAAAATCAATAGGGAATATAAATTTATCTACCTTTACTAGCACATCTTCAATGATTCCCCTAGGTTATTTAACAGATCTATCAGCTAATTGAATACTCATCCTAGTGGGTTTGGGTTCCCCGAGACCTAGTTGTTTGAACATTTTGTAAGGCATGAGATTAATGCTAGCACCTAAATCAGCTAAAGCTTTATTAATAAGTAAACTACCAATTAGACAAGGGATAGTAAAACTCCCTGGATCTTTCAATTTTGCTGGCAGTTTATTTTAGAGAATAGCTGACCATTCCTTGTTGAGTTATACTGTGGCCAATTCTTCCAACTTCCTTTTATTTGTCAGAAGTTCTTTAAGGAACTTTGCATACTTTGGCATCTGTGAAATTGCTTCAACAAAAGGTAAGTTAATGTGTAATTGTTTAACAAGTTCAAGGAACTTACCGAATTGAGCGTCTGTATGGTCTTTCTTCAATTTTGCCGGATATGGGATGCGCAGTTTGTATTCCTTGAGTGTCGGTGGAGTGTTATCCTCGGGTTCCGCTGCCGTTTCTTTTGAAAGTTCTGGGATAGTCTTCTTTTATGGTTCAGCTAGGACCTTTCCATCTCTTAAAGTAATCGCTTTGACATGTTCTCTGGGATTTGGCTCAGTGTTACTCGATAATCCTCCTTGTGGTCTTTCTGAGATTAATTTTGCAGGTTGACCAATTTGGTTTTCAAGCCCTTAAATTGATGCTTGCTGATTTTTCAGTGCCGTGAATTTGGTAAACATCTCTTCAAGATTCGGCTTCTTCTCATGTTGCGGTGGTGGTTGCTGAAATCCTGGAGGAGGTTGTTGTCTTTGATTTCCTTGTCCTCCCCATGAAAAATTTGGGTGATTTCTCCAACCTGCATTATAATTATTACTATAGGGGTTATTTTAAGGTCTAGAATTGTTACCCATATAGTTGGCTTGTTCAGTTTCCATGCTATGTCCATAAGATGTGAAATCTGGATTAAACGTGTTTCCTTGAGTCGCATCACATTGCATCACTGGTTGTGCCTGCGTAGAACTAACAAAATTATCAAACTTTTTATTTAAAAGTTCTACTTGGTTAGTAAGCATGGCGACAGCATCAATATTATAAACTCCTGTAGTTTTTGTTGGCTTTGTCCTCATGACTTGCCACTGATAATTATTCAATGACATCTCTTCAATAAATTCATAAGCTGCTTCAGGTGTTTTATTATTGACCGTCCCTCCTGCGGCTGCATCGATCATTTGTCTAGTTGACGGGTTTAAACCGTTGTGGAAGGTTTGAACTTGTAGCCACAAAGGTAGACCATGATGAGGGCACCTTCTCAGAAGATCTTTGTATCTCTCCCATGCATCGTATAGTGTTTCTAAATTAGTCTGCACAAAAGAAGAAATATCGTTTCGTAATTTGGCTGTTTTAGCTGGAAGAAAATATTTGAGTAAAAATTTTTCGGTCATTTGCTTCCATGTGGTAATTGAGCCTCGTGGTAAAGAATTTAACCACTGTTTGGCTTTATTTCTCAAAGAGAATGGAAATAGCCTCAATCGAATGGCATCATCAGAAACACCATTTATTTTGAAGGTATCACAAAGTTCCAAAAAATTGGCTATGTGTGAGTTTGGATCTTCGTCCTGTAAACCATCAAACTGAACCAATTGCTGTATCATCTGAATAGTTTTAGGCTTTAACTCGAAATTATTAATAGCAATAGTAGGTCTAAGAATGCTAGTTTGGGTACCAGCCAAACTAGGTTTAGCATAATCATACATAGTGCGAGGAGCTTCTTCTTGATTTACTTGTGGCGCGACTATTGCGGGAGGTAGTGGAACATTTTGATTTGCTTCCATCTCTTCTGTAGGTTCTGGCTCTTGCTCAGGTTCTTGTTCTGGATAATGTAAACTGCGTCTAATTTCTCTACGATTTCTGCAAACTGTTGCTTCTAGATCGTCGTCAAAAAGTAGTGGTCCTGTTGGGTTGTTTCTAGTCATAAACTAAAAATACCTAAAAAGAGAAAACAAAGAAAACTCAAAAATTTTAAATAAAAAATAAATAAATAAAAAAATAAAAATAAAAATAAAAATAAAAATAAATAAAAACTAAAAATAAAAATAAAAGAAAAATAAATAAATAAATATATGTATATATATTGATGGCTAAAGTAATAGAAATCGAGCTTTCGTAATATTTTAGTTCCCCAGCAACGGTGCCAAAAACTTGATATCGCATGATATGAAGTAATAAAATTTATAAAGAACTTGTTCACACCAAAACCAACTAATATCACGTTGAGGCAAGCGCACCTGTCGAACAATAGTATAGCTTAGTGGCAAGACCGAGTTATCGTACCCAAGGGAACCAAAAGTACTAGTACTCACTTCTTTCCTATTATCTAGCCTAAAAATAAAAGAGGATTGTTTAAACTAATTTAAAACTAACTAAGAAAGTGTAAAAGTAAATTGGGAAAACTTTTAGAGAAAAGCTGATTTATATGGACAATACTCAAGGGGGAATCCACCTAGACTTCACTTGTTACTATTTTCTTGAACTATATGATTTCTTTACTTGACTTGATCCGTAGAGATCCCTAATTTATGCTAAACCCTCTGTCGAGGCGTAGAGCAATTAGGCCTAAGTTGTTAATTAAAGTTCCTTTATTAATTAACTCCCTAGGTTGCATTAATTCGATCTATGGTTCCCCATATTAGGTTTGACCCTAATCCGGCAGATTTATGTCGCCCTATATCTAGGGTTGCATGCAACTCCGCTTAATTATGGTATATCTACTCTTATCACAGGGACTTTTGCTCCTCTGCTCTAAGCACATCTAATTCTTGAAATAATACCTAGGATTATTAAATCAAGAATAAAGAACGCATAATTAAGAACAATTCAAGTATTTATCAAATAAATCAAGAATAAATAACAAGATCTATCTTAGGTTTCATCCCCCTCAAGTATTTGAGGGGTTTAGTTCATAATAAAAAAAAGAAAACATCTCAGAAGATATAAAATAACAAAACATAAAAGAAACCAAAAACCCCTGAAGGAATTCAGGGAGATCCTCTATGTTGCTGCAGAATTCCGGCTTCTGAGATGAATTAATCGGCTTTCTCCCTTGGAGTAATCCCTTGCTTCTACCCTCAGTGTGGCAGAAAAACGAGAAGAAAGATATCTAAAAACATATTGTTCTTCTGCCTCATGAGGTCTTTATATAGAGGGCTTATGGGGAGCCTTTCTTAGCCTCTAAGCATCCCAATTCGAGTGAAATTCCCCTTCCTCACGATTAGAACACGCCCGTGTGCCAGCCCGTGTGACTTCGACAGAGGCCGTGTGCTTTTATCGGTGGAGGCACGGCTGCGTGACCTGGCCGTGCTTGTCGGGGGCTTGACCGTGTGATCTTCATGTGGCACAGCCGTGTGGCAACTTCCCACATTATTCTTACTAACATTTCACTAAGACCTGACATGCTTCGCAGATCGAGGCTCTAACCTTAAAAGACTACGATCTCTTTTCATCTCGTAATCCGCGTACCTACCTTGAACCATTTCTCTAGTTCTCTCTAAACTAGCCTCGAAGACCTTCTCTAAAACTTCTCTCACAACTCGAGTCAACGCCTCAGTGCCAACCTCCAAGTTATCGCTAACCCTTACAGTCTTGCTTATCACCAAAATCCATATCGAACTTCAAACAACCTTAAGAATCTACAATACCAAAACCGAACACAAAGATAATTGTCTAAACATTACCATTCTAATATTATAGAACTAATTACATAAGTTCAGGTTTCACACGGACCAGTATCGGAGTCTCAGGCATTTTATTTCCTTAAAAACTTTTTTGAAACACTGTGGTATAATTTTTCAAAAAAAAATTTTAACAAACCCTTGCGCACACAATTATGTAAAAAAAAGGCTGAGTTTTGCAAACTTGGCTCTAATATCACTAAATGTAACACCCTAAAACCTAACCTAAAAGTCTAGACCAAATCCCAAAGGTTACATTGATCACTGAAGTGATCGTAGGAAAATTTAGGATCAACAAAAGTGGCGGAAACAAAAACTTTAATTCAAACCCAAAAAACACCTTTTTGTTCATTATGTTTGAAACAATATTAAACCGGCATCAAACATTCAGAAATAAAAACCATAATTTCTAAAGTTCTGTCCAAACAACACCTTAAGAAAGTCTAGCATAAAAACTTGTACCACAGTTTACATAGTCATTTTACAAACTGACTTAAAATTAACCATATAAAATTTATGAGATTTTACTTAAACCTTATCAAACCATATCTTTCTGAGACCTCTGGTATACTGAGTCCAGCTCCAAAACATGGAAAGTACCTGAAAGGAAAGACAATACAGATATGAGCTACACAAGCTCAATGTGAGTCCGAAACATGAACAGGCGGCAACAAATAGAGTGACAAAATAAATACTTCAGACAAGCATGTGCATAAAAATATCATTTACGAAAATCTCAATCGGCATGTCAAATACACTATCGAACCACAGAACTGATGATCCAGTCATACGCAATAATCAGAACATATTACGTGACATTAACATTATTGTCCATAACCAAAAGGTTACACAAATAGACAGAATGTTCTGACAAGTAGACGTATATTCAAATGCTAACGGATGCACAATTCAAAATCCTACCCACCAACCAAACACCACTTCGTCCATCCAACACACCATATAAGGGCTATGGTAGGCCTGTCCACCATGCACACCACATAGAACCATAATAGGTTCATCCACCTAACACACCACAATGTTGAACTATGCCACTTGAGTAACTGTATACAGCTGAGATGATATACGTATAGGATAGTACGATAAATCATTGTACAAAAGTATCGCAGTTAAAACTATTATGTCTATCATCCTTCTCTTCATAACCAGATCCCAAAATTTTCATGCTATGCAACAATGCACACATTACGCAAACAACATATAGAAACGAACATTATGTTTCTAGTTGAACAGATTTAGATTTAATTACACTTGTATTCTAATATTCAGGTATGACAACAATAATAAACTCAGACTTATTCATCACATAAACGAGCAATAAAATTCAAGCCCATAAATGCATATATACAGGAACCAACCTAAATTAAGTCCCAAACACACTTACCGAGGCTTAAACAAGGGTTGGATTACACAGAAACATAAAATAGACAGTTTATGACTCAAAACAAAAATTTTAAAAAATAGGGCCACATGGCCGTGTGCCCTGCCCGTGTGAGTTGCTCATGCAACTCACTGTTCAAAAATGTCAAAAATAAAGAGTAAAGGAGACACGACCGTGTGGAGATCTCATATGCTCGTGTGGGTACACATGCCCGTGTGGCCAGGCTGTGTGGTTCCAAAATTTGCCCAAAAACCCTAATTCCCATTTTTAAGTGGTCATATGAGCTACCCATGTGGGGCACACGCCAATGCGACCACCCGTGTGGTTATGAAACCATACCAAAACAACTTGAAATTTGTGTTTTTGACACTGAAATAGTCCCCATCCCTTAGAAATCCGAAAATATACTTAAATATACTGAATATCATGCAATCCATCAATAACTTTAACACTTAAAAACAACAGTTTCGAAAACACACCTTAAATTGGAATTGCAACAACAAGGATTAACCATTTCGCCTCCACAAAACTATTCTGACTCACACTCGATAACACCAAACACACAGGAGCAATCTCTTTTGACAAAAGATAAATAAAAATTGCGTAAAACAGAAGAAGCAAGAACAAACGCAATTAAAATTGGAGAGAACAGAAAAAGAACGAAAAAAATAAAAAGTAAAAGATGAAGAACGTACTTATTTTCTATCTTAAAATTGACTTCCCTTTTTTAAAAAAATAAAATAAAAACAAATAATTATCGAAAACACTCACAAGGATTCGAACACAAGACCCAGAGATACACTAACTATAACACCCCAAACTCAGCCTGAACGTTAAGGCCGAATCTGACAATGTCACATGAGAGTGTGTTTGAAAACCGTACCATCTCTAAACCATTTTCAGTTGGGAGCTTTTCATCATCTTCTATTATTTACAAAATTGTGTTATTTATTTAGTCGATCATTTTCAAATCATTATTCATTTTCAAAATGTTATTCATTGCAGAAGCTTTTAAAATAGTTCATGTAATCGTGGGTATTTTTTATAAAATATTTACTTCTTTTAAAAACCTAAGTTTCCCTTCTGCTAGCAGATATAAACCACAAAACAATATAAACCCCAAATTTAAACCAAAAATCCATAGAGGCCATATTTACATCAAAACCTCCCAAATGAAAAATTTAAACCATGAATAATCATAAAGCAGATAAAGGAAATCCATGTGGTCACCGCCGAGTCCTCTGCTATACCGATCAGTCTAAGGCTAGAGATTACCTGTGCATATTAAACTTAGTGTATAATCTCCACAAAAAATAATCAATCAGTAAGTAGAAAACACAATCTGGATATAAGCCCTTTTTAGGTAACAGAAACAGTTTAGACCAAGCCTATCTCAATACAATAGCAGCAGAGCCATAGCCCATTACAGTAACAGTAGCAGCCATGCAAATTCAGCATGCAGGTCCTACCCAACCATCCACTATACACCAACTCCTGTCCAACCTTGCACTCCTGTGGGGATTAAATCACCTACCCATCCCTACACTTACAACTAGTACTGGTTGCGGCACTAAACAATAATTCGCAACTGAGCTGCCAGTATATTAGGCTTAAAGCCATCAGTAGTTTGCAGCTGAGCTGCTAGTATATCAAGCTTAAAGCCTTTCAATACACTTCCTCCAGTCATATCATCCCACCCCATGCAATGCAACATACAGTTATGACATGCCATCTAATGGTAATAGTACATACAGTATCAGTTCAGTGAAATATCATCATGCTCTATATCACATATAAAAATATTAGTCATTCAGTCATTTCATTCAATTAGAGATCTAAGTGTATCTTACTGACCCTAGCAAATAAATCAGTGAAAATGGGCTCACACGCCTACATGGTTTACCTGTGCATGCCCACAAGCCCACGTGGCCCACACAGCCCAAATTGGCCATGGTCGTGTGATCCTGTCCAGAGTCCCATATGGGCCTACACGGCCCAATTGGCTAAGCTCGTGTGTCGCACACGACCTCGCCTAGCCATCACATGGCCATGTCCTTCGAGTACGTCCTAGCCTCATCGATCACACGGCCGTGTCCCCTCACATGGCCTACAGCACGGGTGACCACATGCCCGTGTGGCGTCAATAGAATACAATTTTGGCTTTTTACCGAATCCCGTTTTCTAATTTTTAGGTACACACCTGGTTTCATTTTCACTATTTACGAAATCCTGAGACCACCAATACCTATAATTGATTAGTAATTCACTCAATTAATCACTTAATCGTCAAATTAAAACCAACCCAAATGAATAACTCAATTAAGAAGCGATTGAAGCTTACCCCTAACGCTTAAAAATCGGTTTGCCTACGAAGTAGTTCAAGAAGAGTCTCAATTCCAAAGATGTGATGCTGCCAAAACATTAGACTAAAACCCCAATCAAAACTAAGCATCTTAGTTCACAATCACAAGAGACCACTTACCGAAATTACTCAAGAATCACTACAGTTTGGGAAGGGAGCATAATTGTCGTCCAAAAAGGAAGCAAAACGACGAATAAAGAGAAAAGGAGAATTTCAGTTGATAGAAAAGGAAGAAAAATTCAGCAGCAAGGTAAGGAGTTGGGGAAAGAAAAACGGAAGCAAATTTTTGAAAACAAATGTGAAAAATTGAAATTTGAGAAAAATAATCAGATTGGCAATTCTTTGATAACCTCCCCCCTAAAAAAATCTCCCCAAAACTCTCATTACTATCCCACTACTCAGAGTCTCGGTAAAACCCAAGCTCTAGCTGAACCTTGAAACAAAAATAATACCCTTGCCAACACTAAGATTCGAACACAAGACGTCCAACACAACAACACTCCGCTTAACCACCAGACCAGCAGGCCCATTTTGAAAAAATCATACTAGGTTTAAATTAAAAGCCTATTGACCATAGACAAGGGTTCTTTTCATAAAAAAACCAAAATTTGCCAAGGTCATGGCTTGAACTTGGGACCTCTCACACACACCTAGAACACATACCCACAGAAGCAGATAGATATTTGTGTCATATTTTCACCAAAACATAAACATGAACTTTGGGGCGTTACACTAACACACAACTAACCACCAGACTAGCAGACCTATTCTGACATTAAAACACAAAACTAAACTCAAACATTCAACCCACTCACTAACCCTAACCACAAATCTCAAAACTTCTAACCCTAGATTCCAGGATGTTACAACTCAGCAAAATTAGAGTACTATTAAACAAGATATTTTATCAATTGGTTTATGCATTACAAAAGTCCAAAGTGATTTATTAAATCAAAATTTTCTTTTACGAATTGTTTGCAAATCAACAAAAGAAGTTTTACAAAAGATGTTCAAAATATTGCCTTAAAATAAATTTTTGCAAGATGGCAATCAATTTTGAGCATAATTAATTTTAATATTGAATACATCAAAGGAGAAACTAATTCTTTGTCTAATTTTCTCACCAGAGAGTTTCTTCAAAAATGCCACCCCAACTCTGAGACAAAGGAAATGGAAAAATAGGAGAAACATCCAAAACACAAATTTCCTCAAAACCAATTAAGTCATGGTATGAAATTTTCCATGAAGAAGAAAATGAGAGATCATCGTCCTCATTAAAATCCTCTAAAAATATATTCGTTCAAGATGCAAAATATCCAAAAAAAATTGTTCTCAAATCAAAAAATGGATTGAGTCCCTTTTTTATCTCCAAAAGTGGTATTGGCCTTTTTTCAAATGAAAGAGGAAACTCCTCTCAAGCAAATTACTAGTAAAGCAGAAAAGATTTCAAAAAATAAAGAGATTGTTTTACATAAACCAAAATCTCTCAAAATATTTTAAAAGAGACATCTCTCCAAGATGTTTTCCCAAAAGAAATAGCAGTGTCTTCACAGACCGCTACACTAAAATCCTCACAATATTTTCCAAACAAATGTTTTGAAAAAATTCTTATTATGGAGGAAGAATTTTCAGAAAAATTTCCTCATTTACTTGCAAAAGAACTTTTCAATGGATGGCATTTCAAGCCATTAGATTCTCAAAAACACCAGCAGTATTATGAAAACATACTGGTTCAAATTGGATCAGTACTGTTCAAACACTACACAGACCCAAAAGATCCAAATTATATTACCCATTCAACAGCCTAAATATTAAAAATTCTTCGACCACAGGATTGGGGTGAAAACCCAAATTCTCTAAAAAAATTTCCAGCCAAATTTACCACCAAAATTGACCACCATATATATTTCACATATTGGGATTACCAAATGGCATAGTACAATCAACATATGAGACATTCTTGGCTCATATATTTCAAATACGATATCCAATTCAAATTCCCAAACTAGTTCCAAGAATAGTGGAATTGGTATGGACCATCATCATTTGAGATCCTACTAGAAAAAATTCAAAACTTATAGCCCAAATTCTTTGAAAAATTTCAACCTGAACCAGACTAAAAACATATCTACATAACAACCCGTTTTTTCTCAAAACTGTGCATTTCTTGGATTATTTCTTGGAATTACTCCTATGAACAAGATCCATATACTGGAATTCCATTATTAGTTCGAAACTTCAGAACTAAATGGTGTGGCAAATTTAATGACAAAAAATATGATTCAAAATATTTGGATAATATTTTCAACAAGAATTCGATATTATGTAAGTCCCCAGCCTCTGATCAAACCATAAAAAAATTCCTTCAAGCAAAATCAACAACTAGTGCAATGTTAGTGTAACAGCCTAAACTTGGGCCTAGTCGAAACAGTGGTTTTGGGACCACAAATTTGACGAGGAAAAATTTATTTCTATAATATTTTTATAATTAACAATTTCATGAAATGATTTCGTGAAAATTTCGTTCAAAAATTTTGACGTTTGGGCACTCAATTTAGTCAAAAGGACTAAATTGTAAAAAGTGCAAAAGTTGAGTTCTACATGTTAAAGGTATCCAATTGTTATCAGATTTTAAATTGGAGACCCTTAAATGGTAATTAGACTATTGGTTAATTTTTTGGACAAAAATAGACATGAAATAGGTGAAATAGAATATTTTTAAGTTAGGGGCATTTTGGTCATTTAGTGATTAAAAGATTAAACAAACAAAATAAAAGCCAATTTTTGCTCATCTTCAACCCCTTGGCCGAAATTTTGAAGACCACCATGGCTAGGGTTTTTTTTTAGCTTTCCAAACTCCTAGTAAGTCCGTTCTAGCCTCGTTTTTAATGATTTTTACGTTTTTGAAATCTTTGTATCATGATCTACCTATTTCTACCACTAATTTGAGATATGGTTAAAGTATAGGGTTTTGACCCATGATGAATATGAGTGTATTTTGATGATTAATGGTAGATTATGCATGTTTATGGTTAGAGAAATAACTTTTACTAAGTGATTTTCGGTAAAAATGCATAAAAGGACCTATTTGTAAAAGTTATAAAATATGTGTTAAAATCTATTTTAATGGAAAATGTGGGCTGCTATAAGCATGAAAATGGTTCTTCTAGGCTTAAAGTACAAAGAAATTAAATATGTAAATCATTTTACTAGGCTAGGGGTAAAATTATAAATATGTGAAATTTTAAGGGCAAAAATGTAATTTTGACATAATATGATTTTTGGGTCACATTGAATGTGAATAATAAATGAGCTAAATGTGTCATTACAGATCAAGAGAAACGAGGTTTGGAACTAGAACGAGAGAAAAAAATAAGAAATTGACGGTTAAGCCCTTTTCGCCATTTTTGTGCCAAGGTAAGTTCGTATGCTAATAAATGTTATTGATTGTATAAATAATGCATTATTATCATATATTTGATTGAATTGTGTAACTTGAATTAAATATTCGAAATGAGTAAAAATGCAAGATCGATTACGATCTGTTCATAGTGAAATATGAATTAACGATAAAAGACCATGGTTGAACCATGGCAATATGAGATCTGTGATTCCTGTGTAAGACCATATCTAGGATATGGCATCGGAGAGATATGTGATTCTCATGTAAGACCAAATCTGGGATATGGCATCGACATCGATATGTGATCCCATGTAAAACCATATTTGGGATATGGCATTGGTATCCTACCATGTGAATGAGATTTCTTGGGCATACTGGTATTCCAAGTGGTTCGATGAGTAATTTAAAGATTATGCCAAAGAGATGATAAGGTATGATCATGTTGAAATGGTACAGGTATGTACGTGAAATTTACAAGTACGAACCTTATTGTGATAAGCTATTGGTAAGATCATGATAGAGTAAGTTATGACTATGAAAATGTCTTTACAGAAGTCTTGAGGATAATAGCCTATACTTATAATATATGAAATATATGGTAA
The DNA here is from genome assembly GCA_020496765.1 of Gossypium stocksii. NCBI lineage: Eukaryota > Viridiplantae > Streptophyta > Magnoliopsida > Malvales > Malvaceae > Gossypium > Gossypium stocksii. The sequence continues at coordinate 85,482,042 of CM035623.1, forward strand.
TTTCGAATGATGATTGTGCAATTGGCTCTTGGGCCAAATTAAGTTAAGATATAGCATAAATGTTCGCCTATAATTGTGATTTATCGAACATGAGAGAAAAGGAAAGATTGACGTAATTGCTTATTAAAACGTTTATGGGCTAATATGAGTTTTAAATGAATAGAAGATATGAAAATATATATGTTGAAAGGTGAATACTCATGAATTATGCGCATGTTTATTATGATGAGTTTAGATACGAAGATAAGGTTATGGTTGTTAGGCTAATGGCAAAACATGTTAAGTTCTACCTTTAAATTCGATAAGGCAATCAATGTGGATAGATAAGATATAGTTGTGGGCGTTACGGCAATTTATTTTGTGTCCATAATGATGGCCTTAGTAAATGATGGGCAAAAATACTAGTATGTAATAAACTCAATAAGAGATGGACTCTCGCAAAAATGGTATGATTAAACAAGTTATGATTATGAAAGTCTTAATGACATTATGTCACCCCTCACCTTACAAATTTCATAATTAAGTTGTGTTTAAGATGCTTATCATTTGCATATAAACTTATTAAACTTCGTAGCTTACCCCCTTTCTTTTTCCATATCTTTTAGGGTTGTATGCTAGCTTGGATTGGAGATTGCCGAAGATGCTATCACACTATCAGGCTATTATGTTGGGTAAATGAATGTAAACCTTTGAGTCTATGGCATGTATAGGGACTTAGTTGGTTTGTATATGTGTCTTTATGATATGGCCAAATGTGTTGACTTATAATGATTAAGGACCTGAATTGGTATGTAGTCACATAAATTGGTTCATATCGGCTAATTGGGTTGCAAACCTGTTTATATGAGCATGCATGTGTTAATGCCTTTGATGTCGGGAAATGCCATGTTCAAACCATGATAGTGGATGTTTGGTTGCTAAACAATTCCTTGTTAAATGCTATTGAGATGTATAAATATGTGTGTGAAGTTTAAGGTGGCAAATGGCTTGGAAAATAGCCTTAAAGTTGTCCACACGGGTAGACACACGAGCGTCTGTCTAGGCCATGTGTGACACAAGGTCAGCCCCAGGGGGTGTGAATAGGTCGTGTGTCCCCTGCACCCTAGCTTTAAGAAATATAATGCTTAGTAGTAAACACATGGGTTGTGACACGACCGTGTGTCTCGGCTGTGTAAAGGACACACCATAGGACATGGGCATGTGCCCAGGATGTGTAAAGTCTGCACCTTAAATGCGAAAATCAAATTTGCCACACAGCCTAGCACACGGGCGTGTGACTTGGCCGTGTGACCCTAAATTGTTGATGACGTCATAAACAGAAAGTTACACGAGCTAAGGACATAGGCATGTCCCAAGCCGTACTGGCGCGTGTGACCACACGGCCTACCTACACAGGCGTGTGACTCTCTAGAGCATGAAAATTTTCTAAGTATTGCAAAAGTTTCAAAAGTTCTCAGTTTAGTCCCTAACCACTTGCAATGTATGTTTAGGGCCTTGTGACTCGTATAAGGGATGAAATTCTTGAGTATGAATAGTTTTAAATTGAACGATTATGGCCCGATTTTGCATGGATGTTTATGTTTATGTTTGGTAACGCCTTGAACCCTATCTTGGTGTCGAATACGGGTAAGGGGTGTTACAATTAGGTTAAGCTAAGACCAATAAGGAATACAAAAAACTCATGGATGAAATGCTCAGCTCAATGGAATCCAAATCCGAAGATGAGAAATCTTTAGCGTCTTCAATCAAAACAGTGGATCTTGCAAATGGTACCACCACAGTAAACATTACCAGGACCAAGAAAAAATGATACAAAAGAAAGAAATGAATGAAGATGAACAGGAAATATTCTTTAGCGAGAACAGTAAATATTCCTTGTAAGAAAAGACGAGTGAACAGGAAATATTCTCTAGCATGAACAATAGAAATCTCTAGCAGAAACAGTAAGATTCTTTTGGCGCATGAATAGTGAATATTCTTTGTACTTTGTATTTTTGTAACCGAAGAATATATTCTCTGAAAAGTTTCAATTATGTAATGATGTAAGGGATTGAATTTCTCGGTTCAAATTATGTAAAGAGACAATAGCCCTCTATAAAAAGGCTATCAGATTTAGAATGAAAGGCACAACTTGAAATACTCAATTCAGAGATCAAAACTTATTTCTCCAAGTTTTAAGTTTTCAAAAATTAAGTTTTTAAATTATTTTCCAAAAAATTAATCAAACAATCTTTCAAATTTAGTTTCAAATTATAAATTACGATTACAACTATCACATTACAAATCTAGTATCAGAGCCAAGGAGTAGTAGGTGTTTCTAAGTTTTCAAATTTTAAGTTTTCAAGATAAATATTAGATTAAATTTAATATTAAACTGATTAAGTTTAATCATAGTTGAACTCTCTAAACTCTCTCTATATAAGGAGAGCCTTGGATTATTATTAACACATACTTGAATTCAAGAGAAAATTGTAGAAAGAAAATTCTCTGAAGAGATTATTCTAGAAATTTTCTAGAGATATTTTTTTATTTACAACTTGACCAAAAAGTTCAGAGAAACTACAAAATTACCCCATTGGTAATTTTTGTGAAAAATTTTCTGATTCGAAGCGAGCCCACACTCAGCAGATGTGAGCTTAAGGATAGTGGAGAAGACTACTCGGTCAAAATTCTCATCCTAGACGAATCAAAAAGGTACAATTTTGATTAAATTTTTATTACTTTAGATATCAAAACCAAGATCTTATTTTGGAAAATTTTTTTTGAACTCTGGTTTTTCCCTAAATTTATGTTCTGTTGCATTTTTCAAACTCATTTTTCTAACAAAATCGTCAAGATGTTAAACAATGGGTCGTGTTGAGTAAGACCATAGCTTGACTATAGCAACATAAAGGAGTCCGCTGAGACAATAAACACGGCTGGTGTAATACCCTTTACCCGGCTCAGTCACCGGACTCGAGTAAAGAGATGCTACAGTAACATTCAACAACTGATAACCACTTACTAAACAATACTTACTTATTGATTATTGATATTCCATACAATTAAACATATTAAATTTTAAACTCTAAAAGTACCTAATTTTAAAATCCAAGTATAGAATAGGATAAGTTTAGAAAATTTCTTAATTTTTAATGAAAATATTGAAAATCCATAGTTGGTATCGATACTGAAATGATACATTTTTAAAAATTGATGCCAAAATTAAATATTGTTTCCTTTGCAAAACAATGATATCGATATTTATTTTAGGGTATCAATATTATATGAGAGTATCCATACTCAAATAAAAATTAATACCATTTTAGTATTTTGTTTATTTTAAAACCGTTCATATGGTTAAGTATCGATATCAAATCCCAAAGTGTCGATACTTGTTTTTAAAATGGTAAAACCTCATCTTCAAAAGTTCAATTCATGCCAAAATTCACCTATTTAAACACCTAATAGACTAACCAATGTGTCTTCATTGACACCACAATTTAATAATCACATCAATATCACATTTAAAATCAAAGTAATGACATTTAAAGTGTTCATACACAATTAGCATTTCATACCAAAACATTACTATTTACAATTCACAATTCATCACGCCATATTCACACATTCTATAAGCCTTATACCAAAATACCAAACAAGTTCCAAAGTCACCAAACCAAAACATATTTACATATACTCAAAATCGATCTCAAATAAGCATTCTCCAAACTATTAACTTTACAATTTACTATCATAAATTCAATTACCTATTACATGCCATATAACCTAAAATGAACATTCAAAAAAAAAAACCTACTAATAAATCTCCAGATAGTGTGATTCTTGAAATCAATCCGATCACCCAAAGCCTCAAAAATAAATCTACAAAAAGCAGTAGAAAAGACACAAGTAAGCTTACTTAAGCTTAGTAAGTTCTACAAATTAAACAATTAACTTACCAAATAAACTTAATCAATATAGAAAAGTTATATAACATAGTCCTATCATTCATAATCAAATCACAAGTGAGCCATAAACTTGTATACGAATGAATTAATTCAATCAATTACATTATAACACTAAATATACCTGATTAACGTTGTAATGGATTTGGATACACGGTTAAATAGCCAAACACATCAAATTAGTCAAATGAGCTGTCTAACCGAGGACACACCTGAGCGCCAAGCCTGTAGGCTTAACATCTGCCCCCAGAACACACCTAAAGCACTATAATATAACGCGATAGTTCGCAACAAAAATTTCGATATATTCGGTAAACATGAATAAAACTAGAATAATCATCTCAACATCAACCAAATCCCATAAAGCACGTGTTATAACCTATTAGCATGCCAATCGTATCCTATCCTATGTTCATCAGCTCACATATTTACCATGTATCAACATTCAATACAATTTCTTTTCCAAATCATTCCACTTACCACAATTCAATACTTCCAAGTCATTTTAATATTTCCATCCATAAGTAATTAAATGTTTAAAATATACTAAAATTAAACTGTACGAACTTACCAAGGCCAAATTGTAGAAACAAAAAAGTTTAGGGACTAATTAACAACCTTCCATTTTCCATGATTATCAACTTGATATTGATCTATAATATAATTTATTTTAATTATTAGCCTCATTTTCATATTCTATTCAATTCAATTCATATAATTCTTTAATTGCAATTTTGCACATATGCCCCCAACATTTACACTTTATACAATTTGGTTCTTAAAACCAAACAAGCTTATTTCCCCCTAATTAAACTTTATAACTATTAAACCAAATTTATAAAAATCTCAAATCAATCCTCAAATACTACAATTTCACATACATATCATATTTAATTTGATTTATTCAAATAAATCCTTAAACTCAAAATCATGGAAAATCTCTTAGTAAAATCTTCTTATTTAACATTCAAGCAAAGTAATCCAGCATTAAACTTTAAAAACCTATAATATTCATCAATGGAATCTTTCAAAATATTAAACCATTTAGTAAAAAAAATTCATGGGTTAGCTAGATAAAGTTAATACAATCCTAAAACATAAAATTCATGAAAAATGGGTAAGAAAATACTTACATGCACCCCTCCAAGCTTTGCCGAAACCTAACTAGAAAAATGTTGGTTTTTCACCCTCCTAATTTGGGTTATCACTTGAAGATGTTGATGAATTTCATTATTATTTTTTGTTTAAGTTAGTTTTAAATTTTCTTTTACCATTTTACCCTTTTTAATATAGCACAATGCTTAACCAAACTTAACCCATAATTGTCCACCAACTTATTAAATGGTTTAATTAACATATAGGCCCAACAACTCACATTTTACTAACCAATTTAATACTTTTAAATAATAGAACCAACTTTTCAAACTTTATGTTTTGATCCGTTTTCTTTAATTAACTAACTAAATGATAAAATTTCTTAACCAAAATTTAATACAACACTAATGACCTTGTAAATATATGGACTGACACGTTGGAATTGTGGTCCCAAAACCACTATTTTCGACACCACTGGGAATTAGGTTATTACAGGTGGATAGATAGATTTTCCATGTAACACCCCAAAATAAGGCCTAGGGGTTTTAAGGGTATTTTAAGGATTTTAGCTTTAAAGTGTTCGAAATTCTATGACATGGTACACCGTAGATGTTTTTGACTATGGCTATTAGAAAATTAAATTAATTTCTAAAAATGAGTTTTAAATACCTTTAAATTTGAAAAAAAAAATGACTAATTTGTAAAATAGTCAAAACTTAGAGTTTTCAAGAGGCAGTTAGACCAAATTTTAAAATCCAACCTAAAAAACCCCATTTATATTTTTATTTTCACGTTAGTCTTCTTCTCCTCTCATACTTGTGTCATCCATAGTTTTTCTAGCTCTCCCGAAAACACCCAAAAAACACCATAGTTTTCTCCATCGTCAAGCTTGTGAGTTTTTGGAGTTTTCGATCAAACATTCGATATTTCATCATCTAAGGTAATGGTTCAAGTCCTAAATAGTTTTAAATGTTATTTAGTCTTTAAAACTAAGTTTTTAGCCATTAAATCACATGTTTTGAATAAAAGCCAAAAATTAAGTCGTTAATGGTGGATTTCAGGATTTTAAGTAAAAACATGGTTTCAAAGTATTTTTTAATTAGTTTTGACATGATTAAGAAGTTTATAAACTTACTTTGAATTTTCTCTAAAGAATTCTTTAATTTTAATGAATTTTCAAAAAATAGCCATAAAACATGTCAAAAAAGCTAATACCATGAATTGAGTATTCTAGTGTAGTACAAAGGTTGGGAATTAATCGTTGATGAATAATTAGATGAATGAAACTCGTTTTATGTAAAAATATTGAGTATAGATTGAGATAATTGAGTTTTAAGTTTGTTATGTTAAAGGTTTCGATTATATGGGAACATAGCTTAAACTTATGTTTTTGATTGCTTGTGGTGAGTTCTTATAACAGCCCGAATTAGGGCCTAGTCAGAATAGTGGTTTCGAGACCATAAATCCGAAGTAGAAAAATTTACTGTGATAAATTTCTAAGGTTTACAATAGGATTGAATGCATGTGTGAGAATTCCGATAAGAAATTTTATCGATAAAATGTCCAATTAGACTAGTAGGACTAAATCGTAAAAAAAAGTGCAAAATAAGTGTTCTAGAAGCATTGAGTACTTAATTGAAATGATTTAGTAAAATAAAGGTCCTTATTTAGTAATTAGACCATTTTATATCATGATGGACAAAAATGGACATGGAAGGGTAAAATTTCAAAGAAAGGCTTTAAGGGTAATTTAGTCATTTGGTTAATAAATTAATAAAAGGGAAAATAAAGTCAAAACTATCCATCTTTCTTATTTCTAGTGCTGAAATTAAAGAGACTCCATAGCTAGGGTTTTCTTCAACTTTGAAGCTTGATAGTAAGTGCCTCTTAGCCCCGTTTTTAATGCTCTTTACATTTTTGCAGTCCTTGTAGCCCGATTTACCTATTTCTACCATTATTTTAAGCTAGGGTTCATATTCAAAAATTTATCCATGTGTGATATGCACGTATTTTGATTTTTAATGGTAGAAAATGAAAGTTTGATGTGTGATAAATAACTTTTACTAGGTGATTTTTAATGAAAATGCATAAAAGGACCTATTTGTAAAAGTCGTAAAACATGTCTCTAAAATGTGATTTAGTGAAAAATGTGGGCTGATATGAGCATATATGTGTGTCTACTAGGCTTGGGTAATAAAGAAAATGAGTACATTTTGCTATACGAGCCTAGGGACTAAAGTGTAGATAAGTTAAACTTTAGGAGCAAAAATGTAATTTTTCCATTGTGGGATTTTTGGATTGAATTAAGTAATGTGATAATTAAATAAGTTAAATTTGGTATTATAGATCAAGAAAGATAAGGATTCGACCTTGATCGGGAAAAAGAAAAGATTTTGGACTAAATCGAATAACTTGTCATTTTGGACCAAGGTAAGTTTGTATGTAAATAATGCATCATTTTATTTTACTTTAATGTCTTAATGTTGTATGAAATGTGTGAATTGTATTATGTGACATAATCGACAAGTTTCGACAAGTGATAAATGTGAACGGAAAAATTCGGTTGAACCTTAGGAATAGAGTCGGATACAAGTGACATGTCACTAGGAACCCAAGTGTATGATTGTGTGATTATGTGATGTCCAGGTGTTGGTCTTGTATGTCTACCAGTGGCTAGGTAATCCTGCATATGTTGCGGATACCTGTCAGCTTGTGTGAGCAGCATTGAGTAATTACGTCCTGACCGTTAGCTTGTGTGAGCAAACCCGTGACTAGTTCAAGAATGAGCGTATATGTGATAAGTGGTAGCTTTGGCTAGATATATGTGGCACTTATGTGCAAGTTTCTGAGTATCCAATAGTATTCCAATGTGTTCAACGGGAATAACAAAAGATGTAAAAATATGTGTTTTGTATGAAGATGTGATACAGGTGTGTACGAGAAATTCGTAAGTACGAACGTTATAATTGATGATATCATGGTAAGTTGTGCTTGATTAAGTTTAGCATATGTAGGTTCAATGGTAAATGTATCAACTCTCCTTATATGAATTTGCATGTTTAAGATGCTATTTATTTGCATATAAATGTACCAAGCTATATAGCTTACCCTCCTTTCTTTTACTTTGTTTTATAGTGTCACTAAGCTAGCTCGGGATCGGGACTTGTCAGAGGCTTGCATCACACTATCAGAATCGTTATTTTTTGTTATCTAATATTTGTGTTATTTTTGAAAGTATGGCATGTATAGGAACTTGGTGTTTTTGTTATATGTCATATTGGTTAGCCAAATGTGTTGGCTTTGATGATACTTAATTCATTTTGTATAAGGCCAATTGATATTGGCAAATGTTGATTACAAGTATTATGGTATGTTGATGCATTTCATGGATGTGGTAAACTACATGGTTTGAGTTGTTGAGTATGTGATTGGTTAAGTATGCTAGAAATGTAGTGAGAATGATAGGATGATGTCTTATTTGTGGACATGTTGGTTGCTTAAATATGCCATGAATTATACCAATGCTTTGGTGCTTGTGTGTTTGTGTTTCAGGGTGGCAATTGGCTTGGTAAATAACCTATATATTGTCCACACAGGTAGACACACAGGCGTGTATCTAGGCTGTGTGTGACACACGATCAGCCCTATGGGCGTGTGAACTGGCCGTGTGTCCCTTGCACCTTAATTTGTAAGAAACAGAATGCTTAGTATGGAGCACTTGGGCAAAGACAGAGGCATGTGTCTCGGCCGTGTGAAGGCCACGGCCTGGAACACGGGCATGTACTAGGCCGTGTAAAAATTATTTTAGCTTCAAAATGAAAAATAATTCAACAAGGGCTGAGCACACGGGCATGTTTCTCAGCCGTGTAGACGTGTGTTTCTTAGCCGTGTGGACAGCACGGCCTTGGGCACGGGTGTGTGCCAAGGGCGTGTGAAGTCTACACCTAATTTACAAGAATTTAATTTGTCACACGGCCTAGCACACGGGCGTGTAGCTTGGCCATATGGTTTCATTTAGTTGATGATGTCATAAACAGAGAGTTACACAGGGTATGGACACGGGCGTGTGTGACCACACAGCCTACCCACACGGACGTGTCCTATATCCACATGGGCGTGTGACCCTTATTTTGATTAAAAATTTTTTAAGTTGTCCAAAGTTTCTGGTTTAGTCTCAAACCATTCTCAAAGTACGTTTTGAGTCTTGTAGGCTCACTTAAGGGACGATGTGCATGTGTTTGAATGATTTTTAAAGATGAATGAAATTTTATGGCCCGATTTTGCATAGATGTTTATGTTTAAGTCTGGTAATGCCTCGAACCTTGTCCCGGCGTCGGATACGGGTAAGGGGTGTTACATTTCTTAGCTGATTATTGATTACATTGTTGTGTGAATTGTTGTGTTGAGTTCTAGACTCGATAGGACCTTCTACGAGTAGAGATAAAGGCAAGGAAAAGCTAGTTTGAACTTTCAGCTTTTTTGGCAAAAGAATAATTGGTGAGTGTTTGGAATAATTACTTGTGGACATGATTCAATCCGTTATTTGGGAATTTAGCAGTAGCTTAACACCTACTCTAAATTCTAAGTGTAAGCTTTCTCATACTTATACTATCTTGTGAACAATATGCTTATGTGTTTGTGAATATGTGAATTAAGATAAGATGCTATAACATATGATATGTGGTTATGATAACCATTGTGAAAGTGAAAATGTGTACATGTTATGTATATGTTAAATGTTAGTGACAGTGTTTTGCTAAAGATGTAAATATGCAGTGATAGTGCACAGATATTGATAAGTGATATGTGTTTGATTTCAAATATTTTGGCCTTGTGATCTTGAAACCATTGGATATAGTTGGCATGCCATGAAATTGTGAGTACTCACCTATATTTGGGTGTTGAGGCCCTAGTACATGTTGGAGGGATAAAGGAATACGAGTTAAACTCCATTCAACGAGATATGTGAGGGGAAATAAGGAGAGTGTTAGCTTTATGCTTCACTTTTGGGACATGTTTGACTCTATAAGTCTATGTGGTGTATTGGAGATCCGTGTATCCGATGAGTAATGATAGAGCTCACTTTTATGTTTCATAGCTCAAGTGCCAAATTATCTTAAATTATGAGTATGAGTGTATTGTGATATGTATTTATATGACATGTGATCATTATGCAGTTTATCTATTGCGACATATACTTGAATGTTATGTGATTATATGAATATTGTGATATATGCTTAAATGTTATGTGATTATATGTGTAATATGGTATGTGCTTAAAAGTGAATATGTTTACCAGGTAAAAGAACTAATAATAATGCATGAGTAAGTATAATATGACACTAGAGTTGGAACTGTTGAGGTTACGCTATATGGTTGTTTCATTGATGCTTGATGCATTGTTTTCATTGTTGTTATCCTGAGCATTCACTGAGCTTGTTAAGCTCACCCACTCCTTTCTTAAAACCCTTGCAGAGTAGTTAAGTGATGGTGTGAGTAGTGTGGTTTTTGAAGGGTGATCTAAGCAATACATTAGCTTTGTTTCGTAGGTGTTATTAATTCGTTTATGTTTTGGGGAAATAAAGGCAATGTGACAGAATTGTTGCATGAATTTTACCAGGATATTTTGGATGTTCCATAGTTTATTTGTTATCAGGATTTAAAGGTTTGAATCGTGATATGTTGTTTATTGCTTAGACTTATTCTCAATGTTTGAAACTATGTTTATAGTCATTTTAATGTTTATTTGATGATGATATGATAGCATGATGAATTGGTACAACTTGGAATGACTTATATGCTTAAAAATGTTATATTTTTCTGGTCTGTAGTAGAAGTATCGATATTTGTGTTGTAAAAATGATACCTCTGTGATTTTAAAATGTACAAGGAGTGAGTAACGTAATTCAGTATCGATACCTTATCACGAGTATCGATACTCGAGGTAATTTTATCGATATTTTCTAGGTTTTGATTTTTGGACGAGAAACAGAATGCTAATTTGGTATCAATTTTTCATATAGTATCAAAACCGTGCAAGGAAAATATCGATACCCATGTTCTACTATCGATACCTTCGTAATTGATAAACGATAAATTATACATATTTTTACCCCATGCTTAGCTTAAATTCTGGGTGAATTATCATTGAATTTGTGGAAATTGATGCTCTTAATCCTTCTATTTCATGTTTTATACTCAAGAGAGCACAGGGAAGAGAAAAGAACGAAAAACGGCCCGAAAACAGAGAAAATGGGCCAAAGTGTAAAAACAACACGGCCCAAGGATTCATCACACGGCCGTGGCACATGGCCATGCCAAATAAGGTCCAACACAGCTCAGCCCCGACAAGCACGGACGAATCACACGACTGTGCCACCATCAACAGTCTCACACACGGCCTCTTGTCGTCGTACACGGGCGTGGCACACGGGGGTGTCCCTGTCGTGAGGAAGTGCAATTTCACTCAGATTTGGATACTTAGAGGCTAAGAAAGGCATTCCAAAGCTCTATATAAAGACCCTAGGAGGCAACTCTAAGGGTGTGCCTTTTCTCCCATAAGAGAGTGCCGTATTTCTGCCAACACAGAGAGTGAAAGCAAGGAATTACTCCAATGGAAGTTGATTGATTCATCCCAGAAGCCGAATTCTACATCAAGACAAAAGATCTCCCTTCAATCCTTCGGGGGTTTTTGGGTTCTTTATGTTTTGTTATTTTTATTCTTCTGAGATGTTTTCTTTATTAAATATGAACTAAATCCCCCAAATACTTGAGGTGGATGAAACCTAAGACAGATCTTGTTATTATTTTATCTTGAGTTTTATGATAAATACTTGAATTGTTCTTAATTATGTGTTCTTAATTCTTGTCTTAATAATCCTAGGTATTAATTCCAGTATTGATGTGCTTATTCAGAGGAGCAAAAGTCCCTGTTTAAGAGTAGATCTAGCATAATTAAGCGGAGTTGCATGAACCCTAGACATAGGGCAACATAAATCTGCCGGATTAGGGTCAAACCTAATAAGGGGATCCATAGATCGAGTTAATGCAAAACTAGAGGTTTTAACTAGAAAGAGATTTCAGTTAATCAACCTAGGATTAGTTGTTCTTATCCTCGACGGAGGTATTAACATAAGTTAGGGATCTCTACGGATCAAGTCAAGTAAATAAATCGTCTAGCTCAAGAATTGATAACAAGTGAAGTCTAGGTGGATTCTCCCTTGAGTATTACCCAAATCAATCAGTTTTTCCTAAAGAGTTTTTCCCCAATTTACTTTCTATGCATTCATATTTAGTTTTAGAATTAGTTTCATAAAAATCCCTTTTATTTTTTAGGTTAAATAATCGAAAAGAAGTACTAGTACTTTTGGTTCCCTTGGGTATGATATCTCGGTCTTGCCACTAAGCTATACTACTGTTCGATAGGTGCGCTTGCCTTAAAGTCGTGATAATAGTTAGTTTTTGGTGTGATCATTATCATAAATTTTATTACTTTATATCATGCATATCAAGTTTTTGGTGTCGTTGCCGGGGAACTGAAATATTAAGAACGCTCGATTTCTATTACTTTAGCCATATTTATTTTTATTTATTTTCAGCTTATTTTTATTTTTATTTTTATTTTACTGAAATTTTTTTCCTCTAGGTATCTCTAGTTTATGACTAGAAGGAACCCAGCAGGACCATTGCTTTTTGACGAGGATTTAGAAGCTACAGTTCACAAAAATCGTAGGGAGATCAGAAGAAGCCTACATTATCCAGAACAAGGACAAGAACAAGAGCCAAAACCTACGGAAGAGATGGAAGCAAATCAGGACAATCTACCACCTCCTACGATAGCCGCGCAACCAGTGAACCAAGATAATGCTCCTCGTACTATGTATGATTATGCTAAACCTAATTTGGCTGGTACTCAATCTAGTATTATTAGACCTGCTATTACTGCTAATAATTTTGAGTTAGAACCTAACACTATTTAGATGATAAAGCAATTTGTACTTGATGGTTTACAGGATGAAGATCCAAATTCACACATAGCTAACTTTTTGGAACTTTGTGATACTTTTAAAATTAATGGCGTTTCTGATGATGCCATTCGTCTAAGGCTATTCCCATTCTCTTTGAGAAATAAAGCCAAACAGTGGTTAAATTCTTTACCACGAGGATCAATCACTACATGGGAACAGATGACCGAAAAGTTCTTACTTAAATATTTTCCTCTAGCTAAAACAGCTAAATTCCAAAACGATATCTCTTCTTTTGTGCAGATGGATTTAGAGACCCTTTATGATGCTTGAGGGAGATACAAAGATCTGTTGAGAAGGTGCCCTCACCATGGGTTACCTTTGTGGTTACAAGTTCAAACCTTTCACAACGGTTTGAATCCATCAACGAGGCAAATGATCGATGCAGCCACCGGAGGAACAATCAACAACAAAACACCTGAAGCAGCCCATGAGTTTATAGAAGAGATGTCACTGAATAATTATCAGTGGCAAGTCATGATGACAAAGCCGATAAAAGCTGCAGGAGTTTATAATATCAATGCTGTCACCATGCTTACTAATCAGGTAGAACTTTTAAATAAAAAGTTTGATAATTTTGTTGGTTCTACGCAGGCACAACCAGTGATGCGGTGTGACACAACTCAAGGAAATATGTTCAATCCAGACTACTCCTCTTATGGACATGGCATGGAAACTGAGCAAGCGAACTATATGGGTAACAATTCTAGACCTCAAAATAATCTTTATAGTAATACTTACAATGCAAGTTGGCGGAATCACCCCAATTTTTCATGGGGAGGACAAGGAAATCAAAGACAACTGCCTCCTCCAAGATTTCAACAGCCACCACCACAATAGGAGAAAAAGCCAAACCTTGAAGAGATATTTACCAAATTTATGGCCGTGTCAGAAACTCGTTTCCAAAATACCGAAACGGCACTAAAGAACCAGCAAGCATCCATTCAAGGGCTTGAAAATCAGATTGGTCAACTTGCCAAATTAATATCAGAAAGACCACAAGGTGGACTACCAAGTAACACTGAGCCAAATCCCAGAGAACATGTCGAAGCAATTACTCTAAGAGATGGGAAAGTACTGGCTGAATCAGAAAAGAAGCCTGTTCAAGAATCCACAAAAGACAAGGTAGAGAAAGAAGAACCTAAAGAAAACACTCATCCAACACTTAAGGAATATAAACCACCCATATCATATCCGGCAAAGTTGAAGAAAGACCACACAGATGCTCAATTTGGTAAATTTCTTGAACTTTTTAAATAGTTACATATTAACTTACCTTTTGTTGAAGCAATTTCGTAGATGCTGAATTATGCAAAGTTTCTTAAAGAACTCCTCACAAATAAAAGGAAGTTGGAACAATTAGCCACAGTGGAACTCAACGTGGAATGCTCAGTTATTCTCCAAAATAAACTGCCGGCCAAACTAAAAGATCTAGGAAGTTTTACTATTCCTTACTTAATTGGTAGTTTAATTATTGAAAAAGTCCTAGCGGATCTAGGTGCTAGTATTAACTTAATGCCCTACAAAATGTTCAAGCAACTAGGTCTAGGGGAACCAAAACCCACTAGGATGAGTATTCAATTAGCTAATAGATTTGTTAAATACCCTAGGGGAATCATTGAAGATGTGCTGGTGAAGGTAGATAAATTTATATTCCCGGTTGATTTTGTTGTGCTTGATATGGATGAGGATATTAAGGTGCCTTTAATTTTGGAACGCTCATTTTTAGCTACTTCTAGAGCCGTTATCGATGTAGAGGATGGTAAATTAGTGCTTAGAGTTGGTGAAGAAGAAGTCGTTTTTAAAATCTATGATGCTATGAGATTTTCTAGAGAACAAGATGATTCTTGCTATTTTATTGATGCTATTGATTATTTTGTTCAAGATAAATTTCAAGAAATTTCTCTCGCACACACATTGGAACTGTGTCTTGTTCAAGGTGGGGGGAAGATGAAGCCACCACTAAAGTTAAAGAAGTAATGAAGGAGTTAAACTCTAATGAACTTGTCACAAGGCACATAAGTTATGAAAGTATTAAGATGAATGATGAACTGAGACAAAAACCTTCGATTGATGAACCTCCTAAATTGGAATTAAAACAGTTGCCTGACCACTTAGAATATGCATTTTTAGGAGATGATTTGACATTACCAGTAATTATCACATCAGACTTAAGTACTGAAAAGAAAAAGGAATTACTTCAAGTATTAAAAGAACACAAGAAGGCTATAGCTTGGAAGATTTCTGACATTAAAGGAATTAGTCCTTCTTTTTGCACCCATAAAATTCTAATAGAAGATGAATATAAATCATCGGTGCAAGCTCAGAGATGATTGAATCCCAACATGAAGGAAGTCGTAAAAGCCGAGGTAATTAAACTTCTAGACGCAGGCATTATTTATCCTATTTCTGACAGTTCTTGGGTAAGTCTTGTGCAGGTTGTTCTAAAAAGAGAGGCATGACCATAGTATCCAATGATAAAAAGGAGTCAATACCTACAAGAACAGTCACTAGATAGAGAGTCTGCATTGATTATAGAAAGCTGAATGATGCAACTCGAAAAGATCATTTTCCCTTACCTTTTATCGATCAGATGTTAGAGAGATTATCAAGTCATAAGTATTATTGTTTCCTAGATGGCCTCTCGGGTTACTTTCAAATCCCGATACCTCCAGAAGATCAGGAGAAAATGACATTCACATGTTCATACGGTACGTTTGCTTATCGTAGAATGTCTTTTGGATTATGTAATGCTCCTGCTACTTTTTAGTGATGCATGCTAACTATCTTTGACGAATTCATGGAAAATATTATGGAGGTATTTATGGATGATTTTTTGGTTTTTGGTAACTCTTTTTAACTTTGTCTTAATAATTTAAAATGTATTATGATAAGATGTGAAGAGACAAATCTAGTGCTTAATTGGGAAAATGCCACTTTATGGTTCAAGAAGGTATTGTACTAGGGCATAAAATTTCTAGTAAAGGGATATAGGTAGACAAAGCAAAAATTGAAACCATCGAAAAATTACCACCCCCTAATTCAGTTAAGGCCATAAGAAGCTTTTTAGGATATGCTGGTTTTTATCGCAGATTTATTAAAGACTTTTCTAAAATAGCTAAGCCTTTGACGAAATTACTAGAAAAAGATGTGCTTTTCAATTTTGACCAAGAATGTTTAAAATCTTTTAACACTCTCAAGGAAAAGTTAGTCAATGCCCCGATTATGATTTCACCTTATTGGAATCTGCCTTTTGAACTAATGTGCATGCGAGTGATTTTACGGTAGGTGCAGTTTTGGGACAACGGAGAGACAAGCACTTTCAACCGATCTATTATGCTAGCAGAACTCTGACAGCCGCACAAGCAAATTATACGACCACGGAAAAAGAATAGCTAGCTATTATTTTTGTATTTGATAAATTCAGTTCTTATTTAATATTTTCAAAAGTCATCGTTTATACTAATCATTCTGCTCTTCGTTATCTTCTAACTAAAACTGATGCAAAACCGCGATTGATAAGATGGATTCTATTGTTACAGGAATTCGACTTAGAAATAAAAGACAAGAAAGGAGCTAAAAATTTGGCAGCAGATCACCTGTCAAGATTGGAAAATCCATATCCCAAGTACCTCGATAGAATAAATGACTTGTTTCCTGAATAACAACTCCTAGCCATAGCAGAGGTTGTCGTTCCTTGGTTTGCTGATTTTGCAAATTATTTAGCAGCTAACATAATCTCAACAGGGTTAACCTATTAGCAAAAGAAGCGATTCTTTGCTGATGTGAAAAACTACTTTTGGGAATATCCTTTTTTTTTGTATTTGTGCAGATCAGGTTATCCGAAGATGCGTTACGGAAATAGAAGCATACCAAATTTTAGACCACTGCCATTCGGTACCTATAGGAGGACACCACAGTGGAGCCAAAATGCTCACAAGGCACTCGAATCAGGTTTTTACTGGCCTACCCTTTTCAAAGATGCCAACAGGTATGTGACCTCTTGTGATAAATGCCAGAGAACAGGTAATATCTCTCAACATAATGAAATGCCTCAAAATTGTATACTTGCATGTGAGATATTCGATGTATGGGGTATTGATTTCATGGGTCTGTTCCCTACTTTATTTGGAAATAAGTACATCCTAGTAGCAGTAGATTATATGTCAAAATGGGTGGAAGCCCAAGCTTTACCTACTAATGATGCTAGAATGGTAGTACGCTTTCTAATAAAACTTTTCTATCAATTCGGAACACCTAGGATAATTATTAATGATAGGGGTACTCATTTTTGCAATACTCAATTTGAAAAATTTTTAAAAAGATATGGAGTGCACCATAGAACAGCTACCCCTTATCATCCACAAACCAGTGGCCAAGTCGAAGTAACAAATAGAGAACTAAAATGCATCCTAGAAAAAACAGTAGAAAAAAATAGGAAAGATTGGTCAAGAAAAGTAGATGATGCTCTATGGGCCTATAGAACTGCTTTTAAAACACCCATAGGTACATCTCCTTATAAACTTGTCTACGGAAAAAGCTGTCATCTGCCATTTAAACTTGAACATAAAGCATTCTGGGCTATTAAATTTTTAAATCTTGATCTTAAGCTTGCAGGAGAGAAACAACTAATGCAATTGAATGAGCTAGATGAGTGGCGTTGCAATGCTTAAGAAAAATCACGACTATATAAGGAAGCCATGAAGCGACGCCATGACAATCGGCTGAGACAACCTAAGCAGTTCACAACCAGTGATTTCGTCTTACTCTACAACTCAAAGCTTAAACTATTCCCTGGAAAACTTAAATCAAGGTGGTCAGGTCCATTCACTGTTCAAACTGTCTTTCCATATGGCGCAGTTGAAGTAACTCACCCAACCCACGGTACTTTCAAGGTAAACGGCCATCGGCTAAAACATTATAGAGGTAAGAATTTCAAGGATAATAGGGAGGAGCTTCAGCTCCATGAACTCCCTTCGTGATACATTCAGGTAGAGACGAGCTTAGACTCTAAATAAGCACTTCTCAGGAGGTAACCCGAGCACTAACTTAGTAACTGTTTATTTCAGTCTTCTAATACATCAACTAACTCAACTACAGTAACTGTTTATTTCAGTCTTCTAATACATCAACTAACTCAACTAACCCTTGGGAATGTAGGATTTTGGGACCACACGGTCACACCCACGGGCGTGGCCAAGGCTGTCTGAACACTAATATCAAAGACACGGCCGTGTAATTTGGCCGTGTACAAGTAGGGTAAAAATTTTCCTAAGACACGGGCTTCGACAAAACGACACGGCCATACGATTTAGCTGTGGCCGAGCTTGTTGAATCACACACGGGCTACGACAAAATGCTACGACCGAGCGATGTGGCCGTGGCCAACACTGCCAATTCCAACACGAGCGTGTGACACGTCCGTGCCCCAAGATCGTGGTTGACACTGTCAATTCAAACACGGGCATGTGACCTACTACACGGCCATGGGAGAAGCAAACATTACAGGACACGGCCATGCGACACGGCAGTGCGACACAGCCGTGACCCTCAACACACCCTAGGAACACGGGTGTGTGAATTACAATCGACGGGCTAAAACCCCCAAATTTCAAACCACACGGGCAAAACCCGAGTCACACGGGCGTGTGCCATGCCCGTGTAACCCAAAATCCTGTATAAACAGGACTCTATTCACTTTCTTCTCTATTGAAACCCTAAAATCCTCCACCCAAAACTCCTACCAGACACCCTTAGCCCTGCCGCTGGCCTTCAAATCGACGCCACACCTGCACAAGACTGCCCCTACGCCCATGGAAAGCATACCACGACCGTTCAACTCCATCCACGCCCGTGCCCAGCCTCTAAAAAAATTCATTTGGTTTTGGCTTTTGTTATTTCTCATTTTTCCTTTAATTTTTTATGTTTTTCGTTAAATTATTTGTTAATGATTTCATTATTTAGTTATTAGCATGATTATTTGCATGATTTTTACCCATTTAGCATAATTACTCTAGAAACATCCATCATGACATTTAGAACAATCTTTTGCTACCATTTTAAGTTATCTTAAGCCTTTAGATTTTAGGCATTTTGTTCAAATACCCATATTATGTTCATCTCCACTCTTAGGTAAAATAGCATGTTATTTGTGCATTAACATAGGTACTAGTCTTAATCAATTAATTCAGTGTTTATTTTTGTTAATTATCATTTCACTACAACTAACTCATGCCCATTTTCTTTTAGGTACCATGTCATCATCTCGAGGTAAGAAAGCTATCGTACCTGTTTCAAAGAAACGTAAAGGGCCCGGTGGCTCATCCTCTAGACCCACGACAGGAGTCCGACACCCGTACCTTCATTTTTTACAAGACTCCCAAGAGGAGTTATTTCAAATTCTAAGGGCAAGACCCCTCGAGTAGGGAGATGTATCGACTGGCCCGCCTTAGAGCAAGTCCACCTAGCGGACGCGGTTCGGGCCCTGCTGATGACGGACCCATTGGAGCAATTCTTCAAAATTGTGAAGCCTACATACCTCGAAATCACCCTCGAGTTCTGCTCCACTTTCCACCTACAAACCGTGATGTCCCAATATAATGATCCAGGGATAGTTCAGTTCCGCCTCGGAGGCCTTGTTCGACACCTTAGTGTCCCTGAGTTTGGTACCACATGGGGGCTATACACAGAGTAATTTTTGGAAGAAGAAGACCTCTCTGAGCTCCACTGTCATATCCACTATTCCCCCTCTAAGTGTTGGGAGGCCCTAGTCCCGACAGCATCAACATACAACCCCAGTCGCTCCAAGGCGACCGCCCTACCTCCATCATTGAGGTACCTTCATGCCCTCCTCGTGCATACACTGACCGGAAGGCGCGAGAGCACCAGCGTCGTCAACACTCACGACGCCTACTTTCTGTGGAGCATGGCACACGGCCATGTCTTCGACCTGGCTTACTTCATAGCTCTCGGCATCCAACATTAGATGGAAAGGCATAAAAAGGGGGTGATTAGCATAGGCCCGTATGTGACTCGCCTAGCCCGCCACTTCGTGCTATTCAATACGGTGGCCCAGACTTCCTCCTACACCCTCGTCGGTCAGATGTCCCCGTAAGGCATCTAAACCATGCTTCACATGAGGATGATCCAGTGCAGACCAGGGGCCGACCCCCTACAATACCGACTCATCTAGGGGGCCGAGGATCTAGAGGACATTACTGAGGATGTCCCACTACCACTATTGGAGGAGAGCCCAGTTGAGCCACCACCACATCGCCGACCAGTTCATGCGGCAGCTTCTCACGCTGACTTAGCTGAGCACTTCACATGATTCGAGCAACAATATTTTCAAAGATTTGATCAATTGATGCCACTTTAGCACAGATTTGTCAACATCTTCATATCGCACCACATTCCCCACCTCACGAACCATCTGAGGATTAGAGATTTCTATTTCTCTTATCTTTATTTTTATCTTAATTTATATTTTTAGTCTGATCTCTATTTTTACCTTCTCTTTTCTTCTCTTTTATTTTCCTTTTTACTTTTACTTTTATTTTTAGTTCACTTTATCTTTTTCATTATTTGAATTCTAGTATTGTTAGAACTTAATTTGTTTTCTTTCTTTATTATTAATTATTTCATATCGGTCAGCCCTTAACAAACATATTCTGTTAATCCAAATTTCCCACGACTGATAAATGCTTTTGCAGTTTCAAAGGAGCTCTACAGCTCATATCCATATGTAAATGGGATAACCCTGCCACAACTGCTGGCTCTTTCAATTCCAATCTCCGTCTCACAAACTCATCCAAAATTCAAGGAGTTTCATGCCTTTCCCTATCTTATGATATTATGCTTCTATTGCTACTAATGTTATCTTTGTCCATTGAGGGCAATGTACATCTTAAGTGTGGGGGGGAAACTTACTTTCAGTCATTACATTCTCCTTGAAATCCCTGAATATTTTTAAACTAACATTTTGCATTGTTCTCAAAATTTCGAATTCTCACTTTCACTCTTTGCATTATCTTTAATCTCCTGTTAGGAATTAATTCTGATTAATTTATGATTTTTATTGATATGTTGAGAATTAAGACATAAGTATTTATGCTTTGATTATTCAAACTTTAAGACATTAGGGAATCAAACATGATAAGTTGAAATTTTTAAGAATTGAAATTTTTTCTAGGTTATTTTCCCTAATTTTAAGTATTATCTTGAGATTTGAAATTCGCAGGATTGACATCAAAAGCCATAATTCTGGTGAGATTTTTAAGCCTTTTGAGCATACATTCTTTCACGCTCACCTTTATTGTTGCTTTGAGTGAGTCAATAATGATTTGTTATTCTAGAACTTGCTTCGATTATACATGCTGAGACCACATCATTTGATTTGATACACTGAGATGATAAAGGCACCTAGGATTTAACCCACTTACTCTATAAAAGCCTACCTCTACAAATTAACCCCTAGTGAACCTCATTGAGCCTAACAACCCATTCTTTGACTTACGTCTAATATTAACCCATAACCCGTTTTTGTTGAATTCCATTCAATTACTTTGATCCCTATTTTTATTGAGAGTTGAGTTGAATTATTACCTAGCTTTATTCTCTTTTCCAAATTGTAAAGTTTGTAAATAAATTGTACCTGAATTGTTCTTAAAAAAAAGGTTAATACAGTTGTAATTCATAGTTTAACATTTTTGCATATTTCTATTTTAAGGCTACCAAGGCTAGAATGATGTGATCATAAGACTTAGCTCTAGAAATGTGTTCAGTTGGTAGAGATTTTTTTAGCTAGATAATTTTTCTTGCAAGCCTATGGTAATAACTCTTTAGGTTTACTAGAGAGTACTTAATTCTTGAACCCTAAACACTTTGAGTGGATAGAGTGAATCCTTAGTAAGGATGTCAATTTTTGTTGATTTTGATTGAGAGATAATTACTTAGGAGAAGGGAAAAAACCTATGTTTCGATGATAAAATTCTCAACTTAGAGTAATTGAATCTTTAATGTTCTTCTTATTGAATTTTCATTGTATGAATACTTGCGAATTAGTTTGAAACATTATTGATAAAGATTGTGAGTTGAGAAGAATGATTCTTGAAAACGATAAATTATACATATTTTTACCCCGTGCTTAGCTTAAATTCTGGATGAATTATCATTGACTTTGTGGAAATTGATGCTCTTAATCCTTCTATTTCATGTTTTATACTCAAGAGAGCACAAGGAAGAGAAAAAAATGAAAAACGGCTCGAAAACGGAGAAAATGGGCCAAAGTGTAAAAACAACACGGCCCAAGGATTCATTACACGGCCGTGGCACATGGCCATGCCAAATAAGGTCCAACACGGCCCAGCCCCGATAAGCACGGACGAATCACACGACTGTGCCACCATCAACAGTCTCACATACGGCCTCTTGTCGTCGTACACGGGCGTGGCACATGGGGGTGTCCCTATCGTGAGGAAGTGCAATTTCACTCGGATTTGGATACTTAGAGTCTAAGAAAGGCATTCCAAAGCTCTATATAAAGACCCTAGGAGGCAACTCTAAGGGTGTGCCTTTTCTCCCACAAGAGAGTGCCGTATTTCTGCCAACACAGAGAGTGAAAGCAAGGAATTACTCCAAGGGAAGTTGATTGATTCATCCCAGAAGTCGAATTCTACATCAAGACAAAAGATCTCCCTTCAATCCTTCAGGGGTTTTTAGGTTCTTTATGTTTTGTTATTTTTATTCTTCTGAGATGTTTTCTTTATTAAATATGAACTAAATCCCCTAAATACTTGAGGGGAATGAAACCTAAGACAGATCTTGTTATTATTTTATCTTGAGTTATATGATAAATACTTGAATTGTTCTTAATTATGTGTTCTTAATTCTTGTCTTAATAATCCTAGGTATTAATTCAAGTATTGATGTGCTTATTCAGAGGAGCAAAAGTCCCTGTTTAAGAGTAGATCTAGCATAATTAAGTGGAGTTGCATGCAACCCTAGACATAGGGCGACATAAATCTGCCGGATTAGGGTCAAACCTAATAAGGGGATCCATAGATCGAGTTAATGCAAAACTAGAGGTTTTAACTAGAAAGAGATTTCAGTTAATCAACCTAGGATTAGTTGTTCTTATCCTCGACGGAGGTATTAACATAAGTTAGGGATCTCTACAGATCAAGTTAAGTGAATAAATCGTCTAGCTTAAGAATTGATAACAAGTGAAGTCTAGGTGGACTCTCCCTTGAGTATTGCCCAAATCAATCAGTTTTTCCTAAAGAGTTTTTCCCCAATTTACTTTCTGTGCATTCATATTTAGTTTTAAAATTAGTTTCATAAAAACCCCTTTTATTTTTTAGGTTAAATAATAGAAAGGAAGTAAGTACTAGTACTTTTGGTTCCCTTGGGTACGATATCTCAGTCTTGCCACTAAGCTATACTACTGTTCGATAGGTGCGCTTGCCTTAAAGTCATGATAATAGTTAGTTTTTGGTGCGATCATTATTATAAATTTTATTACTTCATATCACGCATATTAGTAATTGTCTTGGAAATATTGATATGTGATCCTAATGCATGTTCAATTATTATAATAAATTTATTTAAGTATATTTGGCATGTTCTAATGATGATTGATATATGTTTGACTAAAAATTTATAAGATCACTGATAAAAAGGATGTTTTCTTAATAATGTGACAATTTACTATGAGTGTGACATGAGATGGTGGGGTGGCATCCTGATATTCGAGCTTGGCGACCAGGCCTGGTATAGGGTGTTACATTCCACCACCCACAAAGATGTGTCTTTCACCATCACTTGGCTTTCAATAGCTCAGGCAACCCTGCATAGAAACCTTTATGTGGGTAGTAGCACCAGAATCTATCCACCAAGTTTTTCTAAATACTAAAGCTAAATTAACCTCAAAATAGACCAAAGTAAGAATTATACCTTCCTTTGTACGCCAGGTGTGAAATTTGGCACATTCTTTCTTCACGTGTCCAGACTCGTTACAAAAAAAACAACTCTCTATAACATGTTGTTGTTTCTTTTGAGTTGGACCGTTAATAGCTTCATTTTTATATTTTCTTTTATTGCCCTTATCTTTAGAGACATTGGCCAAATGAGCTCATTTAGAGCCCATTTCTCCTTGTGACAGTTGTAACTAATTTTAAATTGGTTAAATTGTATAGGAAGTGATGCCAAAACCATAAGAATATGTAATTCCTTAGAAAGTTTGATCTTAAGTGCCTTAAGTCTTGAAGCAATATGGAACATCTCCATAATGTACTCCCTCACATTTCTTTAACCCTTGTATTTCATAGACATCAAAGAAGTCAAAAATGATGCCATCTCAACCTTATCATTTTAGCAAAATGTTTCTCAATTTCATCAAGGAAATCCTTGGCTTGAGTAATCTTTTCAGATTCTGTGCTCCTAAAGGCTTTTGGAATTTTATGCTTCATGATCATTAGACTCATGCGATTTGAACGATCCCACCTCTCAAAATCCCTTTTAGCATGAAGGGTGCTTTCCGCAGTGAGAGGTGCGGGTTGTTCTTCCCTTAGTGCAAGGTCTATGTATATATTAGACATTTATAATTGTCTGTGATGATAAATATGTGACAATTATAACTGTCCTCTTTCTCGCACTAGCTTATTGCTCACATAAAGTACCTTATAATTGCCACACATTTATCACCACAGATGTCGTTGAAATTCAGTCAAATATTAACTTACCTTTGGGTCAATTAATAAACGAATGAATCACAAAAACATATAATCATCTTGATATTTTAAATAAACTAATCTACACAAAAGAGGTCACTTTGGTAGCCTATTGTTGCAACTAATCTATTTAAAATATTAAACATCTTTAATTAAAACCCAAACCCAAAATCTAAATTTATTTGTTTCATAATAATTTTTTCTTAATTTCATCTTTCAATCAAATTAAAAGATAGTAGTATATATATTTATATTTTTTCCAAATCAACATACATCAAAGTTAAATATTAAAAATCAACATTTGTAATACCCTTAACCTATATCCAATGCCAGAATAGGGTTATGAAGCATTACCGGACTTGTACGTCATACAATCAAACATTTTACATTCATTTCTCATTCCAAACAAAAACTATTCAAACTTAATCATATAGTCCCTAATACGAGCCCTCGAGGCCCAAAATAATCATTAAATGCAATTCGGGACTTAAACTTAAACTTATGAAAATTTTGAGAAAACTATGAAAATTTCAAATTACAGGGAACACACATCCGTGTGGCCAGGCCGTCTGCCTCACACAGCCAAAAGACACGCCCGTGTCACAGGCCGTGTGTGTAATAGCTTGATTTTAGGCCTAGTCGGAACAATGGTTTCGGGACCACAAATCTGACGAGGAAAAACTTTATTTTTATTATATTTTTATGGTCTAAAATTTCACGAAATGATTTCGCAAAAATCTAGTTCAAAAATTTTGACGTTTGGGCACTCAATTTAGTCAAAAGGACTAAATTGTAAAAAGTACAAAACTTGAGTTCTAGAAGCTAGAAGTGTTTAATTACTATGAAATTTTAAATTGGAGGTCCTTAGATGGTAATTGGACCATTGATTAAATTTTTGGACAAAAATGGATATGAAATAAGTGAAATAGAATATTTTTAAATTAGGGGCATTTTGGTCATTCAGTGATTAAATGATCAAATAAACAAAATAAAAGCCAAATTTTGCTCATCTTCAACCCCTTGGCCAAAATTTTGAAGACCACCATGGCTAGGGTTTTGTTCAAGCTTTCCAAGCTCCATAATAAGTCCGTTCTAGCCTCGTTTTTAATGATTTTTATGTTTTTGAAATCCTCGTAACAAGATCTGTCTATTTCTACCACTAATTTGAGATATGGTTAAAGTCTAAGGTTTTGACCCATGATAAATATGTGTGTATTTTGTGTTTAATGTTAGAAAATGCATGTTTATGGTTAGAGAGATGACTTTTACTAAGTGATTTTTGGTGAAAATGCATAAAATGACCTATTTGTAAAAGTTATGAAATATGTGTTAAAAATATGATGTAATGAAAAATATGGGCTGCTATAAGTATAAAAGAGGTTCAGTTATGCATGGGTAGTAAAGAAATTGAGTACATTTCATTTTTCGAACTTAGGGGAAAAATGTAAATATGTCAAACTTTAGGGGAAAAATGTAATTTTGCCATAATATGATTTCTGGGTCACATTGAATAATGTGACTAATAAGTGAGCTAAATATGATATTATAGATCAAGGAAAACGAGGTTCGGAACTAGAACAAGAGAAAAACGAGTATTCAACGATTAGGTCATTGTTCACCATTTATTGTATTGAGGTAAGTTCGTGTGTAAATAAAGAAACTTTATATTATGCATTTAATAATTGATATTGCATGAATTGTTTAATTATTATTATGAATACATTCGACGAGATTCGATGTGGTAAAATTCCCAGTTGAACCTTAGGAATAGATAGGATACAAATGTCATGACATTAGGGTTATTGAGATCCCGTATAAGACCATATATGGGATATGGCTTCGGCATGTGATTTCGTGTAAGACCACGTCTGGGACATGGTTCCAAAATGAGACTTCATATAAGACCATATCTGGGATATGGCATCGATATAAGACATCGTGTAAGACCATAGCTGGGCTATCAGCATCGACATGTGATCTCATGTAAGACCATATCTAGGATATGGCATTGGCATCTTACTATGTGTATGAGATTTCCCAAGTATCCTTTGGTATTCCAAGTGGTTCAACGGGTAATTCAAAGATTATGTCAAAGATGTGAAAAGATATGACTGGGTTATGAGTTCGTACGGGTATGTACGTAAAGTTTATAAGCATTGGCTTCATGATATTATGAGTTCATGATCACTATGAAAGTGACCTTAAGTTAATCTAGTGAATAAATATTTATGTCGATGATGGGTAAGTTCATGGTAACTTCAGTTGAGAATCATGTGTTAGGCTTTTGAGCCCTATCAAATTGAGAAATAAGATGTTTATTTCACTTGATTTGTGATTCATTGGATATGTGTGATAATGAAAGATCTGCACAATTGCCTATTAAAATGGTTATGAAAGTATGTGAAGTTAAGAGTTTAAATCATTGAAAGAGGCTAAGCGTTGGGCTTGGAAATATGAATACACATAATTAATATGCATGTTACTACGAGGCTTGAAATGATTTGTTAATGATTATTATGGTATGTTATTTTGGAGAGATTACGATCGTTTGGCAAATGTTAAAATGTATTACATTATGTTTATAAATTAAAGAGGGTAAGCATTGTGATTGAGTAAGTTATGCCTATGAAGGTTAATGATGTTTATGTTGTGTTACGTTATGTTTATTGTATGACAAATGTATAACTATTGTTGCTTATTATTTTCATACGAACTTACTAAACTTTGTAGCTTAGTCCCCTTCCTTTCCTATATCTTATGGGTTGTATGCTAGCTCGAGTTGGAGATCGTTGGAGATGTTATCACACTATCAGGCTATCATCGTAGGGTAAAAGTGAATACAAACCTCTTAAGTTTATGGCATGTATAGGAACTTGGTCTTTTTGTTATATGTCATATTGGTTTAGCCAAATATGTTGGCTTATGATAATAATTAATTCATTTTGCATAAGGCCATGAGATATGGCTCATACTGATTATTGGGTTGTAAACCTATTCATATATGCATGCATGTGCCAATGCCATTGTGATATGGCCTATGATTATCGATGGTCGATTGATGATATGTTGCATGTGATTTACTAAACTTGAGTTTGATGAAAGATGATAGTTTGTGTGGGTATATGTTGGTATGAAAATGCATGTAAGCAAGTGAATGAAGTTTAATTGTATGTGAGGTGGTGTAATTGGTCTTGATAATGCATGAAGTCTTATGCATGTATAAGTAGAGATGAAATGATCATGATCATGTCTTGTTTGTGTATGTTCAAGTGTTCAATCATACCTTATTAAGTGCCATTGAAAGTGTACATGTGAGTGAGCAATTGAGGGCAGCCAATGGCTGGAAAAAATAGCCTCAAAATGGTCCACACGAGTAGACATATGGGCACGTGTCTAGGCCGAGTGTGACACACGGTTAGCTCCATGGGTGCGTAGTCTGGCCGAGTGTCCTCTGCATCTAGCGTTTTAGATTTGAATTGACCATACGGGCAAAGACACAGTAGTGTGTCTCAGCCGTGTGAAGGACACGGTCACAGGACATGGGCGTGTGCCCAGGCCGTGTGAAGTCTGCACCTTGAATGCGAAAATTAAATTCGCCACATGGCCTAGCACACAGGCTTGTGACTTAGCCATGTGACCCTATTTTGCTGATGACGTCATAAACAGAGAGTTACATGGGTTGAGGACACTAGCGTGTTCTGAGCCACACGGGCGTGTGTGACCACACGGCCTACTCATACGGGCGTGTGACTCTGTAAAACATGAAAAAAAATTATAAGTGTTCCAAAGTTTCTGGTTTAGTCCTGAACCACCTCCAATGTATGTTTAGGGTCTCCTAGGTCTGTATAAGGGACAATATACATGTGTATGAATAGTTTTTAATTGAATGAAATTTTATGGCCCGGTTTTCTACGAATGGTTACGTTTAAGTCTGATAATGCCTCGTACCTTATCCCGACGTCGAACTTGGATAAGGGGTGTTACAGTGTGGACATTCGAAATGAGATCACATGCCCGTGTCCCAGACCGTGTCTGACCTCATGTAACTCTCTGACTTGTGTCACATGGCTAACCAGACGCTCGTGTGACTAGCCTAGGTAACTCACTGACTTACTTTCATTAAAAACTACAAGGGACACATGACCGTGTCACCTAACCGTGTGTCAAACACGGCTGAGACACACACCCGTGTCTCTACTCGTGTGGATAAAATAGGCTATTTTCTAAGCCACATTTCTCACCCAATTTTGGTGCCAACCTACACATTTCAATAACCTATAACCACATCCAAAATATACATTCAAACCAATCCAAAATCAAGGTTAAACATGCAATTTCATTACCAACAATCACAAAGCTTATAAGCATCACAATTGACCATTCAAAAATATACCAATCACTTCCAAAGATTACCTATATGGTCTAGTGCATATGATCACTTCTATGCCTAATACATAGCTAATATGTCACTTCTAAATCTTAACAATTTGGTATTCAATTCACCAACTCACAATTAAGGCATTTCCATGACAACCATTAGGCATACTCAAGACAATTATAAACCATACAAGATAAGCCAACTACTCATATATATACATACCAACACATATACCAAATTAACCCAAATCACATGGCTAATCACATATCAAAACATATAGGCTTAATGAGCCAATAGACCTATACATGCCATATAACCCATATACATTAAGTCCAAAAGTACCAAAACAATTACTGGATAGTGTGACGAGATCTCCGATAACTTCCAATCCGAGTGAGCTTCCGAGTCACTATAAAACACAGAAAAGAAAACAAAGTAAGCTATGAAGCTTAGTAAGCTCGTATGGCTAATAAGTAAAATTTACCAATTCATTCATAATTTAAATAAGCATAAGTAAATATAGATAAGCTTCATGTAATCCAACAATTAGCATATTGTCATAACCATGTGAGTCATGTATGAATTTATCAACTATCACTTACTTGTCTTACTTCTCATAAATACCTGAACTGAGCCACATCATCTTTTATTTTCTTATACCATTATCTTTGCCCGTTAAACCATTTGGAATAATATCAGATACTTGGGTATCTAACACACTAAGTGCCATATACGTGGTTAAACCACTTTTATCACATATCTCATATAAATGCTCACTCTCGAGCCATCGCAGGGTCTACTCACACAAGCTGACGGTCAAGACGTAGCTACACGATGCTGCTCACACAAGCTGACGAGTAACCGCAACACATGCTGGAAAACTCAGCCACCGGTAGGACGTACAGGACCAGCACCCAAATCACATAAATCACGGTAACCACTAATGACATGTCATTTGTATCCTATCTATTCTTAAGGTTCAACTGGGATCCATACTTTGTCGATGCCTCGTCGATAACTTTCGCAATGTCATTTTATCACAATTACATAATTTAAGCATTTAAACACATGTAACATAAAGCTTATTAAACATACGAACTTACCTTGAATTCAAATGACGAAAAACGACCGTTTAGTCCAAAACTTTATCTTTTCCCCGATCTAGATTCGTATGTTGCTTTTCTTGATCTATATAATCAGATTTAACTACTTTAAACATCGATCTAGTCAATTTAATCCAATTTCCATATTATGGTAAAATTATAATTTTATCCCTAAACATTTGATTTCTTTACAATTTAGTCCTTATCTCATAAAAATACAAATTCATGCAATTCATCATTAACCCATGCTACCAAGATTTTAACCATGCTTATTTCAGCCCATATTTTTCATTTATTCACACATTTTATTACAAAATTTTCACATTTATCAATTTAATCCCTAATTTACATTTTCAACCAAAATCACTTAAAAAAAGTTGTTTAATTCATAACAATCATTCATAATCTATCATGAAACTTCAAAACTCACACATATTCATCAATGGAAAAACTCAAATACTTTAACAATTTTGTAAATTAGCCCCTAGGCTAGCTAGATTAAGTTACAACCTTCAAAACATAAAAATCATTAAAAACGGGGTTAAAAATCATACCATGCAAGCTAAAGAAGATGATCGAATGCTCAAGCTCCTTCCATGGTTTTTCTTAGGTTAATTTTCGGTGGAAAAGATGGGCAAACAAGATGACTTCTTTTGTTTTCATATTTTACTAAGTTTATTATTAAATTACTAATTTAGCCTTAGTAATTAACCTTTGAAAATATCTATTTAGTGTCCATAAATGTCCACTCACTAAAACAATGGTCTAATTACCTTATAAGGACCTCCATATTAAAGTTCTATAGCTATTTGACACATTTAGCTATTAGAACTTAACTTTTACATTTTACACGATTTAGTCCTTTTTCACAAATTAAGCACTCAAACAGTAAAATTTCTTAATGAAACTTTCATGCAATCCTACTATCATATTGTAGACCTCAAAATAAATAAATATTTTGACCTCATATTTGCGGTTCCAAAACCACTATTCCGATTTCACTAAAAACGAGCCGTTACAACATCATAATAATTTATATGTTCCACAATTCAAACTATAGATCATATCGTCACAATTTAATCGAATATTCAGAATCATAAAATGTCAACCAAATATTATAGAACTAGACTTAAAATTAAATTCCTTAAACATGCATCAATTTAGTATGAATTTACATCAAAACCTCCATAAAATTATATATATATATATATATATTTCCATACCCGAAAAAAATAACAATTTCAATAAATGTTCTTCAATTCCAATTTAACAGAAAATTATAATTGGATTCATAAACAATTTATCAATAATTTTAATATAAAAAACACAAAAACTTAAAACCATAAAGCAAACCGAATTAAATCTACCGATAAATTTACACACTTTATGATTTACAAATAAAATATATGTCATAGCAAAATCATATGTTGTCGTATATACTTGTAAGGTTGTATAAAGACAACAATACCAAAGCTGTTATTACCATAAAAATAGGGTTAATTTAACGCCCATAACCATATAGTCTACTTACAAAGCATTTATAACTTTTGGCGCTTTACACATGCCTTCCAAAGATATCATATTTATTTCACATTAAATCAACATACTCATCTGCCATGAAATTTTGAGTTCATTTTTCTAAAGGTTAAAAAATCATAATAAAAAATGAATATCATAATATATTTTTGAAAATAAGATCATAATAATCTATAAAATCAAACAATATGGTATTCTAAATATATCGTAAACACACCTGACTTTTAGCAACTTTATCAGCAATCAATGAAGGAAAAAAACTAATGGAATTATAAATCGAGAACCACATTCCGAACATGCAGTTGCACAATCAATAATATGATGTTATACATTCAATCTAAAATATTAAGAAAACCCTAAAAACTTAATCCATAATTAGTTAAAACCAAAAATTTTAATATAAATCCAAAAGATATAATATCTTTATAATGGGAACACTAAATTCATATACTTTCAAGAACAGATTAATCTAAAAATATTAATTTTCAATTATTCAACATAACGAGACTTGGATGCCACTTATTAGAATCGTAAAAATAAATTTGAAATAAAGATTAATAAATCAGGATCGATCATGTAAAATCATCAAGAATAAATCATGGATAAAACTATATGCAAAAGCGTACCTGAATTCATCGATTTCTTGAAATCTATGGATCTTATGATTTTGATCTTTCAAATTAGCACACAAATAATTTAGAGAATGTGGCTCTCTCTTTTCTAAAGATGGGTTATTAGAAAAGTTGTATATGTGTAATTTAGGGACCATAACCCTAATAATAACTTTTGCATATTAACCCTAATTTCTAATCAGCCCATTATTAATTAGAAATTAATTACTAGAGTATCTACACATATTTGACTCATACTTTATTTAATAACTAAAGCTCAATAAACCTTAACGAAACTATATCACTTTTAATTTAGGCTAACATTTTATGATAGTAAATGTAATTATTATATATGTGATACTAATATTTTTCAACAATAATTTTATTATTTATGAAGAGATTAAAATGATTTTTTTTTCCTTGTAGTCGCCCATGAATTGCCCATTTTTAATCCTTCCGTATCCATACCTATATTCAATAAGGAGTAGTGTTGCAAAGAGCTCATTGTTCAACTATTCAACTAGCTTTTGTATTTTATACGTTGCTTACCAGTACCCTTTTCCTAAAGGGTAGTGCTGAAAATGTTCAACTAAGCTTTTGTGTTTCCCGGACTGCCTGTTTCGGATTTTGGCCAAATAGGAGATTTTTTTTTTCTTTTGGTTAGGGTTGGAATTTCCAACTGCAAAGGATTTTGTATTTTTCAAATTGGAAACGAAATGGGAAGCGTTAGGGTTTTGAAAGGATAATTGTTTTTAAAAAAAATTAAAGGGAAATGGAATATTACTTTTCATATCAGCATCTTTTGTTGTTTTTTAACAAAATGTTTAGTTTGCCCTTTATTTAATGAATATAGATTAATTTATTTTATTCTTTTAATAGGACCAAAATGTAATCTGAACTATAATACATAACCATCGATTTTGAAGAGTTTTACCCAACATATAGTTTTCTTAATGCGATAATTTATACGAAATTGAAGTAGTATTTGAAAAGTAACACATTTCATTTTTAATCCTTGGGTTTAAATTTCAAGTTTTTATTAGCGAACTGAAATGAAAGACATCAGGGTAGAAGGGGTCATATGCATTTACTCATAGTCAAGTAAATGGTTGAAACGTTGATTGCATGTTAATGATCCCTTAAATATTCGACTGTTTGTATAAGACTTGTTTGTTATCCACAGTATTCTTTGCTTGTCTTGTCCAAGTTGTCGTGGAGGTTTGCTATACTGTGTTTTCAAGTATTTATTAAATGAAATTTACTTCTAATGTTTTTTTTTAATTAAAAAAACCCTCCCAAAATTGGTTGCTTTATTTAGTTTTGGCACGAGCCTCTTGAGTAGTAGCCAAAGTAGGAGTTAACAAATAGTTAAGTTGTTGGGGATCGATCTAATTAAGTAACGAACAAGTAAAAATTAATAGAAGAAATTGAGAAATTGAACACACAAATTTAACGTGAAAAAACTCCTCCAAAAGAGATAAAAAATCACGCGAAAATATAATTTTACTATAATAGAAAAAGAACGAAGAATACAAAATATGGAGATAAAAATAAACTCTGAAACCCGAAAACAAAGAACCCTCAAAACGTAAATACAAAATTCTCAAAAAATATTATGAGTTCTAATTTTAATGAGTATTTCTTTTAAAGTTGTAAAAGAGCCTATTTATAGGCTAAATTCGTAGGTCAAATTAATTATACTAATAAGTGATAAATATATTATACTAATAAATACTAAATCTTCTAAAAAAAATATTTTGTTTAACTTTACTTGCAAGCAATCTCTTATTTTATTTAACAGGAATTTGGATCACACAACTCTAACAATCTCCACATTTACACAAATTCTCACAACGCCATATTTGTCAAAGGTTGCCACAGGCCTATTTTGAACTATGCAGGAAATTAACTTAGTCGAACATGTGCTTAGAAGCTGGAAGACTTTTAGCCTTTGACCTGTGTATTGCCAAATCAAAACTAACTCGGGTCTAATTTTCATGAACATAGTGCTCAAACTTTTCAAAACCTACATCCAAAAGAGAGCCTATTTTCAACAAAACGGTCATACATTTTTCCCTCCTATAACCAAGTTACGTCAGCTCCAAACAAGTTGACTTCAACTCCATAACAGACAAGGGTCATCCGGTTTCATCGGTCACTGTAAAACCTTCCAGAATATAAAGATTGCCGGTCCTTTTACCTTTTAACAAAACGACAACCCCATGAGACACCTTTATGACGCTCGACTCAATGTTGGCTCTACAGCCTTTCAAGTCTAAAATATTCAAGGAGGTGAGATTCTTTCGTAAATCAGGTACATTCTTGACTTCTGAAAGTGTCCTAATCGTCCAATCATGCATCCTAATTTTAACAATAGCAATACAAATTACCTTACTGGATGAATCGTTTCTCATGCGCACAACTCTACCTTCAACTGAACTGTATGTGGAGAACCATTCTCTATTGGGACATATGGAAAGAACATCCTAAATCTAGGATCCACTCAGACGTAAGCTCGAAACTATCACTCGTTGACACTAATAAGAAATCATCATCGCTTTCGTCAGTCAAATTAGCACTAACTACATCTTCCTTATTACTTTTAGCAACTTTTTATTTCGCAATTTATAATAATCTGCTTTGACATTACCTAACTTCTTACAATAGCGACACATTTTATCTCGCTTCTTTGATGCTACCAAAATAAAAGCTTGCCTATCTGCCTTGCTATCTGAACCAAACTTATTGTCGAGTTTGTCTTTACTCAACAAATGACCCTTCACATCCTCGAATGAGAGTTTGTCTCTACCATAAATCAGAGTCTCTCTGAAAGATTTGTATGAAGAGGTAAAGAGCAAAATAATGGCATAGCCTAATCTTCATCGTCAATCTTAACCTCAACATTCTTAAAATCATTGAAAAGAGTTGTCGAAACCATTTTTTTGAAAAGGGAAGGAATCGACTTGGTTTTGAAAACGAAAATTAAAACGGAAGTCGCCACCGATCTTTTATTAGGTGTGATCAGATCACCTTTGTTTTAATAAAGCATTTTGATTTACTAAAACAGTGTTTTTGGTCTACGAAGCTTGAGAAATCGGGTTCGGGAGTCGGTTACGTGCGAGGAAGGATTAACACCCTCGTCACGCCCAAAATTGGTACCGAATTGATCAATTAATGTCCTAATGTTGAAAATCTTGAAAAGATTTTAAAATACGATCCTTTTTATTAATGTTTAAGAAAGCTCGGGTAAATAAAAATGGATGTTAAAGACATTCTCGTTTCGAAGTAATAAAGTGTCATACCCAGTGAGTTAGGGCACGACATTTTAATCCCTCAGGAACGAGCTCATCTTTTAATTTTCAAAACTCGTATATTTTAATAAAAGGATATTCGTCTTTTAGGTCAAACAAGAAAAATCGAAACCCAGTAAGTTAGGGCACTATCTTCTCGAATTCCCAAATACGAGATATTGCCTTTATTTTCTAAAATTTTCTTATCTCGAGAAAATAAGACGTCACATCCAGTAAGTTAGGATACAACGCCTTAAATTCTCAAGAATAAGTTTTCCCCTTTTTATTTAAAACTCGTGTATTTAAAAAAACAAAAGGTATTCGGTTGTTTAGATCCAACGAGAAAAATCACAACCCAGTAAGTTAGGGCACAATTTTCTCGAGTTTCCAAATACTGAATATGGCCTTATTGATTGTTTGGAATAAAACGATTAGTATTGGATAAACGCGTTGGAGTTTAATCCTCAATGCAATGACATTAGATATAATAATGAACATGGAACCATAATACATGCATAAGATACTATACAAATAAAAGGCAATAATGTGAAAATATGGAATAACAAATTAAAACACATAATGAAAATAATCATACGAGATACATTATTTAAATAAAGACTAATTATGAATAATCGAAGAACAATGCTATAAATATCATACATAACCAAAAATATGAAGCTAATTAAAATGAATAAAATGTAAAAACTAAAAATGATAATAAAATAAAGTTAAAACCAATAATATAAAAATATAATTTTATTTTTTAGAAATCAATAGTATAATAAAACAAAATTTTCAAAGGATGATATATATATATATATATATATATAAATATAATTTAAAAAAATAATAAGATAAAATATTGTATATATATATATATAAGTATAAGATAAGTACTATGAAACAAAGTAAAAATCTGAAAAATAAATAAAACATTTTAAAATAAATAAATAGAGTTTTTTTTAAAATATATATATATACAAAGCAATTTTAAAATAATAAAATAGATTTAACTAAATAACACATAAAATGAATTTAAAATAAAAAAAACAGCAATTTAAAATAAATCGTATAAAACAGTTTATAATGATTAACATATAATACATTTTAACATAAAATACAATAATATATAAAGTACTTAAAATAAATAACTTAAAAAATAAATTTAAAATAACACGTAAAATGCTTGATGGGAACTAAAATAGATAATATATACATATTTAAGATAATTAATATATGAAGGAAAAGAATAATAAAAAAATAGTTTAAAAACAAAGAATATAACAAATTTCAAAATAACATAAAAATAGTTTAACTAAATAAAATATATACGATTTAAAATAAATGATAAAAAAAACAAAATATAGTGTTACAAAATAAAACAGTTTAAGGTGAAAAGGGACAAGGATTGAATCATAATAAAATGAAATAAAAGGGGCGAAATTTGAAAAAGGGAAAAGGGCCAAGGACCTAATCGTATGGTACAGCGAATGGGGAGGATCAATTGCGCAAATTCTCCTTTGAAGGAGAAATATGCTGACCCTCACCTTAACCAACGGCACCATTTCAACCCTTTTTTTTAAAGAAACAAAGGGTTTCTTTTTTAGCAGATCTGCTACTTGTTTCTTAGAAAAACTCAGCCCCCCTTTTCTCTCTCGTTTAGTCCCTCCGGCGACTAGGTTTTTGAACCCATTTTGTCGCGCCGTCGACGGTTCATCAGGAACCTCCATGCCTAGTCGCGACTAGCGACTGCCGTCACGCGAATCGGGCCCTTTAGACCCTTCCCTCGAGTGGGTTCGACGAGGACTTTCCATCCCGCGGCATCGCAAGTAGAGGGGAAGAACCCCGTTGCGGCTTAAGGCCGAACCCCCAAAGGTTCAACGACCCACAAATGGGGCGGTGGGAGACCAGCAACGTGACCAAAAAACGAGTTGGAGGTACGTTCTTCTCCCTTTTTTAAAAACGTTACTTGCAAATGTGAAAAGGAAAATCAAAAAAGGAAAAAAAAAAGAAAATAAAATAGAGATTTAAACACAAAAAAAAATCACCTTCAAATTGAGTGTTTTTGATTAATTTTGATTGATTAGTGTTTGTAAAAAAAATACAAGGTGCGAATCCGGGCTTTTAAAGCTAATTACAATCGATTCATTTTAAAATTTTGTTTTTTTGCTCTTTACTGCTCTGTGCTCGCATGCCTCTTTTTTCTGCTGTGTTTGCTGTTTTGCAGGTGCCGTGCGACATGTGGAGGAGGGCGTGCATCAGGGGCGCGGCGCTGGTGGCCGAAAATGAAGGGTCGGTGGCTAAAGTAGAGGTTGTGGCTGCTACTAATTTCTTAGTAATGGGCTATAGGTTGGACTAGGGTTAGGCATGGGTTATTGGGTCTGTTGGGCTAATTTGGTTTTTATTTGGTCTTTTAATTGTTGTTTTGGGTCTATTATTTTGGGTCAAAAATTGGCCATTACAAGAGTAATAAATTGAATAATGTGATCTCTAAGAAGCTCACCTTCGTTCATGCGAGACGTAAATAGACGTTGTTTCAACACTAAACGGTTAGCCAGAGACTTAGTCACATAAAGAGTTTTTAACCTTTTCCACAAGGGGGATGAGGTTTTCTCCATCAATACCTCCTGTAATATCCTATTCGTGAGGCACAACTAGATTATAGATAGGGCCTTTTCATCAAGCTCTTCTCATTTTTTCTAATCTAGATTCTTAGGTTTTTTCTCAGTAACGACCTTTTTTAGGCCAATCTGAACTAGAATTGTCATCATCCGAACTTGCCACAGATTGAAATTTGTGACACCATCGAACTTCTCAATGTCAAACTATCTCTGAATGGGCTAATCTACGAAAATTGAACTAGCTTTGACACCACTTGTCAAGGATCAACCCAATTAAGCAACAAACAAGTAAAAAATAGCGGAAGAAATTGAAAAATTGAACATACAAATTTAACGTGGAAAAATCCCTACAAAGAGAATAAAAAACCACAAGTAAAGATAATTTTACTATAATGGCAAAAAAAGAAGAATACAAAAAATGGAGATAAAAATTAAACCTCAAAACCTAAAAACAAAGAACTCTTAAAACGTAAACATAAAATTCTAAAAGAATGCTATGAATTCTAATTTTAATGGGTGTTTCTTCTAAAGTTGTAAAAGAGCCTATTTATAGGCTAAATTTATAAGTCAAATAAATTATGCTAATAAATGCTAAATATATTATACTAATATATATTAAATCTTCTAGAAAGAAAATTTATTTTGTTTAACTTGAATTGCAAGCAATCTCTTATTTTTTTTAACAAGAATTTGGGTCACACAATTCTAACATTAACATTTTTAACTTATTCAAAATTTAATATGGTTATCTACATGAATGAAATATGGAATATAAGAATTAAATTATTAAAATATTAAATTTAGAAAAAGTTATAGAAGTGTGTAAAACAAGTTTAGTTTTACATCAATGTAAATGGATCCTTTCCCTCCCCCAGTTTTGGTCAATATGATGAAATGACACTCTGAGATTATATTATGTGATCACCCAATTTTTATATAAAAATTATTATTTTTAGGTATTGATCAAAATTATAAAAAATTGTCAAGCTTAGGGACTAATATAAAAAAAAATTAAAAAAATTCAGATTTAAAGACTAAATGTATTGATAGATTTGGTACAATAATAAAGGAAAATGGTTATTCCCAAACGAAGAGACAAATAATAAAGCTTATACAGTCAGCAATAATGTGAAAAAGGGATTCCATGTTTTAGTGTAGCGAGTAAAATTTCCAGATTTCAACTCCCTGTTCGTTACAGAAGATGAGATTATTGTGCAGACATAATACAAGTGTCCTTCACATTGCTTAAATTAAACTAGAAATGGTGTGCATGCACACATCTATATAGATGAAAAAGAAAAGAAACTGAAGATGGGTATTTTTTAATTTTAAAAATGGTAAAACACATAAATCTTCTTATAGTTATTTTTTATTGTAAGCTTTGGATGTTTTTAATTACGTTGGTTGAATTTGTGCTCAATTACCTCCAGATACTAAGTTCAATTAGTGACTTTAAGTTGGGATAGATTAATAAGAAAAAAAAAAAAAGCAATTTGGGATTATGGAAGATATGGTAATTTAAAATAGGACAATTGTAGAAATGAGCTATGTATATTTAGGGTTTATGACTCAAAAGAAAGAGAATTTCCATTCTGATGTTGTGAAAGAGAATTTCCATTCTGATGTTGTGAAACTGTTTATGTTTAGGATTGGTACAAAGAACCTAACTCCATTACCGGACAAATTAGATCATACTTATAATCTTGGTTTTGGCCACCCTCACATGGATTACTTGTTCAAAAAGATGTGAAACCACCCCCTCTTACTGATCTACAATAACACTTATATTTTACAAACGAATGTAAGGTGGAGTACTATGGAGTTAGATGTCCCATAAACAACAAACTAAAAAATAAAGTCTTTTGACGGTGAAAATAGAAAAGAAGACTTTGATTTGAAGAAAAAGGCAGTTTTGTTAACAGAGCAAACTAGTCCAGGAGGTGGTAGTTTTAGGTGCTTTGAAGGCCTAAAAAACTTTGATCAACTGCTGCTTGTTACAATGAAAAAGACATGGAGAAAGAAAGATGAGTCTTGAATTTAGGGATTTCATGGGCTTGTGAGTTTTAGAGCATTAAACAATGCATTACCTACACATAGATGTCAAGCCCAAGAAACCCAAAAGATTTGGCACAAGTCCAACTAAAATAGCTAAGCTCCATAACTGACAATAGCTCCTGCCAATCACAATGAGGGAATACTTAGGCCTTGGCCATCACGCACTTTCAGCCAACCAATGACACCTATAAAAGGGTCCCCCATATTCCCTTTCAACTTGCTTCTATAATTTACTATGACTTGCGTCAGCCCAACATCTCAGTAGCCCAGCTTCAATACTATCAGTTTGGGGCTTTGGGACTTCACGGGTTTATTATTCTAAGTCTAAACTATCTTTTTTTCAAGGGCATTTCAATAGAATAATATATTAAAAGTATCATAGAGACCATTGTACTAGGATTAGAATTGTATTTTACTATATCTATTAAAAATTTGATGAATTAGTCTTTATGTGTTAGATTAAAGAGT
Organism: Gossypium stocksii; assembly: GCA_020496765.1. Lineage (NCBI taxonomy): Eukaryota > Viridiplantae > Streptophyta > Magnoliopsida > Malvales > Malvaceae > Gossypium > Gossypium stocksii. The sequence goes on from CM035623.1 coordinate 85,522,899, forward strand.
GAATTGGTCCTTCTGTTGAAAATTAATTTATCAATTTCTATTGTTAAAAATTATTCCATGTATGTTAGCATAAGGTATGCATAGCACATCGCGTGTCACTATATTGTTATTCTTTCAAACATGCAAATTTTTAACGATAGAAATGAATAAAATTTTTAATAGAAAAGACCAATTCACTCTATGGTCTAATGTACAGGATTAACATGCTCATTTTTTTAGTAGAGGTAGCAAAATACAATTTGACACCTAGTACAGAGACATCCATGATATATTTACCAAAATAAAATTATATACCTTAGTTGGATTATTAGATTTTTCATGATTGGTTCAGTTGGTTAAAATGTAATTTCTTTTACTTTGTTGAGAAAATAAAAGATAATAATATTTTTTAATTGTAATTTGTGATTAAGATGATCAAATCATACATATATATACTACAAGGTCTTAAGGTCTCAATTGACATGGCTGCCTATTTTTTTTATATGTGGCATACTTATCCTATCGACAAATGACAACATAATTTATCTATATATTCATTTTTTATAATTAATAGAAAATAATATTTTTGTTATGAATATCTTAAGTGGATGTCCATAATAATCAAAATAAAGTTTTGGTATACTTTAAATTCTAATAGTTATTAGAATTAGATCTCTACTTCTTTTATACTTCTTATGCCTATAAATAGAGAATTTGATGAAGCATTGCAACCACCCTTTTTGATTAATAAAGTACATTTTCTATTACTTTCATATTTTCTTTATTCTTTATTCTCCCCATCTCTCTTTATTTTATAACACGTTATCAGCACGATCTTCTCAAAGTGGTAGTTCCTTTTATCGACGATCAAATTTATTCTCCATGATTTTTAATTTTTTTTGTCGGCAAGATGCAAAGTTTTTACAAATGGTGAAAGATTTGATACCGTTGTCTATATGAAATCAAGAATATTTTCGAACTATCTTATACCTTCTAGTGATGACAATGATGTTCAAGATCTTGAGGTATATTTTACTATGTTTTATTTATTGTTTATTATAATTGAAGACTAATCATCACAACATGAATAGATAGATTTTGATTTGAAATCTCACGCATATTTGCGATGGTGATTATGAAATAAAGAATCTATTGGGATGTTTATAAGTCTTTCCTACTAGATATGTTGCATTCCCTGAAGTGAATGTAAACATAAAGAAAATAAAAGATATACTCATGGACCACTAAAAGTGGGAACATAATAATAAATAAAATAACAATGAGAGTTCTCAAGATAATTTTTCAAAGGGTAAAGATAACTTATGTTATCGATGTGATATGAAAGATTATTGGTCACACATGTGGCGTATGCCCAAATATTTTGTTTCTGTTAATATTCTTTGAGGAATGATATGAAATGTAGTAATAAATTTTTTCATTATAGATAGAAATTATTTATTTTATTTGGTACTGAAACAAATAAATATTATTCAAATATTTGATAGTTCAAAACTAATTAAATGCTCCAGAAGAGCTAATATATGAATATCTAAAAAGCACAAAATTTGTTATGGTTAATGCATTACTTTTAAAATATATTTGTAATGGATCTCATATTGAGATTGTGAATGAGGAAAATATTATATTTCATATAAATAAAAAAAAGGGGATTGGGTTATTCATTTATATTTATTTTATAATCTTTGTAATATTCTTTTGTCATCATCCCTATAAAGGGTCGAAAGTAAAATATTTGAATGTGAAAGATCTACTTATGAGTAATAGAATATGATAATTCTATCTAAAGATCGTTATGGTTGGATGCACCTGAAGTTACAAGTTTTTAAAAACTGTGAGTATAACTCTACAGTATTCAGAATAAGTTCTCGTTAAAATTACGTGGAAAAATATTACTGATGAGAACTTATAAAAGAGAAAACTTATGTATGAAAAGTCATTGGTTATGTACCTGTTATAAACCTAGAAAATAAGATCCACTCTCAAAGTTTTATATTAATAGATTTTTGGACATTTGAAGATTTTGGCATATTCCCTAAAGCGAATACTGCATAAAATTATTTAGAAATTATATTTATTGACTTAGTGCATTTTAGACTTCACATTGATTTAGACATTTTCAGTAGTAAATGTCACTATAGTACTTATATGTGGATACAAATTAAAAGGAATGATAATAAAATTATCAATTTGTTACAATTCAGTACAATTGAAACACATGTTAAAGTAAACCAGAAGTTTACTAATACAAATGCATTTACTACTTGGCGTGACCAGTTAAACCATCCTGGATCATATATGATGCGAAAATTAATTAAGAATTCATATGGACATTTACTAAAGAACCAAAAGATTCTTTAATTTAAAAAATTCTCATTCATTGCTTGTTCTCAATGAAAATTAATTCTTAGAAACTCACTAGCTAAAGTTGAGATTTAATGTTTGAAATGAATATTGGCCCATTCATCCACCATGTGGATGGTTTTGATATTATATAATTTTGGTAGATGCATCTACAAAATAATCACATGCGTTATCAACTCGCAACCTGTCGTTTGCGAGATTGCTTGTTTAAATGATTAATTTCAGATTATGCAATTAAAACAATTCATCTTGCTAATGTTGGTAAGTTTACATCCCAAGTTTTCAATGATTATTGCATGTCAATTGGGATAAAAGTTGAACATCCTGTAGCTCATGTTCACACACAAAATGATTTAGTTGAATTGTTTATCAAATGCCTCCAACTAATAGCTAAACCATTACTTATGAGAACAAAACTTTCTATTTCAGCATATGATTCATGCTTGTATTGACTTACATGTTGTACGCATCAAGCTAATAAATTATAAATTATAACGCCCTAAATTTTTGTAATTTCGACTTTTGGTGAAATTTTTGTATGGAAATTTTCTGAATTTGTTTCTGCATTAATTGGACATAAATAATTGACTGCTTGTGTGGATATGTGCTCTGAATGTGCTTAGGAGGTCCCAAGTTCAAGCCATGTCTTTGGCAAAATTTTGGGTTTTTTTTTAAATAAAGCCTTGCTCTGAATAATTAGGCTTTTAAGTAAATGTTGGTAGAAATATGACAGAATGGGCCTGCTGGTCTGGTGGTTAAGAACTGTGTAAGGGTTTAATTGCAAGAGGTTTGGTGTTCGAGTCTCTACTTAGGCAAAGGATTTATTTTTGCTACTTGTTCGGCTAGAGTTAGAATTTAACTAAAAGTCTGAGTAGTGGGTAGTGGTTGGAGTAAATCAAGGGAATGGGGAGTTACCCAAATCATCCCATTCTTTCTCTACCGAAAATTCTCTGCGAAAATCTTTTCACATTTGTTTTTTTCCTTTTTCTTCTTTTCTTTTCCCTTCCAGATGAAAATTTCCTTTTATTGTCGTTTTATTTCCATTCCATCATTGAGTTTTAGTCCTCCTTCCATCGTATTTGTGCACCTCTACGTTAGTGTGTTTTCGATAAGTAAAGTAGTGCATTTAGTTCCGTTCTAATGAGTGTTGGCTTGTTAAGTGATTGTTCCCTGTTTAGGAGATAACCAAGGTTCCGTGGACTGCTAATCAGTGTTCTAAACAGTGAGGAATCGTCATTTTTTGGAAAAAGGTAAGATTGTCGTTAGATTTTGAGATTTATCCATTCGTAACAATTCACATTAAATGACTGATTTTGGACTCGGAATTCATGAATATAGGTTCTAGGGCGCTCAGGAGTGTTTACGCGTCAAACACGAACCCGGTGTGTACTTTGAACGCACTGAAAATACAATTCGGCAAAAGCCAAAAGCGAGACTGTCGACGCCACACGAGCGTGCAGATTGCCTGTGTAGAGGCTGCGTGGTGAGACACGACCGTATGACCCATGAGCCAGGTCATACACGTGCCACATGGGTACGACAGACACAGGCGTGTGACGCTAGCTAGGCCATGTGCGAGGTACGGGCTAAACCAATCAGGCCGTGTGGGCCATACGGTCGTGTGGGCCCATACGGGTAAACCACACGGGCGTGTGAGCCCACACGAGCAGGCCACATGGGTGTGTGAGCCCATTAATTTGTGTTGTTCTGAAAGGTTGCATGGGTCACCCTAGTCGACTGTGACCGGTAAAAGGGTTGGTAAGCGATATTGAGACCCCTATTCTGAAATGTGATTAAGTAAATGTATGTGATAGCATGTTATGTTTAGCTTGAGTACTGTATTTGCTATGATAAATCTGTATGTTCTGTTTACTGTATGGAAGTATGCCATGGCACTATGTATGATGCATTGCATTAGGTTTGGATGGTTATTGAAGAGAAGGAAGATTGTAAGGCTTTTAGCCGTCTAACTGGTAGCTGTACTGCCTTTATTTATCATGTGTCATTTTACAGTACCTCTTGGTGCCGAGGGTTGGATGGATGGGTTGATTTTATCCCCATACTTAGTGTGTAGGGCTGGGTGGGTCGATTTTATCCCCACATGGTATGTAGGGTGGACGGAGATAGTGTGCAGGGTTGGTGGGCATGATTTGTATTTGATTTGATATGCATGCATTTTCTGTATGGGATAAGGCCCGATTATATATGATCTTCTTCTGTACTGAGTGGGCTACGATCCACACTGACTCTGTTAAGAGTTCAGGCTCAATTATGACCGATTGACTGATATTTGGTTTACATGCATGTTTTACTATGGGGATGTACACACTGAGTTTGCAAAAACTCACCCTTTTATTTTATTTGTCTGTTAAGTAATCCCCAACAATAGATGGATCAGTACAGCGGAGGGCTCGAGGCTGGCCACTGTTAGACACTTTATTGGATTTCATGATTTTACTAGCTATTCACTGTTTTCACTGTGTTTAATTATTTTGGGAGTTTTTTTAATGTAATGTGGACCTTTGGACTGTTTGATTTTTACTTTGGGATTTCAAACTGATATTTTTATTGATTTATAAACTGTGACATCACAAATGCGTTTTTAAAAACTTAATTATAGTTTTTCGTATTAATGAACGGTTTTCAAGACTTCCGCGTTAAAAGATAATAATCTAAACACATTTTTGTTAATCGAAATAGTTTTCCAAAAACACTCACATGTGACGCCACCAGATTCGGCCATTATGTCTAGGCCGGGTTTAGGGTGTTACATAAATACTCCTCATTACAATTGATTTTTGGTCAAGAGCCAAATATTTCCCATCTTACAATTTTTAGATATGCGGTATATGTTCCAACTGCTCCACCACAACGCACAAGTCATGGTAAGAGATTGCCAATGTATATTTATATGAGTCTCTTTATAATATTTTTGAGTAATTAATTTGAGATTTAATTGTGACATGAGTTGTCAATTTTCCTAACATTAGGGGGAGAGAAACAATAACTTGTAATGAGTTAGGGGGAAAGTAATTGAACTAGAAGTTTAATAAGGATAACTAATTACAAGTTAATTTTAGATGTATTTACAACCTTAATGAAAATAACCAAGTGTTATATACCATCTAATATTTTAATTTGAATCAAAGTCCCAGTAGGACAATAAGTTAGAATAAATAATAGATTGATCGGTTGCAAAGATGAAAATTATTCTAGATGGTTATATAGTAGAGGCAGATGCTCTAGAAGAGACCAAAGACATAACTAAAAAGTAAAACTTCAGAAGAGATTCAGCTACCTGAAACTGAATTTTAAAATAATGAAAATAAGATATCTCAATAAGTTATGTCAATTCAAGAAAATGTGAAATCAAATAATTAAAGTGGTTGACAATGATTTTGCATGCAATATTATTATTGAAATAATGAAATAAAAGGAAGATCTTGAATAAATCTATTGAGAAATATAGATATTGAATAAATTGATCAAAATAGAAAGACGCAACTCAAGTACAATTAAATTCGTGGAGTTTTTGGACCAGTAGTCCAAATATCTAAAAGTATAAAGCCAGTGAAGGTGCAATTGAAATAGTTTTACAAAAGCGAAATAAAATATGAAGTTTTTTGCTAAGTCCTGGCATTGATTATGAAAAGATATAATATTCTTTTGTGGTGGATGCAATAATCTTTAGATATATTATTAAATTGAAAATTCATAAAAGATTTAACTTACGTCTAACGGTTATTGTTACAACTTTTTATGAATCACTATATAGTAAAGTTTATATTAAAATCCTTGAAGGATTTAGAATGCTAGAAGCATATTAAAATTCTTAGGAAATTATACATTTATATGAATTGAAATAATTTGAACATATGTGGTAAATTTGAGTAGTTGAAGAAGGATTATAAAATGATCCAAAATACCTACTTGTGTTTTTATATAAGAATCATGATTAAAGTTTGTCATGATTATTATTGAATCTCTTGAAGAGATCAAAATATATTTCCCTAAATTTCACTCACTAATGACTTTTAAAAGAATGGTAATATAAATGCTTAGCAAATACATTCAAATAGTCATTTGAAAAACTAGTACTCAAGATTGAATGCGTAGAATATGAGAAAGTATGTGATGTTTTCATGAGGGGGAGTAAATACGCGTTGTACTCTTTTTCCCTTAACCAAGGTTTTGTCCCATTAGGTTTTCCTGGTAAGTTTTTAATGAGGCAACATATTATGCGTATTATAGATTGTGTACTCTTTTTCCCTTGTTAGGTTTTTATCCCACAGAGTTTTTTCTAATAAGGTTTTAATGAGGCACATTATTTACCAATGGACATCCAAGGGGGAGTGTTATGAATATCTTATTAAGTGGATGTCCATCATGATCAAGATAAAGTTTTGATATACTTTAAATTCTAATAGTTATTAGAATTAGATCTCTACTTCTTTTATACTTCTTATGCCTATAAATAGAGACTCTGATGAAGCATTATAACCACCCTTTTTTTATTAATAAAGTACATTCTCTATTACTTTCATATTTTCTTTGTTCTTTATTCTCCCCATCTCTCTTTATTTTATAACAATTTTAAAATTATAATATATTTTTAAATTAATAGAAGATAATCTTAAAATTATAATAATTAGATGTTACATTCCTATTTTACTTGGAAGGTCAACCATTAATTATAAATAAATTTATCTTATAATTATATTTTAATATTTATGCAGATAAATTAAAAAATATAGTGGAATGAAATACAATAATCTGACAAATCAAAAACCAAAATAATATATAATTTGTCAAATCCGTTTAAATATTTCTAATGGATCTAAAAAAATAAATTGTAACACCCCAAATCCGGCCTAGATGTTATGGTCGAATTTGACGATGTCACATGAGAGTATGTTAGAAAAACCGTATCGTCGGTAAAACCGCTTATCCATTTAACCACTTTTCATTAACTTATCTTAATTTTAAATTGTGTCGATCGTTTTCAAAACGTTATTCATTTTCAAAATGTTATTCATTGCGAAGCTTTTAAAACTATTTGCGTATTCGTGGGTATTTTTGATAAAACATTTAGCTCTTTTAAAAACCCGAGTTTTACCTACCACTAGCAGATACAAATCATAAAGCAATATAAAATCCAAATTTAAGTAAAAATCCACAGAGGCCATGATTACAACACAAAAAAATCCCCAATTAAAATTTAAACCATGGCTAAGTATTAATAGTGAGAAGACGTGTGGCCACCCCTGAGTCCTCCGCCGCTCCGACCCGTCTATGTCTGGGGATTACCTGTACAGATTAAGCAGAAGGGGTGAGTTTTACGTGAACTCAATGTGTAACCCCCTTACAGAACAAACAGACAATATGCAAATAATCACAGTCTGGGCCTAAACCCTTTTTAGTAATGGTATTGGTTTCAGTTTGGGCCTTAGCCCATCAGTACAGTAGCAGTCATGCAGTGGACCCTTAGCCCATCACAGTAATAGTAAGCAGTAGGGCTGTAGCCCATTACAGTAACAGTAGGCATTAAGGCCTTAGCCCATTACAGTAACAGTATCAGTCATGCAGTATACAGTATGCAGGTCCTATCCAACCAACCGCTATACACCATCTCCTGTCCAACCCTGCACTCCTGTGGGGATTAAATCACCCACCCATCCCTGCACTTACAAATAGTACCAGTTGCGGCACTAATCAGTAATTTGCAGCTGAGCTATCAATATATTAAGCTTAAAGTCATCAATAATTTACAGCTGAGTTGCCAATATATCAGGCTCAAAGCCTTTCAATACACTTCCTCCAAATATATCATCCCAACCCCCATGCAATGCAACATACAGTCATGACATGCCATCTCATGGTATCATACATATAACCAGTACAATATTATCATCATGCTCAATATATAGTCATACAAATATCATTCAGTCAATTAGGGATCTAAGCTTTGCTTACCGACCCTACAATAGGTTCACAGTCGACTCAGGCGACCCATGCAACATTAGCAATCAAATTGGCCCGTGTGGCCCATACGACCCAATTAGTCGAGCCCGTATGTTGCACACGTCCTCGCCAGCCATCACACGGCTGGCTCGTTCATCACACGTTCATGTTCCATCACACGACCTACCACACAGGCGACCACACGCACGTGTGACGTCGACAGAATACTTTTTCAGCTTTCATTGATTTTCGTTTTCTGTGCAATTGAGTATACACCTAGTTTCAAATGAAGCTAGAATGATCCTTTAGCCGTCCCGAACCTATAATCGATAATTCAAAAGCCAATTTCAGTCATTTAAATCGTTATTAAGTCAAATTAGTACGAACAGAAAATTCCTAACTCTTACCGATAGCCCCTACCTTAGAGTGAACAGTGACGAATTCGCACCTCGTCGACACCGATTGGAAATCCACAACCACTCAATGACCCCCTAAACATGACATAACACCCTTTTTTACCAACTAATCGTGAGAAATAGTTAAGAATGATTGAAGTCATCACTTCCTGAACGCACGAAGAGAACGTTGTGCTAGTAAGAAACAAAATAAAAATTGAAACGAAAGGGGAGGAGAACAAAATAGAATTCGGCTAGGGGAAATATGAGAAGAACCTTCCAAAATTTTTAGCAAAGGGAGAAAACCAAATTGTTAAAGAATAATGGTTGAACTTGAACACTATCCCCCAATCCCCTATTTTGCTCCCACTAACCCTCAACTACTGATACTCGCGATATTAAGTAATAAAATTTAAAAAAATTGATCACACCAAAAACTAACTAATATCACGATTTTAAAGGCAAGCACACCTATCGAACAATAGTATAGTTTAGTGGCAAGACCGAGTTATCGTACCCAAGGGAACCAAAAGTACTAATACTTACTTCTTTTCTATTATCTAGCCTGAAAATAAAAGAGGATTGGTTGAAACAAATTCTAAAACTAACTAAAAGTACATAAAAAGTAAATTGGGGAAAACTTTAGGGAAAAGCTGATGATATGAGTAATACTTAAGGGAGAATCTACCTAGACTTCACTTGTTATTAACTTCTTGAACTAGACGATTTCTTCACTTGACTTGATCCGTAAAGATCCCTAACCTATGTTAATACCTCCGTCGAGGATAAGAACAACTAATCCTAGGTGGTTAATTAAAGTTTCTTTATCAATTAACACCCTTAGGTTGCATTGATTCGATCTATGAATCCCCTTATTAGGTTTGACCCTAATCCGGTAGATTTATGTCACCCTATGTCTAGGGTTGCATGCAACTCCGCTTAATTATAGTAGATCTACTCTTAAAACAATGACTTTTGCTCCGCTACCTAAGCACATCAGTTTCTTGAAGTAATACCTAGGATTATTAAATCAAGAATGAAGAACACATAATTAAGAACAATTCAAGTATTTATCATATAATTCAAGAATAAATAATAGCAAGATCTGTCATAGGTTTCATCCCCCTCAAGTATTTGAGAGGTTTAGTTCATAATTAATAAAGAAAACATCTCAGAAGAAATAAGATAACAAAACATAAGAACCCCAAAACCCCTGAAGGAATTTAGGGAGATCCTCTGTCTTGATGTAGAATTCTGGCTTCTGGGATGAATCAATCGGCTTCCCTTGGAGTAATTCCTTGCTTTTACTCCTTGTGTTGGCAGAAATATGGCGCTCCTTTTTGGGAGAAAAGAGTGTTCCCTTAGCGGGAAATAAGCACACCCTTGAAGTTGCCTCCTAAGGTCTTTATATAGAGTTTTGAATGGCTTTCTTAGCCCCTAAGTATCCTTTTTCGAGTGGATCGATAAGAGGCGGTGTGCTGGCCTGTTGATGGTGGCACGGCCGTGTAGTCTGGCCGTGCTTGTCGGGGTTAGGCCGTGTTGGACTTTATGTGGCATGGCCGTGTGCCATGGCCGTGTGGTGAATTCCTGGGCCGTGTTGTTTTCTTATTTTGGCCTATTTTCTCTGTTTTTAGCCTGTTTCTCGTTCTTTTCTCTTCCTTATGCTCTCCTGAGTATAAGACATGAAATAGAAGGATTAAGAGCACCAATTCTCACAAATCTAATGATAATTTATCCAAAATATAGGCTAAACATGAGGTAAAAATATGTACAATTTATTGTTTATCAAATACCCCTACACTTAAGCCTTTACTTGTCCTCAAGCAAAATCTCAATCCCTAATTAAGAATCATTCCTTTCAACTTACAATCTTTATCAATAATGTTTCAAACTAATTCACAAGTAGTCATACAATGAAAATTCAATCAGAAGAACATTAAAGATTCAATCACTCTAAGTTGAGAATTTTATCATTGAAACATAAGTTTCTTCCCTTCTTCTAAGTAATCATCTCTCAATGAAATCAACAGGTTTTGATATCCTCACTAAGGGTTCACTCTATCTACTCAAAGTGTTTAAGGTTCAAGAATTAAGCACTCTCTAGTCAATCTGAAAAGTTATTACCCTAGGCTTGCAAGAAAATCAAATCTCCACCACTATAGATTGATACGACACATCGATCAAAAGGTCTTTCAATAGTTGTAATAGGGCATTGGTTAGGGGTGTTGTCACAAGCTGAAAAAGAGGGTTAGAATCGAGATTAAATTGAAAAATTATCTAGCTAGAGAAATCTTTATCACTGGAACATATTTCTAGAGCTAAGCCTTATGATGACATCATTCTGGATTTGAAAGCTTGTAGAAATATGTAAAAACTATTGAACTATTACAGATTACAACTGAATTAACTGTATATACACATTTTTTTATTTTTTTGTTTTTTTTTTGTTTTTTTGTTTTTTTTTTTTGTTTTTTTTAGAACAATTCAAGTACAATACTTTGAATATTGACAAACTTTACAACTGAAAAAGAGAACAAAGCTAGATAATAATTTTAACTCAAATCTCGACAAAAATAGGGCTCAAAATAATTGAATGGAATTCAACAAAAATGGGTTATGGGTTAATATTAGAGGTAAGTCAAATAATGGGTTGTTAGGCTCAATGGAGTTTACTAGGGGTTAATTTATGGAGGTAGGCTTTTTATGGAGTAAGTGGGTTAAACCTAGGTGCCTTTATCATTTCGGTGTATCAAATCAATGATGTGGTCTTGACATGTATAACCGAAGCAAGTTCTAGAAATACAAATCAATATTGACTCACTCAAAGTAATAATAAAAGTGAGCACGAAAGAATTTATGCTCAAAAGGCTCAAAAATCTCACCAGAATTATGGCTTTTGATGTCAATCCTGTGAATTTCAAATCTCAAGATAACACTTAAAATTAGGGAAAATAACCTAGAAAAAATTTAAATTCTCAAAAATTTCAACTTATCTTGTTTGATTCCCTAGTGTTTTAAAGTTTGAATAATCAAAGCATAAGCACCTATGTCTTAATTCTCAACACATCAATAAAAATTATAAATCAATCAGAATTAATTCCTAACAAGAGATTTGAAGATATTGCAGAGAATTCGAAATTTGAGAGCAATTTTCAGGGATTTCAAACATAATATAAAGAATGAAAGTGAGCTTCCCCCCCACACTTAAGATGTACATTGCCCTCAATGTACAAAGATAATATTAATAGCAATAGAAGCACAAGATCATAAGTTAGGGAGAGAAGTAAAACTCCCTGACTATTGGATGGAACCTTTGAATTGTAAAAGTAGTCTTGGAGGAAGGAATACTTGAAGTTCATGGTTTTGAAACTGCGATAGCACTTAAGGGATTTTAGGTATTTCAGGATTAGAACAATTACTCGTTAGGAAATAACCGATATAAAATAACTAAAGTAACATAAATTAGTTCTGAGAATATTAAAATTCAAATAAAGAAAAAATAAAATAAAATGGAAAAACAAAAATCCTAGGGATTTTGGCGCGTCTGGCTCGAGACACACGCCCGTGTTGCGAGGGCGTGTTGAGGCACATAGCCGTGTCGCATGGCCGTGTCCTTCGATGTCCGCTTCTCCCACGGTCGTATATGGGGTCACACGCCCATGTTGGAATTGACAGTGTTAGCTACGGCCATATCGCACAGCCGTGGCTATTTATCATAGCCTGTGCCTTAGGGAAAATTTTACCCTGCTTGTACACGGCTAAGTTGCACGACCGTGTCTCTACTCAAAGTGTACACACGGCCTGAGGCACGCCCATGGGCATGGCTGTGTGGCTCGAAAAACCTGCATTCAAGGGTTAGTTGATGTATTAGAAAGCCTAATTTTAAAAGAATTTATTAAGTTAGTGCTCGGGTTGCCTCCCGAGAAGCGCTTGTTTATAGTCTAAGCTCAACTTTTCTCAAGTTTGTTCAGTCACGGCGGTTTGAAGAGTTGATACTCTTCTATCCTGTTTAAAATTTTATTATCAACGTAAAATTTGAGTCGAGTGTGGTTTACCTTAAAAGTGCCGAGTGACTGATGTTTTACCTCCTTGTACTATAGGGGAAGATTTTCATTACCGTGAAGTAGGGAATGTCACTTGTATGTTCTTTCGAATTCAAGATTCGAGGGTCGTCTTCCTCTAAGATTACCTTATCCCCTACCTTGATTTGATACGTTTTTACCTGAGGGTCGTCTTGGTGATGCTCTGGGTTGGTTTGGCATACTTTGGGTTTTTCATGATAGTTCAGCCACTCATCTAATTCCTCGATCTGATCCATTCACCTTTCAGGTGCATCTCTTTGGGATGGACTTGTCTGTGATTGGGTTGCCTTTATGTGGAGTGTATCCTGGACAGAAGGTTGGGTGGTGGGTTCAGTGTTTTTATAATAACTCGTGATTATATTATTATTAATAGTTTTAATCGAGTTTCGAGCTTGTAAGGTAACTTGGTCATCACCTACACGTAGTGTAAGTTCACATGTTCCTAAATCAATTATTGTTCTAGCAGTTGCTAAAAAGGGTCGCCCTAGAATTAAGGGTACATTGCTATCCTCATCAATGTCTAAAACAACAAAGTCAACTAGGAATATGAATCTATCAATTTTGACAAGCACATCTTTAATTATTCCCTTAGGAAACCTAATAGTTTTATCAACCAGTTGAATGCTCATCTTAGTTTGCTTAGGTTTTCCAAGACCTAGTTGTTTAAACAGTTTATAAGGCATAACATTTATACTAGCCCCTAAATCAGCTAAAGCATTTTTGGCGTCTAGGCTACCAAGTAAACAAGGAATAGTAAAACTCCCTGGATCTTTCAGTTTGGTTGGCAGTTTATTTTGGAGAATAGCTGAGCATTCCTCGTTGAGTTCCACTGTGGATAGTTCTTCCATCTTCCTTTTATTTGTGAAAAGTTCCTTTAAACATTTTGCGTATTCTGGTATCTGTGTAATTGCTTCAACAAATGGTAAGTTGATATGTAATTTCTTTAAGAGTTTAAGAAACTTACCGAATTGCTCATCTGTGCGGTCCTTCTTTAGTGCGGTTGGGTATGAGATACGAGGTTTAAATTCTTTGGTAATTTCATCTTTGTAACTTACCTCATTCTTTCCTTTACTTACCACAGGCTCCTTGCCTGGCTTTGGGTTGGTTTTGGTTAACACCTTATTATCTATCGTATCTACGGTATTTAGTTGCTCTTTGGGGTTAGTCTCCGTATTGCTTGATAACCCACCTTGCAGTCTTTTAGAGATTAGCTTGGCAAGCTGGCCTATTTGAGTTTCAAGTCCTTGAATAGATGCTTGCTGGTTCCTTAGTGCCGTTTTGGTATTTTGGAAACGGGTTTCTGACATGGCCATAAATTTGGTGAACATCTCTTCCAGGTTCGGCTTTTTCAGGTTCGACTTTTTTTCCTGTTGTGGTGGTGGCTGATGAAATCCTGGAAGAGGCGGTTGTCTTTGATTTCCTTGTCCTTCCCATGAAAAATTGGGGTAACTCCGCCAACCTGCATTATAAGTATTACTATAAAGGTTATTTTGAGGTCTAGAATTGTTACCCATATAGTTGGTTTGCTCAGTTTTCATGCCATGTCCATAAGAGGAGTAATCTGAATTGAACATATTTCCCTAGATTGCATCACACTGCATCACTGGATGTGCCTGCGTAGAACCAACAAAATTATCAAACTTTTTATTTGAAAGTTTTACCTGGTTAGTAAGCATGGTGACAGCATCAATATTATAAACTCCTGCAGCTTTTGTCGGCTTTGTCCTTATGACTTGCCACTGATAGTTATTCAGTGACATCTCTTCTATAAACTCATAAGCTACTTTTGGTGTTTTATTGTTGATTGTTCCTCCGGCGACCGCATCGATCATCTGCCTTGTTGATGGATTCAAACCGCTATGAAAGGTTTGAACTTGTAACCACAAAGGCAACCCATAGTGAGGGCACATTCTCAAAAGATCTTTGTATCTCTTCCAGGCATCGTAAAGTGTCTCTAGATCCATCTGCACAAAAGAAGAGATATCGTTTTGCAATTTAGTTGTTTTAGCTGGAGGAAAATATTTAAGTAAAAATTTTTCAGTCATCTGTTCCCATGTAGTGATTGAGCCTCGTGGTAGAGAATTTAACCACTGTTTAGCCTTGTTTCTCAAAGAGAATGGGAATAGCCTAAGACAAATGGCATCATCAGAAACGTTATTTATTTTAAATGTATCGCATAATTCCAGAAAGTTGGCTAGATACGAGTTAGGATCATCATCCTACAAACCATCAAACTGAACAAATTGCTGTATCATTTGAATAATGTTAGGTTTCAGTTCAAAATTATTTGCAGTAATAGTAGGCCTAACAATGCTAGATTCAGTGCTTGCTAAATTAGGTCTAGCATAATCATACATAGTACGCGAAGCAGGATTTTGCTCAACAGGATTTGCGGCTACTATAGGAAGTAGCTGATTATCCTGATTTGCTTCCATCTCTTCAGTAGGTTCAGGTTCTTCTTCTTGTCCTTCTTCTGGATATTGCAAACTTCTTCTTATCTCTTGGCGAGTTCGACGAACTGTCGCTTCTAAATTGTCATCGAAAAGTAATGGTCCTCCTGGGTTTCTTCTAGTCATAAGTACAGATACCTAGAAAGGAAAAATCAAAGAAAATTAAAATAAATAAAAAATAAAAATAAAAGCTGAAAATAAATAAAAATAGTAATGACTAAAGTAATAGAAATTAAGTTTTCTTAATATTTTAGTTCCCCAGAAACGGCTCCAAAAACTTGATACTCGGGATATTAAGTAATAAAATTTATAAAAACTGATCACACCAAAAGCTAACTAATATCACAATTTTAAAAGCAAGCGCACCTATCGAACAGTAGTATAGTTTAGTGGCAAGACCGAGTTATCGTACCCAAGGGAACCAAAAGTACTAATACTTACTTCCTTTCTATTATCTAGCCTGAAAATAAAAGAGGATTGGTTGAAACTAATTCTAAAACTAACTAAAAGTGCACAAAAATTAAATTGGGGAAAACTTTAGGAAACAGTTGATTGATATGAGCAATACTTAAGGGAGAATTCACCTAGACTTCACTTGTTATTAACTTTTTAAACTAGATGATTTCTTCACTTGACCGGATCTGTAGAGATCCCTAACCTATGTTAATACCTCTATCGAAGATAAGAACAACTAATCCTAGGTGGTTAATTAAAGTTTCTTTATCAATTAACACCTCTAGGTTGCATTAATTCGATCTATGGATCCCTTTATTAGGTTTGACCCTAATCCGGCAGATTTATGTCGCCTTATGTCTAGGGTTGCATGCAACTCCGCTTAATTATGGTAGATCTACTCTTAAAACAAGGACTTTTGCTCCTCTACCTAAGCACATCAGTTTCTTGAAGTAATACATAGGATTATTAAATCAAGAATGAAGAACAAATAATTAAGAACAATTCAAGTATTTATCATATAATTCAAGAATAAATAATAACAAGATCTGTCTTAGGTTTCATCCCCCTCAAGTATTTGAGAGGCTTAGTTCATAATTAATAAAGAAAACATCTCAGAAGAAATAAGATAACAAAACATAAGAACCCAAAAACCCCTGAAGGAATTTAGGGAGATCCTCTGTCTTAATGTAGAATTCTGGCTTCTGGGATGAATCAATCGGCTTCCCTTGGAGTAATTCCTTACTTTTACTCCTTGTGTTGGCAGAAATATGGTGCTCCTTTTTGGGAGAAAAGAGTGTTCCCTTAGCGGGAAATAAGCACACCCTTGAAGTTGCCTCCAAGGGTCTTTATATAGAGTTTTAGAATGGCTTTCTTAGCCCCTAAGTATCCTTTTTCGAGTAGAATTGAACTTCCTCACGATAGGGACACGCCCGTGTACCACGCCCGTGTGGATCGATAAGAGGCCGTGTGCTGGCCTGTTGATGGTGGCACGGCCGTGTGGTCTGGCCGTGCTTGTCGGGGTTGGCCCGTGTTGGACTTTATGTGGCACGACCGTGCCGTGTGGTGAATCCCTGGGCCGTGTCGTTTTCTCATTTTGGCCCATTTTCTCTATTTTTGGCCCATTTCTCGTTCTTTTCTCTTCCCTATGCTCTCCTGAGTATAAGACATGAAATAGAAGGATTAAGAGCACCAATTCTCACAAATCTAATGATAACTCATCCAAAATATAGGCTAAACATGAGGTAAAAATATGTATAATTTATCGTTTATCAACTACTCAAACACTTCAGTATTTCAGTTCATCTTAAACACCCACACAACCTCAGCAGCAAAAACAAATTCCACGCCTACTTAGAGACTCGAACACAAGACCCCTTCCACACCAACACTCTCCTTAACTACCAGACCTGCAAGCCCATTATGATATTATTTACCAACAATGAAGTTTAAGCCTACTAACTAAAGATATAGCTTTATTCAGAAAAATACAAAAATTTACCCAAATCAAGGCTTAAACTTAGGACCTTTCACACACACCTAGAATATAACCATTGAAGCAAATAAACAATTGTGTCAATTAACTGCAGAAACATAAACAAAAATTTTTGGGACATTACATAAATAATTTAAATAATACAAACAAACTTTCAAATGATACAAATACATGAAAATAATTAAAATACAATCCAAAAAATATTATTTATATCTTCGAAATATTATTTCAGGAACAATTTTAATTAATAACTAATGTTTAACTAATAGCAATTTTATAGTACAAATAAACAATCCATGTATTGCATGGGATAAAATATGTTACGAGTTCAGTTGCAGTTGTCCATGGTTAAGGAGAGTAACAAGATTCATAAAAAAAAAAAAAAAAAAAAAAAGCTCAAAACCAATCTTTTTATGATTTAAATATTAAAAATTAATAAATCATTATAATTATATTTTAATATTAATATTTATATATTTTTATAATTAAATTTAAAAAATAATGAATATAATAAACACAAAAATGTAATAACCATGTGAAGTTATGAATAGATACATTACTTAGTGTTATTATTTTATATATACTATTTATATATGTTCTAATTTTGTGTCATTGATTGGATTAATACAATTTTCACTTTTCATTTCACTCATTAATAAAAATAACATATAGTATTTGATACATTGTTATTAAGAAATTTAATTTTACAAGACCAATTAGTCCACCTTAGGAGTCCAATAGAATAATATTTTACTTGCACATTAAAAGGAGTATGTGTTAGCATTTAAATTCGATTTGTAAAATTTAAAAATTTTATCTACAAAATATCATATAATTTTTTTAATAATGATAAATATAGTTTATTAATGAGGCAATAATTAAATTTCAACTTTGATTTAATAATTATTATTCTATTATGATTTAAGGATAAATTGGTCATTGAAAATTGAGAAATAAATTTACTCAAACCTTTCATTTTCATGTAAAAAATAATAGTATTGGAATTACTCTTATATTATTGAGTTTGGACATTGTAAACAATATTATATTATCGGTCTACAAGAAAATTGTTAAGGAAACGTAGTAATTTGATGATGGTAATGTGAGCTTAATGATCCAAACATGGTAATATCATATCACCAATTTAAAAAATATAAAAAAAAATTTTGAACCGATATAATAATGTGACAATGAAATTTTATATTTTCTTCCCATGATAATAACCCGATAAAAAAATGTTGAACCAAATATAGTAATATGATAATGGGATCTTACAATTCTTTTAGTAACGATTATCCAATCTAAACATCCCTTTGTAACATCCCTAAAGGCCCCTAGGTTGTAAGAAGTATAAACTCTGAGAATATATGTGTTGAGATTTCTTAGAGTAAATAAAATGTGAATTATTAGTATTAATAGAAAAAAGTATTGGGTATTGAAGGAAATTAAAACAAGTAATGTGTTGTGAGATAATGATTTGAAGTACGGAATGAATCATAAAGAAGTGAAAAGGAATGGGGCCAAATCATAAATACTCAAAAGTCAAGTTTTGAAGTAAAAAAGATGGAAAAGTCTAGGGACTAAAGTTTTAATTTTGCCAAATATTTGACTGGAAAAATTGTAAATATTAAAAAGTTTCAATGACAAAATGGTCATGTTGGTGAGATTTTATAATTTTATTATTTTAAATAATACTTTATTAATATATTTTATTTTTTTAATACATATGATAATTATAAAGAAAGTATGATGGAAATTATTCATAATTTCACAAAGCTCCCAACATCCATAAGAGAGAGAAGAAAGAAAGATTGCACTTTATGTAATTTAGTCATTTTTCATTAAATTTACCATTTTCATCTAAAATTCATGAAAATTTCCATAGTCACCAAAAAAAGAAAGTGAAGTAGAGATCCTAGAGAGTTTAATTGTCATTTTGGAAGCAAGAAATTAGAGTTAGAAATGAAGTTAAGAGAAATTAGGAAATCAAGATATCCAAGCTTGAAGATGAAGATGGAAGTGTGAGAAAACATGGGAATGTGAAGAAATAAAGGTAAGTGTTTTAAATTATTATGTTATATTTATTTGAGTGTTTAATTTGATGAGATATTGTAACAATTAATTTTGTGTAATTATTTTCTATGTTCTAAGTAAAGAAAATATTATGTTTATGTATGAAAAGAATAATGGACGATTTTAAGTGAATAACTAAAAGAAAGTGTGAGTGGTTTAATTATGAAAATTTGTAATTCAAAATTTATTAGTGTGAATAAGGAACTGTGTATTTGTTATGTTGAAAGTGTTAAATATTTATTTTGAATATTATTTAGATGAGTAAGTTGAAAAATTATTTGTTAATGTGATTAGTTTGATAAAAATTGAAGGACTAAATTTTAAATTTAAATAGATATATTAAATCTTGGGCTTTTATGATAAGACTATAAGAATATGATATTTAAAGTACTGGAAAAATTATACTTAAACTAGCGTGTTTTAGATTAAAAGGACTAAATCGAGAAATTTATAAAAGTTCAAAATTTAAGAGTTGAAATGTGAAAATCTGAAATTTTAATATCTTAGTTGTTATGTATGTTTTTTTTTTTTTGAAAAATTAGAAAAGAGAACATTATGTGATAAGAATTGATGTTATAGGGACTAAATTGTAAAAATTTTAAAAATCTGGAAATTTGAGAAAAAGGGATTGGCTTATAAAAACCTGGGAATTCTGGGCTGTTTTTGGAAGAAACAGATTTTGTTTTCACGGACTAAAATCATAAAACAATAGAAACTGAACTTCAGGGACCAAATTATAAAAACTACAAAATAGGAATTTTATGGACTGTTTTGTAAAATTTGTAATATTAAATGAGCAAAATAATTACATAAGTTGTTAAATGAAAATTTTGAGAAATTATTTAATTAAAAAATAGTTAAGTAATAATATTAAGTTGAAGTGAATTATATATGGAAAAGATTATGATCAAGAGTAGATTAAGTAAAGGAAAAATGAAGTATAGTTAATATTAGTTCATCTTGAGAGAGGACTAAATTGAAAAGAATTAAATTAAATATAAAATAGAATAAAGTATGATGCATATTTCATAATGTTCAGATACATGTGTTTCAAAGTTCTAATTTATGAAGACTTTGAAGCTAAAAAAAAAATAGGTAGCACCCCTAACTCATATCTGTCGTCGAAATAGAGTTGCGGAGCATTACTATCAAACCGTAACATAAGAATATACATTTCCAAACATTTCATTAACCATAGTATAATTCATTCATACACATGTATATTGTACTTTTTTAGAGCCCTTGTGGCCTTAGAAACACTTTAAAAATGATTTGAGACTAAATCAGAAACATTTAAAACATTGAAGAAAAAGTTAAAAAAAGTCACAAAGATTCATTAATGATAACATTCAAAATCTTTAACAATTTCAAAAATAAAGGTACAAACTAGTTGAACCTAATTATAACAATCTTAAAAATATAAAAATCATTAGACACAGGTGAAAAACGGACTCACATGCAAAGCTTGGCCGAAGCTTCAAAATCACCAACAATGGCTTTCGATGAATGTAAAAGAGAATAATTAGGAAGACAACCTTTTGTTTCATATATTTTAACCTTTTCTTTATTATAATAATAAATTAACTTATAAAACATATAAAATTAAAAGATTTTAAAGCTAAAAACCGTCCTACCATCTTAGGTATGGGTAAATTGTCCATTAAGGCCATCCAATTATGATTGTTTAATAAATTAACACCTTTAAACTAATAGCAATTGACATTTTTAGTTTTTACGATTCAGTCTTTTTTAATTAATTAATTATCGAAACATTAAAAATTTTCAACGAAATTTTACTACGGCCTTTATAACAATCCAAAAATATTTATAAAAATATTTATGGCTCGGTTTATAGAAATGAGGTCCCGATACCTCATTTCCTAAAACCACTTGACTTTAGAGTCTTACTACTTGAACCTAATTGTTCTTCTATTTAACCAAAAATTAATAAATCAAAATTTATTATTACACCATATAATATTCGTAAATATTAAACAATAATATTTATGGACTCACATGTCAATTTTGTGGTCCCAAAATTACTATTCTGACACATCAAAGAAATAGGTTGTTATAGAATAATAATTTAATATGTATTCTGACACTTATTGTTAAGAATCGACCCGATTAAGCAACGAACAAGTAAAATTAGCAGAAGAAATTGAGAAATTGAACACTCAAATTTAACGTGGAAAAACCCTTCCAAAGAGGATAAAAAACCACGGGCAAAGATAATTTTACTATAATGGCAAAAGAACGAAGAGTACAAAAGATTGAGATAATAACTAAACCTCGAAAACCCAAAAAACAAATAATCCTCAAAACGTAAACACAAAGTTCTCTAAACGTAAACACAAAAGATAGCTAAATTCAAACGTCAAATAATAATAAAATAATCTAAACTAACTAATGTTTGATTGAAACAAATAAATAGAGTTTAACCAGAAGATTATTTCTCAAATTTGACTAAAAATAGGAGTCATATTTAACACTTATAAATAAGATATCGGTATATTTATTCTTTAAACCATAATTTAACCTGGAAATACTTTAGAAAAGGGAAATTAAGGCTTCAATTAAAACTTAATTAATGATGTACTTTTAAAAGAGATTTAAATGTGTCATGAAGCCCTCATAACGCTAGAAAAGTAAACCAGGGTTAGAGATGGGAGCTGTAAATTTTAATGTAGCGCTCATTATTTGTAATCGTTAATGATAGGACTTTTTATTTCTTTGATATATAATAAGTATTTTTTATTAAATACAAAATTACCATATATAATGTTAAATGTAAGGCTTTTAAAAAGTTTGGATTAGATCCATCGGTTGAACCGGAAATTAAAGGTTCAATTAATCCAACTAGCGATATAATTAGAAATATTTTTAACCATTTTGATTCAATAAAAAAAAATAAAATATCATGAATAGAAAAGAAATTTGATTTTTCTTTTTTTTTTAATTTATGATAAAAAAATATTTTTTTATTTGGCTCATTTATACTTATTTAAATATATATTTTTATTAATTTTTTAAATAATTTTTAGAAAAATTATTTTAAGAGATTTAATCAAAGTCCAATTAACTTAGCTTTTAATTTGATATTTTAAATTTTACTATTGTAAATAACATTCAAAAGTACATTACAAGCACAAATACAAATATGAGCAACTATAATATATAACCAAACCAATACAAAGCAAAACCTTCAAGTTGTGGCTTTTTAGTGAGTGTTTATTTTCTCTATGAATAGCCTGAATTCTAATTATATTGTAAAAAAAAAAAAAAAAACCCAATACACAACAAACAAAAAATAAAAAGGACCTAGTAAAATCTACCCATGACATACCCAAATAGTGAGATTAGAGACCAACTCACAATTGCATACAGTGGGACTCAAACTTAGATACTTACAACATATTTGGTTGAGGGGAGTATGAATGCATTATAGCCCAATTCAGCAGGCCCACCACCAAACCATTGTTTGGTTAACCATAATTACCTATTACGGCCCGTGTTGAATATGAGCTTATTCAAAGAAGAGGGAGTATAGCTATTCCTTGCCCTCCCCACTAAATTGGTGATTCAAGAATATAGAGCAAGTAATTAGCTCTAAATGTTTCAATTTTACCCTCACCATTTTGAAACCTTCCTCACTTAACCCGACAACCCCTCTCACCCAACTTTCATTGCTTGCTTTCTTTTTTTATTTCTTCCATAAAAAGCACACATTTCTTTTCCTTTCTTTTTGCACCACTATTTTCGTTCCAATGGAAGTGATAAAAGAAGGCGGAGAATGAAGGAACGATGATTGATCTTAGAGGAACCCTAACCTACGATGGCAGATATGTCCGTTACAACATTTTAGGTAACATCTTCGAAGTCTCTTTCAAGTATGTTCCTACTATTCATGTAACACTCTATACTCAACCCAATCTACAAGCTCGGGTATCAAATGTCACGAACCATGCATAACTTGACCAAATCTTTGACTGTCCTATTTAAGTATTTAGTTTCTATATTTTACAAAATTAAACTTACTCATAAACTACTTCGAACAAACTTTCGAACTCTTACAATTTTACAATGATGAAATTTTTGACATTATTTGCCGTTCTGATTTAAGTCTGATAGCATATTTATTTTGCATATTTTACGTACTCAAATCAACTTGTTCTTGAATTAATTTCTTCTAATTGGTGAATTTTATGTGTAATTCTTGTTAGAAACGAAATTCAGATACTTTAATTCGAAAACAAGCAGAAAAGAATTGAATTGAAGGATAAGTAATTGAAGAGGGGTCGAATCAGAAATTTGGAGACATTTAAGGGCTGACCAGATTTTTGACTTTGTAAAAGCTAAAATTAGAAAAGAAATCTTATATTTATTTCATGTAATTAGTGAATAGGCGTGGCTAGCCTAACTTTAGCATATGGTTTATGTATAAATAGGTGGCATGGTGAACTTGAAAAAATACACCTTGATTTGCCTGACAATTAAATAGAAAAAAATCAATTTATTTTTTTTCTTACTTTACGTGAAAGAGTGCAAGCATTCTGCCAACTTTTGTTTCCATTTCAATATTTTGGCTTAATTGTTTCCTAAGCCCTTGTAACACCCCTAACCCGAATCTATCGCAGAAACAGGGTTACGGAGTATTACCAGAATTTACAGATCAAATAATAGATATTCCATATTATACAGTATTCATGTTAGAAATCAAATATAAAGTCCCTTATATCAACCCTCGGGGTCCAAAACATGCATTAGAAACTAGTCGGGACTAAATCGGGTACTCAGAGAATTTTTCACAAAATTTCAAAATTTTTCTTAGGTGCAGGGGTCACACGCCTGTGGGGTCAGGCCATGTGGCTCACACAGCCAAGGGACACACCCGTGTCTCAGGCCATGTAACTCTGACTTGGGTCACACGGCTAAGCCACACATCCCTGTGCTAGGCCGTGTAATCAATTCTGAGTATTCTGTTTTGACATTTTAAAGATGCAGGGGACACACGGCCAGATCACCAATATTTTTAACAATATTTTTAACAATATTTTTAGGTTTTTGATAGTAGTACTCTCTAACAATACTAGTAAACAAAATAACCAAAAAAAGAGGAGAAATTTTGATATAGAAGCTTTGTAAATCTAGGCTTTTGGAAGATTTTTAGAAAAACTAAAATGAAAACTATGAAAGAGGAGATCAAGAAAAGCTCTTGGTAAATTTTGAGTAAATTCATATCGGTGGCTGACGATGGAGGAAGGCAATAGCAACGACAGTGATTTATTGAATTTTGGAAAAATGTAGGAGAGGAAGATGAAGATGAATTTGGGGGGAGAGAGGGGACTAACAAAGATGAAGAAGATGGAGAAAATAAAAAAATATTTTAATATAATTTAATATAAAATATTATTTCCAAATTTCAGAAAATATAAAAATAAAATAAAATATTTTTAACATTTTAATATAATTTAATATAAAAATAAAAAAATCTGATAATATAATTTAATAAAAAATATTATTTAAATATTTTATATTTAAATATTATTCTTTTGATAGAAAATATTAATCTTTAATATTAAATTGATATGAAAAATAAATTAAAATATTAGAGGGCATATTTGTCATTCGAGTATATTTTCTTGCTATTATATATCTATTCCTCTCAATCAAACACATGAGTACTATTACAATACTCATTTTATTCCATCCAACCAAATTACTGTTATGCCTATTCAATTTCATTATAGCCTTATTTTATTCTTCATTCTAATAAACTAAAGGTGTTGTTAAGAATCTTGGAATGACTCAACCAACAATGTGAATGTCTCACTAAAACCTCTAATTTAATTCTTACAACATTGGTTAAATGTACTAGATTATAAGTTGTACTTTTTCCTTTTTTATAATATAATAAAAATATATTTTTGGTATGTTTTACAATTATATATAAAAATTAATTTACTTAAAATTCTTGACTATTTTTCTTAATAATATCTATTAAATAAATATGTATTTTTTTTCCAGTCACATCGATAAAAATAGATTTGTCGCCTATGCTAAATAGCATATGATCGATGGACATTTTGACTAAAGGCTCCCAAAAAGGCCAAAACGTGGACTCGGTCTCTATGGTTTACTAACTACGTGAGGTGAATCAATTTTTTAAAGGTCAAATTTTGCTATTAGTCCCTATACTTTGTGTAAGTTGTGGATTTAGCATATATAATTTAATTTAGTCATTTTCAGTCCCTGTACTTTTAGAATTTAAAAATTTTAGTTCTAATCAAATGATAACTATCAAATTCATTAAATTATGCTATTTTTAAAATTTAAAATGATAAACATATTATTATATGTGTAATGCGCTGTTACTCACAAAAAAGCAATTAATAGATTTAATGACTCTTGTTTGCATTAAGACTAAAATTTTTAAATTTAAAAAATATAACCACTAAAAATTATCCAATTGGTGAACATGGACTAAAATTATAACTTTACGTATAATACAACATTAATAACATAACTTAAACAAACAATTTTACTTGTTATCATTAGGTCAAGATTAAAATTTCAAAATTTAAAAAGTATAAAAATTAAAATTAATCAAATTAAATATAAAAACTAAACCCACAATTTACACGATATAGAAGTGTAATAGCATAATTTGATTTTTTTTAAATTATAGCTGCCGACGACGAATATATTCAATTTGTGTTTTATCTTTTTGATGGATTATGTGTCTGCTTCCCAAAAATACCCCTAATTATAACATTGCATTTGCAAAATAATATTATTATGAAATGAAATCCAAATCAGTAAAAAGAGCTATTATTTTATAGTCAAAACAATTAAATCTTCCTCAGTCAAAGCTAAGAAAATTAATATAAAATATTTAGAGAGATCGGACGATTTTATTTGTGACAATTAAGGTTGAATAACTACTAAATTATAATTGGAGTCAACCTTCATCATAATTAATTATCAACTTATTAATTCAACTATAAATTTAAATTAGATGACACGTTATGCCCTACTCAAACAAGAATACATAACAAGTCAAAAGATTATTTGGACATCAAATCAATTAGTTATCAATTCGAAGGTCACTCTAAGTTTTATCTCTCATCTTAACTATTTGAATAAACAAGAACCACCTATTACTTCAAGCCTCTAGCTTTCTGTTAAGAATATGATATCGTTGGTAAGATTTGTATTGTTGTATTAGAATGAATGGTAAAATTTGTCCCATCACAAACATCCTCATCTTGTCGAGGACATCTACCCCACTCGTTCCGTAATGATGGTTAGATGTCAAGTTTAGCACATTAACACCATTTTTCACAGGACTCCCCCACCTATAAATATCCCCAATAATGAAAAAGAAAGGATCGACTCTCCAAGCATATAAACATATCACTTTCTATAACCTCCATCTCTTCACCTCAATTGCGTAAACCGACCTCTGTAACCACCACTACACTTTCCTCCGTATTTCCTCCTTGTTCTTGTTGTTATCATTGTATCAACAACATAAACATAGATCTTTTATATATATTGGTCAAATTTTGTTTCTTGATCCTTTTGATATAATCAAATTTGAAATTAAGTACTTTAATGTAAGATAATTTAGTCATTTCTATTAATGTTTTTTAAAAAGTCACGTCAGTACTTTAATCCAAATAAATTAACTGTGTAAACTATTTAAACTAATTAATAATATCAATTTATCTAAAAAGCAAATGATATTATAAAAATAAAGATATCAAATTATGTCATATTAAAATATAGAAATTAAATTACAAATTTGAGATAATAGAGGGATCGATTAAAAGTTGGAGGGATAAATTTGTCCAAATTTGACAAGAAAACAAGCATTTGCTACTATGCCAATAACTAAGGCTAACGTTTTAATAACTGAATTGGTAGTTAAATCAATCTAATCAAGATTCTTCGTTTGATTGTTGGTCTAATAATAATTAAATAAATATTTAAATATATATATGTAAATATAATTGGTACCACCATTTTTTGTCTCGATTTA
Source organism: Gossypium stocksii (assembly GCA_020496765.1). NCBI lineage: Eukaryota > Viridiplantae > Streptophyta > Magnoliopsida > Malvales > Malvaceae > Gossypium > Gossypium stocksii. The sequence goes on from CM035623.1 coordinate 85,550,213, forward strand.
TAACTTTCTTTTTACCAATTTCGAGTAGTTCACTAAAAAGTTGTTCAGCCCCTATGCCTAGATTGCCCAAGTTTGACAACGAGAAAAGCATTCACCACTATGCCAATAGCTAATCGAGGCCAATGTTTTAATAACTAAATTGATAATTGAATCAATCAAATCAAGATTCTTGATTTGATCGTGAGTCTAATAATAATTAAAAAAATATTTAAAAACATTAATATATATAAATGCTACAGTCATTTTTTGTCTTGATTTTTAACTTTTTTTTTTTATCAATTTCGAGTAGTTTACTTAAAAAGTTATTCAACCCCTATGTCCAAATCGGTATACTACCTAATTTTTTATTCAACTAGTTTGATTCAATTCAAATAAGATATATATAGATTTTCTAAAATAAGAAAAAAAACCATTTTAGTTATTTAATAAATGAATTAAATAATTCTCCGTCCATATTATGCATGGAATATAAATTATTAATTTTAGTCGAGCGAGTAAAAAGAAAAAAAAAAGGGGAGAAATTCATAGACGATGGAAAAAAAAAAAGCAGCAGAAAAATAACGCAAAGAGAAAATAGTGATTGAAAAGGCATTTTTATTTTCCTTTAACTCTCGTCCTCAAGTTTTATACCTTTTAAAACCCTTACAAAAGCCTTTAATTCCCTCTCTATCCCTTCAATTTCATTGATCCTCCGACTTCCCAGAAAGCTTTAAAACTTTTCTTTTGAGCAAATTGTAATTTTCTTTTATTTATTTCATTTTGGGTTGAGATTTAATTATAGAATGTCAAACTCGGGCGGGTTCGCGGTGACTCGAACTCACACGGAGGACCGATTCTACAACCCGCCGGCGGTGAGGCGACAACTGCAGTTATTACAACAACAGCAGTTGGAGAGGCAGCAGCAGCAGCAGCTGCTACACAGAACGTCGCAGAAGGAGCTACGGAGACCGTTAAAAGATGAGAGCCGAGTCAACTCGGTCGATTCACTGGCTGAGTCACAGACGGATTTGGACCAATCTACATTGTCCGCGGCGCAGTCATCGCCGGAGGTTGCTAGTTTGACCAATTTGGATCGGCTCATGGAATCGGTCACTCCTCTTGTTCCGGCTCAGTGCTTCTCTGAGGTATTCTTAAAAAAGAAGGAAAGTTTGTCACTAAATATAAGTACTGAATATTATATTTTGAGTTTTGTTTAGCTCTGTTTGGTAGCTGAGAAAAAAAAACAAGCAAAGCAAAGTCTTGGAGAGTTAATTAATACTGTGTTTTTTTTAGGGCCAACCTGAGATTAAGCTGAGATAACAGATAGTGTGATAGAAATAATTTTCGATTATTTTTTTAGAAATCCAATGTTTAGTTTATTAGAAATTCCAACTTGTAGAGAACATCCATACTTACTGCTAATTAATGGTGTAGGGTCTTAGCTTTATAATGACTTGCATTCTTGTGGTCCTAAAGTGATGAAGAAGATTTAAAAGTAATCTTGTTTCGAACAACATTGTTGAGTATTGTTCTTGGAAATAAAAGAATCATTGGTTTTCTCAGCTACTTTTTTATTTCATTAATGATCAAATGCTGAGTAGCTTAATTGGCAATGCTTATTTTCTTTGAAGGAAATTTCCTCATACCCTGTTGTTTTTTTTATTTGAAGGCAAAAATGAGGGGATGGAGAACTCATGAAGTAAATCTACGCCCGTATTTTTGTCTCAGTGACCTATGGGAATGTTTTAGTGAGTGGAGTGTATATGGAGTTGGGGTGCCGCTATTGTTGAATGGGAGCGATTCCGTTAAGCAATACTACGTTCCTTCCTTGTCAGGCATACAGTTGTATGTAGATCAACATAGGCCTAGGTAAGCTTCTTATGCTTCCTCTTGATATGGCGATGATGTAATTACTGGAATTCATTGTTGATATATATGAACTTTCCCTTATTGTCTGGCAGCAAGAAACCTTGAATGCCATCTTTAAACAGCCTGATTGTTTTAAGCATGCTTGGCTGGCTTTCCTGCATTAGACGCATCTATTTAATTTGAGGAATAATCTGTTTTTTAAGGATTCTGTATGTTAATTTGAAATAATCTTGAAAGTTTGTACTTTTATTCACTTGAAATAATGGTTGATGTTTTATGACAAATCTGGCCTCAACAAAGACCACAGGCCTGTTTTCCTCTCACCCTTCCTCTGACATTATTGATAGACATGATAATTGCCTTTCTCCTTAAGTGATTTAACTCCAGCTGCTTCCAGGCACTATTTCTCTTAATAAGGAATACCAGATTGTTAAACCTAATTCAAGGCATTGGCTCACCAGTTTGCAACTTAAGGGCTATACACGTGATATTAGATAATATGTATAAATATACTGTGAAGCTTTTGAGTTGCCTTCCTGTTAATTTTGCAAATCTGACTATGTATTGAACTATCAGGAGGGCTAGTGAGGATAGTGATGTCGAGTCTTCAAGAGAAACTAGTAGTGGTGGAAGTAGTGACTGTGAAACAGACAGGAGACTGAAAGGCGGTGTTGGTGGAGCATGGGAGAAGCACAACTCCCAGGGGACCAATAAACCTCCTACGAGTTCATCTAGTGATGAAATGGGGGTTGGCAAATCACCTGGCCATTTGGTTTTCGAATACTTTGAACAAGAACAGCCACATCACCGGAAACCTTTATATGACAAGGCAAGTTCATGTTAGGTGGTGATGTAGAATGTTAAGTTAATGTTTGTTGCCCTGACTTGGATGCTTGTGGCACTTATTTTTCTGACCCAACAGGTTTCAAGTCTGGCATCTCAATTTCCAGACATCAGGATGTACAGGAGCTGTGATTTATTACCAGCAAGTTGGATCTCGGTGGCTTGGTAGGACATCTCATACTTCTAAGGATTGACCACGTCTCTATTCTTTACTTACCGTGAATGTGTTTTCGGTTATACAATTTTGGTTAGGTACCCAATATACAGAATACCTATGGGTCCAACCCTACAAAATCTGGATGCATCATTCTTGACCTTCCATTCTTTGTCGACACATTCTCAAAGTACATTCCTTTCCCTCTCATTTACAATCATGAGCGGGTTACATTATGTGCCGTGATGTGTTAACAATATTATTTATTTTTACAGCAGTTACAGGTAAAAATCAACTCCATCCTCCTGCTTCTAGCAGCAGGAAAGTATGTGGCTTTTATGCATCTTCACAGATCTCTCTACCTGTTTTCGGTTTAGCATCCTATAAGTTGAGAGGCTCGATTTTGACTTCCAATTGTTCCCAAGAGTGGCAGCAAGCAAGCTCTCTGTTGCATGCTGCTGATAATTGGCTGCATGGTTTACGAGTCCATCTTCCCGATTTCCAGTTTTTTATATCGCATAACTCAAAACGGTGATTACAAAGGTACTTAATTTTTGTAACTGCTCTTTCGAGTAGTCGGGGGAGTCACAAAGGTTCAGTTGGAAATGATCTTTGGTGAAAAATTAGAGTTTGCTTAGAATCCTGCTACAGAACAGCTAGTTTTTCAGCCTGGTCATGGTCATTTTTATTATGGTTCCCTCATTTGGCAGCAGTGTGTAGAACGAAGTGCTTGTGGTTTTCAGTGAAGCAAAATAAGGGAATGGAGGTCAGATTTTGCAACTAGATTGCATCAACTGAAATTGGAAATGGTGGATTTATTTTGGAAGGCAGCCGTTTTCTCATGTTTGCAGAGTCCTAGAGACTATGATCTGCTAACCGGAAGGCGGATGTGTTCTCATGTATACCGAGTCCAAGAAACTACGATCAGCTACCCGGAATTTATATCCCCACTCAATTATTTTGTCGTCTGTCACCGATTCGAGTTCTATGATGCTTCTGAAAACATATTTGTAGTGCCAATGTTTTATAGACCAAAAAAAAAAAAAAAGAGGGCCTTAGCGTTGTTGTGGCCTAATTGTTAACATAGAACTTTTTTAAAATTATAATTCAGATTTTATCTTTATATTTTAATCGCACCATTCGTTTTAGAAAAAATTCAAGACTTTTATTTAAAGGTAATAACAAATGTTATAAATTTGGATTTATCCATAACTTTATTAAAAATAAAAATAAAATTTTACGTTTTAATATGGTAAACGGTACCGACTGTTCAACATAGCTGTTCCTGTGGTGGCGGCCAATAACGCAAATCTTATAGTGAGCGAAAGTACGTGTTTAAACGGTTATATAGTGAATTAGAATAGGTTAAGTAGATAGATGTTACCAATTGATTTAATCAACTTTTAATATAATATGTAATTTTTTTTAATCCATCAAATAAGTTGCTTGAAACCTTTTAATTGCTATTCGGAATTTTTGAACTTCACACGACTGGGGTTTCCAATATATGAACTCAAGTTTAAGACGCACCCCAAAACTTAAAAGACGGTGAATATGGAAAGAGAAGAGGGAAACCATGTGTCGTTTTTGTTTTTGTTTCTAACGAAATCATACATTACATGAAAAAGATAAATAATCCCTTCTCAAAACTGATATTGGTGGCTCTTTATGATCAGAAACCACAACTACCCACTAAAGTGAAAACAAAGAAACATATATGTATATAATATATGTAAAGAAAAATAAACTCACCCTTGCATCCAGTAACTAGGATGCTGTGAAAAAATTTTAATTACCCTATGGAGAAGTAAAATAAGTATTTAAACGGTTTTACCACACACTCTCCTCGAACGATTTTACCATGATGTTGTGTCATTCACCCGTCTTTATTGAGATGACTTCTTAAGCACACACTCTGGCATCACTCCAACTGTATGTGAATACCGAAACCAAACACCGAGACAAAATACCCAACCTTAATCCCCTTTCCTACTACTCCAACCATGCGTCCTGCGAATTTGTAATCGTGTTAGGACATCTTCTAACCAAGACAAGAAACATGATGGTTGTCGTATAACATGCAACTCACTAAGAAATTAGGCTCTGCAATAACCTAATCGTTAAATAAAAAAGGTATTTTCTTGCGTATTAAACTTTACAAGAACCATCAAGAGGACTCGAATAAGATCTCAGAGCATGGCCATATATAATAAGGGTGTAAATGAAACACTGGCGCTTGCAAGCTACTTGCATTCGACTCAAAAGAAACTTAAACTCGATTCAGTAATTATCAAGCTGAGCTCAAGCTTAGTAATATTCTGCTCAAACAGCTCACGTACCTTGAATATTACAAGCTTAATCAAAGCTACTTATCTCAAGCTGAGCTCAAGCTTGATTCAACATCTATTTTTAAGCTTGACCCAAGTTGCAAGTCAAGCTCAGCTCGGTTTGATTACACCCCTGGCCGAATAATCTCTCATACATTAATGGAAACATTTATCACAGCCTAGTGTCTGGTTTATGAGAAACGCTACTTTCCTAACAGACTGAGTGGATTGTTTGGGAAAGGTAATCAGATGTATATTCAAATGCGTACCTTCAACTGAAATTGAATCCACCAGAAGGAACAGGAAGTTGATTGCCTCCGAATTGGAACCCAGATTGCGAAGCATCACCAGGGGGTAATGGCTCATCTTCTTCTTCCACCCAATATGTTTCAAGAATCTTTACTGCCTTCTCATAGATTTCATTGTTGTCATGACTCTGGAGGTTTTCAATCTTTTCCAACCCCTCAGCATCATCAATTAACTGGGCATAGAGATTGACCTCTCCGGTGTGACCCAAATTTTTCTCAGCTTCCCCAACCTTCAGAATGTTCTCAAGGCCTTCTAAACAAACTGTCACAATTCTTGGCTCTGGACAGTTTAGAAGATCGCACAATGGCTTAATGCAACCTTGGCTCACCAGGAACCTGGCAAACAAAAGACAAAAAATCATTTTACCGGATCTTGTTCTCGTATCAAGAAGAACCCCAGAGAATGATTAAGACAAAGAAAATATACTTTATCTGTTCATGGGTGCCGCCGGAGGTAGCATTTGAAATTGCCCAAGCAGCTTCTTTCTTGATTTCAAACTCTGCGTTTTGAAGTAGATGGACTAGAGGGGCAAAAATGCCAGCGCTGATTACAGCCTGCAAAGGATTTTCAAAATTCATGTAAACTAAAGACTACAGCTGAAAACTAACAAACCATCAACTATAGGTTTGTCATACCTGTATCTGATCTACATTTCCTGCAGTGATGTTTGAGATGGTCCAGCAAGCTTCCTTCTTGATACTCTTTTTATAGTTACTTGTCAACAGGTTCAGAAGGCATGGAAGGGCTTGGTGGTTTATAATACACTGAAAGGGGAATATAATGAAGCATCACAATACTGAGGAAGCACAAGGCAACCTAAAGTAGTGACACGAACACAAAAACTGCATTCCAAAGAAAAGCACAAGGAATTGTCCAAACAACTGGCAATTCTGTCTAATCCAAATGTAGCTTAAGGCATAAACCGATTCACCTCATAATATGCCAATTGACCAAGACCAAGAGTACATTAATCATATGTCAATCAAGAAGCCAAACACAAAATATGATAGAATCATGGAAGATGTGCAATTTATTTCAGTCTACACTCATTACATGCATCAAGTCTTTTCGGCTCTATATGCATGTCAAATGTTAATTGAAACGCAAGAGTCAATCTTCAGTAATAAATGCCCAGTTTTAAGTTTTCTAGAAAAATTCTTTAAAATAAAATCTAATGAACAAAACAATGCTAAAGTCAAAGGTCTGAACTCAAAAAAGGGTCGGAAATACCTAGCTAGCCAACCTGAGTAAAGGACCAACGGATTCTACATTGACATGTATAGACATTCTGTCAAACTAATGCTAATAAAAAGATAGAACTGTCACTTTTGAAGAATTATGATCAAGTCAGAATTCATTATTGAATGTTGCATAAAGTCACAAAACAAATTTGAAGAGGAAGAAATAACAGTAAGGAAAGTAACAAATCCGCCAAAAACGAAATCCATACCTGAGTCTGCATATCATCCCCTGTAACAATATTTCCAACAGTGCGAAGTGCAGGAATTAGGACAGTTGGGGATGGATGACTGACAACAAGGGGCAAAATGTGTAAGAAGATATTCAAAACAACTAGAAATCAAAAAGCAACTGCTAGGGGAGAAAATAAGGAAGAAAATACATTGAATCAGAAATAATTTTGAGAAAAGGGAAAGAAATGAAGCACTTACAGCAAAAGCTCAACAAGTCGGGGGCAGACACCTGAATCAATAACAGCTTGAATTTTATCATTAGTACCATCTGAGAGATATGATAGGGCCCAGCATGCATCTGTAAGGACTTCCTCATCATTTGAATGAATAAGGCGCTCAAGAGTCGGCAAAGCTGGTCTTGTCTGCTTATTAAATTGCAAAAGCACCATGTATTAGCAAAAAAGTCATAACCCAACATTTGTGTTAAAAAAAAAAAAAGAGTCAAACCTGCTCAAATGAAGGCTGTGGCTTGCCCCGACAAAAGTTGGATAAAGTCCAAGTAGCATTTCGCAACATAGAGAGCTTTGCATGATCATTGAATTGTGCCAACAGTGGCATCAATGCCCCATGGCCAAGGACCAGATCGCGACACTTAGGAGAGTCTCCAGCAACATTTCCTAATGCCCAAACAGCCTATAATTCCAAACGAATGACACCCCATATGAGAAATGCAAATAAACTGTACAAATGAACAAAGATCACTTGCAATCTGCAATACATACCTGTTCCCGAACATCATCAGTTGGAGAACCTAGGAGTTTAACAAATACAGGGACAGCTCCATGATCAATCACAACCCTGGTGTTATCTGATGTCCCTGAAGCAATATTTGTGAGAGCCCAAGCTGCCTCAAACTACAACCCAAAAGAACAAAGAAAAACACTTTAAAAGATGAAGCAATCACAACAATAAGAAAGAGACCGAGAAAATCTAAATAACCTGAAGCTGCGGGAAGTCATCCCTTGAAAGGAACTCAACAAAGCGAGGAATAACACCTGACTGTACAACTTCGTTGATAGGAGGACTACGTTCTGCAGATAAAATAAGAATAAGAAATAACATCAAATTTACAGAGCTAAAAACAAATTGTATCAATCAAGAACAACAAAACAATTTATCAACCTATTGATAGCAGCTTTCTGAATTGAGTTGTTGCCTCAAGCTGCATATTCCTGTCATCTGACCAAACACCCGCGACCATGGCGGGAAGACTTTCTAACTGCAATTACATTATAAACGCACCAAAATCATGTTAAATTCAATAGTAAATAAATACATAAAATCAAATATTGTTCTTTATTGAGCCTTACTAAAATCAGTAAATTAAAAAAGTATTTAACTTCAATTAATTAATATAAGTTTGAGCTACCTCCTAATGACCAGTTTATAAATAAATATATAAATTAACCAATCGAGATAAATCAATTGCCAATCAACTCAATGCAGAAATTCATGCATAACAACTTAACCCTAGTTATCATTCATGATCCGACGGATCAAAATCAATTAATCAGAAGACAATACCTTTTTCTCGGACCCGGCGGCGGAAGACAATACCTGTTGCTGTGGCTGTTGTTGTTGAGAGAGAAGTCCTTCGCGGCGTTTCTTAAGAAGGTTTTCTTCTCTCTTGTTCTTTCGGATCTCGACCATGTTGTCTTCTCTCCTCCGTCGGCCTTCCTCCGCATCAACCGCCACCTTGTACCTGTTCCGCCGGACCTCCGCCCTCGCGTTCGGTCTTAGAGACATCGTCGATTCTTTATTATTATTATTATTATTACTTTCAATCTGATGGAATCGCCGATTAATTCACAGTCGATGTACGATTTCTAGGAGAGTCGATTGGTTGTTTGAGAAAATGATAGGGCAAGGGGCCGATTAGAGAGTGATATGGCTTATAGAGGATTTCTTTTTTTAAATAATTAGTTTGAAATTATTTATTATTTTTGTGGTGCAATTTGGGCTTTGATGTTGTGTTAATAACAACGGTGCCACTGATTTTGAATTTGAAAGTTTTGGATCCTCTAACGTACCCATGCCGTTATTGAATCCAGCTCATTTTTGCATATTTGAAATTTACTTTCTTTGTTTTTGTTCTTAGATATTCTGTCTTTCTATTTTTTTAATTCTTAAATTTTGCTCTAATTATTAACATCATTGATTTTTGTTTTGCTAAATTTATTAGTAATGATATTTTAAAATTAAAAAATATATATTTGATAGTCATGTAATAAAAAATTGTAAGTAAACTTAAATTTAATAAAAGAATTTTAACTATTTTAACAACTAAACTTATATTTCTAAATCCGAAAAGTAAATATACTAAATTCCTTAAAATAAAAAAAACTGAATTTTAAATATAAAAAAATGCATGAGCTAGTATATTTTGGGCTAAATTAAGCAATTACATTATTTTTTTAATTAGGCTTATATGCCCCTTTTTTTTAAAAAAAAATTTAGGGATATAGGTTGTGTTTGGAGAGAGAAACGAAAAGAGCACCCAGCTAGACGCACTTTATCTCAATGTTCAAATGACCGTTGGCCGAGCAACAGTAAAATATTTTAAAAGGGCCAACGGTCAATTTTTTTACCTATAAATACCCCCTAAAATAATTTTTTTCACTCACATCCTATTCTCTTAATTCTTTTTAATCTTCTAACTCTCTCAATTTTCTCAATTTTCTCAAGTTCTTGTTCAATTTTTTTCGATATTCTCGTTTAAAAATATTAGTTTTTTAATTATTCCGTATTTTATTCGTTCGGCTTAAGTTTTCACGAATGACAACTTCTCTAATTCGTTTCAACGACAAGCACATTTTCGCCACTCAAGCGGTAATGGTAAGAAGAAAATTTAATTTTTTTATTTTCAATTAATTTAAATTTAAATTCTTTTTTATAAATTAAAATACTTTTTGTCGATATAAATAGGCAGATGATCGTATTTTGGAGGCATTCATACATAATTTGGCAAAGCCTCCGATCACTAAAATTCGTGGTTACTTGCAAGAAGCGGGATTTTTGTGTGCATCTCGCTGCTTGGGGGTTGCTGATAACAACTCGCGATATTAAGTAATAAAATTTATAAAACTGATCACACCAAAACTAACTAATATCACGATGTTAAAGGCAAGTGCACCTATCGAACAGTAGTATAGTTTAGTGGCAAGACGAGTTATCGTACCCAAGGGAACCAAAAGTACTAGTACTTACTTCCTTTCTATTATCTAGCCTAAAAATAAAGAGAGTTGATTTAAACTAATTCTAAAACTAACTAAAAGTGCACAAAAAGTAAATTGAGGAAAGACTTTCGGGAAAACTAATTGATATAAGCAATACTTAAGGGAGAATCCACCTAGACTTCACTTGTTATTGGTTCTTGAGCTAGACGATTTATTCACTTGACTTGATCCATAGAGATCCCTAATTTATGCTAAACCCTCCGTCGAGGCGAAGAGCAACTAGGCCTAGGTTGTTAACTAAAGTTCCTTTATTAATTAACACTCTAGGTTGCATTAATTCGATCTATGGTTCCCCATATTAGGTTTGACCCTAATCCGGCAGATTTATGTCGCCCTATGTCTAGGGTTGCATGCAACTCTGCTTAATTATGGTAGATCTACTCTTATCACAGGGACTTTTGCTCCTCTGCTTTAAGCACATCCGTTTCTTGAATTAATACCTAGGTTTATTAACACAAGAATTAAGCACACATAATTAAGAACAACTCAAGTATTTATCATATAACTCAAGAATAAATAATAAAAAGATTCGTCTTAGGTTTCATCCCCCTCAAGTATTTGAGGGGTTTAATTCATAATAAAGAAAGAAAACATCTCAGAAGAATTAAGATAACAAAACATAAAGAACCCGAAAACCTCTGAAGGAATTTAGGGAGATCCTTTGTCTTGATGTAGAATTCTGGCTTCTAGGATGAATCAATCGGCTTTCCTTGGAGTAATTCCTTGCTTTCACTCCTTGTGTTGGCAGAAAGATAGCGCTCCTTTTTGGGAGAAAAGAGTATTCCCTTAGCGGGAAATAAGCACATCCTTGAAGTTGCCTCCTAGGGTCTTTATATAAAGTTTAGAATGGCTTTCTTAGCCCCTAAGTATCCTTTTTCGAGTAGAATTGAACTTCCTCACGATAGGGACACGCCCGTGTGCCACGCCCATATAATGTCGACAAGAGGCCGTGTTCTGGAATGTTTGGGTGGCACGGCCGTGTGGCCAGGCCGTGCTTGTCGGGGGCTAGACCGTGTGGTCTTCGTGTGGCACAGAACCCTTGGGCCGTGTCGATTACACATTTTGGCCCATTTTCATGGTTTTTTATAATATCCCGAATTAAGGCCTAATCGGAATAGTGGTTTCGTGACCACAAATCCAAGGTAGAAATAATTATTTTATAATTATTTTGAGGTTTATGATATGATTGTATGATTGTGTGAAAATTTCGTGAAGAAATTCTATGCGTAAAGTGCTTAATTGAAAATTAGGGACTAAATCGAATAAGTTGCAAAACTTGCATTCTAGAAGTTTCTAGTATGAAATTGCTTTGAAATATTAACTAGGAGGTTTTAAATAGTAATTTGGCCAATTTTAAGTTCATGGACAAAATTTGGACATGGATGGAATTTTTGAAAGTTTAGTAAGGAGGGGCATTTTGGTCATTTGGATATTAACATGAAATAAAAAGGGAAAAATAACACAAAATTGATCATCTTCTTCATTACCATGAAATTTCAAGGGTTCTCCATAGCTAGGGTTTGTTTCAAGCTTCCAAGCTCCATAATCAAGAAAGACGTGGAATCAACCTTGATCGAGGAAAAGAAAACATTGTGGACTAAATTGCAAAATTGCTATATTTTGTACCGAGGTAAGTTCATGTGTAAATAATGTAACATAATTGCTATTTTAAGTGATTTAATGCTATTTATATGATATGATACTTGTTATTATGAATATTATGCTTTGTGAAATATTATGTATTGGTATGAAAAGTATGTGATTAAATTGATAAGTATGAGATGCAAGCAACGTATTGGTTCTGATATTCCGAGAAGAACGACTGGGAAATACGTGATTGAGGAAAATCCTGTTTGAACCTTAGGAATAGATTAGGATACAAGTGACATGTCACTAGGATGGTTGGGCATCCGAGCTCGTTGAGTTGAGTCCGAGTTCACTTATGGATGCAAATGTCCGAACTCGTTGAGTTGAGTCCAAGTTCGTGAGATGTAACTGGGCATCCGAACTCGTTGAGTTGAGTCTGAGTTCACTTATGGATGCGAACACCCGAGCTCATTGAGTTGAGTCCGAGTTCGCTTATGGGCGGGTTACATGGTCGCTTGATTACATATGTGGCACTTATGTGCAAATTATCCATGTATCCGAGTTATATTCTGATGTGTTCAACGGGTTAAATTTTAGCGAAATGGAAGAATGCTTGAGATGCAAATGATATTTTGGTAAGTGTCGCGAAATGCACACTTTGGACAGGTATGTTCTTAACCCTCGGGTTGAAACTTGATACACGATGGCTAGAAATGTGGAATATGTCTTGGTGATAACATGCTAATGTTGTTTGGTATAATTGCTTTGTTATGTTACATGTTATTTGCATATGGACTTACTAAGCATTTATGCTTACTCCCTCTTTTCCATTCATTGTAGTGTTGGATAAGCCGGCTCAGGAATCGGGATAGGTCGAAGGGTCGATCACACTATCCGAAGGACTTTTTGGTAAAATGGCTTGTATAACTTAAGTATGGCATGTATAGCAATGTTCTTATTTTGTGTAAATAATCTTATGATATGGTTGTGGTTTGGTTAAGAAAATGCTTGGAAATGATTAATCATTGGAATGGCTAGCCTAGATAATGTTGGATGCTATGTGAGACTAATATGTTCTGTAGTTCATGAAAATTCATAAAAAGGTGAAATTTGCCATAAAATAGAACATTATAGTAACAATGATGTGAGTTTGAAAAATCACTAAAAATAGTAGAAACTGAATTAGGTGATGAATTAAATATGGAATTAAAGATTATTGTGTCTACTTTCATATGGAAGAAGCGAAACAGGTAAAGGAGTTATATGTGATGAGATATTTAGTTTTAGTGAAACAGGGTCAGAGCAATTTCTAGATCCCCTATTCCAACTTTGGAAATTCACCATAAATTGTAAAAAAATAATTAGGAGATTTACTTCATATGTTCAGAATCCTTATTGAGTCTAGTTTTAAGAGAAATAAACGACATAGTCATATGAATTTTTTAGAGAGAGAAAAATGGTTCGTAGTAAATAGAGGTCAGTGCAGTCGAGTCCTGAAATATGGGTAACTTTAACTAATAAACTGTACTAATTGGCTTGACCAAAAATTTTAGAAAAAAATTAGTATATAGATATATGAGTCTAGTTTCAGGGAAAATTTACGGATCTTGATTTCAAGTTTCGTAACTTGAGATATGATTTTTTTTGTAACCATAATGCAGGTAGACAGTATGCTGTGAATGTAGAATTAAATGTTTCAAAGTTCTTAAAATGGAAAATTATGTTCAGTAACACCTCAAGCTCGACTCCGGCGACGGTCTCGGGTGTAGGGGCGTTACATTTTTGGCCCGTTTTCCGTTCTTTTCTCTTCCCTATGCTCTCCTGAGTATAAGATATGAAAAAGAAAGATTAAGAGCACCAATTCTCACAAAATTAATGATAATCCATCCAAAATATAGGCTAAACATGAGGTAAAAATATGTATAATTCATCGTTTATCAGTTGCAAACTCGATCCTAGACTTATCAGCGCGCTGGTAGAAAGATGGAGGCCCAGGACACACACTTTCCATCTTCCATGTAACAAGTGTACAATCACACTAGAGGACGTGACGTTACAACTTGTTCTACTGGTGGATGGGTTGGTTGTCATAGGAGTAACAATTGTTCCTGATAAAAAGGATCTTTGCGTAACATTATTAGAAAGGTCTTAAACAAGTTTGATGGTGGCCGAATATCGATGAATTGGTTGGCGAAAAATCTATAAGCTTCCTTTAAATGCGACCGAGGTCGTCAAAGAACAATACATCTAGGAATTCATCCTTCAGTTAATTGGGGACATTTTAATGCCCGTAAATCTTGAAATTTGTTACACATAAGGTAACTACTGCACTTAGTAGACTTCAAAGAATGCGAAAAACTGAGTAGGAGATCTTTTGTGTTGACCATGTTATACCGAGAGTTGTGTTAGGCTATGGAACCAGATAAGATATCAATTAGTGATTGTCTGCTTCTATTGTAGTCGTGAGTCTGGTGGCAGCTACCATATCTACATCCCCAAGTGAACAACTCATACATGTTTCATTTGATAGTAAGGTAAAAACCATTTATTAATAAATACGTAGTTTGTATAGTAAATGTTTTTATTTATCATATGTTTGAACTAACATATCGCTTTTATAGGTGGAACCATGGACCGAGTTATGTGGGATTACCCAATGAGCTTAAAGATATTAAGCTGTTGTTAGATCAACGCTTGGAAGCCGATGTTAGTTACTTATTCTTTCGAACCTATATTAATTACGCAATAATTTGTAAACTAAAATTTCATACATACTGTAATTTACAATTGTACATTTCAGTTTGAATGGATGTCATACGTCAACAATGATATGCATCCCGCCGAAAGTGTTGGCCAACCGAGGGATGTAGGATGCAAATTGTTGTTGAAAGTGTATGCGACGGTAGAAATACAAGAATAAAACTGGGTAATGCAATAGTTTGGGTGGAGACAACAAATTTTGTCACCACCGTGAGACTTGAAGGAGCAACACAATATGGACATTCCGGGGAAGAATGACGATGATTAACGACTACGATGGAACTCTTACCCATCTACGAACCATTTTTTTAAGTGAACACGGCGGTTTGTTTGGAGTATTTGTTGTGGTTTAGAGTCGCTGGAAAGTCATATATGCTATTAGTGGAGGTGAGGAGTAGGCAACTTCGTCAAAAGAGGCAACGACGACCAGCCCAGCAGCAACGTAGGGCCAAATGCAGTTGCATGGTTGGTTCATCATTGGCTCCACCCCAAGAAGCACCGCATATGTCCACACAATATCCCAATTGGTTCACTCTACTTATCCCCGTTCATTTCATTAACCCCATATTTTTTTCACAAGCACGACACTATGCACTACCACCGCACATATCTGGTTCTATTCTCGTAAATACATATTTTAGGCCACCAATGTCCCTCACATTCTACATCCCGATATCGACCCAAATACCAACGCATGTACCGTCACGATGATAACATCAATGTAGACATCGATACCCGGGTCAACACCGACATATTCAAGTTTTCTTGCACCTTACGATTACACGCTGATAGTGACACAAACACCACATGTATCATTTTTTTTATCGGGGTGGGTCATCAGCGCAACCGTCTGTCGGTGGAGTGGAGGATACATAATGAAAGGCTAGGATGACATGACACTCAAGTACGAAGGAAGATGAAGGAGACGAAGATAAATACGAACACGAAGACTAAGATAAAGACCAAGACTAACACGATGATGACGATGGAGATGGAGATGAGCAAAATGGTAGGGGTGAAGGCGATGATGACGAGGACGATGGCAATGAGAAAATTTATAGGCCTGCATATTCAGTTGTGCCCAAAAATCCTCCTCACGAGCATTGTCTACTGCCTTACGGCACACGTTCTTCCCCATGACACGATTGATGTATTTTTTTATTACTACTACGATGTAAATATATATGACATAAATAAAGAAACCATAGATTTTTATTCTAACACTATATTTGCCTTCGTTACATTTTAAACTGAGTTATGCGTAAGTTAATAATAAAAACAAATTTTAAACACCAAAAAAATGGAAGCATCGTATTGAATATATTCTTTTCTCGAAAATAATGTTATCGATGTTGAGGCCTCAAAGTACCACTCAACATAGAACATGTTGCCTTCATATACTCTGAGTTTCTATAGTACTCGTATAACTTTATTGACTGTCCTTGTCCCGAATATCCATATTGTTTTGTATTTGGGTGGTATTCGAGTGACCTCTTGGGAGAGACGTAGGTTCATGTTCAGTGCCAACTCGAATAGAGCACTAAACATTGACGGCCACGTACTCTCATCTGGGATGGGTGGGAATTCCAGACTCCATACTCTATGCATGCATTCTAGATTGTACATATTGTTGATGTAAGACGTGTACTCAATTTTTAGGTTCTCACATGTGACAATTACATCTGCACATGAGAACTGACGTGTAACAGCCCATTTTTAGTAAAACTGAAATAGTGGTTTTAGAACCACAAATCCAAGGTTAAAATATTTATTTGATTATATTTTTATTGTCTACAATATGATAGTAGAGTCGTATGAAAATTTCGTTAAGAAATTTTACCGTTTAAATGTTTAATTTGATAAAAATGACTAAATCACGTAAAATGTAAAAGTAGTTTTTTAATAGCTAAATGTGTCTAATAGCTATGGAACTTTTAAGTTAAGGTCCTTATGTTGTAATTATACCATTCATAAAATGAGTGGACTTTTATGGACATGGTATATGTGTTTTCTAAGGTTAATATTTAAGGTTAATATAGTAAATTAGTAAATAAACAAATTAAAATAATGAAAACAAAGGTGTTGTCTTTCTAAATGGTTTTATCCACCGAAAATTAAAGCTAAAAACCCTCCATGGAAGCTTGTTAGATTTGGCTAAGCTAAATTTAGTGCATGGTGAGTATTTTTCAATATGTTTTTAATAATTTTTATGTTTTTGAGGTTGTTGCAGCTTAATCTAGCTAGCCCAGGGACTAATTTGCAATACTGTTAAAAGTTTAGAGTTTTGCCATGAATGTGTGTTGGTTGTTCTTGATGTTTGATGGATGAAAATGAAAGTTTAGTAATAGTTAATCAACTTTTGTAAAGTGATTTTTAGTGAAAATGTCAGTTAAAGATTTAATTAAAAAATGTGTTAAAATCTATGGTGAAATTGTGAAATAAATGAAATATATGGCTTGCTAAAGACCTACATAAAATTCGGCTAGCATGGGTATGGGTTGAATTGCAAGAATTTACATTTTTATGAGATAAGGACTAAATTGTAAAGTAGTTAAAAGTTGAGAGGTAAAAGTGTAAACTTTTAAAAATATGTATTTGGGGCTAAATTGAATTGAACGATAATTGAATAAGTTAAATTTGATTATATATATCAATAAAAGCAAAGATTGGAATTAGATCAAGCAAAAGACAAAGTTATCGAGTAAACGATCAAATCCGTTAATTGAATACGAGGTAAGTTCGTATAATTAGAATTGAGTATTTATATATATATACTATTTGAAATGTATGTATGTGAATTGAGAAACTAAAATACATGATTATTGAATGCCTAATAAATGAGTTTGAAGAATACCGAGCCCCTTTTGAACCTTAAGAATTCGTAGGATACAAGTGACATGTCATTAGGGTTACCGATTTGGTTGAGATCCTGTATGTGTTGTGAACGCACCACAGCTTATATGAGCTTATCGATATTTCAGCTCGTAGGAGCTTACCGTTTCTCAGCTTATTAGAGCTTACCCTTACTTCAGCTCAGAAGAGCTTATCGTTTATAGCTCGAAAGAGCATACATGTACAGGAATTGATGGATTACAGTTTAGTGCACCTTGTGTGTAGTACCGTGTATCGGATGATATTCTAAGTGGTTTAACGGACACAGTTTTGTTTTAAGTTATATGAGATTGAAATGAATTAGTACAAATGATACATGAACTATAAGGTAATGACATTATATGATATATTGAGGTATGAAATGGAAAATATATGTATATGAAGTTTGATTGAATGTTGTATTCATCCTTATGATTTGATGATTATATGTATTTTTCATGACTAACCTATTGGTGAATTCATGTACATAGGCATTTGACAAATTGATTGGAATATCTATGTTTAATTAACTAAATTGTGATTAAATAGTAGGTTTAATTCTATATTATACGAGCTTACTAAGCTATATAGCTTACTCTATTTTTTTTGCATGTTTTATATTGATTCGAAAGCTCGTTCGGTTTGCAAGTTGTCAGAGATCTCATTACACTATCCAACTGTTACTTTGGTACTTTTGAATTTTGGATATATAGGTTATATGGCATGTATAGAAGTTTTGGTTAATATAGCCAATTGATTTGGCTTGTAAATGATCAATGTTTTGGTTGTGTATAGCCATGTGATTTGGCTTGTTTGGGTATACTTGGTTATGAAAATATGTATAAATGGTCTTTTGATATGTTGTGTATAATTGTTTTGTGAATGTCTTGTTGTGGATTGGTATTTTATGAAGTAAATGGTTAGAATTGAGATAAGCATGTGTGTTAAGTTAGGTACAAAGTCTAAAATAAGTAATTGGTCATTTAGGTATACTTTGGAAGCATCTTAGTATGTTTAAAAGTGATCAAATGAATGTGATTGTGGATATCATGTTGTATGTGTGATTAATACATGATATAATTTTGATATTGGTCAGTTTTGAGGGCCTATTTATGCCATGATTATATGCATATTAAGGTGTACAGCTTAGAACCTCTTTGGGTGAGAAAAAAGGCTTGGAAAATAACCTATTTTTGTCCACACGGGCAGAGACACGGGCGTGTGTCTCAGCCATGTATGACACACGGTCAGGTGACATGGCCGTATGTCCCCTATAGTTTTTAAAGGAAGTAAGTCAGTGAGTTATACGGGCTAGTCACACGAGCTTGTGGTTGGCCGTGGGACACAAGTCAGTGAGTTACACGGAGGAGTACATAGGCTGGGACACGACCATGTGATCTTTTTTCTAATGTCCACACGGCCTGTAACACAGGTGTGTTGTTTGGCCATGTGAGACACACGGCTTGTCCACACGACGTGTGTCCCTTGTTTTTGAAAAAAATTCAATGTTTTCCAAAAATTTTCATAAGTTATCGGTTTAGTCCCAAATCTTTTTAAATGTTTGTTTTGGCCTCAAGGGCTCAGATTAGGGACTATACGAATGTATGTGAATGACTTATGTTTAAACTGAGAAATGTATGTGAAATGTATGTGAAATGTATGATGAATTATGTTATAAGAAGTCCGGTAATGCTCTGTAACCTTATTTCGGCAACGGGTATGGGTTAGGGGTGTTACATGAAGAGCTTGGAACCTCCCACAATTGCAAGTCCCTCATGTTAGGTTGACATGATATGATGCCCCTAACATGTCCTGGTCTGGCCTATTGTGCTATGTGACTTGAAATTTTCGGTTCCGACACGAGTGGCACACTACATACATAGTGTTCACTCTCATCATATTTCACTTAATTTTTTTATTACATCCTCACACTAAATATGAGGGTCTGCTATCTGTCCAGTGTACATTGCCACCCTCTTTGGAAATAATACAACCAGACGAAAGTTTGTTTCTTTTACAATCGAGGTTATCGGGAAATAACACGTTCTCTTTAGTGCGAAATTGATACACTCTGCTAAGTTTGACGTCATGTGCTCATACTGTAAACCCCCTGTCATATGATTGCATCCACTGTTCAAAAGGTATGTTGGCAAGGTATGTCGCATCATAGTTGTTGGTGGCACCCAAATTGTTCAACATTTCATTAAAAAGATATTGGACGAGCTCGTAACTTGTTAAGAAAAGCATACCCATGAATACAAACAATGAATGAAATAGGCTACAACATGACTACGCAGGTAGTGCCAATTACATGCCCATGTTGATGGTTACATCTCGTTTACTTTTCGAAGGACATTTTGTATGGTAGTTGGATCTAACATGTCGTAAATAGTACCTATGGTGGGTACGATCCAAAAGGCTACCTTGCTGCTAAATCATGGACAGGATTTCAATTCCCCTATCAAATATGACACATATGTTGGGCTGTTAGCAAATGCGGTGGCGCAATCAGCTCAGAAAGAAATCCTAGTCATCAATCATTTCTCCATGAGTTATTACAAATGCAATCGACAGAATCCTCCAATTATCGTCTTAAGAAACGACAATCAACAATTGATGCTGATACCTTCTATACAATTTGTACCAACGGCTTGCAGTGCTGGAAAGCTGCTTTGCATTGCTCAAAGGTCCAAAAGAATCAATGGAATACTCTTTTCCCAGGGATCAATTGATCGTCGAAGTACACTGAGTGTGTTTCTAGATCGATTATGAAACCTGGAACGTATCGATCCAACACTTGACACTATTGCCAAAAATAATTATGTGAACTGTCCAAACTATGATGCAACTTATGCATAGCCTTCTGTTTTCCAACCCACACTTTGTAGTACAATGGAGTGTAGCCAATCAGGCTATAAATGTTCATAATTAACACCGGGATGGGAATTTTGAGACTTACCTTCACCATCGGTAGAATAATGACAGAAATCATGTCAGAATCTAGCCTGGGATGATCCTGACTTGCACCTATCGCAACATAAGTATGTGGACTAGAATACTTCTTTATCGTCCACAACCCGGTCTTCTTTCGTAAAGATGTCATGATTTTTCACTTACACCTCCCATTGTAAATTGCACACTTTCCCTCAAATTTCTTAGAATGGGACTTCGTGACGTGGTAGTTCACGTTGTTCTTAAAGCCATACCTCTTTATTGTAACAAGGAAAACATCTTTTCTAAGTATTCCATACCAACTTCTAGTATTCATACGTCACACAATGTGCTTGTATGGGCAGCTGTTCTATACGGTAGATGCGGAAACTCTAAACTACCTTTGATTGATAAGTCGATGTTGGTCACATGGGGCAGAAGTTCATATGCCCTGCATTGCAGATCTGGATCCAAAGCATTGTCCAAGCCGTCATCGTCGAACCCATAAGGTTTTAGCTTCATTGGAACCAACTTTGGTTCTTTCTCTAACCTTTTTCTTCAAAAGTACGTGCCCATTCAATTTTTCAATAAATTTTAATCATGTTTTGAATATATTCCTAGAAGATGCTAGTCTTGCAGCACGTTTTCGACTGTGGGAAATTTTTACTTCGTAATCCAACCCTTCCCCTATGCTTATAAAAAGGGGTCTTCCACTCCATACTTCATCATCCCTAAAAAATCTTCTCCTACAACCTCTCCATCCCTCCTTTACAAAATACTTCTCGGTGTTAAAAATTTCTATCAATAAAAACTTTTGGTTGATTTTCGAGGTATTATTGAGTCATCGGTGATGCAATATCGCTTCGAGCCACACACATTTCATATATCATGCCAAGATGAGACCATTAGCTCCGAAGCATATCTTGGGGAAGTCATGGGTGGTAGTATACGTGGAGGTCTCAATCGACGGTAGTTATGCGGTCATAGATTGAGGTATAACGAGGGAGCCAGTTGACGGTCGTTACGGACAATGAGCTCAAAATTTTCGGATACCCAAAAATGTTACCTTATAAATAACATTTAGAAGTTTGAGGGCATAATCATAGGGAAAAACTGTGGGTCTTCATGCTATAATCGGTGTAATTTTTTGTCTATTTTCAGGCAGCCGATAACTTTAACCTTCCTTCTTATTCGAAGGTCGACATCATGGTGGATGCAAGAGGACATTTAGGAGGGGAGTAAATGTTTCGGTGGAGCAAAAGTGATGCTCCTTTAAGGCTGACAGCGATTTTCGTTATTAAACAACTTATTAATAACTACAACTGCTGCCGCATTGACCAAAGTTTAACCTTTACTTCCGTCGAAACAACCGCTCTCCCCCTAAGAGTCCTCTTGTGTCCACTTTGGTGATAACCTTTAGATAAGAATGAAAGGTTAAAGATACCAACAACGTGGAAATAGAGAAAAAAATTATGTTGATTACACCTGAAATCCCTCCATTTTTCCTTATGATTTTGATCTTAATTTTATGTATGGTATATACAAGACAACATTTGTGGGGCATCCAAAACGCTTGAACTCGTGACCATGTAATGATCGTCAATTGGCCCTCGGTTATACTTGAACCCGTGATCGCATCATGGCCGCCGACTGAGACCTCCATTTGGAATTCGACCCCAAATTTTATCAAGCACAATCATCTTGAAACCAAATTTCCCAAAAATGGGTTTATAAGGTGATGGTCCTATTTCGCCACAACATATAAGGCATGTTATCACATCCACGACTCCTCAAAACTACTTTGAAATTTCCTGGTTTAAATCGAAAACCCCAAACCTTTTTAAAAAACCCTAAACCTAAAAATATTAAAAACCCTAACCCTGAGAAAGAGAACGAAAAGCACGTTTTCTGTAATAATTTAATAATATTTTATATTTATTTGTTAAATATTTATGAAAAAAATTTATAACATTTCAGTAATATAATGATTGAGGAAGTAAAAGAAAATTATATAAATGTTTAATTTTTAGATTTATTATAATTAATATTATGATAAATATAAATTAAGAAAAAAATAAATTAAACTTGAATTAATTATTGATATTCAACAAAATTATTGAAAATTTAAAATTTTAAAAAAGAACTCGTGATGTTAATATTTTGTATCTTCATTCTCGATCTTGAAGTATTGTTTCAAAATATTGTTATAAGTCCAATTTTTTTAAAAAAAGACTTATAATTAATTAACACGTGTAATAGATTAAAAATGTGTGCTTAATTGAATTAAAATTACATAATATCTTAAAATATATTATCATCATTATACACATTTTTTGATAATTTAGTGCAATATTAGCATCATTGTTTGAACTTTCAAAATATAAAATAAATGTGGTGTAAAAAAATGTAAAATAAATCTATCGTAATATTGTTTATATTTTATTAAATTTGAATACCAATATTGAGATTTAATTATAAAATCTAAAATTGTGTTATAAAATTGCTATACTAAAATAGTTAGATTATATTTTTTGCTTTTAAAAATATACAATTATGTTTATAGAGATTTTAATATTATTTTACAATTATGTTGTTATTTAATTTTAAAATTAAAATTAAAATTTAAAATATATAGTTAAGTTTGTATCTATATTCATATAATTCGTGTAAAAAAGAGAGAGACTTTTTTTTAAAAATTATTTTAAAATAAAAGGGACTTATGTTGTAAGATTAAATAGAGGTTTATCGAAAAAATTAAATAGATGCTTTAATTACTATATTTATAAAAATAATTCAGAATTTAAAGAAATTCATGATACCAAACTATAACATGTAATAATTTATAAGGATTAATAATAAAAATGCACTCCATTAGTTTAAGATGTAATAGTAATTTTAATACATTAATAATTATTATAACATAACAATTAGTGGAAAAATGTAATTTAAAAAAAAGAGACCCATATCATTACAAAAGTCAATGTAAAAGAGCACGATTGTGAATTTATTGCAATTAATTTTCAAAAATAATAAAGATATATAAACTCATAAAGATATAAATATATTAAAAATGTTTATAAACTGTGTTGAGGTCAGGTTTAAAAAAATTTTTAGGCTACTTGACTTGGCTCAATTAATTCAAATGATTTTTCTTTTTATTGTTTACGGGTAGCAATAAATATTTTTATTTAAAGTTAGTTATAAAAATGTATAAATATTAATATAGCATTATTTTTATTGTTTTTTAACAATAAAATTGATCGGGTTAGATGAACCTAAGATTATATAATCTAAGTTTAAACTCAACCCAAATTGATCGGAGGTAAATAGATTATTTAACAGATGAACGCCTTTAGAATATATTAATAAGGTTTAATAATATTAAAATAATAAATATATTTACCAAAATAAAAATAAAAATCTTGTAAGTAATTTACGTTATATAATAGAGAAATCAGAACTCTTTTGATTGTGAATTTTTTTGTTGACGTGTTTAATAAGGTTTTATCACAACAATTAAGGAATTAAACCAAATATATGTACCATCTTTACTCTCATTAAAATGCATATCCAACAAGATAATAATTTAGTATATTATGAAAATTTGAAAATAAAAGTATTAATATTTGGAAAGAATCAACTCAGTTTTAATTAATCAATTGACAGTCAATTGATCTAAGGCTGATTTGTGTGAATATGTTAAAAAAAAATTAATTGAGAAATTACATTGAATTTTTGAAAATTTATTGATTTACATTATTTTTGGAGAGAGAAAGAAACGGCGCACATTTTTTCTAATGTAGGTAGTGTTTTCTGGCCAATGGTAACAATTCCCCAACGGGCAGAATTCCAACAACGGTAGGATATCAATAACTATATTATTTCCTATATAAACCTCTGCAAATATCATTCATTTCAACTCAATTCTCACTTTTTATTTTTCAATTTTTTATTTTCAATTGTCAATTCTCGATTTTTTATTCTAAATTCTAAATTCTCAAATTTTTTCTTTTTAATTTTTTGTCTAAATCCTTTGCTTTTATTTTTATTCATTATAATTTGTAATATGACAAATCAGCTTATTCGTTTAGATGACAAACACAATTCCGACGTTTAATTACAAATGGTAAAAAATATTATTAAATTATTAAATTTTAATTAGTTAATTATTATGTTGTTAAGAAAATTTATTAAATTATTTAATTTTAAATAGTTAATTATTGTGCTATTTAGATTATTAATTTTTTTTATATTTTTATACTTAGCCTAAAGATTGGATTTTGGAGGCGTACATAAACAATTTAAGCAAAGGTGAACCGGATGTCATTCATGGACACTTGCGAGATGTAGGATTTTTATACATGGCTTGCATGCTCGGGTGACTAAATTGGATCCCTTACTTATCAATGCTTTGGTTGAAAGATGGAGACATACACATTCCATCTTCCATGCAACGAGTGTACAATTACACTCAAGCACGTTAGTTTACAATTTGATCTACTAGTTAATGGGGATGTCGTTATGGGGTCTGTTACTAGTTCTGATTGAAGTGCAACATGCGAGCAACTACTAAGGAATGTGTCGAACAAGTTTAGGGGTAGCCAAAATTGAGATGAGATGGTTGGAGGACAACTTCCAAAGTCCAAACTATCAAGGCTTCTGCAAGTGATGTTGAAAAGGAATAATTCGCGTGCACATTGATCTTGAGGTTGATCGGAGGTCTTCTAATTCCAAATAAATCTCGTAATCTGGTACATTTAAGGTGGCTACAATTACTAGCCGACTTGAAAGAATCAAGATGACTTAGTTGGGGATCAGTAGTGTCGGCGACCTTGTACCAAGAAATGTGTCGAGCAACGATACTAGATAAAGTTAAAATTGGTGGTTGCATGCTCCTTCAATCGTGGGCATGATATTGACTACCATTTTTATGCCTCCGAGTGGAACTCCCCTACAAATTCTCACTCGTCATATGGTAAAGTTCATTTGATAATATCATAACCGTTTTTATTTTTTATTGCTGTAATTTTGAAAAAACATATTATTTGAATAGGTGAACAACCCCATGAGACACAACGGTATACCAACCGAGCTCGAAGATATCCGACTAGCTTTAGATTAATAAACCGAAGAGGAGGCTAACTTATGAATTTCAAATTTATATAATATGAATTCTAGCACTTAAAGTTAAATATTAAGTATGTGCTAAAAAATATAAATTCGTACTACAGTTTGTATGGATCCATATATGAATCTAAGGAATCAAGAATGCGTCCTGATCGAATTTTTGGCCAATCACAACATCTAGCATGTGAAAATGCCATTGGTCATTTTTACAACAATTGAGATGTACAAATCCAGCTAAATGATGCGGGAGTTTAGGTGTACGCAACGTATTTCGCTGTCACCCCAAAAGCTCGATGACTTGTATAACATTTATGGGGAAACTCGAGGAAGATTGACCAACGTTCTGCAAGAAATACATCGATATGTGGTAGTATAGGTACGGTTACTTGCCAATACGTGAACCATTTCTCACACCGGAGTTGGCGACATTTCCAAATTACATGGAGTGGTTAGGTATAACGACAAGCCGTATCTACTGTAGGCTTCGGAAAAGAGTTGACAACGTCATTGTAAGAGGCTAAGAGTAGGGCCTCAATCATAGGTTGAGAGGAGATGTCATGACAAGATCGACATCTGCTCCATCTACAACGGTGAATTCGATTTCCATGCAACCTCTCAGTCAGTATAGTTCATTTATTTTTTCTTCTAACTAGTTTTTCTGTCACAAGCATTACAACACGTACACTCATCCCCTGCATCATCACCTTAGTTCCAGTTTACTTTGCACAACCACCACAGCATGCACAACCATTCCCTGCATCAACACATTCAACTTTAGTTTTTTTTTTACACAAGCACCACAACAAGCGCGATCATTCCCTACATCAACACTTTCTCTAGGGATAGATTACGCACCACTGCCACCCACCGTGCCATATTACATGTCGGTCCTGCCAATAACACTGACGCATCTGGTATCGTCGATGATTCCTACCTTCTATCCGTAATCGGGTTATGCGACACCATATAGTGGCTTGCCAGTAGCATCGCAAACACCCCCAGTATTGTTATTCTACCGAGGTGGGTCATCCTTACAACCATTGACTCAAATAGGAGGGATCTATGATGGGCGACTAGGATGCGGTCGCATTCAACCACGGAGGAAAGAGATGAAGTCAGCGATCAACCTCAACATGCACGTCAAGATGAAGCCAAAGTTGAAAGGAGCCGTCAAACTAAATAGTGCGATAGAACTCTAAGTGTGTCCGATGCCCACCTGGTTGTGGCACACATTCTGAATGCTAATCATTATGTTATTTTGTAAATTTGTTATTTTTTGTATACTTTTTTTACACCCTAAATGTATAGTTATTTACAATATATGAAACAAATTTATTAAATTGGTGTGATTTGTACACAATCAAATTGAGAGTTTAAAATTTACAATTATTTATGTTACTTTTTCATTTAAGTTTTTCTCCGTCCATTTGTTAGGTACAATATTTCTAAAAAGCAAAGAATTGTTCAAAAGGTTCGGAAAAATATTAAAAATTTGGCTTGCGAATTGTATTATATCTTACTTCAATAATTAATATCAACTTATAATTTACAGAAAAAATTAATGAATAAATGAATAAATTAGTGTTTTCACTATATGAGTTAGTGTTTTAATTAGCTCTTCTACACTTCAATAATTAATACTAACTTTGGCTGGCGAGTTCTACACGTGCAATTTCTACATTTTCTTCAATCAAGTTTATCTTGAGAATTTCCGGTTGCAGGGGCTCATAAGCAATCAAGTTTGGTGGTTGAAATGCTTAGAAAGAAAATGCTCCCTATAAAGGGTGTAAAGCCTTAAAATTCTTATTTTTGTTTTTTCGAAAATGTGACACAACTAACTGTCTGCTTCAGTGGTTATGTGTTCTAGGTGTGTGTGAGAGGTTTCAAGTTTAAACCTTGCCTTTGGCAAAATTTTAAAACTTTTCTGAATAAAGCCTCACTCTTGTTTAATAGGCTTTTATTTGATTGTTTGTAAAATGCTATCAGAATGGGCCTGCTGGTCTGGTGGATAAGTGGAAAGGCAGCTAGCTGGAGGTTGAGGGTTCGAATCCTTGCACAAGGTTGGATGCTATTATTTTTACTCGCTCGATAGAGAAGAGTTTGAGTTGGATTAAAAATCTGAGTTGTGGGTTTAGTGGAGAGATTTGGGGGAAAAATAGTTATCAAAATACCTTTGATTTTCTCCTTCTTAGAAATTTTCCCTCTACCATTTTCCTCTTTTATTGTTTCCCCTTGCTGTCAAAATTTCTATTATTTCCCCTCCCATTCATTTTATTTTCCATTAACTCGATTGATTTTGTACGAAGTCAGCGTGATCGGTAAGTCTTTGTTCATGTTTTATCCTAATTGTGTTCATGGAAAAGTGATTTAAGTGAAGTGTTCATTTGATTGTTAGGAGTCAATCAAGGGGCTAGAGATCAGCTATTAACGTTTTGAGGTTGTAAAGTTCCTGCTGTTTGTTGAAGGTAAGGGTTTTGGGTGATTTCAAGGGCTGCCTATCTTGATGTAATTTGGTTTGGTCTCATTTTAAACGGCTAATTTGGTGATATGGTGGTCAAGTAGGTTTTGGAAGGCTCAGATTTTGTCTTGGCTTCAGTCGAAATTAGGTGTGTACCAAAAAAAGTAGAAAATGGGGTTCCGATGAAAGCTAAAAAACCCTACTGTCGACTCCACATGGGCGTGTGGTCGCCTGTATGGTAGGTTGTGTGCTAGGACACAGGCGTGTGATCGATGAGGCCAGGCCATGTACACTAGACACGGCAATATGATGGCCAGGTAGGCCGTGTACGACACACGAGCTAGATCGATTTGGGCCATGTGGGCCCACACATATGGGCGTGTGAGCCTATTTAACTAAAATATTTTTTAATGTTGTATGGGTCGCCCAAGTCGATTGTGAACCTTCTGTAAGGTTGGTAAGCACTACTTAGACCATTAAATATGTGAATTGAATGTATGATATATGTACTGAGCATGATGATTATATGCATGTATACTGAATCGTATGTATAACTGGTTACCATGTGATAACATGTCATTTATTGTATGTTTGCATTGTATTGGGTTGGGATGATGATATTTGAAGGAAGTGTACTGAAAGGCTTTAAGCCTATTGGCTGGCAGCTCAGCTGCAATATATATATACTGAAAGGCTCTTAAGCCTATTGACTGGCAGCTCAGCTGCATTATACTGATATGTGCCGCGTTTGGTACAGCTTAGAATGTAGGGCTGGATGGGTGTTTTAAACCTCACAGAAAGTGTAGGGATAGACAGAGATGGTGTATTAGAGGCTGGTGGGTAGGATTCTATTTTCTGATCACTGCATACATGACTGTTACTATGACGGGCTAAGGCCCTAATGCATATCTGATACTAAAACTGAAATGGGCTAAGGCCCAAACGGCTACTGAAATTGAAATGGGCTTATCCCCAGACTGCATTTGATTGTTTACTGTGATTGACTGTATGTTTTCTGTAGGGATTACACACTAAGTTTACGTAAACTTACCCCTTCTGCTTAATCTATATAGGTAATCCCCAGGCGTAGACGATCGGTGCAGTGAAGGACTCAGTAGTGGCCACTTGGTTGTTTAACGGTTTTAATTTCATTTATGGTTTTATTTCTTATTTGGGGTACTTCTTGTAATTTTGGACTTGCAGACTTTTGTTTTGATTTGGTTTTTATTTGTTTTGTTTTATGGCTTTATAACTGTTAGACGTGGAAAAACTAGATTTTCCAAAAAGTAAAAGTTTTCTCTAAACACACGGTTTACTAAAACCGGTTTTTAAAAACTTTCGCAATGAACTATGTTTTAAAACAATCGACTAAATTCGTAAGCGAGTATGGAATTAATAAGAGATAAAGAAAAGTAGTTAAATGGGAATGATTTTATCATAACAACTTAGCTTTCAAACACCCTAGGATGTGGCATTGCCAGATTCAGTCATAACATCTAGGCCGAGTTTGGAGTGTTACATTTAGTGGTATCAGAGTTTTTGATGATCATTATGAACTTTTGAAATTAAATTATGCAAGTTAGAATTCTTTTTTTCAAAATCATTTATAATTGCCTATATATAATTTATTTTACTTTCAAGTTTATGATTGACCTTGGAGAGTGAATTATTTACATCTTTTAATTTTAAAATTTTTTTCTTATATTTTGAAACCATAATCTCAAACTCTAAGCCTAACTCATCATAGGCATCTTGTAATTCATCAAATGAATAAGAAATTGAACTAGACGAGTTAGAAGTTCCCTTAGAGTCATCAATGATCATAACGCAAAGGTTGACTACTTCTTCCTCTTCTTCATCGAAAGAATCTTTATCACTCCAAGTAACTACAATGGTACTGTGTTTTTGTTTGCTAGATCATTTTTTCTTCCATTGGGGACAATCAAACTTGATATGTCCTAGCTTCTTGCACTCATAGCAAATTATGAGATCCTTCTCCTTGGTAGATTTAAGCTTTAACCCCTACTTCTTTTGGAATCTTCTTTATTTATTGGACTTCATGAATCTCTTGAATCTCCTAGCAAACATAACCATGTCTTTGTCTTCATCCACCTTTTCTCTTGATTCACTATCTTCATTTAATAGTAACACCAACCTTTTTCTTCACAACTTTTTCTTCTTCTACCTTTTCCTCGAGTCTTATCTCATGAGCAGGCAAAGAATCGATTAGCTCATTTAGAGAGAGGGTCTCCAAATTCTTTGCTTCTTCTATAGTGGTTACCTTAGCTTCTTAAGACTTTGGCAAGCTTCTTAGCGTCTTTCTTACTACTTCTTTGTTGGGGGTATGTCTTCCTATAGGATTTAAGCCTATTTATGATGATGATAAATCTATCAAACATTTTTTTAATATCCTCTTTGAGCTTCATTTTGAAAGTTTGATAATAAATGGTAAGGTTTCCCACTTTTCACTTCTTAACTTGGCTTGTACCCTCATGAATAAATTCTAGCTTGTCTTATATCTCCTTGGTGTTGGAACAAGATGAAACTCTACTATACTCATCGGGACCAAGTACACAAAATAATGTATGCATGGCCTTGGCATTCAATTGAATGTTCCTATCTTTCTCGTTTCATTCTTTTTTTGCTTTTTAAAACTAGAAGCTTTCCTTGTTTAAGAGGTATAAAAAGACTGTCCATGATGATATCCCATACAGTAAGATCATTAGCTTGTATGAATAGCATCATTCTAGTCTTCCAATATGAATAGTTGACACCATCGAAGTAAGGAGGTTTGAAGATAGATTGGGATTCTCCAATAAAGATTGAATCGGATGTAGACGCCATCTTGTGGATTGAGTTGATGATTTGAAGAGCTTTCCTAAGGATCTTCTCTTGGTTGTTAAATAGTCTTTTAGAGACTAACCCTGATACCAATTGTTAGCTTGATAATGGATAAAAAAACTCAATCGAAATAGACAAGGGAGTAGTGAATTGGTCTTTTAAAAATTTGGTGAAAACAATGAAAGAATATGAAACAATTCACACAACAATTTAGAGTGGTTTGGTCCCAATTGCCTACTCCACTACCTTAGTTTTTCACAACTAAGGATTTTCCCAAATTTAATAATTTGATTAACCTTTGATGATAAGGTTTGCCAATTAAGCAAACAAATAAGCAAACAAAGAAATAACTCTTACAAGATCAAAGTGTTTGCCAATTAAACAAAATTACAAAGAAAACACTTGAGCTAATAGAAAAACAAAGAAGCTCGAAGTCTATGTAAGAAAAGTAAGAAAAACTTGATTACAAAGCTTGTTTGACTAATCTTTAAGCTTAAATACTCTCACTCATTGCTGTAGAACCTTTAGAAGTTGGTATTTATAGCCTTCAATTGGTTTCCAACCATTGTGGTTGTTGGGATATTGAATAGAGTTGTTGGGGATGAAAATACAAGTGCATTAGTTTTACCTCAACAATAGGTATCGATATTTTTCTAAAAGTATCAATATCAATAGCATTTAATGCCTAATTTAGTGAGCATTGGAATCAAAGCTATTGATACCAAAAGAACTTTATGGATACCAAATAAAAGGTATCGATACTGAATGAATCCTTTGGAAGTTAGAATGCCAATTTAGTATGGATATAAAAGAATGTATCGATAAAGGTGTACTTATATCGATACTTAAATAAATTTATTGAGACCAAGCAAAAGGTATTGATATTGATGAATCGATATTTGGTAAACATTTTGGAATGCTGAATGTCATTTTCATATGATACTGAAAAATGTATTGATAAATTTGTGAATCTATCGATACTCATTTAAATTTATCGATACTTGACAGAAAAGTATCAATCTTGGATCGACACTTTTTGGTTTGGAGCAATTTTAACTTGTTTGAAAAATTTCTAAGACTTTGTTTTAACTAAATTGGCTTTGAAAAAATTTCTAAGTATAAGTTCAATATATTTTCTTTTAAGATATCATTTGAGATCAACTTTTTTGCCAAGTATTGTTTTAAAATTATTTTGATTCAAAACATAATATTTGTTATATCAAAATTATTTGCCAACTAAAGCTTAGTTTAACACACTACAATAAAATGACCAGAGTTCTTCAACTTGTCTACAATCACTCAAATTTAACCCTTCTTTTTCGGTGATAACGACAGTCCTGTCACAAAGTCCATGGTGACTTGCCCTCATTTCCATTCAGAAATCATTATAGGTTTCAATAATCCTTGCAGAACTAGAATTAATAAAATAACAGAAACATATTATGAATTAATAGAATAAGTCTCATATGAACTTACCAAATATAAACAACAATAAAAGAAGTGTCAATGACTAATCTGCAATTTCTCCCATTTCTCTACTATCTTCCTATTAATTCAAATCCCAATCTATAATAATTCATTTCAATTTATCAATTCTAAACATCTTTTAATAGCCTATTATAAACATATATCAGTTAAATTTCTTTTTTTGGATTCCCTTAAAGTTTTACATTTTATTCAATTTAATCCCTAAAATTGAAATAACTATATCTTTCAAATTTAAGCTTTGTTTTTCAATTTGATTTCAATTTTAGCCTTTTATAACCCTCTATTATCTATAATTAAAAATTTTTTTATAACCCTCTATTATCTATAATTAAAAAATTTTCATACCAATTTTGAAATATTTACACTTTAGCCCCTATATTCAAAATTAACAATTTTCACTTTACATATTAATCCTTTTTCATATCTAAGCATCAAATCTAACGAAATATTACCAATTTCATCAAACATTCATCAATAGTAACATTTAAAAACTTAACAGTTGTGAAATCCAGATTAGCTAAATCGAGTTACGACGATCTAAAAAACATAAAAATACTAAAACTGAGATTTGATTGGCTTACCATGCAAGAATGGAAACCTTGGTTGAATGTTTGAAATAAAAAAAATGCTTCCATGTTTATTTTTCTTGTTTTTAGACAATGGGGGAAAGAAAAATAAAAAGGAGATGATGGCTTCTTAATTTATTATATTATTAACATATATATTATTATTTTCATTTAAACTTCAACATATAAAATATCAATTTCATACACCTAACCGTCCCACTATAACTTAAAATGGCTAATTTTTCATTTAAAGCCTTGAATAATCATCATTTAGCCCTTTCTAGTTAATAGAAATTAATAGAAATTAATTTTTACGATTTAGTCCTTGTACCTTAATTAGTCACTAATTCAGTAAAATTTCGTATCCAAAATTCAATTCATCTAATGAGTAGCTAGCTAGACTTCTTGTTTGCATGTATTTTCATTGTTAATCACCTTTTCACTCAAACTCTCTTAGGTTCGATCCTCGAAATATTTCGTGTTCCGTTGTAACATAAAAATCTTACAACTGACCTGTCATATTTGTAGATAACCACTATATTTCTGATTGTGTTTTTTTTTATTCTCTTGCCTAGACCTACGCACATCGAGGCGCGGTCAAAGAACTTATCTGAAAATTATCTAAATTGTTTTTAAAGCTAGCTATAGAATATATATATTCATCATGTCTGTGGGCGGGCTATACACTCTTAAAGTAAGAAGAAGTTTGAAGAGATATTTTTTGGGAAGAATAAAAAAGGGGAAAAGGAATGTCTAAGTACATCCATTTTTTACTATGTTTCCTACATTTGCTCGCCGCAAGTGCTTTCCTAATAGTAAGCAACTAGCCATGAAATATGCTCCATTCTTATGGGTGAGGATCAAACCTCTAACCTCATGATTAAGGGATGAGGTAACCAACCACCACACCACATCCTGATTAATTTTATTATGTTATAAAAAATAAGTTTAAACGGTTTAAATAGTACTACAACCCCTTTTTAAAACTTATTTTTTTCACCATATCTTAAATAAATATGTGTTATCGTTTAAATCTATTTATGAAATCTAAACTTTTCTCATAGTATATCAAATAATTTTCATATAAAATTATTAAAATTAATCTAAAATATAAAATTATAATAATAAAAAAGTTTATAGTGTAACATCCTAAACCCGGCCTAGACATTATGGCCGAATCTGGGAGTGTTACGAAGAAGGGTTTTGGAATCAATCTTATTATGTAAAATTTCTCCCGTTTAATCGTTACTAAAAAGAATCCACATTTTGTCAAACATATTATTATTTTCGTTAGGGAAAACATTGTTAATTTGCTCTTTCAGAAAACTTATTTTACAACAGAAGTTTGATACTATTAAAGTTGAAAACCGAGTTTGTGTTTTCTGAAAAACATTTGTTTGCGTAAAACTGTGGTTTTTTCAAACATCGTAGTATAAAAGTCAAAAACACATCCAAAACCAAAATTAAAACAAATAGTCTAGAGAGTTCCAAAATTACAAAACTCTCAAAAATATTCCAGATTTTCAATAAAGATCGTTAATCAAAACAGTTCACGAACTAGTTGTCACCGCTGAGACTCTGTCGCACCGACCCGCCTATGTTTGAGGATTACCTGAATAGAACAGACAATAGATGTGAGTTTTCATAAACTCAGTGTGTAACTCAACGGAACATACATGCATCAAATTTAGAATATCAGTATATCAGAACAGAAGCGGACATAAGTCCTTATTAGAATCAGATTATCAGAAACATATAGATATGCAAAGTCTTACCCCCATCCTCTACACACCAACCCCGACCATTCCAACACACCACATGGGATATAAAACACCCACACAGCCCTACACACCACATAGTGCCAGTACAACACTTATTAGAATAATTTATAGCTGTGCTGCCAGAATAATGAAGAATTATCGCCTCACAGAGCACTTCTTCCAACAAATAAAACCCACCCTATAAATAGATACATAATACATATATAAAAAATTAATAGATTTAACATGACTCACATGCTCGTATACAAATAACATACATGCTTATGCAACACAATCAAACATACATATTAATTTTCCTAAACTTAGACCAGTTTATCCAAATAACAAATCTCATATATTAGGGTTTGTTTTACCTTTGCCTACCCCACGGAAGACCCACAGTCGATTGGAACAACGTGTACAACCCTAGGGAAACTTTCAGAATTTTGGGCCCACACGCCCAAATTGGCATTGCTTGTATGGTCGACATGGCCTGGCCCACAACCCACACGCCCGTGTGGCCTACCCATGTAGGCCTACATGCCTACATCGACCTAGCCCGTGTGACTCACATGGCCACACACTTGCCCGTCACATGGTCATGTGTCACACATAGCTGGCAACAAGACCGGGCACACGCCCGTGTGGAGTTGACATGCCACTTTTTCAGCTTTTGCCAAACCTCATTTTTTTGTGTTTTCGTTACACACTTGGTTCATTTTTTATGCGAAAATAAACTTGAGACCTTTGAAACTCTAAAATAGTATACCAAACACCATTTTATCAATTTAATTTAAGAATCGACAATAATAACCCGAACAAAGTAGACAAACTTATCAGCGACAAAAACAACCTCTCTCACGAAATTAGTTTATTAGATCGCAATTCGCTGCTTCACAGTCTTCTCCTATGCAACACACATTTACATAAATTAAATCCTCTAACTACACGCCACCACTCCAAAATAAAAAGGTATAATTCCAATAGGCCTTACGGAAAAGGAAAGCTACAAATAAACCAAAACCCCACTTACCAAAATGAATGAAGAAAATTGGAAATCCAAGACGCAAAGTTGTGACGACAGATTGTGAACAGGATAGAAGGAGAAAGCAAAAAGAAGAGAAAAAAAGAAAATGCAAAGAAAGAGGAGAGGAGAACGTCAGAAACTAGGGATTTGTGGGAAAAAAATAAAATAAAAATTAAATTAAAAGAAATTATCCTAACTTCCCACTAATACCTAAATCCCCCAGAATCCTACCCATTAACCACATCCAACTACCTCAAAATTCCACTTCCACCGAACCTCTATCACACAATTGAAGAAAAATTAACCTCCATGCTCACGCAAGAATTTGAACACGAGACTTTCAATGAACTAACACCTTATCACTTAAACCAACAAGCTCATTCCAATATAAGTTTACTATAGATAAAACATAGCCCAACCCATCAATGATAAAGCTAGAATAAAAAATAACAAAATTTTTCAGAAAGTGGAACTTGAACCCAAAACCTCAAACACACACTTATATCATTTAACCACTAAAGCATATATTCATTTATGATAGAATTCACATAAATAAAGATAAATTAGTCAGAGTGTTACATATAGCTTTAAGAAAAAAAAAGTTGAGCTGTACTAAATTCACACTCAATTAAGCCCTTACCGTTAATAAAAATCAATTAAGCCCCTCCATTAATGGTTTCCGTCTTTTGACTATATTAACTATTAAAATCAATTGACAGACCAATCAGATGACATTACTTGGTATCTTTGGGTTTTAATTCAATATTTTTCTCATAAAAAATCATAAAAAGTATAAAAAATAAAAAAATTCTTAAAATTAAAAAAACTAAAATATTAAAAATATTAAAAATTTATATAAAATTATAAATATTATAAAAATATAAAATTTATAAAATATTAATAAATATTATAAAATTCTAATTAATTATAAAAATAATAAAAAAATAAAACATATTAAAAATATTTAAATATTTATGTGAACTTATAAAAAATTCTTAAAAGTTCTAATAAATTATAAAAAAATTTATAATTTTTAATAAAATTATAAAACCTTAAAAATTATAAAAATTCCTTTATCGATTCCTCATTTTGGAAACTAAATCCCTAAAATCAAAATGAATGCATGACATTAGACCAACTATGGGATAATAGGAATTGTGTCAAAATCATTATTGTTAGAACTAGACCATATTGGTTGGTTAGACTTAGAATTGGCAAGGATAAAGATCTGGAAAAAGCCATTACATCAATTGACTTGGGAACCATTACAAATCGAGTGGTTGAACAAGATTTTTTTTATTTTTTTGAATTTTTAATGATTTATTTAATTAAATCAAATGGTCTAGTTAAACTGTTGAACTGATAGCTTGACCACTTCCAACCGATAGCGTGATCAGTTCGGTCACCGGTTTGGTTCTGAAAATCTTGTTTAGAATATTTCATGTCGCCATATGTTAATATCTGCAACAGTTGAATAATAAAATTTTGGTTTGATAGTATCTAACTGTACCAAAAATACTTTATACCATACCATACCATACCATACCATACCATACCATACTTAGCAAATAATTTTCAACTTTTCAAGGTTTAAACTATTGCATTGTACTTGAAAAATTGGAGATAAAAATTGTAACAATAATTTATCAATAAAAAAAGAGAGAGTCCCACAATTATCATTTTATTTGTGAAAGATGGAGAACATTTTATTTAATATGAAAATGAATCTAACAATTTGACAACTATTCTCATTATTCAATGGTTAGTTTGATGTCATGTGTTCATTATGAGTTTAGAGGTTTGAATTTTTTTTTTTTATAAATGATAAGAATTTATTAGAATTTTTATATTTTTATAAGTTTTTTTTAATTTTGAATATGTTAAATATGTTTTATTAATGTTTATAAGTTTTTATAATTTTTATGAATTTTTATAATACATAAGTTTTTATGATTTTTTTTATATTTTTATACTTTTTATAAGTGTGAAAATTGGAATGTCAATAATAATAATGAATCGCAAAGAAAGAGAGAAAAATAGGACACACAAAATTTTGCGTGAAAACTCTTTCGAGAAAAACCACGGGCAGAGAAAAAGAAAATTTATTATGTCGAATTTGAATGTGCAAGAGGAAAGAAGAATATATCTATTTATAGGTTTAAAAATCTTATTTTATTCGAAGTCTAATAGAATTAATGCACTAAGGTTAAAACACCTTATTCTAATCAAATATCAAAATAGAGGAGGTAAACTTCTATACGGATTCAACTTGTACAGCCTATACCGTACCACGACCCTAGTCTAATATTTTGCTTATTGGGAATCTACGATGGGCTGCAGCCTTTGCCCTCGTAGATCTCCCTATCTTACCACTTGTATTTTATTTTAATAGGAATTTGGGTCACACAACTCTAACGATAAGTTTATATCAATCTCTCTCTCTCTCCCTCTCTCTCTCTAAAAAAATTTTCGATAATTTTCATGGTTTTTATGAGAAAACATAATATGAAGGGGTTAAATTTTATTTTAGTTTTAGTTAATGACAAAAACTCAATTAGATGTGAATTTAATGTAGGACTTAAATTTTATTTTCTAAAAACTTTTTATACCTATAAACAAAATAAAAATAAAGAAAATTTATATATCTGCCAGTCATGTTTTATTTCACATTATTTAATTATAGAATTCAAATTTGTTAAGAAAATCTATTATTAATTTTAAATTAATTTAATTTAGTACTTAAATCTTTTTTTTCAATTTAGTACTTAAAGTTGTCAAAGGCTATACAAATTACTCTAATATATTAATAATGTTATCTTCTATGATATAGCAAAAATAATCAATGTATGATTGACATATGATATATAAGATAAATATTTTATATTTTAAGTGTTCAATCACTTTTAGTTTTTATTTATTTTAATTTAATATAATGAATATCTTTTATTTTTAATTTTAAAATTTTTATTTTCTTCTTAATATATATTTGTTAAGCACAGCTTAAAATATAATTTTATAGTACAAATTTGATGATATTTTTGTAGTGTTGGAGATTTTGTAAAGAGTAGGTGATGGTTTAATTATTAATCTTTACATGTTAAAAAAAAAAAAGAAAACAGTCATACAGAACTTCATCTAAGCAATCGAGTTCTCTAAAACTTTAGGTTAAATACAAAGTATTGTTAATAATTTAAAAAGAGTAAGTGGTTGACATCTCAAAATTTAGAAATTTGAAAAATGCTGTAACAAGTATGATATATTATTGTGTTCACACGTGTGTATATATATATATATATATATATATATTTCCATCGAGTTTTTTATTTGCTCGTTTTAAGTATATGTTTATTTTCACCTTTTTATGAATTTATTTACAGTTTTGGTAAAAAATTGCGTTATGTATTAAATGATTTAAACAACTAGTTTGGCTTCCTACTCTATCCTCTAGTTTTCTTTTGAGTTTTGTATCTATAGATGATAAATTATAGATTATTTTATTAATGGTTTTTTTTTAAATATAAACTGACGTTGTATAATGATGTAAATATTTTGTTCAGTGATGGGAAATTTTGAAAAAGTGACTTTTGTCGGAAAGAAAATAAATTTGCTAATTTGAAAGAAGCTGTGGTAGACAGCGAACAAGTGTTAAAAAGTAGGAAACAGAAACAAGTATATTTTTGGCACTAAAATTATTCACAACAAAGACTTTTACAGTTTTAAAGATTTGTATAAATAGTAAAACAAACACAAATATTTTACGTGAAAAATCTTTAAAGAGAAAAAAATTATAGGTAAAGGAGGTATCGACTTTTCACTAAATGAGTAAATAAATGAGAGTACAATATAAAGAAAATAAACTTAAAAGTACTAAACGTATAATCCTAAACCCGAAAACAAAGTCCTAACTCGGGAACAAAATTCTCTCCATAGTTATCACAAACCTCTCACCAAAAATTCATCTGCGACTACATCTTGTCACCCCAAAAGAAAACCTTTGTTGATTGACATGTAAAAACAGGGATACAATATCCCCTTTAAATAGACTTAGATTATAGTTCTAATCATACTAAATATCCCTGAAATAATTAGAGCCGAACTGGGAGAATAAGTTTTACTTAAAGTATAAAATGCAGTTGCATAACTTGGACAATTTGTCATCCTGACATCGATGTTGCATTTACTTGGGGTTTACATCACGTCGTCCCAACGAGTTCTACCTGCTCATCACGAAGTCGAGCCTGTTTTGGCCCTTATTCGATTGTTTATTGATTGTTGTCTTAAGTGTCTACAAATCTTTTGATAAATTCAATGCACACCTTACAATTTTAATGAATCTAAAGATTGTGTTGATATATATAATAAATTAGAAATCAGAATTAGATCTCTAGTGATTATTTGTTTCACAGTAAAAAATAATAATAATTGGACAATAATTTATTTTATTTTTAAGCATAACTATGAATTGCAAGTTGTAACTCCTTCTAAAATATATTTATTTAAATCAACGAGATCCCTTTGAATAGACAAAGTTAATGTCATTAGTTCAATTGTTAGTGTTAGGATATGTCTTACAAATATTTACTCTAACATATCAATTGAAGTAGGTGGAGTTGAAAATAAGTTAGATTCCTATAATTATGTTAATAAACATAATATGATAATGATTATTGAAGCTAGAGATGGTTAAAGATTATTTAACCATTTCACCATGTATACCTGTCATGCTAAGCTTTCGCCCACGATTGTTTGAATTAAATTCAATAAATTGATTACACCGGTTGAATCAAGCTGAAAATAACCAATTTAATTGATAGTTGAATTATTTTTTTATGACTTTATTAAGTGTTTATTTGATTGAATTGATGAAATGATCATTTTAACCATTGTTTCATTTTTGAAAACCTTACTTCCAACTTTGACAAGGCATTACTACTATAACTCAAGCAATGTTGTCAAGTTTGTGGGAAAATTTTGTTCAACACCAATTGCTACTAGAATCTATTGTATCACACACTCACATTTATTAGATAATTTATCATTTTTTAATGTTTATATTATACTATCATATATTATTACATGTTTAATTTCTATTATGATATTAAAAAAAAAAATAGCTTTAACTTTGAGCACCTCTATTCAGCACCTCTATTCTTAAGTTTTTTTTTCTTAATTTCTTTCTTTTCTTCTATACTCGATCCCATTTTAGATTATTCTTTTCTTTCTTCCTTTTGGGAAACAAATCTTATAATAAATTTTGTAATTTAAGTTCTTGAATGATCAAATTCTAATATTAGTCATTATACTAAACAATAAATTAAATAATAATATGAATCTCAATGTTTGGCCATTAATTAAAGGTGTTCACATTATACTCATATTGTGAGATTAAATTACAGGAATTGTGTGTTACCTTATTCTTATTACTGGTTTGAGTTGTAGCAAAATAATAATAAGGAAGAATGTCATATTTGGTACCCACACTTTCATAAATTATCCAATGTGATACGTGTATTTTGAAAATGTCAAATGTGGTATTTGAACTATGAAAATGTGATTTATTATGGTACCTAATGTTAACATTTTAGTGAATTGCTAAATCAACCAATGAAAATTCGATTGATAGTTTGTTTGTTTTTTTAAATCATCAAGTCCACATGAATAATATAACATTATGTGAAAAACTAAATAAAATAAAAAAATTAAATTGAAAACAAATAACTAAACATATGGTTAATAACAAAGAAGCAAATACTAAACTTATAAGAGAATACTTATACTGTCATGGAAAATTAAAAAAAATATTTAAAAATTAATTAGAAATAATATTTCAAATGGAAAATTTTTGGAAAAGATTACCATTTACTTAAATGAAGAAGATAACAACTTTACTAATGTAAGTTTAGTATTTACTTCTTTTGTGTTAGCCATATGTTTAGCTGATTTGTAAAAAAAAAAAATATAAATGTTGATTTTTCATGGCTGATTTAGCAATTCGCTAATGGTATTAACATTAGGTACCAATAAATGCTAAAAGTAACATGTGTTAGCCTCATTCTTAATGCATTTTTAGGTGATTATTTGATGATAATTGTGAATTTTATGCTCCTAATCCCTTAAATTCATGCTTTAATGCTTGATAGAGTACTTAGGAGCAAAAAGAACAAAAATGAGCGAAAATTAGAGTATCGAAGCAAGCTACATGAGCCACATGGGCTAAACTATTTCAGACAACCAGATCACACGATCATGTAACCTATATAGGTGTGTGGTAGATGTGTCAATTTCATGGAATTGCAAATCGAATTGCAGAAAATCATGATTTTTAGATTTTTTTGGGCATTGTAAGACATATATACGACAAAAATAAAAAGATAGGAGTAAGCCACTAGAGAATATTCAAGAAAACAGCTCAAAAAACACCATTGAAGCCGACTCTAAAGCAAATTTCCAGTTGATTTCTTGGGAAGTTATCATGAGTTTCTTTATTCCTTTCGGTTATATTGTGTCTTGGTTGTTTTTATTTTCAAACATGAACTAATTTTCTAAATACCTAGGGGAGATGAACCCTATGATGGATTCTGTCATTTGATTTTTATTTTATGCAATAAATACTTAGTTTTTTTTTCTCAACTATGTGTGCTTAATTCTTGATTTGATATTTCTAGATTATTAATCCATGTTTGATGTATTTAAATTGGTGGTTGAATATACCCTATTTAAGAGTAAATCTTTCATAGTTGAGTGGAGTTGCATACAATCTTATAAATAGGACGACATAAATCTATCGGATTAGAGTCAAATCTAATAGGGGGATCCATAGTACAAATTAATGTGATAATAGAGGTTTTAATTAGAAAGAAATTTCAATTAATCAACCTAGAGTCAGTTGCTCTTATGCTCGAAACAGATATTTACATAATTTAGGGATTTCTACGGATCAAGATACTACGTAAAGAAATTTCATAACTTAGATTGATATCTAGGTGAATTCTTTTACTTCTTAGTTGACAATCAATTACTTTCGTGTTTATTTCTTTGTCATATTCG
This sequence comes from Gossypium stocksii, assembly GCA_020496765.1. Classification (NCBI taxonomy): domain Eukaryota; kingdom Viridiplantae; phylum Streptophyta; class Magnoliopsida; order Malvales; family Malvaceae; genus Gossypium; species Gossypium stocksii. The sequence continues at coordinate 85,592,865 of CM035623.1, forward strand.
TTAGTTAATTAATTTAGTTAGTTTTAGTTTTAATCATTCACTCAAATTATTCAGTTAAATAATAGAAAGACAGTAATTACTGGTACTTTTAGTCCTCGTGGGAGTGATATCTTTGCTCACCGTAGCTATACTATTAATTGATAGGTGCACTTGCCTTAGTTAAATTTTTAGTTAGTTCCATGCCACATTAAGTTTTTGGCACCGTTCCCCGAGATTAAAATATTAGGAAAACTTTATTTCTATTAATTTATCCATTTTTATTTTAATTTTAATATTTTTAATTGAATTTTTACATTTTAATTTTTCTTTAGTTTGATTCTTACAGGTTCTTTTAGTTTATGACTAGAGGCAACATATTGGAACCATTAGTCTTTGATAGTGAGATCGAAAAAACTATTTGCAAAAATCGAAGAGAAGTTAATAATCCTATTAATGGATGATCAAGAGCAAAAGGACATTACTGTGGAGATGGATAATAATCCTATTAATCCACAACTTCATGCATGTCCTGTTTCTCGGGCTATGTATGACTATGCTAAGCCCACTTTGGTTGGGGCTGAATTGAGTATTGTCAGACCAACAATTGTTGCAAATAATTTTGAGATTAAGTCGAACACAATTTAGATGGTGCAATAGTATGTTCAGTTTGATGGGTTGCAATATGAAGATTCAAATACTCATTTAGCTAACTCTCTAGAGATCGACAACACATTTAAGATCAATGGCATTATTGATGAGGTCATACGCTTATGGTTGTTCCCATTCTCTTTGAAGAACAAGGCAAAATAGTGGTTGAGTTCACTTCTACGAGGTTCCATCACTACTTGGGCTCAAATGACTGAAAAATTTTTGTTGAAGTATTTTCCACCAGCCAAAACAGTCAAGTTAAGGAATGACATCTCTTATTTTGCTCAATTTGAGCTTGAGACACTGTATAATGCATGAGAGAGATTTAAAGATCTTCTGAGAAGGTGTCATCATCATAGGTTACCTTTGTGGTTACAAGTTCAAACCTATTACAACAGTTTGAATCCCTCGAACAAGCAGATAATTGATGCAGCAGCTGGCTGAACACTAAATAATAAGACACCTGAGGTAGCCAAAGAATTTATTGAGGAGATGGCATTGAATAACTATCAGTGGAAAGTTATGATAACAAAGTCTACTAGGGTAGTAGGTGTCTTTGATATAAATGTAGCTGCTATGTTGGCGAGTCAGGTGGAAACGCTGAGTAAAAAGATTGATGGTTTGAGTTCCAGTAAATATATGAATCCGGTAGCCCAATGTGATGCAACTGGAGCAAGGATGATCAATCCAAAATGTTTGCGCTTTAAGTCTAACATGGATCATGAGCAAGTCGACTTTATTGGTAATAATTCTAGAGCTCAGAATAACCCCTACAATAATAATTATAATCCAAGATGGAGGAATCATTCAAATTTATCTTAGGGCGGTCAAGGAAATCAAAAGTCACAACCACCTCTAGGTTTTCAACAACCTTATTAGTAATAAAAGAAGCTGAATTTGGAAGAGATGTTGACTAAATTTATTTTAGTGTAAAAAACTAGATTCTAGAACACTGAAACAACTTTGAGGAATCAGCAAGCATCTATTCAAGGCCTTGAGAATAATATTAGTCAACTTGCTAAATTGGTTTTACAGAGACAACAAGACAGTTTATCTAGTAACACTAAAACCAACCCAAAGGAGCAAGTCCACGCAATCACTACACGAAGTGGAATGGTGTTAGCAGAGCCTAAAAAGAAGCTGAATCTAGAAGCTATTGAAAAAAATAATGGGGTTGAGGAATGTAAGAAAGAGCATAAGCCAGTGTTCAAAGAATACAAACCACCAATTCTATATCCATCAAAGTTAAAGAAAGACCGCATTAATGAACAATATGGTAAATTTCTTGAACTCTTGAAAAAATTACATATCAAATTACCTTTTGTTGAAACCTTTTTGCAAATGCCTGAATATACGAAATCTTTAAAGGAGTTGTTAAGAAATAAAAGGAAGTTAGACAAACTATTCATTGTAGAGCTCAATAAGAAGTGTTTGGTCATTTTTTAAAACAAACTACCCACCAAGCTTAAAGATCCAGGGAGTTTTACTATTCCTGTAACACCCTAATTTTCGGGATTTTCGTGATTTTTGAGAATTTGGTAAAATTTTTAAATTTTGGTATTTGGTTGTGGAATTCATGATTTGAGAGTGTAAATAGGCTAATGGAAGGCCCATGTGTTGGTTAAAACCCGGTTGAAATTTTAAATTTTTGGACTTAAAGAATAGGGGGCTTGAGTTGGAGGCTTTATAAGTAAATGTGGGTAAAATGTATCACAAGAGAGCTCCTGGCAAAGTGGCTAAGTGACGCCACTTAGTTGCTAAAAAAATGGCGTGTAAGTGGAAGGGAAGAGGCCAAGGTTCGACTCACTAAGCAGGTAATGATGTTGTTTATTTTTGTGTCTTGAGCAGGCTAGAGTTTGAGCTTGACAGGAACTCTATTGGCTAGAGTTTGAATTTCAGCAAAGGCATGGATTAAGGAGGGATAAGGGGGAGTTTATCTAGGAGAGATTTTAGGGGAATTCAAATTTGGAAAAGGTGTGGCCAGCCAAGGGGTTGTATAGTGCACATTCGGCAATTGAAGCCTAGTTTTGTTTAGTTTTACATCCTCATTCCTTGTGCCGATTTACCTTGATCAATTCCCTCTTCTCTTTCTTTCATTCCCCTCTTCCCAATTCTTCTTTTCTCCCCTCTAATCCCTAGAAAACCGAACCTACACCCTCCTTTTTTCTTTTGTTAGCCGATTAGTAAACAAAGCCAAATCCCGATGGTTTCAAGGGGAGCCGATTTCTCCTTAAAGGTACACCCTTGTTCTTTTTCTCCCTTTAGCCGAATCTTACATTTCCAAAAGCTTCTAAACTCCATTATCAACACCCCTTCGGTCCATAAGCATCTTTTCTTCTTTGACCCAAAAGCCGAAAGTACAACACCTTTGGGGGACTTGGTGGCTGAATCCTGAGATCTCTGTGGTGTGTTTTCTGCTGGTGTTTGGAAGTTTGGTCTGCTTCGAATCTAGGTGGTGCAGAGGGGAAGTCTGTGGTAAGTACTTGTTTTCCGAATCGATTCAGTAGTGTAGATGTTAAGAAAAGCCGGAAACCCCTAAAAATTTAGGGAGGCTGTCGATTTGAGGTATAGGCCTTGTTCGGCCTTTTCATTCGATTTTTATGGTTTTTGCAGTGAAATAGATGATTTTGGGAGGAGCAGAAAGGCTTGGAGAATTGGTTTGGATAAACTTGGATCAAATCATCGGATCCTGCGAAGGTAAGTGATCTATGGCTAGTAGGGGTTTTTGGCCGATTGTGAATAAGGGGATATTGTGTATGGTTGTTGATGTTAAAGATCTAACGTGGTAGGTAATTGATTGTAGAACAAGCGAGTAGTGGATTTTGGGAAGCGATCGTCACTAAGCAGGTGTGTAACGAACCCTCGTAGTAGCTTAGATTAATATTTGCTGAAAAGCCGAAATGCCGAAATTCCGGCATTTCGAGAACTTGTGGTTTTGCGAATGGTTATAGACGCGATAAATAGATCGATGGAACAGGTAAGGGCACGATTTTGCGCACGATGGTAAGTTGGGCCTCGATGGGTGAAATTGAGTCCAATGGGTTTTCGGGCCCATTTGGGTAAAATTGGTAGAAAAGAGAATTTAGTTAAATTGCATGTCAAGACCGTTAATACCGTTATGGAATATAGGCTAAATAGGCCTAGATGACTAAATTGGCTACGTAGGGCCCATTAGGGGTTTTGGGCCAAAAGCCAAAATTGGTTAAAATGGATTAAAATTATCGTTCAAACACTTGGAATTGTTGATAATAAGCATGGAAAACCCTAATAATTGATAAAATTATGAAATTACCCTTATAACATGAAAATGAATTTTTTTTCCACTAGGTAAAAATGACCATTATACCCCTAGGGTTTTAGGTAAAAATGACCATTATACCCCTAGGGTTTTATTATGATTATGATGCATGTGATATTGTTATTATACATGATATGCCATGATATGCACATGATATGCTATGATATGCACATGATATGCCATGATATGATATACTCTTAATATGCATGGTTTGGGTTTATTGGTAGAGGAAGTGTAAGTGGCAATGCAAAAGATATCGAAAAGGGGCTTTGCCCTAGTTATTAAAAGAGGCTAGGCCTCCAGTTATATGATAAAGCAGCTATGCTGCCAGTGGAGAGTTTGGTTGGGTGGGTTGAGTTATTCCACACATGGAGAGCTTGGTTGGTACAGGTGGAGAGTAGCGGATGGTGGGTTGAGTAGTCTCCCCAAATGGGCTTGCATACATTTACTGATATTACATGTGATATTGGAATGGGCCTATGGGCCATACCGTTTACAAAAATGCTTCGGCCCAGTAACCGTTAAACGAAAGGCTTCGGCCAGTGGTTGTTAAGACTGAATTGGGACTTAGGCCCAGTATGCTGATATTGATTTGGGCTCTGAAAGGGCTTGTTGCACACTGAGTTTTCAAACTCACCCCTTTCCTTAACCTTGCAGGTGAGCCTTGATGTGAAGACTTGGAGCCGGAGGGGATTCAGAGTGGCCATGGTGATCGCTTTCGGACTATTTTCATAAACTACCTGGTTTTTAAAATTTATATTTTAAGTGTTAATATTATTTGGTTTTGGGTTGTAATAAGGCCATTTTAATTACTTTCTAGGATTATTTTATTTTATACTTTTTATTTTACTTGACGGATATGGTTTTAAAATGGGCTAGACTTAGGACGCGTTTTCGGAATAATACTTGTTTTCAAATAACGCAATGATACAATAAAATGATTTATCAAATATATCTACTTACATAAATTCCAACACAACTTGTTTTCTGAAACCTATCACTAAACTAAAGTGTGGCAATGGTGGTGGGCATGTCTAGGATTGGATCCAATTAAGAGCTTGGTACTTAAGCAGCCTCCATGGCTCACCTCCTCTGTTTCAGATACCTACCTGATGCACAGCTTCCATTCACTTTATTAACTTAGCAGAGACAACCTTTTTTAAAACACTAAGAAAGACTTTGGATGAAATATGGGGATTCTTAAATATTTCAGTGTGATACGTCGGATCTGGCCATAATGTTTGGGCCGGGTTTGGGGTGTTACAATTCCTTATTTTATTGGTAGCATAAATATAGAAAAAACTTTGTCTGATTTGGGTGCTAGTTTAAATCTAATGCCTTTTAAAATGTTCAAACAACTTGGTCTTGGGGAACCAAATCCTACTAGGATGAGTATTCAATTACCTGACAGATCAATTAAGTATCCTATGGGTATTATTTTAGATGTACTTATTAAAGTTGATAAATTCATATTCCCTATTGATTTCATTCTATTGGACATGGATGAGGATATTAAGGTACCCATGATCTTAGTTTGACTCTTTTTAGCCACTACTAGAGCTGTTATTAATGTCGATAATGGTGAACTTGTGCTTAGGGAAAGTGATGAAAATGTTACTCTTCAAGCATGTGATGTGCTTAGGTTAGGTGATGAAAATGTTACTCTTCAAGCATGTGATGTTGTGAGAGTTTCTAGTGAGCGAAATGATACTCGTTATTCTGTTAATGTTATTGATCATCCGACTCAATATTCTTTGCAAGAAATCATCATAAAGATGTGTTAGAACCGTATCTTGTTCAAGGTGATAAAAATTAAGGGACAAGTGAAGAGAGAATGGTGCAGCTTGATGAATTAGATGAATGGCGAACAAAGGCTGATGAAAACCCAAAAATGTTCAAAGAAGTAAAAAAAAAAATAATGCCATTGTAACACCTATAACCGCTTCCGTTGCTGGAATAGAGATTACGGAATACTACTATACATTTCAGGGTATTTAGTAACAATAGCATCCAGTTCACTAGAATGATTAATAATAATATATTTTTTAAATAATTCAAACTGATGTAAACATACACTTTTGGACCCTAAATCGGGCCTACAAGGCCTTAAAATTAGTTTGGAAATAATCAGGGACCAATTTGAAATAAATCAAAATATTCAGGAAAAATTTGTGAATTTTTAAAACAGGGGTTACACAGCCATGTAGCCAGGCCGTATGACATGATCCAGATCGTGTGGTACAGGGCATGGCCGTGTTGTTGGTCGTGTGCTAGCATATGTAACATTCGATGTAGAGTTACATGGCCCTGTTGTAGGCTGTCTTAGCCAGTGTGAAAACTACACCTATACTTTTTGATCACATGTAGGGCACACGACCGTGTGACAGCCCGTGTCCAAGGCCGTGTGTGCCCAAAAATGACCAATTTCAAGCTAAATTTTCACCCATTTGCTTAGGTACCTAAACACATTCAACATACAACTTTACAAGCCAAAAACCATCTTCTATAACACTCAAACATGTCAAACAATTTAACCTATGTACATAACCAATGTGCCATCATTGACACCACAATACATTTCATGACATTTAATATCCAAGGTTGCATATACAAGATATGGTTTACACAAAAAAAAAAACTATTTTATTTTATACCATTGTTCCACATATTGGCAATATTATCATTCTTGATCAACAAGCTTAACTTAGTAAAACATGTCTAATTCCATTTATTGTTCAATCACACAACACAATTTCTAGTAAAACTTGTTCGAAAACTAGAACCATTGTCATGCATACAAAGGGTCCTAATAAATGCCATATATACCAACCGAAATCAAAGTTTACCAAAGGTTTCCTACATAGTTAATTTCTTGTGTTGATCTGATCTTCCGAGCCTTCAAAACGAAATCTGAAACAAATACAGGTAAGCTTGAATAAAGCTTAGTAAGTTCGTTTAATAAATCGGTTAGCTTTTCCAACCAGACATAGTAATCAATTTAAATTTAAAAAAATGAAATTCTCATAAATCGTAACTTTGTATGAGAGGTAGCAATCTGTACAATATTTTAATATATTCAGTGAGTAATGCTCATTTGAGAAACTACTAATAGAATCATTAAGTATGGCTCGATAAAGCATACTTTCAGTAGAATTAGTAGGTAAGGCTTGATAGCGCATACATTTTAGTGGAATAGATAGGTATGGCTCGAAAGCGCATACGTATTAGTAGATTCAGTAGGTATGGTTTGAAAGCACATGCATTTCAGTAGATTCAGTAGGTGTGCCTTGAAAGCACATACATTTCAGTAGATTTAGTAGGTATGGCTCAAAAGAACATACGTTTCAGTAGGTTCAATAGAAATCGCTCGTCTAGGCACTAGTCAGTATATCAGTGGATAACGCTTATTTGAGCTTCATTCAATATATCGGTGGATATCGCTCGCTGAACTTCATTCAGTATATAATATAACATTCAATAATAGTATATTAACCAAGAATCTAAGAATTATTAGAAGCATAAATAAATGCACGAACTTATAGGATTGGTTTACAGTAATGATTCATAGTATCTCAATCAGTGATCGATGTCATTTCATTTCATTATTTTCATTTCCAATTACATACATCAATATAATCCAATATTATGAAACTAAGTTCATATAATACATATATAAATGTACTAAAATTAAATCGAATGAACTTACCTGACTAAATTGCAGCAATGACAAAGATACAGGTGCTATTCGGTACTTTTCTCTTTTCCTCGATTTTCCATTCGTTCTTGATCTAAAAATAACATTTTCATTTAATTAACTAATTCCAATAGTAAAATTAACTCATTTAATACAATTAAGTCCTTTTTAGAATTTTTAGAAAATTACCCTCAATATTTCACTTTTATGTAATTTAGTCATTAGCTTAAAACATGCAATTTAACCATTTTTATTTAAATTTCAGCTTATCTGAATATTCAAGTGCCATTCTACAACCCATTTTTGCAATTATTTTGCATCAAGTCCTTGTACTTTTACTATTTTCACATTTTAGTCCTTGAACATTAAAATCAACAAAAACTATTTTACAAAATAGTCCTATTGAGCTACCAAGCTTAATATTCTACCATAAAACTTCAAGAACAACTCAAATTCATCAATGACACAATCCATAACATTTGACAGTTTTACAAATTAATCCCTGGATTAACTAGATTGAGCTAATATGAGTTCAAAAACATAAAATTTACTAAAAACGGTGGAATTTACTCATCCAAATAGAGAACCAAAGTTAGCCAAAGCTCCCTCCTATGGGTTCTTAGGGTTCGGTTTCAATTAGTGAAGAAGAAGATGAAATTAAAATGATTTTTAACTTATTTTATCTATTACATTTAACTTAATTCCTAATTTACCAAATTTCCCTTTTAATTACTCATTAATTTCAACATTTTAAAGCCCAATACCATCCACTATCTCCTCTAATGGTATATTTATCATTCAAGGACGGTTTAATTGCATAATTGGTTCTTCAATTTTCTTAAATTTTAACTAAACAAGCTTATTTTCAATTTAATCCTAAACTAATTAGGACTAAAAGAGCAAATAGTCCAAAAGTTAGTGGATTTAATCATATCCACCATCGTCTGGACTTTTTGACCACGGTTTAATTACCATTTTGGTCCCTTTGCTATTTTAAATCTATAGCAATTGACTTTTACCTCTTTTACAATTTAATCATTTTACCTTAATTTAGTAATAAATCATCAAAATTACCGAACCAAGCTTCAATTCACATATAATACAACTCTATAAATATTTAATAAAAATATTTATGGCTTTAAATTATAGAAACGATGTCTTAATACCTTGTTTTCAATAACCACTTGACTTTTGAATCGAACTATTTATACTAACTTTTAATTCAATTGGTTAAATTCGTCAAATCAAAATTCAATATAAAAATTATTATTGACTTATATAATTTAAATACTAATTATACGAATTCACTCATTGGATTTGTGGTCCTAAAACCACTACTTCCAATACCACTGTTAAACGGGTTGTTACAACTCTCCCTCTTAGGAAATTCGTCCTTGAAATTTTACCTAGCAGTACCTGTTTATTCTGAAATTTGCCTCACGAACTTTATCTTTGATTTTACTACTCAGGCCTGTCTCACTATTTAGTTTTCGCTTAATTCAATAAGATAACAGGGTTTGACATTTCCCTGTTATCTTTGAACTTGAATATGCAGCATCGTAACATGTCTTCCAGAATCTGTATTACCATTCTACTTACCCATCTGCCTGCGAATGAAATGTTGTACTAAAAATAATTTAATGCTAAGAGCCTCGCAAAATTTACCCCAAAAATTTATAAGTAAATCTCACATCAGTATAAAAAATAATAAACATTGACACTCCATGAAATCTGACAATCTCTGACACATACGACTCAGTTCCTTCTCAAGTGGATAATCAGTTCTGACTGGAGCAAATGAGCTGACCTTATCAATCTATCAACCATAGTCGAGTTTAGTATTTCTTTCTCGATGACACAGGAATACTAGATACAAGATCCCTTACGACTTGCTCCAATTTCTACTCAAGAACCATGTCAGGCTGTAATAATTCCGACGGTATTTGATGTTCAAATTTTTTATCAGAAAGAATAGAATAAGTGCTGCTACGAACCTTAGATAAAATGTTTTATTTTTTTGGGATTATTCAAAACACACAATCTATTACGATAATACTTCATACTATTTGTATACACTATAACCCTTTTAAACGAAACACTCTTAGTTTACTTTCACTTAGGTATCAGTCTTCAGGTCATCATCATCATGCAATTCTTGAATTCTTTGTAGAGGCAACAGTCTAATTTTCAAATCAGCTAATACAAAACCATTATTATAATCAATATTTTCCTTTCTGAATTCAGGTTGGATCAATACAAAACTTCCATCAGTAAGACTTTCAGCTGGTCATAACTTTTAGAGACATTTTTAGAGTTTCCAAATAACAATGGAAAAGAGTGTACTCGGATCTATATGAATCCCATTTCTCAAATTTACATAACCATGAAAACCAACCTCGTTAAACCAGAACTCACCTTTACTAACCTTCACATAATATGTTTCTCAAGTAAAATCTATAATAAAATTTTCAAATGCTGAACATGCTCGGATTTTATTTTAGAATAGATTAAAATATCATCAATAACCACAGCTGCGACTATATATATATATATATCTAAATGAGACTAAAAACCCTGATTCATCAAATTTGTAGATTTACAGAGACATTGATTGGTCCAAGCAACATTTTCATAATTCATATGGCCACATCAAGTTTGAAAGCAGTTTCAATATACAACAATCTTTAACTTGGAACTAATAATAATTAGATCTGTATTTATCTTTGATAACACTGTTATACCTTTTTAACTAATCAAATAGGTCGTCTATACGAGATAAAATAATTTTCTTCTCTCTGGAATTTATTAAATTTTCACATTCAGATAAAAATCCCAATTTTTTTTGATAAATTTTTTATCCTATTTCTTGAGTATCAAGTAGATAGATATATAATATACTAAAAATATTTTACAATAATCCAAATCATTTTTTGTATAGAGATAACTGAAATAACTTTGGTTGTAATATCTGATTTGCCAAACTCACTATGATCATTTCACCAATCTGACATTTCAAATCAATTCATTTCGGCCTACAGTCTACAATAGTATCATAAAACCTTTAGCCAAACTATTTCCAGAATAATGTAAAATTCATGAAATCGTAGCAACATCAGATCAACAGGAAAGTCATAGTCATAAATTTTCAATAGGTAGTTTTGACATACCAAAATAACCATTACACTATGACCCACTAGATTATGACTCGAATCTTAAACTCAGTTGATTCAAGAAATAGATCCTTATCCGTTACTAATGTAGTGCAAATATATGAGTAAGTTGATCCAGTATCACCCAATGCATATACAATAAATAAAATTGAAGAGATAGAATATACCGAAAATAATATCATATGTGGTAGATCTATATTTAACAACTATGTCTTCAATCCCACTACATTTAATTCATGTGCTATTACTCTAACAAGGACATTTGTCTTTTTGAGACATAGATACTGTTTAACACTATTCACAGACAATTTTTTTGTCGATTATCTTTATTGACCTGTACAAATTCCCGTCCAGATGACGTTTAATAATATTTCTCTTTCTGAATTCAAATCTATAGAAATCTTAGTTAATTCCATCTCTCAATACAATCGATGTTAATGTCGACCACTAGTTACAAACCTTACCATCTATCAAAGATATGATACATCTAAGATAATCATTAAGAAAACAAGCCATATCCTTAAAATTCCCTGGATATATTTTCAACCTAATACCCAGTTCTAGTCAAATCATCACCTATTTTACCATTAAATTCTTCAGTATCATACCTTCTAATTAATTAATCGAAACCTGTTGAACCATTTCAGTTTGTTGAGGACTTAAGAATACCATAAGGAACATATTAGGGGGTAAAAGTTGTAAGTCACTAAATTAACTCTCACTAATTCTGTAAACCACTAACTCATTAAATCAAAAGACATTTTGTCTTCACTATTAGACATTTAGAAACAGATAATCTATAACTTACCTTCTGCTAAAAATTTAAAATATTACTTTTACCCTTTTCCTTATCAAGGTCAATATTATTGCACCAGAATCAGTAGTCGGAATGTTACTATTAACTTCATTAGTTTTATCATGCTCAGAATCATATGGCATTATTAAAATCTACAATGAAACATGAGTTAGATCAGACCAATCAATATCACATTATCACAAGTTTATATGGCATGTACTTTCTAATCTTTCAACACATTACATTCAGTCCAAGAATCGACTAAACCGTAGCTTTAATACCACTAAATGTAGCACCATAACCGCTTTCGTCACTGGAATAGGGATTACGGAGTACTACTATACATTTCAAGGTGTTTAGGAACAATGGCATCCAGTTTAATAGAATGATTAACAATAATAATTTTTTTAAAAATAATTCAGATCGAAGTAAACATACACTTATGAACCCTAAATTGGGCCTACAATGCCTTAAAATTAGTTTGGGAACAATCAAGGACCAATTTGAAATAAATCAAAAAATTTAGGGAAATTTTGTAAATTTTTTAAATAGGGATCACACGGTCTAGCATGTGACATGACCCAAACTATATGGTACAAGGCACGTCCGTGTCACTACCCGTGTGCTAAATCGTGTACCTTTCAAAATGATGCCACACGGTCATGTCGCTAGCCGTGTGTTAGCCCCTGTAACATTCGATGTAGAGTCATACAGCCATGTCGCAGGTCATGCGTTAGCCTGTGTGAAAACTACACCTATACTATTTGATACATGTTTAGGGCACGCGCCTGTGTGGGTTGCCCGTGCGCACCATACGGCCGTGTGACAGCCCATGTCCCAGGCTGTGTGTGCCCAAAAATGACCAATTTCAAGATAAATTTTCACCCATTTGCCTAGGTACCTAAACACATTCAACACACAACTTTACAAGCCAAAAACCATCTTCAATAACACTCAAACAAGTCAAACAATTCAACCTATGTACCTAACCAATGTGCCATCATTGACACCACAATACATTTCATGACATTTAATATCCAAGGTTGTATATACAAGATATGGTTTACACATAAAAAAATCTATTTTATTTTATACCATTGTTCCATATATTGGTAATATTATCATTCTTGATCAACAAGCTTGACTTAGTAAAACATGTCTAAATCCATTTATTATTCAATCACACAACACAAGTTCTAGTAAAACTTGTTCAAAAACTAGAAACCATTGTCATGCATACAAAGGGATACGTGCCATATATACCAATCAAAATCAAAGTTTAGCAAATGTTTCCTGAATAATGTGATTTCTTGTGTTGTTCCAATCTTCCAAGCCCTTAAAACGAAATATACAAAATGAAACAAATACAGGTAAGCTTGAATAAAGCTTAGTAAGTTCATTTAACAAATCGATAAGCTTTTCCAACCAAACCTAGTAATTAATTTAAAATTAAATAATAGGCAATTCACTCGATTCATCTGATTCAACCCGAAGAATTTCATTATTCTGACATTTCAATTCAATAACTTTTTGTCTACAATTTACTACCACATCATGAAGAGTCAACCAATCCATACCCAATATAACATCAAATTCATCAAATGGCAATAACACCAAATTAGCCGGAAAACAGTGACCTCGAATCATCAAAGGACAACTCCTACAAACCTTATCGACTAGTACATATTTGCCTAAGGGGTTTAACACTTTAATCACAAACTCAGTAGACTTAACAGGTAAATTCTTATTAATCACCAAATTCATACAAATAGAAGAATGAGTAGACCCGGGATCAATCAATGCAATAACGTTAGTATCATAAAGAGAAAATGTACCTGTGATAACATAAGGGGATGATGTGTCTTCCCAAGCATGAATGGCATAAGCTCCAGCAAGTGCTCTAGCCTCGGATCTCATACCTAAATCTTTAGATACACCTCTACTACTCAATACATTTCCTACATTTTTCACTGGTCTCCCTCTAGCTACTATGTTGCTTGATCTTAAATTCTGAACATAATCTTTCTCAACCACTTTAGGGCAATCCTTGATAAAGTGCTCTTGAGAACCACACTTGAAACAAGCCTGATTAATCACCCAACACTCACTAGGATATCGTCTACCACAATGCTGGCACTCGAGGTTATTAGGTTTAGTGTTACTAACGCTCGCTGTAGATGTAGTTTGAGCTTTAGAAACCGAATATTGCTTCCCACGAGCTCTGTTTAGGTTCCTAGTTGAAACAGTTGAACGAATATGCATATCCCTTGATTTCTTTGATGAGGACTGATAAGACTTTCATTGGCCTCTATCTAAAATCTCTGGCCTCACTCTCGGCCTTTCTTTTCTCTTTACTTAATTCTTCAGCCTTGCAAGCTCGATCAACCAGTACAACAAATTCCTTTAACTCTAAAATCCCAACAAACAATTTGATATCCTCATTCAGCCCATCCTCAAATCTCTTACACATGATAGCCTCAGTAGAAACACATTTTTGAGCATATTTACTAAGCCTAACAAACTCTCACTCATATTCGGCTATAGATATATGACCCTATTTCAGCTCTAAAAACTCTTTGCGTTTCTGGTCGATAAATCGCTGGCTTATATACTTTTTTTGGAATTCCTTTTGAAAGAATACCCATATAACCCTCTTTCTCAGTACCACAGATATAATCGTCTTCCACCAATGATATGCGAAATCCTTCAACAATGATACAACATATTTCAAGCTTTCTTCAAGGGTGCAAGAAAGTTTATCAAATACCCGAATAGAGTTCTCAAACCAAAATTCTACTTTCTCGGGATCATCATCTATACTAGCCCTGAATTTTTCGGCCCCTTACTTACGAATCTTATCAACCAAAGGCTTATTTAGTCTTACCAACTCTGCACCTTGAGGAGCTATGGGAACCGGCTGAGGAATAGGAGGGGTGGAGGAGGTTGAACATTCAGATTCGTCTGAATGAACTCTATATACCATTCATTCATCATGTGGAGGAAGGCTTCCCTAGCCCACTCTCCCTAACTATGTGTTACCGGTCTACTTTCAACAAGCGTAGTCCCTTGTGCGGAAGCCAGTGTATTACTCTCAGCATCATTAGCTGCTTCTCAATTGGGATTCATTTACTATATAAAAACACAATTTAAATTGTCAAGAGTCGTCACACTATAAAATTTATTTATGACATGTATAGCTAGACTCTCACACTTGCTATGTTATTTGAGAATCGACTAAATCATAGCTCTGATACCACTAAAATGTAATACCCCTTACCCGCATCCGTGCTAGAACAGGGTACGAGGCGTTACCTCACTTAAACACAAACAATCATACCAATCTGAGTCATAAATTTCCATTCAAATTTAAAACTTTTCATATGAAATCATATTGTCCTTATTATAGGTCCACATGGCTCAAAACATACATTGAGAGCGGTTCAGGACTAAATCGAGATCTGTGGAACACTTAGAAAAATTTCATGTTTTGGAGAGCCACATGCCCGTGTGGTTTAGGACACGCCCGTGTGGGTAGGCAGTGTGGTCACACACGTCCGTGTCCTTAACCCGTGTAACTCTTTGTTTATGATGTCATGCACTAAGAGGAGTCACACGGCCAAGTCACACGCCCGTGTTCTAGGCTGTGTGGCAAATTTAATTTTCAAAAAATAGGTGCAGACTTTACACGCCCTGAACACATGCCCATGTCCAGGGGCCGTGTCCTTTACACAATTGAGACATATAACCGTGTCTTTGCCCGTGTGTTTACTTTTGGACATTCTATTTTGCAAAATTAGGGTGTAGAAGACACACGATCAGACTATTTGCCCATGGTGTAAACCATGTGTCACACACGGCCTAGACACACGCCCGTGTGTCTACCTGTATGGACAAATGTAAGGCTATTTACCAAGCCATTTGCCACCTTGAAACACAAGCACACTTACACCACTTCAAAGGTACATAACATAACATAAGTAAGCTATCAAACATCCCAAAATCAAGTCATCCACACCTCATTCGCATACCACATGTATCATGCATATTTCTCACATACTTAGTAACTTAAACATGCAAACTACCTCAATCATGAATAACATCATTATATGCATACACCAAGTATCAATATTGGCCAACCTTTAATGGCCTTATAAAAAATGATCATTCATTAAAATAAGCCAACATTCTTCGCCCAATCAAATATGGCACATATAACAAAATAACCAAGTCTTCTATACATGCTATAAACCAAAATGCCAATAACTACATATACCAAAAGATAATTTGATAGTGTGAGACGATTCTCCAACGTTTTTCCCAATCCGAGTTAGCTTGGTGACACTATAAGACAAGGAAAAAGAGAGGAGTAAGCTAAATAGCTTAGTAAGTTTATAGGCAAATAATGATTATAAACACACATTTAACATATAATTGAAATTATAACAATTTCATGGATACTATGAAAACCTTACGATCACAACTTATTCATTCACATCCTTACCAATAGTCATCACATAACGAACTCATCTTTTAGGAGTTTCACATACGTACCTGTGCCAACCTTTACATAATCACTTGCACTCACACTTCGTTATTTCACTGAATCACTCGTTGAACCACTTGGAATTCTAAAGGATACTCGAAAGTCTTGCACATAAGTGCCACACTTATTTGTAGCCGAAGCTACCACTTATCACTTGTAGTCAAAGCTACCATTTATCATTTGTAGCTGAAGCTACCACTTATCACTTGTAGCCGAAGCTACCACTTATCACTTATCACTTAAAAACTTGGTTTCCTAGTGACATGTCACTTGTATCCTATTCGATTCCTAAGGTTCAACTGGGATCTTTCTCACTTGTTAAAGCTTGGCCAGTATACACATTCAAATAGTTATTCACAATACACACTAATGTTAAATTATTAAAAAACATAATATAGCAATGCATTATTTACATACAAGCTTACCTCAGTCTAAAATGACAAGTTATTTAATTTAGTCAAAAATCTTTTCTTTTCCCCGTTAAGGTCGATTCCTCATCTTTCTTAATCTATAATACCAAATTTAACTCATTTAATTATCACATTACTCAATTCGATACAAAAATCACACTATGGAAAAATTACATTTTGCCCCTAAGTTTGACATATTTACACTTTAGTCCCTAGGCTAGTATAACGAAATGTAATCATTTTCTTTGTTACCTAAGCTTAACCGACACATATACATACTCATAACAACCCATATTTTACACTAAATCACATTTTATACACATGTTTTACAACTTTTACAAATAAGTCCTTTTTATGCATTTTCATCAAAAGCCACCTAGTAAAAGTTGTTTATCATACATCAAACTTTCATTTTCTACCATTAATCATCAAATTACATGCATGTCACACATGGGTAAATTTTTAAACATGAACCTTGTTTCAAAATAATGGTAGAAATAGGTAAATCGGGCTACGAGGACTTCAAAAATGTAAAGAACATTAAAAACGGGGCTTGGAGGCTGTAACACCCCTTACCCTAAACCGTCACCGGAATCGAGTAATGGGTGTTACCAAACTTACTAGAGTACAGACTCAATTGCATTCAAATCATTACAATTTGAATCCTTATCGAAGGTTTACTATCGTAATACAAACATCTCGGATGATTAGGATTCGAATCCTACTGCATCGAAAGCTCGAAAAATTTTTCACTTTTAAACCAACGTCACACGCCCGCGTGACATATAGCACGGCCGTGATAAGGCCGTGTGGCCTTCACATGCCCATGTCCAGAGACCATGGTCGAAACTGTCAAATTGACCACGGTCACCCCATACGGTCGTTTGTGGGCCATGTACCCCACACGGTTGAGACACACGGCCGTGTCTCTTGCTCGTGTGATACCCTAAAATTTGGAATTTTGGTGCAGGGGAGGCACGGTCTAGGTACACGCCCGTGTGCCCTGCCATACAGACCGTGTCAGGCTATTTACCATGCCTTTGCCTTCCTGAAACACAAGTAATCATATCCACAACCAATGCAAAGATCAATACACCTTAACATTTAAATATAACAAATTACCAAGAACTAATATTTATACATGCCACCATATACAAGTAAATGAGGATTAACATTTTTCTCCAAGTTGACAAGTTGATAGTGTGACGTGGCCTCCGACGATTTCCAACCCCGAGCTAAATCCTGAAATAATAAGAGAATGGAAAGATGGGGTAAGCTTCATAGCTTAGTAAGTTGGCATATCAGATGTAATTCAATTAATAAGGTTTGCCCATTCCTCAATAAGTATTTTGAGAAGGTAAATAATTATTCACTTAGTTATACTTTTTACTCAAGTTCAACTTGAGCTGTTTTTCTGAGTCACGGTCGCTAATTTAACTATTCTGTAAGCTACAGAACTTGAAATTTAGTTCCGTAAATTTTTCTTGAAACTAGACTCATATTTCTTCTTGCCATAAAATTTTAAGAATTTTTAACTTAGCCAATTAGTACAGTTTATTCGATAAAGTTTCCCCTGTTTCACTGACCAACTACACTGACCTTTGTTCATTTCAAATTAAATATCTCACCGTACAGAATTCAGATAACATTTCCATTTGTTTCTATTGAAAGTAGACTCATCAAAGAATTTAAGCATATAAATTACACATCATAACCATTTTTACACAATTTTTGGTGATTTTCCAAAAATGGAATAGAGGATCACGAAGGTATCCAGAACCAGTCTCACTAATATTTAAATATCTTACAATTTACACTTCTTTTGCTTAGTTTCTTTTATAAGAAAATAGACTCAATGAGCTTTCAATTCATATATCATTAACTTTCTAATTCAATTTTCACAATTTTTGGTGATTTTTCAAACATACACAACTGCAACTGTCCAATACTATTTTAATACAATTTTCACTTTTTCATGCTTTCTTAATAAAAGTTCTAATGGTAGCACTTACCTCTTTTCTTTCTTACCATATCTCGATTATTTAACGAACTTATTGCTCATCATTTACACTTACATACCTGTACTGTTCATTAGATCTCACATTCACACTTATCATGTAATTTCATCAAACATAATATTCACTTACCACATTGTTCAATTATAAATATTCCATGGACATGTCCTATTCAATTTTATTACCCTACACCATGGTTTCGCACATTAACGTTAATCTTTTCCCGTAGAACTTTCAGAAATGAAAAAGGATATGCAGAGGTTGGCATCAAGTGCCTCACAGTAATATGGCCAAAGCCACCACAATACGTAGCCGAAGCTACCACAATATGTAGCCGAAGCTACCACAATATGTAGCCGAAGCTACTACAATCAATAAATCGCAAACGTAATCCACAGGTCTGTTCACAGAAGCTGAACGGTGACTACAACACATGCTAGTACACCCAGCACTCGGATACGGAAGCAGAACCCTCAAGTGACATGTCACCCATATCCAAAATCAATCTTACAGTTCAAACGGGATTTTTCATAATATACAAATTATGCAATTATTCAATTCACCATTCGTATTCATACATTTTCACATGTAATTTATCAAATAATTGAGCTAGAAATCGCTAAAATTAACTTACCAAAATTTTCATACACCTTTATAAATATGCTACATCACATAAAATAATATCCAAATAATTTTCTCCGGCCTCGGAATAGTAGTTCGGAACCACTGTTCTGACTAGGCCTAAAATCGAGCTGTTACAATTCTCCCCCCTTTAGGGATTTTCGTCCCCGAAAATCTTACCAGAAAAAGGTTGCTCTCAACTTTCATGAGTCATTTATATCTTCTTCTTTTTTTCACATCTTACAAAACAACTCAGCTCAAGCTCATACTCAGGATTTCTATAACCTTTCCACAATTACCATAAGAGTCTCGGCTCAATTCAAAATACTGAAAATTGATATTCTAAGGACTATAAGCTTGGAAGCACAACTCGTTCAAATCCATTTAACAATACCTCTGTATATAACAGAATAGTCATGTAGACTATTATCATCAATCTATCACAATCCAATATGGTATCTCTTATTTACCCAGAGAAAAGAAACATCCCGGTACAAAATTCATAATAGCCCGTTTTTCATTTTCTTTTCAATGTCATCACTGACAATATTAATCTCAAATACATTTGATATTCGGCTTTTTCCCTGTAACCAACTCAATACCCTTTTGAAAGAACAGACAAGATGCTACTGTGAATTCTGTACTCAATTCTCTGTATAACCTGGAGTTTTTTTTTTCAGTACTCAGATTTTACTCGAAAACAATAACAATGGAAACCAAAAATCAGATCCTCGCTGAAGTTCCAATTTCATAGATATTGTCTCCTTGCCAATCGAGACAACTTTACTTATAACGATAACTCTCAAATAAGAGAAATCCAACTAATATGTCTCTGTATCATGATTTCAAGAATAGAATTTCTTTATGTCCGATTGTATATCTATTTAACCGCAATTCCACAACATTATTCTGGACCAGAGAATAAACTTAATGCACATAACTCAATTTACCTTTATCAATAGTAGCTCTTTACACGAAGATTAGAGAAATCCAGATACCAGAATTTTCACACTTCTATAATTGAACCAGAAGCATAATCATAACAGATTCCAATATCACAAATCAAAGATTACTCGTCAAGATAAGCCAAGCTCGATGATTCTCGAAATAAGAAAAAGAGTAAAACCAATACAAGAAATTCCAAGACATAAGACTATGCTAGAAATCCGAGAGTATAATCCAGAAGAAAATGATAAAGATAATCCCGAAAAGCCCTCAGAGAAAACCAGAACGGAAATTACTGTCTGTACGCTCTAAAATTCTTCATAACAAAGATAATATAATTCCAGCGTACATATAAACCATAATCAATAAAACATCAGAATAAACTCACATAAAATTTTGCTACCAACTTCATTCAAATATATCAGAATAGAAATCTGAAGAGATGGAGAAATGTCGATCATAACTAACTGGACCACTAAAGCTTTTCATCTAATATCATAGTAATACATGCAACTTTATTTCATGTGAATATTAGCAAAACATAAGTGAATTTATTACCATTCAAACTTTAATTTCTTTTATTTGAATCATTATTAATGTCTTATCAAGTTCTCACATTTAGTCTTAATCACTTGTCAATATTTATCAAGTTGGAGAACATCTTACGGTTTTGAGTACATCGCTTACTTGATGCCATAGTCCAACTATGGTCTTATACTAGCTCTGCTTTGCCTGTACTGATGCCTATCCCAGATAGGTCTTACACTAGCACTCACTGGGCTGTGCCGATGCCTGTCCCAGATAGGTCTTACGCTTAGCACAAGTCAGACCGATGCATGTTCCAGACATGTCTTGTACTGGCGCACATATCTCATATATTGCCATGGTCCAACCATGGTCTTTTTTTTTGTCAATTCATTAGTGAACGATTGTACTCATTCCCTGCGTTCCACCCAATTTGATACTTCATTACAACTTTCATGCTATTATGACTATTATGACATCTTTAATTCAGAGATTTAAACGTAAATGTCAATCACATATACATACTGATTACACATCATTGAATAGAAATACTCATACACATATCCAGTCATTTCGAGTAAAACTTTCTCCTCATAACCACTAAGCCAAATGAGTTAGGTACGTAACATCATATGAATACTAACATGCATGAAGGAGCTTATCACAACTTAACTTTCGTTTCATTCTACGTTTCCACATTCTTTAACTCATTCAAACAAACGCACTCATTCATACATTCAATGAATTTTGAATAACTTTATTTATCACATTCACTAATCACTTTAATCAAACATGCAACAGTATATGAAGGCCAAATAGATATGAATGAGCATATCACAATATAAACTTTCCTTTCACACATTGTCACAGGTACACATATCACAAATTCTTATTCATACCTTCCTGAGCTTAACTCATCAAAATTACACTTTATTCAAATGCTTCAGTATCATTGACAAATGGTCGGATATAGCTCGGTTGGAGAATACTTCTGTCTAAACAATTGATCCTCAATTACGTCGGGGAACATCACACTATCACATATTTGTGGCATGTATAACTAAACTTTCACACTTGCTAGGTTAGTCCGAGAACCGACTAAACCATAGCTCTGATACCACTAAATGTAACACCCCTTACCCTAAACCGTCACCAGAATCGAGTAATGGGTGTTACCAAACTTACTAGAGTACAGGCTCAATTGCATTCAAATCATTACAATTTGAATCCTTATCGAAGGTTTACTATCGCAATACAAACATCTCGGATGATTAGGATTCGAATCCTACTGCATCGAAAGCCCGGAAAATTTTTCACTTTTAAACCAACGCCATACACCCGTGTGACATATAGCACGGCCGTGTGATAAGGCCGTGTGGCCTTCACACGCCCATGTCCAGAGACCGTGGTTGAAACTGTCAAATTGACCACGGTCACCCCACACGGTCGTTTGGGGGCCATGTACTCCACACGGTTGAGACACACGGCCGTGTCTCTTGCCCGTGTGATACCCCAAAATTTGGAATTTTGGTGCAGGGGAGGCACGGTCTAGGTACACGCCCGTGTGCCCTGCCATACAGACTGTGTCAGGCTATTTACCAAGCCTTTGCCTCCCTGAAACACAAGTAATCATATCCACAACCAATGCAAAGATCAATATACCATAACATTTAAATATAACAAACTACCAAGAACTAATATTTATACATGCCACCATATACAAGTAAATGAGGATTAACATTTTTCTCCAAGTTGACAAGTTGATAGTGTGACGTGGCCTCCGACGATTTCCAACCCCGAGCTAAATCTTGAAATAATAAGAGAATGGAAAGATGGGGTAAGCTTCATAGCTTAGTAAGTTGGCATATCAGATGTAATTTAATTAATAAGGTTTGCCCATTCCTCAATAAGTATTTTGAGAAGGTAAATAATTATTCACTTAGTTACACTTTTTACTCAAGTTCAACTTGAGCTGTTTTTCTAAGTCATGGTCACTAATTTAACTATTTCGTAAGCTACAGAACTTGAAATTTAGTTCCGTAAATTTTTCTTGAAACTAGACTCATATTTATTCTTTTCATAAAATTTTAAGAATTTTTAACTTAGCCAATTAGTATAGTTTATTCGATAAAGTTTCCCCTATTTCACTGACCAACTACATTGACCTTTGTTCATTACAAATTTAATATCTCACCATAAAGAATTCAGATAACATTTCCATTTGTTTTTATTGAAAGTAGACTCATCAAGGAATTTAAGCATATAAATTACACATCATAACCATCTTTACACAATTTTTGGTGATTTTCCAAAGACGGAACAGAGGATCACGAAGGTATCCAGAACCAGTCTCACTAATGTTTAAATATCTTACAATTTACACTTCTTTTGCTTACTCAGTTTCTTTTATAAGAAAATAGACTCAATGATCTTTCAATTCATATATCATTCACTTTCTAATTCAATTTCCACCATTTTTGGTGATTTTTCAAACATACACAACTGCAACTGTCCAATACTGTTTTAATACAATTTTCACTTTTTCATGCTTTCTTAATAAAAGTTCTAATGGTAGCACTTACCTCTTATCTTTCTTACCACATCTCGATTATTTAACGAGCTTATTGCTCATCATTTACACTTACATACCTGCACTGTTCATTAGATCTCACATTCACACTTATCATGTAATTTCATCAAACATAATATTCACTTACCACATTGTTCAATTATAAATATTCCATGCACATGTCCTATTCAATTTTATTACCCTACACCATGGTTTCGCACATTAACGTTAATCTTTTCCCGTAGAACTTTCAGAAATGAAAAAGGATATGCAGAGGTTGGCATCAAGTGCCCCACAATAATATGGCCGAAGCCACCACAATACGTAGCCGAAGCTACCACAATATGTAGCAGAAGCTACCACAATATGTAGCCGAAGCTACCACAATATGTAGCCGAAGCTACCATAATATGTAGCCGAAGCTATTACAATATGTAGCCGAAGCTACCATAATATGTAGCTGAAGCTATTACAATCAATGAATCGCAAACGTAATCCACGGGTCTGCTCACAGAAGCTGACGGGTGATTGCAACACTGGCTAGTACACCCAGCACCCGGGATATGGAAGCGGAACCCTCAAGTGACATGTCACCCATATCCAAAATCAATCTTACAGTTCAAACGGGATTTTCCATAATATACAAATTATGCAATTATTCAATTCACCATTCGTATTCATACATTTTCACATGTAATTTATCAAATAATTAACGACAATGCAAGTGCATGATAATTTACTCATGACTTACTCCTTGAGCACTTTCTATAACACTTTGCACCATAGGTATATATATTTTTAAATCAATTCACCAACTTGGCGCATTAAACATTTATTCCACATAATTCAAGTAATACACAAAATTTGGGCTTCGAGTACAAGCTACAATAATATTGCACTATTATTATCATACCAACTTACCTTGATTGCCGAAACGACTAATTTTCCCGCTTTAGCCCACCATTTCGTTCTTTCCCGATCTTAGTCCAATTTCATGTTTTCATCATCTAACATATCAAATAACATTCATTTAACACAATCTATCAACACACTAATCAATTCAATTCACATATCATGTTTTGGCAAATTTTTCAATTTTGCCCCTATACTTTACCATAATTACCAAATTGCCACTAGGCTCGTAAAAATGATTTTTAATCAATTTATTACTCCTCAGGCCTAAATGACCATTTCATGACCATAGCAACTCATAATTTCAACTATCTCACACATTTACAACTTGTTTTACCATTTTTGCAAAATACCCCATTTTAGGTGTCTTCAAGCAATTTCTTTCATAAAGGTTGTTTATTAGGCAACTACAACTCATATTATTCCATAAAAAATCAGCAAACAACATATATATGTTCATGGCAAAACCTTAGACTCTTAATTATTTTGCAAAATAGTCCCCTCTTTTGAAAGCTCATGCTTTAGGGGTTCCAAAAATGTAAAAATCATCAAGAAATAACCAAAGATCACTTACTTATTAGGGCTTAAAGTGGCTAAAAGTTTAAAGCTCAAAACCCCCATCCTTTGCTGCCATTTTCGTGAGAAAGAAGAAGGAATGAAAGAGAATATGACACTTTTTCTTTTTACTTTATTTTATTACCAAAACTAGCCAATTAAAACACCTAACACCTAACTTTGACTTTTCAACCTTCTTTTTGCCTCTTATGGCCGGCCACACATTCCAATGGCCTAATTTCACTTTAAAGGCCCCCAATTTAAGATACAAAGCAATTTAACACCTTTAGGCATTAACACACAACTTTTACCTTTTACGCGATTTAGCCCTTTTTCAAAATTGAGCTAGAAATAGCTAAAATTAACTTACCAAAATTTTCATGCACCTTTATAAATATGCTATATCACATAAAATAATATCAAAATAATTTTCTCTGGCCTCAGAATAGTGGTTTCGAAACCACTGTTCCAACTAGGCCTAAAATCGGGCTGTTACAGAGGCACTTACTATGAAGCTTGGAAGTTGAAGAAACCCTATCTATGGTGTCCTTATGGATTTTCATCCAAGGGAGAAAGACGGACAACATTTTAGCTTTATTTTCCCTTTTTATTCTTTTATTAACCAAATAACCAAAATGCCCTTTTAGCCTTTCTTTGAAATCTTACCCTTCCATATCCATTTTTGTCCATCATGATATATAATGGTCTAATTACTAAATAAGGACCTCTAAGTTGCAAATTCATTACAATTAAGCACCCAATGCTTCTAGAACACATATTTTTCACTTTTCGCAATTTAGTCCTAATAGTCAAATTAGACCCTCTATCGATAAAATTTCGTAACGAAACTTTTATTCATGCATTCAATAATATTATAAACCTTAAAATTTATCACAATAATTTTTTCTACTTCGGTTTATCACAATAATTTTTTCTACTTCGGATTCGTGGCCTTGAAACTACATGGCTTGAATGAATACACATGGGCATGTCACAGGTAGTGTGAATACTGAAGTCATTTTTTTTCATGGGATACACAACCATAGAGATACACGATCATGTGGCCTACATGGACTGGCACATGGTCGTGTAACGTTTTAAAGTTATGATTTTTAGTTTTTTTTTTTCCTTTTGTTTCCTTAAGTCTTTTCATAAAACTCCCCAAACCCTAATCGTCAATCTTTCTCGTCACCAGCTGTACGCCTTTATCATTTCCTTTCAAACGTCGAATGACCTTGTCACTTCACGTACCACCGCTGTTATTCCTCTCTATTACTCAGTTCACCCTTTTCTTTCCGTCACCGTCACCCACAGATCCACCACAAAAAATCCCCCTATTTTTCCTTTATTGATCTACATTGTATGCTCTACTAATGTTGCTTGGTTACCTGCTTTATGCTCTAGTTCGATTTAATTTTGTGTTGTTGTTAACCCTGTTTGACTTGATGGTAATGTTGCTCTAATTTCCTGTATATTAGTACATTGTATCTGGTACTTAATGTCTGTTGCAATTAATGAGTTTTGGCACCTAGTTTTTGTTTTCACTATGCATCATAATACTTGCATGGTTGTTGCCAAATAAGAATTTTAGTGCATATATATACCTACTACAAATTTGTTTTTATTACACAATTCTATTTATATTTTCACTTATCATGCACTATCACTCGAATACATTGAACTTGAGTACTTCTGTCCCATTTATACTTTAGATAGTCTGATACACTTTATTGTCATTCGTCTTTCAGGTACATAATGTCGAACACACGAGGCAAGAGTAATGTACCTACTCAGTCCAAGAAACGAAAGGTTATTAGGACTTTATCTTCATCCTCTCAAACCGTAACCACTTGACGCCTATATCGCACATCCAATCATCCACCCCATGAAGAGAGGTACCAACACTTGAAGGACAAATCATTAGGTTTGGATCAATGTATCGACTAAGAAGCCCTTCAGACTGTGGGTCAATCTACACGGGTCCATACTCTATTGGACACAACATCCTGAGAATAATTTTTTGTGATCGTGGAGCTGGCGTATACTAAGCTTACTTTGGAGTTTTGCTCCACATTTTTCTTATAGGTCATGCTATTGTCAGGGGATGAACCTTAAGCGATCTCATTCTGTCTTGGGGGTGTCATTCAATATTTGAGTATCACGGGATTTAGAGTCGCTCTCTGCATATATTCTAATTCTCTGCATATATTCTAATGACTTATTGGCTATGCCAGAGTTCTCCACCCTCCTAAGGCACATCCTTCAATTGACTCCTCTCTATTAGTTTGACAATTCTGAGGTTGTTCGTACAACCCGAGCTAGTCCAAGGCTTAGTGTTTACCCTCAGCGTTGCGCTACATTCATGTTATTTTAGGCCACACTTTGACTGGTCGGAAGGAAAGTACAATTGTTTTAGGTACTTTAGATGCGTACTTTTTATGGAGCACGAACAAGTAATACCTATTGATATAGCCCATTTCGTGGACCAATGTTGTCGGTATTAAGGTGAACGTCTACGAAAAGGACCTATCTGTATAGATCCATATGTAACACACCTGGCTCATTACTTCGACCTCCTCAAGACGTCTGAGCAGATCGACACTCGTAGTTTGATTAGGGACATGGCACCACAAGGTTTAAGTATAATGAAACATAAGAGGATGGTCACCTGTTAGCTATAACAGCCTAGTTTTTAGTGGGACGAAACAGTGGTTTCGGGACCATAAATTTTTATCGTGTCAACTCGTAAATATTATTTTAAGAATATTTATAGAGTAAATATAGTCGTATTAAAATTTGGTTTAAAAATATTATCTTTTAGATAGTTAATAAAAGAAAAAGAACTAAATTGAAAAATGTACAAAACTTGCAAATTAAAGCAATTAGATGATGAGATGGTTTAATTAATAAATGAGGAAAGGCTTAAGTGATAATTAAGCCATAAATAATGAATGGGATGACAATTAGAGTTAAAAATGAAAGAAAATTTAATGATAATGGCATAATTGTAAATTTATTGAAATTAAAACAAAACAAATTGGAAATTAAAGTTTCTTTTCTATTCATTTTCTTCTTTAATGGCCGAAAGCCATAGCTAGGGTGAGGAGATAGTTTTGGCTAACATAAAAGCTTGCATATCAAAATCCCGTAGATACTCGTGGAAAAGGAAAAATAGCGGAATAGTCTCTAAACCTCTGCAACAACTACAATTCAGTCTAGGTAAGCTCGTACGGTTAAAATTTAACATTTGTATAAATTAATAATTGTTATTACATATATGTTCTATTGTTGGAATTGAATTATTTTTGGGAATTATGTTAACAAATTTAATACTCAGTTTGGAGTGATTGGTATATTCGTGATTGGTATATGACAGGGGTTTGGAGTGGAAATGGTATTGGAGGGAGATATTGGTATATTACCTAAGTAAACTGGGGTTCAGCATTTGTTGTGATCTCTCGCGTTTTACTTTTTGTTTGGCGTGATTTGGGTGGATCAGCTCTCACGAGCTTCTATTTAGCTCTTACGAGCTCTGTTGGCGTGTTCGGGTGGACCAGTGCTATGAGCTTCTATTGAAGATATACTCTTACCCGTAAGTTGTTCTTCGAATGAAAATTTTCAGTAAGGTAATTTGTTAATGAATTTGAAAGATATGTTATTTATTTCATATTAATCTGAACATGGATGAATTTATTGATTGAAGTTATGAATGACAGGGAGTTCTCTTGGATGATTATTATTGTTTGAATTATTATAGTTAGTTCGGTAAGATTTATCGTATAACTTGTCGAACTTACTAAGCTTCGTTAAGCTTACTTCTGTTGTTTAACGTCATTGTAAATTCTTCGAAGGTTGGACGATTGGATTGGCACTCAAGTCACACTATCCAACTTATCTCAGTAGTTTTTGCAACGTTTAATTCGGATTATATGGCATGTATATGTTTTTGTGCGGTTTTGGTTAATGTTTGGCTTGTAAATGTTATGAACGATACTTTTTGCAAATAATCAACTTACATATTATATGGGAATGAGGTAAAATTGATATGCTAAGTAAAATTGATATGCTAGTATGTATGGTATATATATAATTGAAATATTATGATTGTGGTACCTTTGATAGGTATTTTGATTAGGTATGGCTTGAGTGAATTGATTAATTGAATCAATGTTTATTGTATCATAAAATTGTATATACTTGTGGTGCCAATGAGGATACATTGGTTAGGCACTTATTAGGTTGGTTTTAATGTGTTTTTAGCTCGATTAATGTCATTTTGAATTGGTATTTTGGTTGGTATTTGAGTTTCTTAAGGTCTAAGCAAACTTGAAATAGTAAACTTGCATTTTAAGGTTCATTTTAAGGCTACACGATCGGAGACACGGATGTGTGTCTTAGCTCTGTGTGACACACGGCCATACGACACGGTCGTGTGTCCCCTGTAGGTTCAATGCATACAAGTGAGGTAGTTACACGACTAACACACGGCCTGACATACTGGCGTGTGTAGTTACACGACCTAACACACGGCCTGACATACTGGCGTGTGAGGTTATTTTGAGCGGTACATGACTTGGCACACAGGCGTATGGCTTGGCCATGTGACCCAAGTCAGTGAGTTACACGGGCATGGACACGGGCTGGGACACGACCGTGTGTCCCTATTTCGAATGTCCACACAGCTTGAGACACGGGCGTGTGTCTCAGCCATGTGAGTCACATGGCTGTGTTACCCCTGCAGTCTAAATTTTTTTAACTTTATCCTAAAATTTCCAAATGTTTTCGATTTAGTCCCGAGTTATTTCTATAGTATTTTTAGGGCCTCATGGGCTCGATTTAGGGACATTATGAATGCTTTTGGATGAAATTTATTTATGTCTGTATTAATGTATGATTTAAATGGTTTACTATTCTGTTGGTCTAGTAATGCTCCGTAACCCTGTTTTGGCAACGGATACGGGTTAGGGGTGTTACATCAGCCCGGAGCTTTCGGTGATCAGTACGTTTTGCTACATCTGACTCAACAGAATAAGAATAATAAGCATTTGGACAATGACCACCTACCACCACCATTGCGACTCGTTCTCACTCCTCTTGCTAGCCACTCTACTATTGCGCCTACGCATACAGTTACACTTGAAGATATCTATCACCTTCAGCAGTAGCAGTTAGAGAGGATCGATCACCTTGAGCAACAACATTCAGACCACTTCAGCTAGCTTCAAAGGCAACAGGATTGCATAGAGGCCTATCTACAACGGATGTGCCCGCATTTTCATTTTTCTTTGCCCAATCCCCCTGTTGTACCTAAGCCTCTCGATCCTGACTTCTCACATGACATTGATCAGCGACTTTATTTAGTTTTATTTATTTTTATTTTTGTTTTTATTTTTATTTTTTGTTATGTGTTTTTATTTAATTTTTCAGACTTATATGCTTTGCTTTATTTTATTTTATTATACATTTTATTATTATTATTTTGTTGGATGTTTTTCTATTTTGCTATCTCTTTAGCTTATTTTATTTTTTTCTATCTTCTTATTAGTGTGCTCAGAACCATGTACTTAATTTAAGATCTCCTACAATTCCAAATTTCACAATTTCTGCAAAATCATCCAAATCCAAGGCAATTTCAGTTCTTTTCCTCCCTTATGATATTTTGCTTCTTGTAATTATATTTGTTTGTACATTGAAAGCAATATACATCTTAAATGTGGGAAGGATTTTATATATTTATGCGATCTACTCCCTGAATTGTTGCTTGTGTTTAAGTAATTTTCTTGAACCTAACATTAATGTTAATTTTTTTAATTTAGAGTTTTATTGATTTTGTTTGGGATTAATTTTTGGATTTTTGTGTATTATTTTATTTAAACTTTAAGACACGAGAAAGTCAATTGTGATCATTTTTTTTTTGCAGAAATTATTATTTTATGTTGTCTCCTTGAACTGAAGCATTACCTTGAGATTTTAAATTTACAAGTTTGACATCAAAACCATAATTTTTTGTAAGCTTTTGAGCTTATAGAGCATATATTTTATTGTGTGCTCATTCTAGTTTTGGTTGTGAGTATGTCAACTTGATTTATTATTCTGAAACTTGCTTCGGTTATACATGTTAAGACCACATTATTGATTTGATATATTGAGATGATACAGGCACTTAGAATTTAACCGGCTTAACCTTTAACATAGCTGACCTATTGAATTAACCCCTAGTAAACTCCATTGATCCTAATTTTTTTACTTAACAACTATTCATGTTAACCCAAAAACCCACATTAATATTATAAATCACCTTTTTTATTGACTCCCTTTTTGTCGAGCTTCGATTTGGTTAGTTGTCTTACTATATTTATCTTTTGTATTGCTGAATTTTACTTTGTTCATAAAAAAATGAATAATTTTTTTTATTAAGCTTGAATTGTTTGTCTCATATTTTGTTTAAAAGCTTGTATGTACTTTTTATTTCTTGTTGATGTAAATTCTTTTAATTCAACAACTGATTTTTTTATGGTTTGGTAACTTATCAACTCGACTCCTGATTGTAACAAACTTTTATGACTTTTTCTGTACCATTAACCTTAGCCCCATTATAACCTTATAAGGACCTTTTGATTGGCGTGTCCTCTCAGTTTTATAGTGGTGGAGATTTCATTTTCAAGCAAGTATATGGTAATAACATTTCTTATTCAATTGTTGAGTGCACATTACTTGAACCTTAAACACTTTGAGTGCTTTGAGTGAACCTTAGTGAGGGTGTTCATTCTTGTTGACTGTGAATTTCAAGTAATTGTTGAGATAGGGGGGACACCTATGTTTTTATGCCTTAAAATTTTATGCTTGGATTGTTTGTACTCTTTATTGTCATTTTAGTTTGAATTTCCAAAATATGATTATCTATAGATTATTCCTAAGACATTGTCGATAAAAGCAATAAATTAATAGAAGTTTACTTGAATGTGGGTTGAGAATTTTGCTTAAGGACAAGCAAACACTTAAGTGTGGGGATATTTGATAAGTG
The DNA here is from genome assembly GCA_020496765.1 of Gossypium stocksii. Lineage (NCBI taxonomy): Eukaryota > Viridiplantae > Streptophyta > Magnoliopsida > Malvales > Malvaceae > Gossypium > Gossypium stocksii. Next base: position 85,624,569 of record CM035623.1, read on the forward strand.
CTACAAGTAATATGTGTTAACTTCATTCTTAATGCTTTTTTTTGTGATTATTCGATGTTAATTGTCAATTTTATGTTCCTAACCTTTTAAATTCATATTTTAATGCTTGATGGAGCACTTGGGAGAAAAATAAGTGAAAACTGAAACACCGAAGCAAGCTACATGAGCCACACAAGCTGAACCATTTCACACAGTCAGATCACACGGTCGTGTAAATCACACAAGCGTGTGGTAGACCATGTTGATTTCACAGAATTGCATGCCAAACTGCGAAAAATTATGATTTTTAGGTTTTTCAGGCATTCTAAGACGTATATATGATAAAAATAAGAAGAGAGGTGTGAGCCGTCAAAGAATATTTAAGAAAACAACTCGAAAAACACCATTAAAGTCGACTCTGAAGCAAATTTCCGTCAAGATTGAAGATTCTCTATTGATTTCTTAGGAAGTTATCATAAGTTTCTTTATTTCTTTCGGTTATACTATGTCTTAAATGGTTTTATTTTCAAGTATGAACTAATTTTCTAAATACCAAAGGAGATGAACCCTATGGTGGATTTTGTTGTTTAATTTTTATTTTACATAATAAATACTTAATTTTTTTCTCAATTATGTGTGCTTAATTCTTGATTTAATATTTCTAAATTATTAATCCATGTTTGATATGTTTAAATCGATAGTTGAATATACCTTGTTTAAGAGTAGATCTTGCATAGTTGAGTGGAGTTGCATACAATCCTAGAAATAGGATTGTCGAAACCATTTTTGGAAAAAAAAGAATCGACTAAGGTTTTGAAAACGAAAATTAAAACGGGAGTCGCCACTGATCTTTTATAAGGTGTGATTAGATCACCTTTGTTTTAATAAAATGTCTTGATTTACTAAAACAGTGTTTTTGGTCCACGAAATTTTGAAAAATCAGGTTCGGGAGTCGGTTACGTGCGAGGAAGGGTTAGCACCCTCATCACGCCCAAAATTGATACCGAATTGATCAATTAATGTCCTAATGTTGAAAATTTGGAAAAGATTTTAAAATGTGGTTCTTTTTATTAATGTTTAAGAAAGCTCGGGTAAATAAAAGTGGATGTTAAAGACATTCTCGTTTTGAAGTAATAAAGTGTCACACCCAGTAAGTTAGGACATGACATTTTAATCCCTCGAGAACGATCTCGTCTTTTAATTTTAAAACTCATGTATCTTAATAAAAGGATATTCATTTTTTAGATCAAACGAGAAAAATCGAAACCTAGTAAAGTTAGGGCACGATTTTTTTGAATTCCCAAATACGAAATATTACCTTTATTTTTTTAAAATTTTCTTATCTTGAGGTAATAAGACGTCACATCCAGTAAATTAGGACACAACGCCTCAAATGCTCAAGAATAAGTTTTCCTTTAAAACTCGTGTATTTTAAAAAACGAAGGGTATTCTGTTGTTTAGATCTAACGAGAAAAATCACAACCCAGTAAGTTAGGGCACAATTTTCTCAAGTTTCCAAATACTGAATATGGCCTTATTGATCATTTGGAATAAAACGATTAGTATTGGATAAACGGGTATGGACTTAACTTGCGATACAACACACATGAAATAACTAGAAAGTGCAAAGAACGGATCAGTAACATGCAAATGCTAATGCACGATGACAGTATGGAAATATAAATAAATAAATCATACACACACCATGACAATAATCACAATATATTATAATAACATCGGTGATCTATGAATAATCAAATAAATATTATACATCAATTTAAAAAAAGGAGAAAGAAAAAATGTGAAAAATGTAATTTTAAAATCTTCTTTTTTAAAATCGATAATAAATGATATGTAAAAAATGAATGATATAGATGTACATGAAAGTATAAAATAAATTGTATAAAAAAAATGAAAACAATTTGGAATACTTAATAATTTAAAAGTAACCTAACGTATAGAATATTTTAAATGAATAATTTGTAAAATCAATTAAAAAAACATGAAAAGTTTAAAATATAAGACATAAAAAAACAGTTTGTAACAAAGGGTGACTAAAATAGATGACATAGGTATGTATAAAAAATTAATATAAATAAAATTTTGAAAAAATCATAAAACAGTTTTAGAAAAATAAACAATGTGATAGAGTTTTAAAGAACAACACATGAAAAATAGTTTGAATTAGATAACATAAATAAAGTTTAAAATAAATAATCTATAAAATAATTTTAAAATAATGCGTATGGAACTATTAAAAGTAGATAATATGAAAAAAACGATGTATGTAAAAAGGGTTTCGAAATGAACAATTACAAGTTTTGGGTAACATATAAAATAATTTGAGTTAAATAAGATATATACACATATACATTTAAGATTTTAAATAGAATACATAGAATAAATTAAAATAATATACAACATCTTAAAATAATAATATAAAATAAATACATGCAAGGCAGTTTAAAAATATAAGTCAAGGGGTAAATCAGAACTGAAGTAAAATGGAGGATATGAATTTTAAAATACAAAACAAGGCGCCGGGGACCATAATGAAGTGCGTCCAACATTGAAAGGGCTAAAGGGAATAATATCCCGTGTCCTAATGTGCGCATTCAAGCCAACAACCAATGGGCTAAATTGAAAACCTTGAAAAATCGGATGGCCGAATTAAAAATACAAAGAAAACAGGAAAGGGGGCGGATTGAATGGAGGTGCAAAAGAGGGCGACCATTCGCGAAATCTCCCTTTAAGGGAAAATGCGCAGGTCTCCCCTAGATCCAAACGCACTGTTTTTGCTTCTCTTTAAAAATTAATTTTTTTTTAAAAACATTTCAGCCCCTTTTTTAAACAAAACAAAAAAATAATAGCTTCCTCTCCACTCTTCTTGGCTCTGCTAGAGTTCTAAAAGAACCCATCATCGCGCAGTTGTTGTGCCATGGCTGGTGGCCGAATGGTGAGAATCGGGTCTCCTTTTTACTCTTTCGAAACAAAAAAAAAATCAACAACAAAAGCCTATTTATTTTGAAAATGAAGAACAAAAAAGAAGGACCATTTCCCCTCCGTGAGTCGACTCCGATGACGGAGGGAGAATCCCCACCGACGAAGGCACAGAGCGATTCAGGTAAGCCACACTCTCCTTATTTTTTATTTTTTTGTTCCCTTTTTCACACGTTAAAGGGTTTTACCAAAAAAGAAGGAAAGAACAAATATAAATAAAAAGGAGTAAAATAAAAACATAGTGATAAGTTCTTAAAAATGAACCACCTTAATTTCTGTATTTCTCTTTCGATTTTCTGGTGTTCGTAAAAAAGCAAACAAAGTATATCTGTGCCTTTTATAACAATTACAAAACGTTTTGCTTCCAATATTTTCGTCGTTTTCTATTTGTTCTCCTCTGCTGCTTGTGTGGCTTTTTCGCTTTTGTATTTACTCTCCTTGCAGGTGCTGTCAGAAGCCAGGCGATGTTGGTTGGTGCGCGTGGTGGCTGGTGCTGCGCGTGGAGGAGGGAGATGAAGGGTTGGCGGCTGTGAGGCTGTGGTTGTTGCTGTTTCCTTATCTTTGTAATGGGCTAGGGTTTTAATTGGGATGGTTTAAAGTAATGGGTTTGGTAGTTTATGAGTTGATGTGGGTTTAATGTTGATTTGGGTAATGGGTAGTCAGACTTTTGGATTTTAAATTTGTGTTTTGGACTTTATAATTTGGGTTTTATTGGTTTATTTAGTATTTCAGACCCAGGTCAAAATTGACTCATTACAAGGATGACATAAATTTACTGGATTAGAGTCAAATCTAATAGGGGAATCCATAGTACGAGTTAATGTTATAATAGGGGTTTTAATTAGAAATAAATTTCAATTAATCAACCTAGAGTCAGTTGCTCTTATGTTTGAAAGAGATATTTACATAGTTTAGAGATTTCTACGGATCAAGATACTAAGTAAAAAAATTGTGTAATTTTGATTAATAGTGACAGATGAAATATAGGTGAATTCTTTTCTGATTGTTTTGCTTCTTGATTGTTAATCGATTACTTTCGTGTTTTGTTCTCTGTCATATTTGTTAATTAATTAATTTAGTTAATTTTAGTTTTAATTAATCAGTTGCATTATTCAGTTAATAATAGAAAGACGATAATTATTAGTACTTTTAGTCCCCGTGAGAACGATATCTTTGCTCACCGTAACTATACTATTAACTGATAGATGCACTTGTCTTAATCAAATTTTTAGTTAGTTTCGTGAAACATCATGTATCATAATAAAATACATATTGATAGTTCAGATATCACATTTGATATTTTCAAAATATAAATACCACATAAAACATTTTATGAAAATACAAATACCAAATGTCACATTGCCCCTAGTAATAATAATATAATAATAATATTGGTACTGGGCTGTGTGCATAATTAAAAAGAAAAAAATATCAAGACCTTACCTTTTGAACTTTCAGGAAAAAGAATCCCTACCTTTTGAAATTAAAAACAGCGGCATAGCCGTTAGGGTTTAGACAGCGAGAGATACGATGAGAAGAGAAGGCAAGGGTGGCTCTTACTTTTCATGGGCCGATGAGGTCGAGAAAGAAGAACAAGAAGCTGCTGCTGCACAGTGGCAGAAGAAACCAAACCCTTTTGGCTCCGCAAGGCCCAGAGAAGTTGTTCTTCAAGAAAAAGGAATCGATTGGAGACAACTTGATCTCCATCTTCAACAACCCTCTCCACTCCCACTGTATGCTATTTCTCTTCTCTAGTTATAAATGTTTGAATTCGAATCTCAGATTTATTAAATAGAGATTTCAATTGAACTTCGAGTTCATCTCGCTTGTTGATGCTATTTGTAATAGGTTTGTTGCTTGAATTCACATTTCCAGGCAGGAACCGAAACCAAGTAATCCTCAGCCTGTCATTGTTACATTAACTCCCCAGATTCAGAGTCCTATATCGCTTGTTCCTCCACTGAGGTATCCGCCCAAGTACGTCGCTGGCTTTCTCTACGAGCATTGGAACGCGTCCGGTTATCGACATTTAAAGCTCGAGAAAGAGAACCAATCTCCGGGTGGAGGAAAGAGCGAGTCCGTGAACACGAGGAGAAAGAGAACAACAACAGCAAGCAATGAATTGGTTGAAGCTAAGAAAGCACAACAAAAGGGCATGAATTTGCCTCTGGTGAATCAAAACATTGGAACCCCTGAAATGTCATTGCCTGCTAATGGGATTGTCAGGCAGCAGCCTAGAAACATACCAGACGAATTCGGCATCGACCGAACCGCCTTTCGAGTTACCAAACACAATGAGGGAATGGAAAATGGCAAAAGGTTACGGAAAAACGCCATGATTTGCCTATAAAGCAAGTACCCAATGGTGTTCATCACAAGGTCAAGGGAGACGGAAGTTTTGGGAAGGAATAAGACGAAGAATTAAAATCAATGGCTCTATAATGTTTGCTGAAATTCATGATGACCAATTCACCCACGGTCCTTTTGTATCATTGTTTAAAAGCAGCTTTAGTTTTGATGAAATGATGCGACTATGAAGTGTTGTTTATTAACTACAACAAAGCTGTAATTGAAGATTTAAGATTCACTTTTGCTTTGAGTTCCTGCACCTTCTTCAGGCTTTGCTCTACTTTTGATTTCGTTATCTTGAATTCTATTTGTTTAATTTGAGAATTAAAATTAAATTAAGTTCCCTCTTTTGAATTTCATTAATGTAAATCTTGTTTCTTTAATTTAAAAATTAAAATCTAATTTATAACAACTTAAAAAATTTTAAATTCAATACTTCCAGGCTTCAGCATTCTACTATTTAATTATTTAATTTGGTTTAACCAATTAAATCTTAGATCAATTATGTAAAAATTCAAACATATGTTATTCTCCAATTTTAAAATTGAAGTTAGATAAACTATACTAATAGTCACCTAATTATTAATAAATTTCTTTAATCATCTAACAGTAAAAATTACAAAATAATTATTCAACTATTTAACTTTATTTTTTTTATTACTTTACATCTCGAATTTTTTAATATTTTTATTTTTAGTTAGTCAGCTAGTGACCAACAAACATGATCATTTTATAATTTTCTATAGGTGATAAAAACCTTACTAATAATTAAATGTATTTTACCTTTTAAAGTTTGAAATACAAGTATAGAAATTATATAAAATAAAAAAAGTCTCAATTGATGATGCATATTTAACTTTAACAAAAAACTATCTTTAATATAATAATTGTACTTTTAAAATTAAAATTGACAAATAAAGAGGGTAAATCTCGGGAATTAAAAGCAAAAAGGACTCATTTCCAAAAGTTTAAAGAGTCCTGAAAGCATAACATAAATTCTGCTGGGGTGAGCAGAGAGTAAAAATTTCTAATCATTGAAGAAAAGGGCACAAATACGAAACTGTCTAATTAGATCATTTGCTCTAGATGATCTCAAAAAGTACTTTACTACTATTATAGAAAAGGCCTAGCCATTGCTCTCAAAGATTAAAATAAAAATGAAACATGAGTGGATCCCAGCACTGGGAGGCAAAACCAATCCTCGAAATCGTCGCTGAAACTCGAGCCCCATGCCAGTGTACTAGACTAGTGAAATACAGTGAACTAAGTTCACATAAATGTTGATAGGATATTCTTCTTGACAGTGAATTCATCTGCTTTTGCTGGGCTTATAGACTGCACCAGAAACAAAGAATTAAAACTCATGGTTAGAGACATCTCATGTATCAGATGCTTATGATGGAAACTATGGTTTTGTATAACTAAATTTGTATTTTAACCACCTCTCCCGAAAGGGCAGCAATATGAGCTTACATGTTCCGTAAATCTACAGTCAAACATGATTTCAGGACACCATCCTCGTGACTAATTGTAACTGTAATCCTTACCTTATCAAGAATGCGCTGCAGCCGCTCGATTTCCTTCTTGGGATAATCAGCACCTTTCTCCAAACAGCTTTTAGCAGCTTTCAAGTATATCTTTCCATACCTGACAACCAGCAAAAAGAGAGGAAGTAAGACAATGGAACAGTTTTAACAGGAAACTAGGGATTGACAAGTTCTCCTTCGGAGAAGACTATTGAGAGACAAATTGAATACCTCTCGCTGGACCCCTTGAGTTTCTCAACTTCCTGTTCAATCTTAGAGAAGACCGTCTTCTTCTCATCATTGTTGGCAGCCACAAAATCCTTCACCAGTGCATCTAAACTAGACAAAATACCAGCCTAGGCAAAAGGAAGAGGAGAGCAATTAATCTCATATAGAAAATAAGGATAATGATGAACATGATGTCCTAGTACAAATCATGAAGTATTAACCTTTGAAGTCAGATGCCCTTTTCCATCACGGCTGGTGCCACACTTCTCATTGATGAAAGAAACAAAGTCATCTAAACCCCTGCCACCATTGTAGTCTTCACCAGCTTTGTTGTTTTTTGGGAAGAATTTCAGTGTTGGATACCCACTAACTCCATACCTGCAATTAAAGGCCTTTAACATCCATTGCTACATTTGATGAACATTGAGAAACCATTTATAAAAGAAATCTGGGCTAACTGGTTGAATTTACACACTTTTCAGCTATATCCTTGTGCTTGTCAGCATCTAGACTAGCTATAACTACATCTTCTTCCATTTTGAATGCCAATGCTACCTTTTCATAGGTCTGCGGAGACAAAGACCAAAGGGTTAGAAAGGAGATCACCGTTTCTAACCAAATAATCATACCTACTTTATTCAGCAAAGATATAGATGCTTACAGGAGCAAGGTTTTTGCAATGCCCACACCTGGAAAAAAAGCCAACCCAGAACTCAACCAAAACACATGAAGTAGAAAAGATGGAAACAAAAAAATATATCAACCGCAAAACTTGCCACTTGTATCATGAGGTCCTTAAACAGTAAATCTCAGGTGGATATGTAATGGCTGAACTACAAAAGGCCCTTAACCTTTATTGTTTTTGCCAAATAGTAAATTCAACAACAGCACAAACAAAGCAAATGCTTACCAAGGTGCATAAAACTCAACCAACACATCTTTGGTCTCATCAAGGACTACCTCATCAAAATTATCAGCATTTAGCACTATAACACTGGATGGTAATGTGGCTATCTTCACATTGGTCCCTGTAAAACAGTACACCACCTCAGCAAATACTTCTGGTTTTGGCCTATGGGCATTAATCTACATTAAGCAAGTTCACCTTGAGGAACACGGAAGGAAGGAATTGAGACAAAATTTCTTAGACTAAGCAACCATAACCAGAAATTTGTACAAAGAAAAAAAAGAGACAAAATTACCTCCTTCAGTGTTGACAAACTCAGCAAGAGCCTCTGCAGTTCGTGGTCCTTCATATCTAAATAAAACAATTTCAATCTATTAAGAACATGACTTCAATAAGAAGTTGGTACCAATAACAAAACTTAACCTAAATCAAGATCAAAATCTTTTCCAGGTTCTACTTGCACACGTTAAATTAGACTCACTTTTTAGGTTCCAAAGAGCCTTTTAGGAACCACTGAATAGTTGGGTAGCCCTGAACACCGTATTTGCTGCAGACACTCTTATGCTCATCACAGTCCACCTAGACCCACATTATTACATAAAACTTTAGAATACAAAGGAACAATAAAAGAGCTGTGTAAATACCCTGATCACTAATAATTCAAATTCTAAACAAACAAATATCGGTTAATCATAAATCGCAAACCTTTCCAATCAAGATGGATTTAGCCTTCTTAAAACTTGACCCAAGCTTCTCGTACTCAGGAGCAAGCTTCTTACAGTGACCACACCTGTGGTTGAAAAAAAAAAAAAAAACCGGATTAGATTGAGAATACAACTAGCTGAATCTTATAGTTTTAGGCCGTAACATGGTAAAAGAACCCGATTAATCTGAATCAATATAAAGAAGCGATACCACTTAGCTCAAATGTCTTCAAAAAACAAATAAATAACCAAATTCAAATCCAAGGAACATCTTTAACAACAATAGATTTATCTATAGAGAGTTTGATCATAATAAGAAAGTTTCAGAAATAATCAAATAAAGGAAAAAGTAAGTCGAAAATTCTAGGAGAAAATCATCGATGTTCTTCATTTAAATTGTCGAAGATAGATCCAACGATCGATTAAACAGGAATTACTGTAAAACATCAAAAACATAAAGCATCAAAATCTAATCTAATCTAATCTAATAAATAAATAAAAAAAGAGAGGGAAAAAGGCGATAAAAAATGATTACCAAGGAGCATAGAACTCGACGAGAGCTCCTCGATCTTGACCGACTTCCTTCTCGAAGTTATCTTCCGTTAGTACAACGACGTCATCCGCAGTCGCCGATGCCAATAACAAGGCCAAGGCTCCAAAGGTCAACCAGATCTGAGATTTCTCCATTTTTGCTTTTTGTTTTTCCTCTTTGGTTTTGTAGCTTCCTCTGCTTACATTCACTCTGTCTCTGGCTCTTTCCATATTTATTATTTTCCCAGGCTTTACTGTATTGAAGAGTAGGGGTTGAAATGGTCTGTTAACCGAACCAAATTATAATTACCTAAATTAATTCAACTGAATTAATATTAATTGAAATAATTAAATCCAATTAATATTAATTGAATTAATTGAATTAATTGAATATTTTAATATTTTAATGATTAATTGAACCGAATTAAAAAAATAATAATTGAATCGAAACATTTTAATTAATTCGATTGGTTAACCGAGTTAACCGAAATTGATCCGATAACTGAACGTTTAAAAAATCATTAATTAACCTTCGAACGAACTAAATTAATTAACTAGCTAGTTAACCGAATTAAATCAATTCTATTAATTTAATTTTAATCGAAATTTAAACTATCCAGTATATCATATCTCTTTTCCATTTTTTATTAATATACCTTTTTAATTATGAATTTCGTCCACTCCCATAATATTTCTATTTAATTTGTCAAATTTTAATTCTGAAATTGTTGAAATATTAGTTTTTTTTTTGTTTTTTAATAATTCATGGCAAATAAAAAAGTTTAATTGTACCGTTCAATTAACTTAAGTCAATTAATTACAAATTAAACGGTTAATTTGGTGAAAATGTTGATATTTTTTAATATTTATAGAATTAGGTATTTTTTTTAATATTTATAGGATTAGGTTGTTTTTTTTAAACATGCTTTGTTAGATGCGTTTTTAGCGTATTTTGTAGGAAAACGTGCTTAGTTGGATGCATTTTCAACGTATGTTACGGGAAAATGCTCCCAGTTGAACGTGTTTCTCTATTCTCTTTCTTAAACCAATTTAGGGTTTTTCTTTTGGGGTCTTAGGGTATTTGTTTTAAGATTTTAGAAGACATGTTTTTAGGGTTTTTGAGATCAGGTTTAGGGTTTGGGTCATTTTAATGATGTTCGTGTTTAAAGGTTAAAACCCTCGAATTTTTTGAATTTACCAATTCAACTCCAATTTTTAACACCAATTAAATTTTTTATTAAAATTGTTGGAGTAATATTTTAATTTTTTTTCTTCTGTTAAATATTCATATGATGATCATGTAACAAAAAAAATTCCAATGGACGTGAATTTATTAGATATGTAACAGCCCGATTTTAGGCCTAATCGGAACAGTGGTTTCGGAACCACTAATGTAATATCCGGAAAATTTCTATCATTGATACAGTAAAATAAAGAAATAAAGAAATAAAGAAATAAAAAGAGAAATTTTGAGCTCTATCAACAAAATCTATGTAGGAAGTGCTTATGATGTATTAATCCAAGAAAGGACTAAATCGTAAAAGTGAGAAAAGTTTTGTGGCCCAAGAGTAAATACTTAAAATTTAAGGGGTTAAAGTGTAAATATGGAAAAGTTGAAGGACCAATAGTGCAAATATTTTAAGGATGGAATAATCTAGAAACTAAGGAAAATGGATGAATTAGGACCAAATTGAATAGGAGAAAGAATTATGAGGGACTAAATCGCAATTTTACCAAATTAGGTGATGACTCAAGGATAGAATTTTAAAAGATCATGAAGGGCAAAATGGTCAATTAGAAGGAGAGAGAAATCTAGAAGGTAATGATGGTGTGATGATATTTTATAATTATTTAATAAGATAAATATTACTTTATTAATATTTTAATAAGATATTTTATTATTTTATTTTTTTATTTAGTATATATATGTGTGTGTGCGTGTGTGGAAAAAAAAGAGGAGGAGAAACCCACCATTACCATGCACCAACGTGAGAGGAAGAGAGAAAGAAAGAAAGTTTTACTTTCTTTACAATTTGGTTCTTCCACTAAAAATTCACCATTTTCACCTAGAAATCAAAAGAATTTCTATAGCTACCGAAGGAGAAAAATGTTAAGGAGACTATGAGGAGCTAGAATATCAAGTTGGATTCAAGAAATAGAAGCTGGAGGAAAGAGAAAATGAAGTTAAAGTTTGGAAATATTAAAACAAGGTAAGAACATCAAGATTTCCATGTATTTTTAAGTTTAATATTATTGAAAAAGCATGTAAATGATGTTAATGTAGAGTTTTCTTATATATGATTCTATGTTCTTGATATGGTAGTGAAGAGAAAATAAGATAAAGTGACGGGAAATGGTGTAGAGAAAGAAAATAAGGGTGATATAAACTTAGTAATTAATATCTTGCACTAAAACAGTTTTGGATAGCAGCAGTAAGCTAAATTTGAAAAATCACCAAAAATGGTAGAAACTGAATTAGGATTTGAGTAAGATATGGAATTAAAGCTTGTTGAGTCTATTTTCATATAAAAGAAACAAAACAAGTAAATAAATTCTGTATTCTGAGATATTTATATTTTTGTGAGACTGGTTCAGAATGATTTTGGGATCCTCTGTTCTGACTTGGAAAAATCATTAAAAATTGTATAAAAATAATTATGGGACATAAGTTATATGTTTAGAATCCTTAATGAGTCTATTTTCAATAAAAATAAGTGGGAAAATCATCCAAGTCCTGTACGAGGAGATAATTAAATTTTAATGAAGAAAGGTCGGAACAGTTATACAGCAGAACAGGGGTAATTTTAAAGAATAAACTGTACTTATTGGCTAAGCCAAAAATTCTAAAAATTTTATGGTAAGAAGATATGTGAGTATAGTTTTATGGAAAATTAACATATCTTAATTTTGATTTTTGTAGCTCAAGATATAAATAATTTAGTGACTATGACGCAGGTGGACAGCTTGAATGTTCACATATAAGTAAATAGTGAAATTATTGATAATGTTACTTATAAGCATATTATATAAATTAAGGATGTGGAATGGAGAGGAGGAGGAGGAAAATATGTATGAATAATCAGTTAGCATGACTAATTTGTATGTTTTAAGCCCAAGGACTAAATCGAATAAAAGTAAAATTTTATGGGTAATTTTGTAAAAATGTTAGAAATGATCAAATTACATGAAATGGATTATTTTATTATTTAAATTGAAAATTTTAAATGAAAATTGTTAATTTAGTTCAAGATCGGGGGAAAACATGTTTTAAGGATTAAATTGAAAAGTGTTGAAATTATGGAAAATTTTGATATTTTATAGAATTTATGGAATGTTATTAATATGTATGATGATAACAGCTGGAAATAAGGATTAAATTGTAAGAATTTATTTTTCTAAGCCTAAGGGTAAAATCATCATTAATTAAAAGTTTGGGGGCCAAATGGTAATTTTGCCTAGAGCATTAATTGAATGTATTACAATATGGAATGAATGAAAACAATGGTCAAATTTATTTATAAAGATCCCAACGACTCAAATGCGAGACTTGAACTTGAAAAAGAAAAGATATTGGATTAATGAATTTATAAACACGGACAAGCAACGAGGTAAGTTCGTGTAACTTAAATTGTATTTTTAAATACTTGAAATATGTGGTTATGTGATGAAAAAATGATTTATCAATGCATAATAACTGATGAAATATTGATAATACCCGATATAAAAAGAAAGTAAATCCTGGTTGAATGGAATGGATTTCGATGGATCTCTGAAAAGGAATTGACGGTAAAAGGGGATCTAGCCCAGACGGGTGATCCCATCCTGATATAGCCCTCCCGAAGAATACAGGAAAAAGGATTAAGCCCGAAAGGGTAATCCTAATATCAGCCCTCCCGAAGAATATATGGGAAATGAGGTTCGCGAGAGTGTGCTGGTGGCTCTCCCGAAGAATACATGTGTATAGGCCCTTCCGAAGAATACATGGGAGCTGAGGTTCGCGGAAGTGTGCCAAGAATTGAGGTTCGCGAGAGAGTGAGGTTCGCGGGAGTGTGCTTACTGAAATGAAATGTGTAAGACCATGGTTGAAAGATACCATGGCAATGAATAAGACCATGGTTGAAAGATACCATGGCAACAAATTGAGAAAATGAATAAGACCATGGTTGAAAGATACCATGGCAATGAATAAGACCATGGTTGAAAGATACCATGGCAACACATGCATATGAATTGACGGACCCGAGATTGTACACTAAAAGTGTACTCCTGTATGAATTGACGGTTAATGAGATTATACACCAGGAGTGTACTATTGGATATCCATCGAAATTCCAAGAAATTCAACGGGATAAATATAGAAGATGGTAAACACATAGCTAAAAAGGGTAAATGTGAATTGATGGATTACGGATTTGCATATTTTAAGTATACTATATGATTTTAACTATCGATATTCCGATAAATTCAGTAAGTAAGAATCCTGACCAGAAAAAGAAATATGTATATAAAAAGATTTGAACATATATTCCTGAAGTACATGAAAAAAAAAATGAAAAAAAATGACAGTGACACTGGATATATGGAAATATAAGATGATGATATTTGTACATGGAAATTTATTGATGAATATATGCATCCATGATTATAAATTCATATACTTTAATAATATTAATTGTATGACGATGAAATTTCGAATGACTTAATGAATAAAACCCTGACATGGAAATAATTTGAGCACGAAACGAGAATCATGAAATTGAACTTGAAATACACGAAAACGATAGTTATTCGATATTTTAAAAATATGACATGGAAAATACATGTATATGAAACTTACCTGATAATTATGCATGTTCAAGATTATAAATTGTCCTGGAATAAATATATACAAAATCCATGAAAATAATGATACATGAAATTTTGGTATAATGAATGATTTATGTTTTTGAAGAAATGGCAAGAGAATAATATGTATCATATTATATGAATATGTGGTTATCTTTAATATGCTGATACATGGAAATTGGGTAAGCCGTAATAAGTAATAATCTCAAGTCTGATATGTTGATACAATGAGTTTATCGATTCTAAAATTATATGAAATATATTCAAGTATACCAATGACTATTGTTGTTGACGCTTAGACAAGTGCCAAGCTGTTGATTGTATGGTAATATATTTATTTGATGCATTGAATCGGTAAGTATTTAAAAAAAAAAGTTCTATAAACTCCGGTAATACCTCGTGACCCTATTCCAATGATGGATACGGGTTGGGGTGTTACATTAGTGGTATCAGAGCTACGGTTTAGTCGGTTCTTGGATCGAACATAGCATATGTGAAGTTCAGAAAGACGTGCCATTATATAACTGTGATAATATAGTACCTCCCGACTCTGATGAAACTTATAAAGATGCTTTCCCAACCGAGTTAATTCTGATAATACTGAAAGCAATACTTAAGAATATGAGTAAAAGAAAAAAAAAAGAATTGAGCATGATGAATTGGAACCCATAAAAGTATGGATAAACATTTTATGATACATGACGATAATGATTGTTCTATTGTTTGTGTTATTAAAAGAAAAATATGATTGCTACAACAAATATTGTGCTGATGACTAAATTAATAAATATATAAAAGTGATATATGAAGTATATGATAAAGTTATTAGTGAATTACGAGTGACTGATGAATAGTGAATTTTGAAATATATTACATGTATTAAATATAGAGAATAGATATAAATGATAAACTAGATAAGTATATGCAGAAAGGAACCATAGAATTATAGAGATAATGAAGTCCATGATCAAAAGAAAAAAAAATGAAATTTCGAGGACGAAATTTATTTAAGGGGAGAGAGAAATGTAATATCCGGAAAATTTCTATCATTGATACAGTAAAATAAAGAAATAAAGAAATAAAAAGAGAAATTTTGAGCTCTATCAACAAAATCTATGTAGGAAGTGCTTATGATGTATTAATCCAAGAAAGGACTAAATCGTAAAAGTGAGAAAAGTTTTGTGGCCCAAGAGTAAATACTTAAAATTTAAGGGGTTAAAGTGTAAATATGGAAAAGTTGAAGGACCAATAGTGCAAATATTTTAAGGATGGAATAATCTAGAAACTAAGGAAAATGGATGAATTAGGACCAAATTGAATAGGAGAAAGAATTATGAGGGACTAAATCGCAATTTTACCAAATTAGGTGATGACTCAAGGATAGAATTTTAAAAGATCATGAAGGGAAAAATGGTCAATTAGAAGGAGAGAGAAATCTAAAAGGTAATGATGGTGTGATGATATTTTATAATTATTTAATAATATAAATATTACTTTATTAATATTTTAATAAGATATTTTATTATTTTATTATTTTATTTAGTATATATATGCGTGTGTGTGTGTGGAAAAAAAAGAGGAGAAGAAACCCACCGTTACCATGCACCAACGTGAGAGGAAGAGAGAAAGAAAGAAAGTTTTACTTTCTTTACAATTTGGTCCTTCCACCAAAAATTCACCATTTTCACCCAGAAATCAAAAGAATTTCTATAGCTATCGAAGGAGAAAAATGTTAAGGAGACTATGAGGAGCTAGAATATCAAGTTGGATTCAAGAAATAGAAGCTGGAGGAAAGAGAAAATGAAGTTAAAGTTTGGAAACATTAAAACAAGGTAAGAACATCAAGATTTCCATGTATTTTTAAGTTTAATATTATTGAAAAAGCATGTAAATGATGTTAATGTAGAGTTTTCTTATATATGATTCTATGTTCTTGATATGGTAGTGAAGAGAAAATAAGATAAAGTGATGGGAAATGGTGTAGAGAAAGAAAATAAGGGTGATATAAACTTAGTAATTAATATCTTGCACTAAAACAGTTTTGGATAGCAGCAGTAAGCTAAATTTGAAAAATCACCAAAAATGGTAGAAACTGAATTAGGAGTTGACTAAGATATGGAATTAAATCTTGTTGAGTCTATTTTCATATAAAAGAAACAAAACAAGTAAATGAATTCTGTATTCTGAGATATGTATATTTTTGTGAGACTGGTTCAGAATGATTTCGGGATCCTCTGTTCTGACTTGGAAAAATCATTAAAAATTGTATAAAAATAATTATGGGACATAAGTTATATGGTTAGAATCCTTAATGAGTATATTTTCAAGAAAAATAAGTGGGAACATCATCCGAGTCCCATACGAGGAGATAATTAAATTTTAATGAAGAAAGGTCGGAACAGTTATACAGCAGAACAGGGGTAATTTTAAAGAATAAACTGTACTTATTGGCTAAACCAAAAATTCTAAAAATTTTATGGTAAGAATATATGTGAGTCTAGTTTCAGATAAAATTAACGGATCTTAATTTTGATTTTTTTAACTCAAGATATAAATAATTTAGTGACTATGACGCAGGTGGACAGCTTGAATGTTCACATATAAGTAAATAGTGAAATTATTGATAATGTTACTTATAAGCATATTATATAAATTAAGGATGTGGAATGGAGAGGAGGAGGAGGAAAATATGTATGAATAATCAGTTAGCATGACTAATTTGTATGTTTTAAGCCCAAGGACTAAATCGAATAAAAGTAAAACTTTATGGGTAATTTTGTAAAAATGTTAGAAATGATCAAATTACATGAAATGGATTATTTTATTATTTAAATTGAAAATTTTAAATGAAAATTGTTAATTTAGTTCAAGATCGGGGGAAAACATGTTTTAAGGATTAAATTGAAAAGTGTTGAAATTATGGAAAATTTTGATATTTTATAGAATTTATGGAATGTTATTAATATGTATGATGATAATAGCTGGAAATAAGGATTAAATTGCAAGAATTTATTTTTCTGAGCCTAAGGGTAAAATCATCATTAATTAAAAGTTTGGGGGCCAAATGGTAATTTTGCCTAGAGCATTAATTGAATGTATTACAATATGGAATGAATGAAAACAATGGTCAAATTTATTTATAAAGATCCCAACGACTCAAAAGCGAGACTTGAATGTGAAAAAGAAAAGATATTGGATTAATGAATTTATAAACACGGACAAGCAACGAGGTAAGTTCGTGTAACTTAAATTGTATTTTTAAATACTTGAAATATGTGGTTATGTGATGAAAAAATGATTTATCAATGCATAATAACTGATGAAATATTGATAATACCCGATATAAAAAGAAAGTAAATCCCAGTTGAATGGAATGGATTTCGATGGATCTCTGAAAAGGAATTGACGGTAAAAGGGGATCTAGCCTAGACGGGTGATCCCATCCTGATATAGCCCTCCCGAAGAATACAGGAAAAATGATTAAGCCCGAAAGGGTAATCCTAATATCAGCCCTCCCGAAGAATATATGGGAAATGAGGTTCGCGAGAGTGTGCTGGTGGCTTTCCCGAAGAATACATGTGTATAGGCCCTTCCGAAGAATACATGGGAGCTGAGGTTCGCGGAAGTGTGCCAAGAATTGAGGTTCACGGGAGAGTGAGGTTCGCGGGAGTGTGCTTACTGAAATGAAATGTGTAAGACCATGGTTGAAAGATACCATGGCAATGAATAAGACCATGGTTGAAAGATACCATGGCAACAAATTGAGGAAATGAATAAGACCATGGTTGAAAGATACCATGGCAATGAATAAGACCATGGTTGAAAGATACCATGGTAACACATGCATATGAATTGACGGACCCGGAATTGTACACTAAAAGTGTACTCCTGTATGAATTAACGGTTAATGA
Organism: Gossypium stocksii; assembly: GCA_020496765.1. Lineage (NCBI taxonomy): Eukaryota > Viridiplantae > Streptophyta > Magnoliopsida > Malvales > Malvaceae > Gossypium > Gossypium stocksii. The sequence goes on from CM035623.1 coordinate 85,642,549, forward strand.
GATTGTACACCAGGAGTGTACTATTGGATATCTATCGAAATTCCGAGAAATTCAACGGGATAAATATAGAAGATGGTAAACACATAGCTAAAAAGGGTAAATGTGAATTGATGGATTACGGATTTGCATATTTTAAGTATACTATATGATTTTAACTATCGATATTCCGATAAATTCAGTAAGTAAGAATCCTGACCAGAAAAAGAAATATGTATATAAAAAGATTTGAACATATATTCCTGAAGTACATGAAAAAAAAAATGAAAAAAAATGACAGTGACACTGGATATATGGAAATATAAGATGATGATATTTATACATGGAAATTTATTGATGAATATATGCATCCATGATTATAAATTCATATACTTTAATAATATTAATTGTATGACGATGAAATTTCAAATGACTTAATGAATAAAGCCCTGACATGGAAATAATTTGAGCACGAAACGAGAATCACGAAATTGAACTTGAAATACACGAAAACGGTAGTTATTCGATATTTTAAAAATATGACATGGAAAATACATGTATATGAAACTTACCTGATAATTATGCATGTTCAAGATTATAAATTGTCCTGGAATAAATATATACAAAATCCATGAAAACAATGATACATGAAATTTTGGTATAATGAATGATTTATGTTTTTGAAGAAATGGCAAGAGAATAATATGTATCATATTATATGAATATGTGGCTATCTTTAATATGCTGATACATGGAAATTGGGTAAGCCGTAATAAGTAATAATCTCAAGTCTGATATGTTGATACAATGAGTTTATCGATTCTAAAATTATATGAAATATATTCAAGTATACCAATGACTGTTGTTGTTGACGCTTAGACAAGTGCCAAGCTGTTGATTGTATGGTAATATATTTATTTGATGCATTGAATTGGTAAGTATTTAAAAAAAAAGTTCTATAAACTCCGGTAATACCTCGTGACCCTATTCCAATGATGGATACGGGTTGGGGTGTTACAACTAATCTGAGGTCGGAGAGATTATTTTTAATATTATTTTACGTGTTATAACATGGTTATGAGAGTACATGAAAATTTTAGTGAATTAATTTTAGCGATTGCATGCTTAATTTTGAGAAAGGACTAAATCGCGTAAAGTGCGAAAGTGTTGTGCTACAAGCTAAATGTGTTAAATAGCTATGAAACCTTAAAGTAGAGGTCCTTATTGAGTAAAAAGACCAATAAAATTAGTAGTGGCTAGACATGGAATTCAAAAATCATTAATAGTCAAAGTTTGGTGGCATTAGGTAACTAAATGAATAAAAAAAGAAGAAGAAAGATATCATCTTTTCCATCTTCTTCCTCTTCCACCGAAATTTTCAACAAACTTAAGGGTTTTGAGAGCTTAAACTTTCAGCCACTCATTTTTCTTACAAATAAGTGATTTTGATGGCCTTTCTTGATATTTTTTGTACTTTTGGGACCCTTATAGCTTAATCTAGCTAATGGAGGGACTATTTTGTAATAAGGTTGAAATTTTAGGGTTTCACCATAAAATCATTTGTGTTGTTTGCTGAAATATTACGGAAGAAAATGAATCTTGGTTGATAAATAAATAACTTTTGTGAAAGGATTTTCATGAAAACACCTAGGTTGGACCTTTTTGAAGAAGTTGTAAAATAGTTAGTAATTGTGTGAAATAATTGAAATTGTGGGCTGCTATAAGTATAAAAAAGAATTTGGCTAGGCTTGGTTAGTGAGGAAATTTGATGAAAATCGATTTACAAACTTGGGGTAAAATCGTATTTTTGTGAAAGTCTAGGGGTAAAATGGTCATTTTGCCAAAGTATGAGTTATGGAATTTATTGGTTAATTAATGATTAAATTAGTAAATTTTATCATTATAGATCAAGAAAAATGGGATACGATCCTAGACCGGGGAAAAACCAAGTTATTGGATTAAATCGAATCGGTCGACCATATTTTGCGTACCGAGGTAAGTTTTGTATAAATAATGTAACTATATTGTTATTTGGCATTGATTAATTGATATAGCATAAAATGTTTGAATGTGGATTATGAATATGCATGATGAGATTGATGTGGTAAAATCCGGGTGAACCTTAGGAATAGATCAGATATTCATGCCATAACATTAGGGTGTTACGAGAGCCAGTGTAAGACCATGTCTAGGACATGACATCGCCTCGACATGTGAGCCAGTGTAAGACCATGTTTGGGACATGGCATCGGTCTTGATATGTGTCACTGTAAGACCATGTTTGGGACATGGCATCGGCCTTGATATGTGTCAGTGTAAGACCATGTCTGGGACATGGAGTCGACGTCTTACCCTATGTTTGAGGCTCATCGAATATCCTTTAATATTCCACATGGTTCAACGGGAGGTTTACAATTTATGTTAAAATGAGAGTGGTTATGACCATGTTGTAAGTGGTACAGGTACCTATATGAAATTCATGAGATGTGTGCTCAATTTATGTTGTGTGATTAGTAAGGGATAAAAATGAGTAAGTTTGGCTTATAACCATTTATGTATTATGTGCAAATTATAATATGTTGTGAGCATGTTATTGCATGGTAAATCTATTGTTAATTATTTACATGCATCTTACTAAGCTTTATGCTTACCCCCTTTTCCATTCATTTTCTTATAGAGCTGCCTAATTAGCTCGTGAATCAACGGACGTCGGAGGCATCGATCACACTATCAATAGAAGCACTTGGTATAGCTAGTTTTATCATTTGAGTAATGACATGTATAGGGACTTAGTCTTTTTGTGTTTTGTGTCATTGTTAAATTTGGACAAATGTGTTGGCTTGATATGAAACTAGTCATTTTGTATAAGGCCATGAATAATGGCTAATACTGAAATAATTGATATATTCATACGAGAAGGTCTTTCATGAATGTGCAATTTTGGTATGATGAGGCATGTGGTGTGTTAATGCATGAATGGATAAGTGCATTATTGGGTTGTCTAAGTATGTGATAACTGTTGCTTGTGCATGAAGTGCAATGGCCTTGATGTGTGGCTAAATTGGTCATGTGATTGTGTGTAAATTTGTTTTGCTTGGTGAGGTTTAGGTTGGTGCAAGTAAGGGTAGCAATAAGGCTTGGTAAATAGCCTTATATTGTCCACACGGGTAGACAAACGGGCGTGTGTCTAGGCTGTGTGTAACACACGGTCCTCCCCATGGCCGTATAGTCAGGCCATGTGTCCCTTGTACCTTAAGTTGGCTAAGTCAGAATGCTCAGTAGTAACCACATAGGCTAAGACACGGCCGTGTGTCTCAACTGTGTGGAAGACACGGCCATAGGACATTGGCATGTGCCTAGGCCGTGTGAAGTTTGCACCTTGCATGTGAAATTTAAAATTACCACACGGCCTAGCATACGGGCGTGTGCCTTGGCCATGTGACCCTTAAGAGTTGATGACGTCAGAAATAAAATACTAAGGATTTTGCATATGGGCTGAGGCACGGGCGTGTGCCAGGCTGTGCAGAAACCCCTGTAGGTTCGATGTGAAAAATAAATCCATATGGGCAAGGGACGTCCCTATATGTCTAGCCATATGAGTTACAAGGGCCTTCAACATGGCCATGTTAAGTGATCACACGGGCGTGTGACCTTTCCACACGGGCGTGTGCCCTGTTTTTAATGAAATTTTCTAATGTTTTCGATAGTGCTCGGTTAAATCCCGAATTGCTCCTAAAGTGTGTCTTGGGTCTCGTAGGCCTATATTAGGGACTGTAAGACAAAGTTTGAAAAGTTTTAAAATTGATCAAACTTTTATGACTCGTAATTGCATGCTTGTATGCGTTTAAGCAAGGTAACACCTCGTACCCTATTCTAGCGTCTATCATGGGTAAAGGGGTGTTACATTTAGTGGTATCAGAGCTATGGTTTAGTCAGTTTTCGGACTAACCTAGCGCGTGTATGAGTTTAGCTATACATGCCATATTTGTAATATGATAGTGTGACGACTCCTGACAAATTTAAATTATGTTTTAATATAGTAAATGGATCTCGATAGAGCAATGACAGATGATGTAGAAAGTAATGCAATGGCTCCCGCAGAAGGGACCGCGCCAGTCGAAAGTGGGTCTGTGACAATGAGACTAGAGAAGCCTTCCTCCAGATGATAATGCTTGGTATTCGGAGTTTGTTCGTGTGAATTTGAACGCTCCTCCTCCCCTACCTTCTCTAATCCCTCAATCTGCCCCTGTAGCTCCCCAAGTAGTAGAAATGGTTAGAATAGAGAAATCTCTGGTAGACAAAATTCAAAAGCAAGGGGCCGAGGAATTTTGAGCGAATATTGATGATGATCGAGAGAGAGTAGAGTTCTAGTCGGAAAATACTATTAGAGTATTTGATGAGTTGTTGTGTATACCAAAAAAGTGCATGAAGTGTATGGTGTCACTCCTACGAGACTCGGCCTACCAATGGTGGAATACTTTCGTGTCGGTTGTACCGAGAGAGAGGATAACTTGGGAGTTCTTTCAGGAAGAATTCAGTAAAATATATATCACCCAAAGATTTATAGACTAGAAAAGGAAGGAATTTCTCAAACTGAAACAAGGCCGAATGACGGTGCGTGAGTTTGTGAGACTCAGCAGATACGCTCGGGATTGCGTATCTACTGAAGCCATAATGTGTAAGAGGTTTGAGGACGGACTGAATGGAGACATTTGACTTTTTGTTGGCATCCTAGAATTAAAGGAATTTGTAGTGCTAGTTGAGAGATCATGTAAGGCCGAAGAATTGGCCAAAGAGAAGAGAAGGGCTGATATTGAGTCTCGTGACTCAAAGGAAAGACAGTTTGGGAAATCATATCAGTCCTCATCCAAGAGATCGAAAGAGTTTACTACCTGATCAAATGTTTCAGTAAGATTCTCGAGTAGAAATAAGAATAAGCAGCATACGGCATCTAAAGCATAAACCACTTCTATTGCGAGTGTTGGTAGTGCTCGACTAAATAGACCAGAGTGTTCGCAGTGTGGTAGATGACATTTTGGTGAGTGCCAAGGAAATGATAGAGGCTGTTTTAAGTGTGGTTCGCTAGACCATTTCATTCGAAACTGTCCTGAGTTGGATGAGAAAAACAAAAAGCAAGATGTGAGAATGAGTAATACTCCTTCTAGAGGTAGACTGCAAAAGAACTTGGGAAGTGGAGCTAGCAGCAGACGTGTGCCTAGAGATTTAGCCATGAGGTATGAGGGCAGAACGCTTGCGAGGACTTACGCTTTTATGCCCGCAAAGAGGCTTCGTCTCCCGATGTGATTACAGGTACCTTTTCTATCTATGATATACCTGTTATTGATTTGATTGATCCGGGATCCACCCATTCCTATGTTTGCATAAAATTGGTACCTAGTATGAATATGTTAGTTGAGTCTACTGAATTTGTGGTAAAAGTTTCAAACCCATTAGGCAAACATGTGTTAGTTGACCAAGTGTGTAGAAATTATCCATTGACAATTAGAGGTCATTGTTTTCCGACTAACCTCATGTTATTGCCGTTTGATGAATTTGACGTAACCCTTGGTATGGATTGGTTGACTGCACATGATGTAATAGTAAATTGTAGAAGGAAATTTATTGAACTGAAATGTGAAAATAGGGATGTTCTTCGGGTTGAATCAGGTGAACCGGATAGCTTGCCTGTAATGATATCGTCTATGACTGCAGGGAAATGTATGAGAAAAAGGTACGAAGCTTATCTCGCTTTTGTGTTGAATACTTAAGTGTCTAAATTAAAAATTGAGTCAGTGCTAGTGGTATGTGAGTACCCGGATGTGTTTCCGGAAGAGTTGCCCGGATTGCCTCCAACTAGAGAAGTTGAATTCGGTATTGAGTTAGTCCCTGGTACGACACCTATCTCGATTGTCCCATATAGGATGGCTCCGATGGAATTAAAAGGGTTGAAAATGCAATTACAAGAGTTAACGGACAAGGGTTTTGCTAGACCGAGCTATTCCCCGTGGGGTGCTCCGGTATTATTTGTAAAGAAAATAGATGGTTCGATGAGATTGTGTATAGACTACCAGCAGCTCAACAAGGTTACAGTTAAGAACAAGTATCCTTTACTGAGGATCGACTACTTGTTTGATCAATTGAAGGGAGCTACCGTGTTTTCTAAGATATACCTGAGGTCCGGTTATTACCAGTTGAGAGTCAAGGAGCAAGATGTGTCGAAAACTGCATTTCGGATGAGGTACGACCATTATGAGTTCCTTGTCATGCCCTTTGGCTTAACGAATGCACCTGCAGTATTTATAGACTTAATGAACCACATTTTTCAACCGTACTTGGATAAGTTCGTCATTGTTTTTATTGACGATATATTAATTTATTCTCGTGATGAGAGTGAACATGCGGAGCATTTGAGAACTGTCTTGCAAACTTTGAGAGATAAGCAGTTGTACACTAAGTTTAGTAAAAGTAAATTTTGGCTTCGAGAGGTCATATTCTTGAGACATATTGTGTCGGGTGATGGGATTAGAGTTTCCCCGAGTAAGATCTTGGCTATTGTTGAGTGGAAACCGCCAAAGAATGTGTCAGAGATTAGAAGCTTTTTGGGCTTAGCGAGTTACTACAGTGATTTGTTAAAGGATTCTTTATGATTGCTACTCCTATGACGAGGTTGTTGTAGAAAGATATCAAGTTTGAATGGATGGAAAAGTGCCAATAGAGCTTTGAGAAACTAAAGGCCTTGTTAATCGAAACCCCAGTTTTAGTGTAACCGGAACCAGGAAAAGAATTCGTGGTGTATAGCGACGTCTTTTTGAATGGATTAGGATGTGTGCTCATGCAAGAAGGTAAGGTAATAGCCTATGCCTCGAGACAGCTAAAGCCATACAAGAAAAACTATCCAACACACGATTTAGAACTGGCTGCCATCGTGTTTGTATTGAAGATTTGGAGACAGCACTTGTATGGCGAGAAATGCCGAGTATTCATCGACCACAAAAGCCTAAAGTATTTGATGACATAAAAGGAGCTAAACCTACGTCAACGAATATGGTTAGAATTGATATAGGATTATAAATTAATAATTGACTATCACCCTGGAAAGGCGAATGTAGTCGCCGATGCATTGAGTAGGAAGTCATTGTTCGCTTTGAGGGCTATGAATATTCAGTTGTCTGTAACTGATGATGGTGCGATCCTAGCAGATTTGAGAGCTAGACTGATGTTCTTGCAAGAGATTTGTGAAGTTCAGAAGAGAGATAAAGAATTATAAGCCAAGATGGCTCAGTGCGAGACGGGTGTTGAATCAGACTTTCGGATTGTTATCGACGGTTGTTTGATGTTTCGATAGAGGATCTGTGTGCCTAAAGATGATGAACTTAGTCAGAAGATTTTGCAAAAGGCACATAGTAGTTGCTTGTCTATCCATCCGGGTAGTGTGAAAATGTACAATGACTTGAAAAAAATGTATTGGTGGTCGGGAATAAAAAGAGATGTTTCAGAATTTGTTTCAAAGTGTCTAATCTGTCATCAAGTGAAAGCTGAACACCAAGTACCTTCGGGTTTACTTCAACCCATAATGGTTCCCAAGTGGAAACGAGACCGTGTCATCATGGATTTTATGTTCGACTTGCCGTTGACGCCAAGGAAGAAAAATACCGTATGGGTCGTGGTTGATAGGCTAACAAAGTCGGCACATTTTATACCGATACGTACTGATTACTCACTTGAGAAATTGGCTGATTTGTATGTTTACGAAATTGTGAAACTTCATGGAGTGCCCTTGTTGATTATTTCAAATAGAGACTCGAGATTTACATCTCGATTTTGGAAAAAGTTACAACAGGCTTTGGGGAAAAAAATGAATTTTAGCACTGCTTTCCACCCGCAAATCGACAGCCAGTCGGAAAGAGTAATCCAGATTCTTGACGACTTGCTGCGGTGTTGTGTCCTCGAATTTCAAGGTAGTTGGGAAAAGTACCTACCACTGATAGAGTTTGCCTACAACAATAGTTATCAGGCGAGTTTGAAAATGGAGCCTTATGAAGCTTTGTATGGGTGTAAGTGTCGAATGCCTTTGTATTGGACCGAACTTAGAGAAAATCATATTCATGGGATCATATTCATGGGGTTGACTTAGTTAAAGAGATCGAAGAAAAGGTAAAGGTGATTCATGATTGTCTGAAGGCCGTTTCGGATAGACAGAAATCTTACGCGAATTTGAAACGCAAGGAAATTGAGTTTCAAGTCGGTGATAAGGTATTTTTTAAAGTATCTTTGTGGAAGAAAGTCCTCATATTTGGTAAGAAAGGGAAATTAAATCCATGTTTTATTGGACCTTATGAGGTGATTGAGAAAATTGGTCTGGTAGCATATCGATTAGCCTTGCCATCCGAATTAGAGAAGATCCATGATGTATTCCATGTGTCAATGTTGTGTTGTTACCGTTCTGACCCTTCACACGTAATTTCACCAATAGAGGTTGAAATTCGACCGGATATGACCTATGCTGAAGAGCCGGTTAAGATTTTAGATCGGGAAGTCAAGAAATTGAGGAATAAGAGTATAGCACTTGTAAAGGTATTATAGCATAGACATAGGGTCGAGCAAGCCACATGAGAGCTCGAGAAGGCTATGAGAGACCAATACCCGAACCTTTTCACCGGTAAGATTTTCAAGGACGAAAATCCCTAAGAGGGAGAATTGTAACAGCTTGATTTTGAGTCTAGTTGGAATTGTGGTTTTGAAACCACTAATCCGAGGTCAGAGAGGTTATTTTTAATATTATTTTACGTGTTATAACATGATTATGACCGTACATGAAACTTTTGGTGAATTAATTTTAGAGGTTTGCATGCTTAATTTTGAGAAATGACACGTAAAGTGCGAAAGTGTTGTTCTACAAGCTAAATGTGTTAAATAGCTATGGAACCTTAAAGTAGAGGTCCTTATTGAGTAAAAAGACCAATAAAATCAGTAGTGACTAGACATGGAATTCAAAAATCATTAATAGTCAAAGTTTGGTGGCATTAGGTGACTAAATGAATAAAAAAAAAAAACAAAGATATCATCTTTTCCATCTTCTTCCTCTTCCGCCGAAATTTTCAGCAAACTTAAGGGTTTTGAGAGCTCAAACTTTCAGCCACTCATTCTTCTTACAATTAAGTAATTTTGATGGCCTTTCTTGATTTTTTTGTACTTTTGGGACTTATAGCTTAATCTAGCTAATGGATAGACTATTGTGCAATAAGGTTGAAAGTTTAGGGTTTTGCCATGAAATCATTTGTGTTGTTTGCTAAAATATCATGGAAGAAAATGAATCTTGGTTGATAAATAAACAACTTTTGTGAAAGGATTTTCATGAAAACACATAGGTTGGACCTTTTTGAAGAAGTTGTAAAATAGTTAGTAATTGTGTGAAATAATTGAAATTGAGGGTTGCTATAAGTATAAAAAGAATTCGGCTAGGCTTGGTTAGTGAGGAAATTTGATGAAAATCGATTTACAAGCCTAGGGTCAAAAAAATATTCGGGTCAAAAAATATTTTATTATTATTTTTCGTGAGGAAATTTGATGAATAGTAGTTTCGAGACCACATATCTGGGTCAAAAAATATTTTATTATTATTTTTCGTGTTTGTGACACGTGAATTAGCATGTGTGAAAATTTCGTAAGAAAATTTGATCGTTTGTATGTTTAATTATGAAAAAAGGATTAAATCGCAGTAAGTGTAAAAGTGATCATTTATTTGTTTGTAGGCCAAATTGATGTGTTCTTTTAATGGAGAAGTCCTTATGTGGATATTTAACCATTAAAGGCATTAATGGACATTAATGGACATGGTTAGTGCTTTTTGAATGAAAATAAAAAGGCTATTTTGGTAATTGGAATTATTATCATATGTTATAATAAAACAAACATGAAATGGCCATTATTTTTAGCCTTGTTTCACAGAAATTGAGAGACAAAGGTAGGGTTCATAAGCTTTTGAGTATTTGGCCATATTGAAACATAATTAAATGTATGTTTTGTTTCGATTTTTGATGACTTTTATGTTTTTGAGATTGTTGCTTAGTCCTCTATCAAGCCCATGTTGTAATTTGAGAAATTGATGATGTTTATGAAATGTGCCATTGATGAAATGGTGAGCTTTGTGATGATTGATGGTGAAAATTTATAGATATGTGTTTGATAAATATATTTTGTTCTTGAATTTTTGATGAATTTGGCTAAATTGGGCTAAATTATGAAAATGGTATTTTTGAGGGATTAAAATGTGAAAATGATGAAATATGTGGGCTTGAATGGACTAGGGAGAAATTCGGCTATGCATGATTAATTGAAATTTGGTGTATTTGATGATTTTATGAAATAGGGACTTAAATGTCAAAATGTGAAAATATGAGGGCTAATTTGTAAAATGCCCTAATTGTGAGTCCTTGATTGAATTGAATGAGCGTGTGATTGAATGAGTTATTTTTTTAATACGTATAGATCAAGAGAAGAGAAATCAGGACTTGGATCGCGGGAAATCGAAAGTCGACGAGTAATCGACTCTTTTTGACAAATCACACTCGAGATAAGTTCATAAGTAGTAATTTCTCTATAAATGTTGTTAATTGCATTGATATCAAAAGAAATGTGATGAATGCAACCTCGGAGGAGATGGAGATATTGAAATTGATGATATGGAGGTGATAGTAAAGAAAACGATAACGAGAGAGCTCGGTTGAACCATAAGATTAGTTTTGTAACGTAGTGACTCACTAGGATTTAATTTGGCTTCGGGCCATGATACCAGCACTACGGGTGTGAATAATACCTTCATTTGGCTACGGGCAATGGTATAGGTATTATGTGGGAGCGACATTGAGTTGGCTACGGGCCAAGGTATAGGTGCTCTGGGATAATTTACCTTGATTTGGCTACGGGCCATGGTATAGGTATTTATCGATGATAATGTACATGTATTCAATTCCTACTTCGAGTGGTTCAACGAGCGAGCAAAGGTTGTAATTGAGTAAAAGAGGTTAGTACGGATTGAACAAGTACGTATGATGTACTTATAGGTATATGAGATGTTATGAGATGAATTATTGATTCATGGATAAAAGCCTATGGAATGGAGCAAACCATGTCATGAGACATGAGCAAAGGTTTGTGATGATATACTTGTGATGGAATTGAGCAAATGGTTAATTTATGATTGAGTTTGTATATTGAATTACTTGCTTATGACTTACTAAGCTTTAAAGCTTACTTGGTGGGTTATTTTCCTAGTTTATAGATTATTGAAGCTACTGAAGGCTCGAGAATCGTCGAGGATCTTTATCGCACTATCTGAACTCATTTTGGTACCTTTTGTGGTTGTAATTATCAAGTATGGCATGTATAGGCTAGGACTATTTTGAGTATATTTTGAATTGTATATAAGTTAAGCCATGTGATTTGGCTAACTAGTAGTTTGTGATGCTACTTGGTTTTGCTATGTGTTTATGTTGCCAATTTGGTAAGTTTTATAGAACATATATAGCTATTTGGAAATGGTCATTTTGGTATAAACCAAATGATGAATTAGGTAAATTTTGGTCATGAATTGACACGGTTTATGAATGAATTAGGATGCACATGCTTGGTTATGAATAGGGTTTGATATTTGATATGTTTTGATATTGAAAAGATGTATGAATTGGTTGATATGGAATTGGATATATTTATGTATGTTTTGTGCATGAAATTAGCTGAAATTGGGTTGTAAATGTTGGAAATGGTTTCATGTAGGTTCAAGGCAAATTGGGGTGTGAAAAATGGCTTAAACCAAGCCTACTTCATGCCACACAGTCAGAGCACATGAGCATGTGATTAGACCGTGTGACCCCTGTTTTCTAGGTAATTTGGTCAGATTAGCACACGGGCTAGACACACGGTCGTTTCTAGTGACTATGTTATCTCTTTTTTGTAGTCATTAAGGTCAATATAGCTCACGGGCTAGACGCACGGTCGTGTCTAGTGATTGTGTAGCTAACTCAGGATGATATATCGGTTGGACACTCGAGCATGTCCAGAAATTGTGTGAGCCTAGTCAGTGTTGCACATGGACTAAAGTGAGATACGAGGCACGACCATGCAAAGCACACGGCCTAGCCACACGAGCGTGTGCCCTATTTCAAAAGCAAAATTTTTTTTATGATCCGTAAAGTTTTCAAATGTTATTGATTTAGTCCTGACCTGTTTCTAACGCATGATTAAGGTCTCGTGGACCTTCTAAAGGGACATAATAATGATGTTTGAATGTGATATGTTTTTGTTGAATTATAAGTGTATGAAATGCATTTGAATTGTTTCAAATGTTCGGTAATACCTCGTAACCCTAGTCCGACGATGGATACTGCTTAGGGTGTTACAGGGGTAAAATCTTATTTTTGTGAAAGTTTAGTGGCAAAATGGTCATTTTTCCAAAGTATGAGTTATGGAATGTATTGGTTAATGTGGTGATTAAATTAGTGAATTTTATCATTATAGATCAAGAAAAACGGGATACGAACCTAAACTTGGGGAAAACCAAGTTATGGGATTAAATCGAATCGGTCAACCATATTTTGCATACCGAGGTAAGTTGTGTATAAATAATGCAACTATATTGTTATTTGGCATTGATTAAATGATATAGCATAAAATGTTTAAATATGGATTATGAATTTGCATGATGAGATTGATGTTGTAAAATCTGGGTGAACCTTAGGAATAGATCGAATATTCCTGCCATGACATTAGGGTGTTACGAGAGCCAGTGTAAGACCATGTCTAGGACAAGGCATCGGCCTCGAGATGTGAGTAAGTGTAAGACCATGTCTGGGACATGGCATCGGCCTTGATATGTGTCAGTGTAAGACCATATCTGGGATATGACATCGGCACCGATAGATGAGAGCCAGTGTAAGATCATGTCTGGGACATGGCATCGACCTTGATGTATGAGAGATAGTGTAAGACCATGTTTAGGACATGGCATCAACTTGATGTGTAAGCCAGTGTAAGACCATATCTAGGACATAGTGTCAGCGTCTTACCCTATGTTTGAGGCTCATCGAATATCCTTTAATGTTCCAAATGGTTCAACGGGAAGTTTACAATTTATGTTAAAATGAGAGTGGTTATGACCATGTTCTGAGTGGCACAGGTACCTATATGAAATTCATGAGATATGAGCTCAATTTATGTTGTGTGATTAGTAAGGGATGAAAATGAGTAAGTTGTGCTTATAAACATTTATGTATTATGTGAAAATTCTGATATGTTGTGAGCATGTTATTGCATGGTAAATCTGTTGTTAACTATTTACATGCAACTTACTAAGCTTTATGCTTACCCCTTTCTCCTTCATTTTTTATAGTGCTGCCTAATTAGTTCGTGGATCAACGGACGTTGGAGGCATCGATCACACTATCAATAGAAGCACTTGGTATAGCTAGTTTTATCATTTGAGTAATGGCATGCATAGGGACTTAGTCTTTTTGTGTTTTGTGTCATTGTTAAATTTGGCCAAATGTGTTGGCTTGATATGAAACTAGTCATTTTGTATAAGGTCATGAATGATGGCTAATACTAAAATAATTGATATATGCATACGAGAAGGTCTTTCATGAACGTGCAATTTTGGTATGGTGAGGCATGTGGTGTGTTAATGCATGAATGGATAAGTGTGTAAATTTGTTTTGCTTGGTGAGGTTTAGGTTGGTGCAAGTAAGGGTAACTATAAGGCTTGGTAAATAGCCTTATATTGTCCATACGGGTAGACACACGGGCGTGTGTCTAGGCCGTGTGTGACACACGGTCCGCCCCATGGGGGTGTAGTTAGGCCGTGTGTCCCCTGCACCTTAAGTTGGCCAAGTCAGAATGGTCAATAGTAACCACACAGGCTGAGACATAGCCATGTGTCTCAACCATGTGGAAGACACGATCATAGGACATAGGCATTTGCCCAGGCTGAGTGAAGTTTGCACTTTACATGTGAAATTTAAAATCACCACACGGCCTAGCTTACGGGCGTGTGCCTTAGCCGTGTGACCCTTAAGAGTTGATGATGTCAGAAATAGAATACCAAGGATTTTGCACACGGGCTGAGATACCGGTGTGTCATAGCCGTGTGGGGGGTATAGGCCATGGACACGGGCATGTACCAGGCAGTGTGAAAACCCCTGTAGGTTCGATGTGAAAAATAAATCCACATGGGCAAGGGCCACAGGCGTGTCCCTATATGTTTAGGCCATGTGAGTTACACGGGCCTTCAACATGGCCATGTTAAGTGATCCCACGGGCGTGTCACCTTTCCACACGGGCGTGTGCCCTGTTTTTAATAAAATTTTCTAATGTTTTCGGTAGTTCTTGTTTAAATCCTGAATTACTCCTAAAGTGTGTCTTGGGCCTCGTAGGCCTATATTAGGGACTGTAAGAATAAGTTTTAAAAGTTTTAAAATTGATCAAACTTTTATGACCCGCAATTGCATGCTTGTATGAGTTTAAGCATGGTAACGCTTCGGACCCTGTTCCGACGTCGATCACGGGTAAGTGGTGTTACAAGAAAATTTTGGTATCTAATGTGGATTTTTTTTAAAAAAAAATTCCAACACTTCATACAAAAGTTTTTTTTTGTTAGAATGGTATTTTGTTTTAAAATTCACATAAAATTTTTTTATCAAAGTAATTAACAATATTAACTATTTGAAGTAAACATTATAATAAAAATAAAATAGGACCAAATAAATCAGTCCATGTATGAATATTATAACTTGCTTTTATATATACATTCTCTAATTAAAATCATATTCAATTGAATTGTACAATTAATTGATTAATCGATTGAATTCTTAATTGTATTCGTGTTTAAGGTAAACATTATGAAAGGGGGTTGACAAATGGGAATGAGTAAATATGCAAAAGCTACTCGTGTGCCCTGAAAATATCATCTGGGAATCCTGAGATATTTGAATGATTCTCACGTAAGGAAAACTTTTCTCAATATGCAAATCTTTTGCCTTATAAGCATGGCCTGTAAAAATATTATTTGAAGGATTCCCAGGTGAGGAAAACTTTTCAGGCAAGTTGACAATGGGAGAGTGAAAATGCTCCCAACAAGGCGCTTTTTGTCCACTTTACTTAAACACACCTTGCTGGGAGCGTTTTCTTTCTCACAATGTCAACCTGCCCTAAAAAGTTTTCCTCCCCCAAGAATCCTCCAGATATCCTGGGATTCTCGGGATAATATATTTGCAGGCCATGCTTTTGAGGTAAAAGGTTTGCATGTTGTGAAAATGGTTTTTAGGCAAATGTTGTATAAATGGATTGGTAGTTCAACTAGAGACACCATAAGAAAAGTTTGAGCATACTAAAACACAAGTAGGTGAATTTTGCAAGACGTTCCATAAAGCAAAATTTCGTGCAAACACATAATTAGATCAAGTAAGTTTCGATTTTTGTTGTTAATAGATAATTACTACTCTATTTTTTTGCATACTTTTTTTTTTGTTTTAAACATGTGAAACAAGTTATTTGGTTCGAAATGAGTGGACGAGTTAATGCTAATGTTTTATACGATGGTGAAATTCGTGAGACCGATGTTGGGGTCATTTTTCATCAACTTACACAGCGTGATTAGCTTTCAACACGAACATACAATTGCCAGACCTTTGTGAAAGAATTAGGTAGAAAGTCATCGATCTGTAACGGCCCATTTTCAGTAATGTCAGAATAGTGGTTTCATGACCACAAATCCAAGCTAAAAAAAATTATTTTAATATTATTACATGGTCTATATTATGATGGGAAGGTTGCATGAAAATACTGATATGAAAATTTTACTGATGTAGTGAATTACTAGGGAAAAGACGTAATTGCATAAAATGTAGAAGTTGAGTACTAGAAGCTAAAAGGATGGAATAGCTATGAAATTCAAAATTAGAGGTCCTTATATGGTAAATAGACCATCAATCAAAATATGGGAAAATACATTCATCCATGGAATTGGGAAAAAGAAATGGACTAAATTGGAAATAAGGAAAAATAAAAGATGATAATTATCTATATGGAAAAATATCATCATCTTTATTCATCTTCATCCCCAATTTACATGGAAACCCTAGGAGAGAGAGAAGAAACTTTCTTGGCTTAATTGGTAAGTTCCTATATCCCCTTTTTAGTAATTTTTATATTTTTGGAATCGGGATAACTTGTTCTCTCTATTTTGGGGATTAAATTGAAAATTTAGCAGAGTATGAAAATTATGCCATGGATGAATATGCTAGAAATTGAAAGTTTATGGTAGAAAATGAAAGGTTGTTAGTAAATAAACAACTTTTACAAAGTGAAATTGAGTGAAATTGTGAAAAAAGGACTAAATTGTAAAATGATAAAATTCAAGGAAAAATTCTAATTTTTGGGAAAAATAAGTGCTGTAAATGTTACTTATAGAATTCAGCTAGGCTTGGATAGAGGATTTGTAACAGCCTAATTTTCAGTGGTGTCGGAACAGTGATTCGGGATCACTAAATCCGACAAATGAGTAGGAAATATTATTAATTTAGTGAGTATAAGTTATATGTGAAGTTAGGAAAAATTTTGCAATAGTGAATAGTGTACTAAAAATAAATATTAAAATAATTAGAATCGAAAACGAGGTATCGAGACCTCGGGAATTTTAAATCGAGATATAAATATTTTTATAAATATTTATGGAGTATTAATAAGTTAGAATTAAAGTTTCGTCAAGAAATTTTAAAGTTCTGATTGTTAATTGAACAAAAAGGACTAAATTGTATCAAATGCAAAATTGTGAGAAATGATTAAATAGCTTAAATGATAAAAGAAAGAGGGTTTAAAAGGAAAATAGACCCAAGGTCTATTTGGGCTGGACGGCAAGGGCATGAAATCAGCAAGAAAATAAGGAGAATTAAGGGCAAAATTGGAAAATTTTAAAATTTACTTAATAAAGCTAGGACTAAAGTGGAATTATCTAGATTTCTCTTTATTTTTCTACATTCTCATGAGCAAAAACGCCATGGAAGAGTTCCCTTAAGCTGGTTTTTCATATTTTTACTTCAAGTAAGTTCAATTCTTGATTATTTCTTGAAATTTTTGTGTTTTTGTGACTTTTGCAACTAGGTCCACTTGTTGAATTCATTATTTTTTGATTCTATGAAAGAAATTGAAAGTTTCCATGAATATGTGCTGGAAGTAAATGATTATTTGGCATGGAATTAGAGTTTTAAATTGTTTATATGCTGATTTTATTAAAAGAATTGAATAGAAAGTGAATGTTTGAGACCTAATTGTAAAAGAGTTTGAAGTTAGAATTTTATGTGGAAATTCTGAATTTCAATAGTTATGAAATAACTTATAATGTCTATGGAAAGTATTAATAGAGAAAATTATCTTAATTGAGGGGCTAATTGAGCAAGGACTGAATTGTATGAATTGTGAAATTTGGGGCAAAATGGAAATCAATATTTTGCACTAAAACTGTTTTGGACAGCAGCAGTGGTCTAACTTTGAAAAATCACCAAAAATTGTAGAAATCGAATTAGAGAATGAGTAAGATATGGAATTAAATCTTATTGAGTCTATTTTCATATAAAAGAAACAGAGCAAGTAAATGAATTCTGTATTTTGAGATATTTATATTTTTGTGAGACTGGTTTAGAATGATTTTGGGATCCTCTGTTTTGACTTGGAAAAATTATTAAAAATTGTATAAAAATTATTATGGGACATAATTTATGTGGTTAGATTCCTTAATGAGTCTATTTTTATAAGAAACAAACTATAATACCATCTGAATCTTGTATGATGAGATAATTAATTTTTAGTAAAGAAAGGTCGGAACTGTCAGACAGCAGAACAGGAGAGAATCCAATGAATAAATTGTACTAATTGGATGAACCAAAAATTCTGAAAATTTTATGGTAAGAATATGTGTGAGTCTAGTTTCAGGGAAAATTAGTGGATCTTAAATTGGAGTTCTGTAGCTCAAGATAAAAATAATTTAGTGACTATGACACGGATGGACAGTTTTGAATATAAATAAGTAAATAGTGAAATTATTGATAATGTTACTTATAGCATGTTATATAAATTAAGGATGTGGAATGGAGAGGAGGAGGAGGAAAATATGTATGAATATCCAGCTAGCATGGTTAATTTGCATATTTTAGGCTCAGGGACTAAATTGAATAAAAGTAAAACTTTATGGGCAATTTTGTAAAAATGTTAGAAATGACTAATTTGCATGAAATGGATTATTTTATTATTTAAAATTGCAAAATTGAATGGAATTATTAACTTAGTTCAAGATCGGGGGACAAACATGTTTTAAAGATTAAATTGAAAAAGTGTTAAATTTATAGAAAATTTTAATATTTTATAGAATTCATGGGTTGTTATCAATATGTATGAGAATAACGGCAAGAAATAAGGATTAAATTGTAAGAATTTTATTTTCTGAGCCTAAGGATGCAATCGTCATTAATTAAAAGTTCAGGGGCAAAACAGTAAATTTTGTTTAGAGCATTAGTCGAATGTATTAGAACATGAAATAAATGAAAATGACGATCATCTTTATTTATAGAGATTCGGATGACTCAAATATGAGACTAGAAAGTGGAAAAGAAGAGATATAAGATTATTGAAATTATAAACATGAATAAGCAACGAGGTAAGTTAGTGTAACTTGAATTGTATTTTTAAATACATGAAATATCGATATAATGAGTTACTTAATTTATGTTTATGAAGTAAAGGCAAGAGAATAATATTTATCATGACATGTAAATATGTGATTTTCATTGATATGTTGATACAAGAAAATTAAGTATGTTGAGACCATAAATTCAAGTAAAACATGTCGAGAAAAATTAAGCACGTTTAAGGGACAATATGTTTAATTTTAATTGGTTTCAAATATGAATGTTAGATGAAGTAAAATATCTGATAAATAAATCGGTAACTCCGGTAATGCTCCGTAGCTCTATTCCGGTGACGGATTCGGGTTAAGGGGAGTTACAGGATTAAATTGTATGAATTTTATTTTCCGAGCCTAGGGACGAAATTAGAAATAATGAAAAGTTTAGGGGCAAAATGGTAATTTTTTCTAGACATAAATTAAATAAAATGGGATGTGAATTGAATAAAATTGATGATTAGCTTCATTTATATAGATCCAAAGAACTCAAATTCAAAGTTAGATTAAGGAAAAGAAAAGATATCGAATTAGTAGAATTCAAACACGAACAATCGTCGAGGTAAGTTCGTGTAACTTAAATTTGATTTTCATGAAATGCATGTATATGTGGTATGGATGTACAATGAATAGAAACGGATGAAATGGTTGAGAAATTTGATTAAAAGGGGGAAATAAATCCTGGTTGAATAGAGAGAAACTCGATGGATCAATGAAAAAGAGATATTATATGTGAATTGGAAAGGATTTAACCCAGACGGGTAATCCTTATATAGTCCTCCTGAAATATATGTATCATTGAATGGATTTAGCCCAAATGGGTAATCCAGATTGAGCTCTATAGGATATTTATCACTGAAAAGATTTAGCCTAGACTGGTAATCCTGACAAAACTCTTGAGCATATGTTATAGGGGATTTAGCCTAGACTAGTAATCCCACTGTATGAAATGAGGCTCGGGAGTGTGCTCTCTGATATGAATAAATGTGGACTGACAGGATATGAAATTGTACACTACAAGTGTACTATTGAGTATCCATCGAAATTCTGATAAATTCAATGGGATAAACAAGAAAATAAGAAATGGAACATGAAAGGTATAAAGGACATGGAATTGACAAGTATATGGAAGTGATGTAATTGGTTAGCTCATAAATCATTCATTTATATGTTGAAATTACATGATGTTATATGACTAACTCAAAGAGTTGAGGTTGTGTATGATAGGATCAAATTCTATTGCTAGAATGCATATATGATTTAAATTGATGGAACATGTGGTAAGTTATATTCCTGTTACATGAACTTACTAAGCACAAAGTGCTTACTTTATTATTTTTCCCTATTTTATAGTGTTTGGAAGCACGGAAGGTCGAAGATAGGTCGAAGCTTGATCACACTATCAACTCAAACACTTTGGTATATAATAATGCTCTATTTTATGGTAATGGCATGTATAGGCTAAAAATACCAATGTATAAGTGGAAATGGATGGACGTAAACTTAGCCATTGGTATGGCTAATGTTAACTAAATTTTGGGTATGTTTAATAAGTAAATCATGGTTTATACATATGTTGATATGGTTCAAATTGTTAGATTACACATGAAAGATTATGAGGTAAGTTTGGTATTAAATGTGCATGAGAGAATATGGTTATTGTATGATGAAACTGATGGGAAATAATGTATGAATTGTTTGGTTGGTATTGAAATGGTTTGGTGCAGGTATGGGATGAAAATGGGTGAGAAATGAGGCTTGGACATAGCCTTATTTTGTCCACACGTGTAGACACACAGGCGTGTGTCTAGGCCGTGTATGACACATGGTCTGCCACATGGGCGTGTAGCCTAGCCGTGTGTCCCCTGTATCCAAAAATCTGAAAACAGAATACTCAGAATTGAGCACACGGGCAGAGACATGGGCGTGTGTCTCAGCCATGTAAGGCACACAGCCTAGAACATGGGCATGTCTGGAAACACAAAAATATACACACTTTTTCATGCCCTTTTTAACTTAAATTCATGCAAATTCCGTTAAATTCTTATCAGAAAACTAATTAATTATTATAAAATAATTAAATTGAACTCAAATTATGAACATGCTGAATTTTAATTAATTTTATAATTTTTTAATTAATTTTTACTATTTTCGACAGAATTACACAAATGGCTAAAAATGGCTCAGCAGACACTGCCAGAAGCACAAAACTGAGAAGCAATTTAAAGTATTAAGGCGAACTAATTTTCACCCTAAGACAGTCCAAAATTATGTGTATTAATTCATAATATAATTAATTTTAATTTATATCCAATTTAATTTGGGTTAATAAATTATTATTAATTAATTATGAAAAAGTAGTCCAGTTGAACCGAACAGACCAAGAAATGGACAGCCCAAAATCGTCCATATGCTGACCCAAATCAGCTTATTATCTGAATATTTAGCTTGCAAAGAAGCCCTTGAAGACTTGTTCAAGTTGCAAACAAATCCCTCCAAAATTTGTGGCTTTATAGATTTGCCCCAAGCCAAATTTAGCAAAGTTAAAACCACCAACCTTGCCACATGTGTGGTCAGCGAAAGGATGGCTCTTTGGCTGATATTTTTAGCTAATTTTAGAAGCCATCTTCAGCTATAAAAACCCCCTTGGCTGATCATTCAACACATCTCATTCATTCACATCTATTCTCACTTCTCTCACTTTCTCCTTTCATTTTCCCATCCATTTTCCTTTGTTCATTTACGATTTCTTCTCTTGGAAAAGAGGCTTTTATTAGCCATTTGGAGCAGCAAGTAGATGTTCATAGCAGCCTTGGTCGACGAAGACAACAAAGAAGGAAGAACAGAGCGTACTAGTCAAGCCACGGAAAACCACCAGATTTGATTCTTGTTCCCTATCTCTTTAATTTTTGTTGTTGTTATGATGAACATGTCTAAGAATATTTATGTTGTTGGAATGGTTAATTTAATCAATTTAGCTTGAATTTAATTTGTGTTAGGTTGATTGCATTTCGTCCTCTTAAATCATTAAAATCATGTTTATGTTGTTATAGGCCTCGGTAAGATGCTTGATTAAGTAAAAACATGACTAAGTTATTCTTGCATTACAATTGATTGGTAACTAATGAATTAATTATTTAAACAGATTGAAATTGTAATTAATGGACACAGTACTTAATCAGTGCATGTTTAATCATCTAAGGTAGCTAAGGGTTAAATTAGCAATGGTATTTAACGATACAATTGCCTTGCATAACTTGCAAGATTATTGTGATTAAACTGTTTCAAGGTAAGGATATTTTGTTACCTCACATAGTCTTTTATGCTTATTAGATTGAGTTAACTATTTGAATTGACATAGGAATATGTTTAAGAGGTTATTTCAATTTAATAAGTATGTATGTGCAATAACATGTTTACTTATTAAAATCTGTTTTATCGATTGAATTGACATAAGGATATGTACAAGAGATGAATCGATTTCTATAGGTGAGTATGTTCATAAGTTAGCAAATTACCGAGTTGCTATGAATTTATTCGTACCAACATAAACATGAGTTTAATAATTCTAAGTTAAAGAAATGTAATTAATCTAACACAATTATGTCATCTTGATTAAATCATATTTTGAAATCATGCATTAGAACTTTTATTTTCTATTTTATTTAGTTTTACTTAGTCTAAAATCTTAGTTTTTAATCACCCTCTTCAAACAAAATATTTTTCTCCACCCAAGTGTTTTAAATAGCATTCATAAATAATCCTTTTCACAGTCTCTATGGGTACGATTACTCGACATTTACTTGTCACTTTATTACTTGTTGGGATTGTGTACACTTGCACATTTCTGTCGTTTCAAGTTTTTGGCGTCGTTGCCGGGGACTGTTTTAAGAAGTCATTATTTGTGAATTTGTTTTTGCATTTTGGGTTATTTTATATTCAATTTTAACTCACTTAATTTTTCTGTGATTATTTTAGGTGTTTATGAGTATTGATCGAATTATTGATTTACTCTTTGTAAACCCTGAGATAGAAAGAACCTTTCGGTAGTGAAGAAGACAAGCAAATCAGAAAAGGACTGAAGAGATGAATTTTGAAAATCTTAATTAAGGAAATGGAGCAAACCCTGCTCAAAATCCTATCATTATTGCTGATGATAGGGATAGAGCCTTAAGACAATATGACGTACCAGTGTTTCATGATCTTAATCCGGGTATTAGGAGACCTGAAATTGAGGCACAACAGTTCGAGCTAAAGCTAGTCATGTTCCAGATGCTTTAGACAGTAGGCCAATTCAGTGGAATGCTTACCGAAGATCCTCATCTTCACTTAAGACTATTTATGGAGATGAGTGATTCTTTCAAGTTAGCCGGAATACCTGAAGATGCATTACGATTGAAGCTGTTTCCATATTTGCTAAGGGACAGAGCTCGAGCCTAGTTGAACTCATTACCACCAAACTCAATTTCCACATGGCAAGAGTTAGCAGAAAGATTCCTCATGAAGTATTTCCTGCTAGCAAGAATGCTAAGTTGAAGAACGAGATCACTGCCTTCCAACAAATGAATGAGAAGTGCTTGTATGAGGCATGGGAAAGGTACAAAGAGTTATTACGAAAGTGCTCTTATCATGGAATCCCACATTGAATCCAACTTGAGATGTTTTATAATGGTCTTAATGCTCACACGAGGATGGTAGTGGACGCTTTTGCTGATGGTTCTCTCCTTTCTAAGTCTTATAATGAGGCTTATGAAATTATTGAGAGGATTGCCAGCAACAATTATCACTGGCCAACTAATCGACCAGCGTCAGGAAGACGAGTTGCTAGAATACATAAAGTAAACGCTCTTACTTCACTCGCATCTCAGGTATCATCAATATCCTTAATGTTTAAAAACCTTACCACTAATGGGTCTAACAATTTTGCAGCACAACCACCAAATCAATTTGAAAATATAGCCTGTGTATATTATGGGGAAGGACATTTGTTTGAAGAATGTCCATCAAACCCAGAATCCGTATATTACATGGGTAACCAGAACCAAAATTGAGGGAGGCAAGGACTGCAATCCAATTTCTATAACTAATCGTGGCGAAACCACCCAAATTTTTCCTGGAGTAACAAAAGGGTCGGAACCAGTAACACGCCCAACCTAGACCGACCCAGCCACCTACTTTTTGGCAACAAGTTCAGAAACCAACCCAAGCTGAACCATCCAATGGCTTAGAAAATTTGTTGAAGGCTTACATAGCCAAGAATGATGCCTTAATTCAAAGCCAAGTAGCTATATTGAAAAATCTTGAAAGCTAAATGGGCCAGCTTGCTACTGAACTTAGGAACCGACCACAAGGTGCTTTACCTAGTGATACGGAGAATCCGAGGAATCCAAGGAAGGAACATTGTAAAGCATTGAAATTGAGGAGCAGAAAGACTTTAGAGCCCAATTCCGTCGAAGCAAAAAAGGAGCCAGCTAATGTTCAAGACTCAGAAGAAGTTCAACCAAGTGTTGAAATTCCAGTTTCACAATAACTAGAATATGCAAAATTCGACAAAGTAACTTCAGAACCAGCTAATTCTGATTAACTAACAACTCTGTTAGATGCAAAATTGCCACAGAAGACGAATCAACCAATTCCAGTAAAGAAACCTCCACCACCTTACCCTCAAAGACTTCAGAAGCAGAAATAGGAGATTCAATTCAAGAATTTCCTAGATGTACTCAAGCAACTTCATATCAACATCCTGTTGGTTGAAGCACTTAAACAAATGCCAAACTACGTCAAATTAATTAAGGATATCCTTTCTAAAAAATGAAGGATCCTAGATGTTTACCATACCTTGTAACATTAGAGCAACATATTATGGTAAGGCATTATGTAACTTGGGTGCAAGTATCAACTTGATACCTATGTCAATATTTAGAAAGCTAGGGATAGGTGAAGTTAGACCTACTATGGTTACACTTCAATTAGCAGATCGATCCTTAGCACACCTAGAAGGAAAAATTGAGGACGTATTGGTACGTGTAGATAAATTTATTTTTCCCGTTGACTTTGTGGTTCTAGACTTTAAAGTAGACAAAGAAGTGCCAATTATCGACCTTTATTGATGTGCAGAAGGGCGAGCTCACTATACGTGTTCAAGATGATCAGATAACATTTAACGTGTGACACCCCTTACCCGTATCCACGTCAGAACAGGGTATGAGGCATTATTAGACTTAAACACAAACATACGTAAAATTTGGAGCCTTAAAATTTGCGTCCAATTTAAAATTTTTTAAACATATTCATAACATCCCTATTACGGGCCTACGAGGCCTTAAACATACATCGGAGGTGGTTAGGGACTAAACAGAGAACTTTGGAGCACTTAGAAAATTTTTCACCAAAACAGGGTCATACGCTTGTGTGACTTAGATCACGCCCGGAGGGCAGGCCGTGTGGTCACACATGCCTGTGTCACAACCCATGTGAAAAGCATTGAGCATTTTTTTATGACGTCATCAATCATTTAGGGTCACATGGCCAAGTCACACGCCCGTGTGCTAGATCGTGTGGCGAATTTAATTTTTGCATTTATGATGTAGACTTCACACGGCCTGGGCACACGCCCATGTCCTAAGGCCGTGTCTTTCACACGGCTGAGACACATGGTCGTGTCTCTGCCTGTGTGTTTACTACTGGACATTCTGTTTTGCCAAATTTGGTTGCAAGGGACACAAGGCCTATTCACACACCCATGAGGCTGATCGTGTGTCACACACGGCCTAGACACGCGCCCTTGTGTCTGCCCGTGTGGACAAAAATTAGGCTATTTACCAAGCCATTTGCCACCCTGAAACATAAACACATTAATACCAATTTCAGTAACACATATCAAGGCTTAATTATACAACCAAATAACCATGAATTAAGACATCTACACATCAAATACATACCACATTCATCATACATACACATCGCACGTTACTCAACTTAATCATGCAAGCTTGCACCTTCATAACCACATTAACAAGTGAAGTTTAAACATAACTAATATTGGCCAATTCCAAATGGCCTTTTACAAAATGAATCATCAACATTAGTAGGCCAACATTTTTGGCTAAAACAATTATGACACATAACAAAATGAATAAGTCACCTATACATGCCAGAATCTCAAATGTTGGAATCAAAATACCAAAATAATTGTTGATAGTGTGTATGGGACCCCGTTAATCTCCAGACCTCGAGCTAGCTTGACAACTCTATAGGGAAAAGAGAACAGAAAGGGAGTAAGCTACATACCTTAGTAAGTCTATATGCAAATAATAAACATTTTAAACATATAAAACATATAAACACTATGAAAGAATTTGCATAAATCACACTAAGGATTTGTATTCACAACTTACTCATTTCAACCTTACCAAAGGTCCAATATACACATCGATCACATTGCTTACGAATTTCACACTCATACATGTATCAGCTCATAACACAACCATTTCCACTTGCTTTCGTAATATGCCGTATCATTTAACTACCCATTGAAGCACTCGGAATACTAGAGGATACTTGAAGTTTTGCACATAAGTGCCACACTTCTTTGTAGCCGAAGCTACCACTTATCACTTATCACTTATGTAACAGCTCGAATTAGGGGCTAAACAAAATAGTGATTTCAAAACCATGAATTTGAAGTCTAAAATATTTTTCTGATTGAGTTTTGATGTTTATTGGGCGTTTGAATAATTATGTGAAATTTTGGTGCATAAATTTTATTATTTGCATGTCCAATTTGATAGGTTGGACTAAATTGCAATAGGTGAAAAATATGGGTTTTAATCTATAAAGGTACTCGATTGAATTGAGATTTTAAATTAGAGCTCCATATATGGTAATTAAACCATTTTAACCTTGTTTGGACAAAAATGCCCAAGGAAGGGTGGAATACTAAAGGTTTTTAATGAAGGGCATTTTGGTCATTAGTTAATAAAAGAAATAAAAAGGGAAAATAAGGCAAAAATGTGTCCATACTCTTCTTCCCTTGGCCTAACCTAGCAAGAAACCATAGCTAGGGTTTCTTTCAATTCCAAGCTTGATTGTAAGTGATTTCTAGCCCCGTTTTTAAAATTCTTCGTATCTTTGAAATCCTCTTAACTTGCTCTAGCTATTTTTACAACTATTTCAAGCTAGGGTTGATGTTTGAAATTTTACCCATGAATGACATGCATGTATTTTGATGGCTAGTGGTAGAATATGAAAGCATAAAGTGTGATGAACAACTTCTATTAGGTGATTTTTGGTGAAAATTGTAAAAAGGACTTATTTGTAAAAGATGAAATGTGGTGTACATAAATTGTGAAATGATGGAAATTGGGGGATATTATACTAGGAAAAATGGTTTGGCTAGGCTTGAAATGCATGAATATTGAATTAGAATTATAAACTGAGCCTAAAGGCTAAAGTGTAAAATTAAGAAAGTTAAGGGTCAAATTGCAAAATTTGCTATAGGAAGATTTTGGGCTGTTTTGAATAATATAGTGATTAAACGAGCTAAATGTGTCATTATAGATCGAGAAGATTGAGGAATCGACCTTGACAGAGGCAAGGGCAAGGTTTTAGACTAAATTGCAAATTATCGTATTTTGTTATCAAGCTAAGTTTATATATAAGTAATACATCAAATTTAATTCCATAAATATAATTTATTTTATGCTCTAGATAATGTTGAATAACTTCTACAATTTGGTGGATTATGGAAATTCAGTGTTTCCGATTGAACCTTCGAAAAAATGAAAGATACGGATAATGTGTAGCTAGGTCACATGTGTGTTTCCAAAGGTAGGACACCTTGTGTACAAGAGAGCTACGAGATGATAATTTCTTGAGTAGCTAGGTCACATGCATAATACTGGTTGTATACCATGTGTACATGAGAGCTACGGGTTTAAAATAGCTAGGTCGCATGTATGTTACTGAGGGTACATCATGTAGACACGAGAGCTATGTTATATGTAGCTAGGTCGCATGTGTGATTACGAGAGTTGGACACCATGTAGACACGAGAGCTACGGGATTTAATGGCTACGTCACATGGGTGACATTGAGAGTTCACCATGTGTACACGAGAGTCGGATTATGTGTTGGTGGAGCTATGTGCTGAAACCACAGGGTATTGAATGTTATTCCGAAGGGTTCAATGGGAAAGCTTACTAAAAGAGATTTGTATGGCTATGTGGTGTGTAAGTGCAGGTGTATTTATGAGAAAGTGAAAATGTGGGCGAATGTATATGTGTGCATGGGTGCATGTGAACTTAGAATTATATAAATGATGTGTTTGGTATGTATATAATATTGGTAAGATAATGTGGTAAGTTGATATGTGATGATATGATTTTTAGTGATTAAGAGAGTTGGTATGATGTTAATTATTTGTATATAGACTTATTAAACTTCTTAAAGCTTACTCCTTTCTCTTTTTCCTTATTCTATAGATTAGTCAAGCCAACTCGGAGATCGGGAAGCGCTGAAGGATCACCCACACTATCCACAACGTCCTTTTGGTATTGTAATATGTACTCTTTTGGACTATGGCATGTATAGGGACTTAGTGATGTTGTAAGTGTCATGTTGGTTTGGCTATATTGTGGCAATTGTCTTTTGAAAAGTCATTTTGTAATTAAGGCCATGTGATTTGGCCAATATTGATATTGGTTTATTTATAGATCCTTATGAGGTAATTCATGGAATGCTTGGTGTGTTTGTGTATGGATAAGTTGAAATTGATGATTGATGGTTAAATAAGGTTATTTGGATGCCTAAAAATATGCATGGTATGTGATTTCAAAAATGGTAAAGTTTTTATGTGTTTTGGGGCAAAGGATGGCTTAGAAAATAGCCTAACTTAGGGCCACACGGCCAGCCACCACGGCCATGTGTGTAGGGCGTATGAACTTTGCATGAAATGTTCAGAGAATACGAACGTCACACGGCCTCGTCACATGGGCGTGTCCCGTGGCCGTGTGACCAAAATTCCATGCTGACGTCATAAACATAATACCCCAGTTTTTCACACCGAGAGAGAGCACGGGCGTGTTCAGGCCGTGTAAAGGACATGGACCAAAGACACGGGCGCATGACCGGCCGTGTAAAAACCCCTGTAGGTTCGAAATAAAAAATAATTTTCCAATAATTCAACACAAGTAGGGGACACGGGCGTGTGTGACCACACGGCCTTCCCACACGAGCGTGTCCCTATCTCACACGGGCGTGTGCCCTGTTTTTAACTTAGATTTCCAAAATTTTTTTAAGTCCTCGGTTGGGTCCCGAACCACTCCAAGATTATATTTTGGGCCCCGTAGGCCCATTTTAAGGATTGGATGATATATTAAGGAGAAGTTTTAATTTAGAATGAAATTTTATCGCTCAACTTTGTATGATTGGTTGTGATGTTGTCGGGTAATGCCTCGTACTCAGTTTCAGCGTCGAACGCAAGTAAGGGGTGTTACATTTAGTGGTATCAAAGCTATGGTTTAGTCGGTTCTCGGACTACCGTAGCGTTGTGTATGAGTCTAGCTATACATGCCATAGATATATTGTAATAGTGTGGTGACTCTTGACCTTTCTAAACTATGTTTTGGTTTTTATATAATAATGGATCCCGAACAAGCTGCGGCTGATGATGCTGCTAGTAACGCACTGGCTTCCGAGCAAGGGACCGTGCCTGTAGAAAGTAGACATGAGACTTTGAGTCAAGGAGACGAGGCTTGGGATGCCTTTCTCCGAATGATGAATGAATGGTATACTAGTTTTGTTAGAGCAAATCCTAATGTTCAACCCCCTCTTCCCCTACCTATATCACAACCGGTCCCCGTAGCCTCACAGGGAATTAACTTGGTAAGGGTGACTAAACCTCCGGTGGATAAAATCCTTAAAAAAGGGGCCAAAGAGTTTAGAGCTAATATCGATGATGATCTAGAGAGGGCAAAGTTCTGGCTCGAGAATTTCATACGGGTATTTGATGAATTATCTTGCACACCTGAGGAGAGTTTAAAATGTGTTGTATCTTTGCTGAAAGACTCAGCCTATCATTGGTGGAAAACATTGATATCTATGGTCCCGAGGGAAACAGTGACATGGGATTTCTTTTTGGAAGAGTTTCGAAAGAAATATATAAGTTAAAGATTTGTTGATAAAAAATGGAAGGAGTTGCTTAAGCTGAAGCAAAGAAAGATGACGGTAGCTGAGTATGAACGTGAGTTCGTTAGGCTCAGCAAATATGCACAAGAGTGTGTTTCTACCGAGGTAATGATGTGTAGAAGGTTTGAAGATGGGCTTAATGAAGACATCAAAGTGCTTGTGGGAATTCTAAAATTAAAAGAATTTGTGGGGTTGGTTGATAGAGCGTGTAAAGCGGAAGAGTTAAATAAAGAAAAGAGGAAAGCTACTAATGAGGCTCAAGATGCCCAAAAGAAGCCGATGAGTAAGTCCTTTCAATCTCAATCAAAAAGATCTAAAGAAATTAATCCTCGAATGACAGCTTCAGTGGGGTATTCACATCGAGATCGGGGAAAAACATATAGCTTATAAAGTCCAGGGTACTTCGATGGCCAGTTTGGGTAATGTGAGATCTGATATACCTGAATGTCGGAATTGTGGTAGACGACATACTGGTGAATGCTGGGGAATAAACCGGGCTTGTTTCAACTGTAGTTCCCTAGATCATTTTGTTAGAGGTTGCCCTGAGAAAGTGGGAAATGAGAAATTTCAAAGTGCTAGACCGAGTAACACTACTAGTAAGGGTAGACCGCAAAGGAATATCAGAGGTGGATCTAGTAGTAAAAGCATAGCGAAGGATACGGTTACGAGATCCGAGACAAGAACACCTGGTAGAGTTTATGCTATGCGAGCTCGTGAGGAAGCATCATCTCCTGATGTGATTACAGGTACATTCTCACTTTATGATACTGATGTTATTATTCTTATATTTGCATGAAATTGGTGCAGAGTAAGAAATTGCTTCTTGAGTTAACTAAATTTGTGATTAAAGTATCGAACCCATTAGGCAAATTTCTGCTGGTAGATAAGGTTTGCAGGAATTATCCTTTGATGATTCAAGGATACTGTTTTCTGGCTAATCTGATGTTGTTCCCATTTGATGAGTTCGACGTTATTTTGGGTATGGATTGGTTAACTTTACGTGATGTCAAGGTGAAATTCTTTGGGTTGGAACAAATGAGTCAAATAAGATGCCGGTGGTGATTGCTTGTATAATTGCTTAGAAATGTATAAGAAAAGGGTGCGAAGCTTATCTAGTATATGTGTTGAATATTGAGGTGTTAGAATTGAAACTTGAATCCTTACTAGTAGTTTGTGAATTTCCAGATGTGTTTCCAAAAGAGTTACCTGGGTTACCCCCTGTCAGAGAAATTGAATTTGCCATTGACTTGTTACCTGGGACTGCACCTATTTCCATTGCTCCATACAGGATGGCTCCGACTGAATTGAGAGAGTTAAAGGCTCAGTTTCAAGAATTGACAGACAAAGATTTTTTGAGACCAAGTTTTTCTCCATGGGGTGCTCTTGTATTGTTCGTAAAGAAGAAAGATGGATCGATGAGGCTTTGTATTGATTATAGGCAACTCAATAAGGTAACTATCAAGAACAAGTATCCATTACCGAGAATTGATGATTTATTTGACCAATTAAAGGGAACAATGATATTCTCTAAGATTGATTTGAGATCTGGTTATTACTAGTTGAGGTTAAGGAATCCGATATGCCGAAGGCCGGCTTTAGAACGAGGTATAGACACTACGAATTTCATGTCATGCCTTTTGGTTTGACTAATGCACCGACTTATGGATTTAATGAACCGGATTTTTTGACAATATTTGGATAAATTTGTGGTGGTATTCATAGATGATATATTGGTCACACGGACTTGTCTTGTGGCCGTGTGACCAAAATTGCATGTTGACGTCATAAATAGAATACCCCAATTTTTCACACGGGGAAAGAGATGACGTGTTGAGGCCATGTGAAGGACACGGACCAAGGACACGGGCATGTGCTCAGCCATGTGAAAACCCCTGTAGGTTTAAAATGAAAAATAATTTTCCAATAATTCAACGCAGGTAGGGGACACGGGCATCTACCCTGTTTTTGACCTAGATTTCCAAAATTTTTATAAGTTCTCAGTTGGGTCCCGGACCACTCCCAAATTATGTTTTAGGCCCCGTAGGCCCATTTTAAGGATTGTATGATTGGTTGTGATGTTGTTGGGTAATGCCTCGTACTCTGTTCTGATGTCGAACCCAGGTAAGGGGTGTTACAACTTAAGAGCTCACTCTCGAGCTAACACAGGTCTACTCACACAAGCTGACGGTCGTGATGTAGCTACACAGTGCTGCTCACACAAGCTGACAGGTATCCGCAACCCAGATCGCTTAATCACTTAAACATTTAGTTCCCTAGTGACATGTCACTCGTATCCTATTCTATTCTTAAGGTTCAATTGAGATTTTCCACTCATATTTATCACTTATCGAAACTTTATTACATACAATCGGAAATTCTCATTCACTTATCACTTATCGAACTTTGTCAATTTCACTCGAAATATCATTTACAAAATTCATATAATATATATAACATGTAAACATAGATTAATGATGCATTATTAACATACAAACTTACCTCAGTACAAAAATAGCAATTTTGCGATTTAGTCCACAACTTTGTCCTCTCCCCGATCTAAGTCAATTCCTCATTTTTCTTGATCTATAATGACATGTTTAGCTTACTTGTTACTCACATTATTCAATTTGACCCAAAAATCATATTAAGGCAAATTTATGTTTTTGCCCCTAACTTTTCACTTATTTACACTTTAGTCCTTAGGCTCGCAAAATGAAATGTATTCATTTTTCTCAAAACCCAAGCCTAGCTGAATTTCTCAAAACCCAAGCCTAGCCAAACCTATCTCATGCTTATAACAACCCACATGCTCTTTCAAATCAAATTTTTACAACCTATTTTACAACTTTTACAAATAGGTCCTTTTGGACGTTTTCACCGAAAATCACTTAGTAAAAGTCGTTTATTACACAACTAACATTCATTTTCTTCCATTAGACATCAAAATACATGTATGTCATGTATGGGTAAATTTTTAAACATGAAACCTACTTCAAATTAATGGTAGAAATAGGTAAATCGGGCGATAACGACTTCAAAAATGTAAAGAGCATTAAAAACGGGGCTAGGATGGACTTACTATCAAGCTTGAAAGTTGAAGAAACCCTAGCTATAGAGAGCTTGAGAATTTTGGCCAAGGTGGAAGAAGATGGACGCCAATTTTAACTTATTTATCCCTTTTTATTCTTTTATTAACCAAAAGACCAAAATGCCCTTCACTTAAAACTTTGATGTTTTGTCCCTTTCATGTCTATTTTTGTCCAAACTAAGCTATATTGGTCTAATTACCACATAAGGACTTCTAATTTAAGAACTCATCACAATCAAATCCCTTTAGCGATTAAAACACACATTTTACAACTTTTACAATTTAGTCCTAAAAATCAAATTGGACACTTTATCACTAAAATTTCTTAACCAAATTTTCACACATGCATTCAATCGTATAATAAACCTCAAAACTTTATCGCAATAAAATTTTCTACTTCAGATTCATGGTTCCGAAACCACTGTTCAATTTTGGCCCTAATTTAGGCTGTTACATAACATTTTTAAGTCTATGCGATTTCCTAACAAATTTGATTATTGTTCTGTAGTGTCCAATTTAGAGGATTTAATCATGGAGAGGGAACTCAACTATGTTGAGGATCCATTAGAATAGATTTTGATATCAAACCCTCCAAATGACGAAGAGGAGGATGAATACTTAGATTTGCTAGAAACTAATCAAAGGGGATTTAATATGCAATCATGTTTTGAATCTTTGGAGTTAAAGAATAGGGATTATGCCCAACCATAAGACTCGAGAGAAGAGCCACCTAAACTAGAACTCAAGGTACTACCTTTACATTTAAAATATGTTTATTTAGGTAACGTTTCTACTTTGCCTGTGATTGTTTCAGTAGAATTAACTACTAAGCAAGAAGAGAAACTCATCCTAGTTTTGAAAAAATTCAAGAAGGCTATCTGATAGATCATAGCCGATATTCGCTATATTAGTCCATCTGTATGCATGCATAAGATTATCCTAGAAGATGGCAAAAAATGGATGATTGATGGACAATGAAGACTGAACCCTATCATGAAGGACATGGTGAAAAAGGAAATCATGAAATGGTTAGATGCGGGTATAATTAACCCCATCTCAGCCAATTTATGGGTAAGTTCAGTCCAGTGCATGCCAAAGAAAGGAGGTATTATGGTCGTTGAGAATGAGAATAATGAGCTAATACCAACTAGAATGGTTACGGGATGGAGAATATGTATAGATTACCGGAAGCTGAACAAGGCGACCAGGAAAGATCACTTTCCTTTGTCGTTCTTGGATCAGATGCTGGATAAACTCGCGGGGCGAGACTATTACTATTTTCTTGATGGATACTTGGGGTATAATCAGATTACAATAGCACCAGAAGATCAATACAAGACAGCATTCACCTGCCCGTATGGTACATTCACATTTAGACACATGCCATTTGGTTTATGTAATGCACCTGCTACATTTCAAAGATGTATGATGTCTATTTTTACTGACATGGTTGAAAAATATTTGGAAGTTTTTATGGATGATTTTTCACTATTTGGAGATACTTATGATGATTGCTTAACCAATCTAGCCAAGGTACTTAGGTGATGCGAGGAAACAAACCTCATACTTAACTGGGAAAAGTGTCATTTCATGGTACGAGAAGGTATTGTTCTAGGCCATCGGATAACGAGACATGGAATCGAGGTAGTTAAAGCAAAGGTAGATATTATTGAGAAACTCCCACCTCCAACATCTATAAAGGGTGTTAGGAGCTTTTTGGGCTACGCCGGTTTCTATCGAAGATTTATCAAGGACTTCTCCAAAATTGCTAAACTTTTATGCAAATTATTGGAGAAGGACACGACGTTCAAATTTGGTGAGAAGTGCTTAAAAGCTTTCAACGATTTGAAGAGTTGGTTAATTTTGGCACCCATAATTGTTACACCAGAATGGGATTTTCCATTTGAATTGATTTGTGACGCAAGTGACTTTGCGATCGGAGTTGTCATGGGCTAGCGAAGGAACAAAGTTTTTAACCCATCTACTATGCGAGTCGGACTCTAACAGGAGCTCAATTGAATCATACAATAATAGAAAAAAAGTTACTTACTATTGTGTTTACTTTTGACAAGTTTCGATCTTGCCTTATAGGTACCAAAGTGACTATTTATATGGATCACTCGGCAATCAAGTATTTACTTGCCAATAAAGATGCTAACCAAGACTGATCCGATGGGTACCTCTACTTTAAGAATTTCATCTAGAGATTCAGGATCAAAATATAGTAGAAAATCAAGTAGCAAATCACTTGTCCAGATTAGAGCCACAAGAAGGGAATTCTCCTCTTATACCAATTCAAGAGACATTTCTAGATGAACACATACTGAAGGTTAATCATGTCCATAATACCCCTTGGTTTGCTGAAATTGCTAACTATTTAGCTTGTGGTTTGTTGCCAATTGATAAGACATATCATCAAAGGAAAAAGTTTCTTCATGATGTGAAGTACTATTTCTGGAAAGAGCCATATTTGTTTAAAAAATGTGCAAATCAAATGATCAGGAGATGTGTGGAAGAAGATGAAGTACATAAGATTTTATACCATTGTCATTCAGCTCCGTATGGGGAACGCTTCAAAGGTACACGTACTACGGCCAAGGTATTGCAAGCCGGATTCTTTTGGCCAACACTCTTCAAAGACGAATATGCTTTTGTAAAGAGTTATGATCGATGTCAAAGGGTCAAAAATGTCACCAACAGCGATGAGATGCCTCGAACAAACATCATTGAGTTAGAATTGTTCGATGTTTGGGGTATTGACTTTCTCGGTCCTTTCTCTCCATCTTTTGGTCAATATTGGTAGTAGTAGACTATGTGTCTAAGTGGATTGAGGTTGAGGCATATCCAATAAATGATGCAAAGGTTGTGATGAAGTTTCTGCAGAAACATGTGTTCATAAGGTTTGGAACCCCCAGAGCTATCATTAGTGATGCAGGGTCCCATTTTGTGAACAAGTGGTTAAAATGGTTATTAGATAAACATGGAGTGAAACACAAGGTCACTACAGCTTACCATCCGTAGACGAATGGGTAAGCTGAACTAGCAAATAAGGAGATCAAAGGCATACTTGAGAAGGTAGTTTGTCCATACCCCGTGTAACTCTCTGTTTATGACGTCATCAGCCAAATGAAACCACACGGCCAAGCCACAAGTCCGTGTACTAGGCCGTGTGATGAATTAAATTCTCATAAAATAAGTGCAGGCTTCATGCGCCATTGGCACACGCCCGTGTCCAAAGTTGTACCGTCCTCACAGCTTAGACACACGCCTGTGTCTCTACCCATGTGCTCCATACTGGGCATTCTGTTTCATAAAATTAAGTTGCAGGGGACACACGACCTGTTCACACACCTATGGGGCTAACTATGTGTCACACACGGCCTAGACACACGCCCGTGTGTCTATCCGTGTGAACAAAAATAATGCTATTTCCCAAGCCATTTGCCACCCTGAAACTCAATCACACTTATACCAATTTCAACCACATATAGCATAACATAATTTAGCAATCTAACATCCTCAAATTATGTGTCATAACCATCAAGCAACACATCACATACTTATCCATCCAAACATGCAATAACCACATTCATGAAAGACAACATCATTTTATCATAAACGAGACCTATATTAGCCAACTTTTTTATGGTCTTATATAAAATGAATTAATTATCATTATAAGCCACACATTTGGCTAAACGAATATGACATATAACAAAAAGACCAAGTTCCTATACATGCCATAAACTTAAGAGGTTTGTATTCACTTTTACCCCACGATGGTAGCTTGATAGTGTGATAACATCTCCGGCGATCTCCAACTCGAGCTAGCATACAACCCTATAAGATATGGGAAAGGAAAGGGAGTAAGCTACATAGCTTAGTATGTAATAGTCCGAATTAGGGCCTAATTGAAACAGTGGTTTTGAAACCACAAATCTAAAATATAAATTTTATTGCAATGAATTTTTATGGTTTATGATATGATTGAATGCATGTGTGAAGATATCGTTAATAAATTTTATCGATAAAGTGTCCGATTGAGTTATTAGGACTAAATTGCAAAAAGTATAAAATGTGTGTTCTAGAAGCATTGAGTGCTTAATTGAAATGAAATCATGAACTAGAGGTCCTTATTTAGTAATTAGACCATTAAATGTTAAGATGAACAAAAATAGACATGGAAGGGTAAAATTTTAAAGAAATGCCTTAAGGGCATTTTGGTTATTTGGTTATTTAATGAATTAAAAAGGGAAAATAAGTCAAGATTTTGTCCATCTTCTACCTACCATAGCCGAAACTTGGGGAGAACACCTTAGCTAGGGTTTCATTCATTTTCAAGCTCCAAGTAAGTGTCTCCAAGCCCCGTTTTTAATGTTCTTTTTATTTTTGAGATCGTTGAAGCATGGTCTAGCTATTTCTACCATTATTTTGAGCTAAGGTTCATGTTAAAAAATTTACCCATGTGTGACATGCATGTATTTTGATGTCTAATGGTAGAAAATGAAAGTTTGATGTGTGATAAACAACTTTTACTAAGTGATTTTAATAAGATTTTATGAAAATGACCTAATTGTAAAAGTTATAAAATATGTGTGTAAAGATGTGATTTAGTGAGAATTGTGGGCTGTAATAGTTAGGAATATGAATCAGCTAGGCTTGTATGTCAAGGAAATTGAGTACATTTCATTTTACGAGCCTATGGGCAAAAACATAAATATGTCAAAGTTTAAGGGTAAAAGTGTAAATTTTGTTATAGTGTAAATTTTGGATCGAAATAAGCAATGTGATAATTAAACAAATTAAATTTGATATTATAGATCAAGAAATATGTTATTAATGTTCATTTATTTGCATATAAACTTACTAAGCTATTTAGCTTACTCCATTTCTTTCCCTTTTCTTATAGTGTCACTTTGCTAACTCGGATTTGAAGATTGTTGGAGATCCGCTTGGCACTATCACGTCATCATCTTTGGGTATACTAAGTTGATAATTTTGAATTATGGCATGTATAGGAGACTTGTTTATTTTGTTATATGTGTGATAGTTTAGTCGGCCAAGAATGTTGGCTTATTTTGACAAATGATCATTTTGTATAAGGCCATTAAAAGTTGGCCAATATTGGTATTTGGTGTATGCATATGATGATGTTGTTTATGAATGTGGTGTTGTATGTTTTGGTTGACATTGTGTGATGTTTATGTGTGATAAATGAGGTGTGTGAAGGTTATGTTATTAGTTTAGATATGGACAATTTGGTTGTATGAAAACATCATGGATTGTGTTATTGGTTTCGTATAAGTGTGTTTGTGTTTTAGGGTGGCAAATGGCTTGGTAAATAGCCTTATTTTTGTCTACACGGGCGTGTGTTTAGGCCGTGTGTGACACACGGTCAGCCCCATGGGCGTGTTGATAGGGCATGTGTGCCCTGCACCCTAATTGTGTAAAACAGAATGTCCAGTAGTAAACACACGGGCAGAGACACAACCATGTGTCTCAGCCGTGTGAAGGACATGGCCTTAGGATATGGGCATGTGCCTAAGCCGTGTGAAGTCTCCACATTAATTGTGAGAATTAAATTCACCACACGTCCTAGCACACGGGCGTGTGACTTGGCCGTGTGACCCAAATTGTTTGCTGATGTCATAAACAGAATGTCAAGGTTTTCACACACGGGATAAGACACAGGCGTGTCATGGCAGTGTGAGGTATACGGGCCATAGACATAGGCGTGTGCCAAGCCGTGTGAAAACCCTTGTAGGTTTGAATTGAAAAATAAAATCCGCACGGGCTAGGGACAAGGGTGTGTGTGACCAGACAGGCGTGTTCCCTTCCACACGAGCGTGTAGCTCTGTTTTGAGCAAGAATTTTCTAAGTGTTCGAAAGCTTCCAGTTCAGTCCCGAACCACTTTATATGTATGTTTTGGGTCTCTAGACCCATAATAGGGACGTTATGAATACGAATAAAAAGTTTTAAAATGGAATGAAAATTTATGGTCCGATTTTATGAGATAAAGCATGTTAAGTTCGGTAACGCCTCGTACCCAGTTCTGGCGTAGAATACGGGTAAGGGGTGTTACATAGTAAGTTTATATGCAAATAATAAGCATCTTAAAACACAACTTAATCATGCAATTATAACATAAATGTCATTTAAAAATCTCATAGTTATAACTTGCTTAAACACAACCTTACTAAGAGTTCATCACCTATCAAGTTCGTTACTTATAAAATAAATTGCTATATCATAACTCAATTTGGCCCGAAAGCCAATACACAACTGTCAATTGAATTTACCATGTATTTCATATATCACAAGCATAGCCCAATAATCACAAGGCTTTCACCAAAATCATTCTCATGGAAACCATCAACTCACAATATCATGTAGTCAGTACTTATAAACTTTATGTACATACATGTATCACTTAATTTGTAACATAGCCACATATACTTTCACATCTTTGACTTATCCCGTTGAACACTTGGAATACTAACGTATACTTGGAAAGCTTGCACATATGCGCCACATATATGTAGCCGAAGCTACCTCTTATCACATTTCACATATAGGCTCATTCTCGAGCTAGTCACGGGTATGCTCACACAAGGTGACAGGTATCTGCAACATATGCAGGACTACCTAGCCATTGGTAATGTACAAGACCAGCACCCGGACATCACATAATCACATAATTACACACATAGGTTCCTAATGACATGTCACTTGTATCCCATTCTATTCCTAAGGTTCAACCAGGATTTTTCCTCACTTATCACTTATCGAACTTTATCAAATGCATTCGTTAGATCATTTATATAATTCATGCAATATATAAGCATATAAACATAAATTAATGATGCATTATTTACATACAACTTACCTCGATACCAAAAATGGTGAAAAAGGACCTAACCGTCAAATATTCGTTTTTCCCTTGTTCTAGTTTCAAACCTCATTTCCTTGATCTACAATAACAAATTTATCTCACTTATTAGTCACATTATTCAATGTGACCCAAAAATCATATTATGGTAAAATTATGTTTTTTCCCCTAAACTTTCACATATTTACAAATTAGTCCCTAGGCTCGTAAAATAATTTTTATTCAATTTCTTTGTACTTTGAGCCTAACCAAACCATTTTCTTGCTTACAGCAGCCCACATTTTCCATTAAAACATATTTTTATGACACTTTTTATACTATTTTACAAATAGGTCCTTTTATGCATTTTCACCGAAAATCACTTAGTAAAAGTTGTTTCTCTAACCATAAATATGCATAATCTACCATTAATCATCAATATACACAAATTTCTAACATGGTTCAAACCCTATACCTTCATCATATCTTAAATAACTGGTAGAAATAGATAGATCTTGTTACCAGGATTTCAAAAACGTAAAAATCATTAAAAACGGGGCTAGAACGGACTTACTATGGAGCTTGGAAGCTTGGCCAAACCCTAGCTATGGCTTCTCTTACTATATTCGGCCATGGGGTTGAAGATGGACAAAATGGGCTTTTATTTTGTTTATTTAATCATTTAATCACTAAATGACCAAAATGCCCCTAACTTAAAAGTATTCTATTTCACTTATTTCATGTCCATTTTTGTCCAAAAATTTAATCAATGGTCCAATTACCATCTAAGGACCTCCAATTTAAAATTTCATAACAATTAGGCACCTCTAGCTTCTAGAATTCAAGTTTTGTACTTTTTACAATTTAGTCCTTTTAACTAAATTGAGTGCCCAAACATCAAAATTTTCAAACTAGATTTTCATGAAATTATTTTGTGAAATCGTAGACCGTAAAAATATAATAAAAATAAAATTTTCCTCGTCAGATTTGTGGTCCCGTAACCACTGTTCCGACTAGGCCCAAAATCGGGCTGTTACATGAGGGCATAAGTTAAACTTAATGATTGCAGCTTAGTCTTGAATAAGGGAATAAAATCAAATTGGTAAGGGTTGACATGTCTTTGTTAAGGAAGCATTTAGTCTAATTTTTCTATTATAATAGTTGTTGAGATTAGTTTGAATGATATGTATACTTAAGTAGCATAAAAATCAAATTTCTTATTTTTGAGCATAAGTATACTAAAATCATAGTTTTTGAAAGAATGTTGTTCTGAAGGATTTTTTCAAAGGTCTTTCTGAGAAAATTCTTTTCAAATTTGTGCATTACTCGGGACGAGCAATGAATTAAGTTTGGAGGTGTGGAAACACAAAAATATACACACTTTTTCATGCCCTTTTAACTTAAATTCATGCAAATTCTGTTAAATTCTTGTCAAAAAATAATTAATTATTATAAAATAGTTAAATCAAACTCAAATTATGAACATGCTTAATTTTAATTAATTTTGTAATTATTTTTTATTAATTGTGACTATTTTCGACAGAATTGCCCAAAGGGCGAAAAATGGCCCGGTAGACACTGCTAGAAGCACAAAACCGAGAAGCAATTTGAAGTATCGAGGTGAACTAATTTTCAGCCTAAGAGGATCCAAAATTATGTGTATTAATTCATAATATAATTAATTTTAATTTATATCCAATTTAATTTGGGTTAATAAATTATTATTAATTAATTATGAAAAAGTGGTCCAGTTGAACTAAACCGAGTGAACTGAACCAACCAAGAAATGGACAGCCCAAAACCATCCATATGCTGACCCAAATCAACTTATTAGTTGAATATTTAGCTTGCAAAGAAGCCCTTGAAGACTTATTCAAGTTGTAAACAAATCCCTCCAAAATTTGTGGCTTTATAGATTTGCCCCAAGCCAAATTTAGCAAAGTTGAAACCATCAACCTTGCCACATGTCTGGCCGGCCAAGGGATGGCTCTTTGGCTGCTATTTTTAGCTAATTTTAGCAGCCATATTCAGCTATAAAAAC
Organism: Gossypium stocksii; assembly: GCA_020496765.1. NCBI lineage: Eukaryota > Viridiplantae > Streptophyta > Magnoliopsida > Malvales > Malvaceae > Gossypium > Gossypium stocksii. Next base: position 85,684,434 of record CM035623.1, read on the forward strand.
CCCCTTGGCTGATCATTCAACACATCTCATTCATTCACATCTATTCTCTCTTCTCTCACTTTCTCCTCTCATTTTCCCATCCATTTTCCTTTGTTCATTTGCCGATTTCTCCTCTTGGAAAAGAGGCTTTTATCAGCCATTTGGAGCAGTAATTAGGTGTTCATAGCAGCCTTGGTCGACGAAGACAACAAAGAAAGAATAACGGAGCACACTAGTCAAGCCACGGAAAACCACCGGATTTGATTCTTGTTCCCTATCTCTTTAATTTTTGTTGTTGTTGTGATGAACATGTCTAAGGATATTTATGTTGTTGGAATGGTTAATTTAATCAATTTAGCTTAAATTTAATTCGTGTTAGGTTGATTGCATTTCGTCCTCTTAAATCATTAAAATCGTGTTTATGTTGTTATAGGCCTCGGTAAGATGCTTGATTAAGTAAAATCATGACTAAGTTATTCTTGCATTACAATTGTTAGGTAACTAATGAATTAATTATTTAAACGGAATGAAATTGTAATTGATGGACACAATACTTAATCAGTGCATGTTTAATCATCTAAGGTAGCTGAGGGTTGAATTAGCAACGATATCTGACGATAAAATTGCCTTGCATAACTTGCAAGATTATTAAGATTAAACTATTTCAAGGTAAAGGATACTTTGTTACCTCACATAGTCTTTTATGTGCTTATTAGATTGAGTTAATTTTTTGAATTGACATAGGAATATGTTTAAGAGGTTATTTCAATTTAATAAGTATGTATGCGCAATAACATGTTTGCTTATTAAAATTTGTTTAATTGATTGAATTGACATAGGGATATGTACAAGAGATGAATGGATTTCTGTAGGTGAGTATGTCCATAAGTTAGCAAATTACCGAGTTGCCGTGAATTTATTCGTAACAACATAAATATGATTTTATTAATTCTAAGTTAAAGAAATGTAATTAATCTAACACAATTATGTCATCTTGATTAAATCACATTTTGAAATCATGCATTAGAACTTTTATTTTCTATTTTATTTATTTTTGCTTAGTTTAAAATCTTAGTTTTTAATCACCCTCTTCAAACAAAATATTTTTCTCCATCAAAGTGTTTTAAATAGCATTCATAAATAATCCTTTTCACAGTTCCTGTGGGTACGATAACTCGACATTTACTTGTCACTTTATTACTTGGTGCAATTGTGTACACTTGCACATTTCCGTCGTTCCAGTGTCTCTTGGCCGTGTGAAACCTGCACCTATTTTTGAAAATTCGAATTAATCACACAGTCTAGCACATAGGCTTGTGACTTGGCCGTGTGATATCAATTTGTTCATGAATTACAAGTCAAAGAGTTACACGGGTAAAAGACACGGCTTGACCACACAGGCGTGTCCTATACCACACAGGCGTGTAACTCATCATAGAGAGAAAAATTTTGGGATTTTGTGAAAAATTCCCTATGGTTTTGATTTAGTCGCGGATTAATCCCAATACATGTTTTGGGCCTCGAGGGCCCATACAAGGGACTTTAAAGATAATTTTGGTTAATGAATAGTAAATGACTCGGTTAAATGGAAAATGTTCTGTGCACTCTGGTAATGCCTCATAACCCGGCTCCAGCGATAGATACGGGTTAGGGGTGTTACATTTGTTAGTATCAGAGCTACGGTTTAGTCAATTCTCGGACTAACGTAGCAAGTACGAGATTAGCTATGGAAGCATTATATTATTTGTGATAGTGTGATATTTGGATGATTAACATTTTTTATGATTAAATTATTGTTATTAAATATGCTTGAAATTGTTGTATTATATCTATTAAATTGAATTTATAAATATTTGATTAGAGCATCATGAGATATTTTAACATATATATGGTATTGAAATTTGGTACAATGTGTATCAGATAACTTTCAAGCATCATATACAAAAAAATTGGTTTTGTTTATTAAATAAATTTGTTTTACTATTAGATTATAAATGTTATTACGAAAAAAAAGTTGTTTTACTACTTGCAATAATGCTCATGATTATAGCTAGGGTGATGACAATGATGTTAAAGATCTTCAGGTATATTTTACTATGATCTATTTATTATATCACATTTATTATAATTAGAGACTGATCATGACAATATGAATAGATAGATTTTGATTTGAAATCTATGCATGTTTGTGACTGATCATGACAATATGAATAGATAGATTTTGATTTGAAATCTATGCATGTTTGTGATGGTGATTGTGAAAGAAAGAATTTTTTGGGACGTTTATAAGTTCGTTCTAATAAATCTATTGCATTTCCCGAAGTAAACGCAAAAGAAAATATAAACCAATATTATTCCAAAATTTGGTAGTACAAAATTAGTCAAAAGCTCCAAAAGAGATAATATATTAATATATTGTGATGGTTAATCCATTGGTTTTAAAAGATATTTATAATGGATATCATATTAAGATTGTGAATGAAGATAAATATATATTCTGAAAGGATAAAAAAAAATGGAGGATTGAGTTATTGATTACTCTTGTTATTAAATTGAATTGACTGAGACTATCTTTGTGATCTTCTTTTGTCATCATCCCCATAAAGGGATTGAAGGCCAAATATTTGACTCTAAAAGATTTATTTATGAGCAATAGGATATGGTAAATCTATCTAAAGCTCATTATAGTTGATTGCACCTGAAGTTGCAAATTTTTTAAAACTGTGAGTATAGCTCTAAAATATTTAGAATAAGTTCTCAATTAAAATTACGTGGAAAAATATTATTGATGGGAACCTTGCAAGAGAGAACTTTTCAACTTTTCATGATTCAAATGTGCTCCTACGGTAGCAATATCATGAAAAAAAAAGTATTTACGATTGAACAAAAGTTTTTAACCACGAAACCAAACCATTCCCTAAAGAGAATGTAACAATATGTAATAAATTCAAAAGACATAATCTTTAATGTGGATATAGTAAATTGGACTATAATAATAGTTATGGGGAATTGTCGTAATAAATTTTCTCACTACCAGAAGTGAAAAAATGAAGAAAGCAAGAAAAGAACAACAATTTCTAAGAACTTTTTAAGAAGAGAGACAATTTATTTATGAAGGGTCATTGGTTATGTATCTATTGTACACTTAAAAATAATATCCACTTTCAAAGTTTGCTATTAATAGAATTCGACTGGATTCAAAATCTACTACTGAAGTTTAATTTGCTTGCTTTTTATCATCAAGACTCAATGTAGAACAAAAAAAAGGTATGTCTTTAAATATTAAATCAACTTAATATATGGTTTAAATATTTTGAGATGATCTTCTTTTTAAGTTTTGATTACATGTGTTAAATATTGTTTTAAGCATCGCATTTGTTCATGAAAATGAATATTAACTAATTTATTTATATCGCTATAGTAGGTTTTATAATTAAATAATATATTTGATTAAAATATATCTAGTATGCAAATTTATGTTAAACAAACCAATAAATTTTATGGTTATTCGGATTTGATTTAGTTCAAAGAATTGTTAAAGGTAGTAGTTCATACGTTTTATATTATTCTATTTGTTAATTATTTAGAGAAATAACATGAGCAATTGTAAATGAAAAGTTCAATGAGCTTGAATGGTTGGATTTTGAATTAAATTTCATACATGTTTATGATGATGGTTATGAAAAAAATTTACTTGTTTTCATTATGTCATATTTTTATGTTTGAGATGTAACGTTTATTGATATATTTAGTATAGGCTTGTTTCTATACATGACCTAGGCAGTTATTCTTGGTAGTTAATTGATTATGCAAAACTATTGTTCAAAGGGTTATAAAAGTATTTTGAATTGAACTCGAGACTTCTCACATCCGAAGCAAGAATCATACCACTAGACCAAATGCCATACATTTAAAGATTTTGATATATCCCTTGAAGCGAATATTGCGTATAATTATTTAAAAATTATATTTATTGACTTAGTGACATTATAGACTTCACATTGATTTAGATATTTCCAGTAGTAAATGTCACAATAATACTTATATGTGGATACAAAGTAAAATGAATGATAGTAAAATTATCAATTTAGTACAATTGAAACACATGTTAAATTAAACCAAAAGTTTCATGATACAAATTAGTTGAGAGTTAATGTTTTGCATTTCTGAAATGAATATGAGCTCATTCATCCACCATGTGGATGGTTTTGATATTATATGATTTTGGTAAATGCCTCTATAAAATAATTATGTATATGTTATCAACTTGCAACCTGTCATTTGCAAGATTGCTTATTTAAATAATTAATTTCAGATAATACAATTAAGACAATTCATCTTGCTAAAGCTAATGACTTTATATCTCATTCTTTTCTTGATTGAGTTTAAAAAACTTTTGTAAAAGTTTGTTATTTATGCACATAATGGTTTAGAGAAATTATTGATTGAATGCCTCTAATTAATGTCTAAATCATTACTTATGAGAACTAAACTTCTTATTTCAACATGAGATTATGTTGATTTACGTATTATACGCATCATGCCAATAAGTTATAAATACTCCCCATTACAATTTATTTTTGGTCAAGAGCTAAATATTTCTCATCTTTGAATTTTTTTATATGCACATATATTCCAATTGCTCCACCACATTGCACAAAGATAGTGATTCCTCAAAGAAAGTTGGGAATATATATTAATTATAAGTCTCCTTGTATTATTAGATGTTTTGAATGTATTGGAAATTCAATTATGACATGATTTGTGATTACCATTTTGATTCGATAGTTTTCCTGACATTATGGGAGAGAAATAATAACTTGTAATGAGTCAGAGGGAGAGTAAATTAAACCAGAAGTTCAACAAGGATAACTCATTACAAGTTAACTGTCAAATGTATTTACAAAATTAATGAGAACAACTAAGTGTTATATACCATCTAATATTTTTGTTAGAATTAAATGACTCGAATCCTTGTTTAAATAAAATACAGTGGTAAAATAAAATAAAAGTAAAATCCACGTAGAACTACACTTCTTTTATTTTATTTTAGAAAAAGGTTTTTTAAACCTTATTAAACTCTATCTATTTTATATTGATTAGAATAAGGTGTTTCAATCTTACTAGAATATGGCTTTACAAGCCTATAAATAGACATACTCTATTCCTCTTGTACTTATTCGAATTTGACATAGTAAATTTTCTTCTTCTCTGCCCATGGTTTTTGTTCCCGAAAGGGTTTCCACGTAAAATCTGTGTGTTATTTATTTTATTTCTCTTTTCTTTGCGATATATTCTTATTACTGACATTCTGTTTTATTTTTCACAAATTGGTATCAGAGCTTCTGGATTGTTTATCTCGATCACAGTAATGGCGTCTTTGAAGTATGAAATTCTGCTGTTGGATCGCAACAACAGATTTGCATTGTGACAGATAAAGATGCAAGCAGTTCTTACACAAATGGACTTAGAGGAAGCCCTGCTAGGGGTAGATAAGATGCCTTCGACATTGACAGAGGAAGAGAAGAAACGCAAGGATCGAAAGGCATTAACACAGTTACATTTGCATTTGTCTAACGAAATTTTACATGATGTGATGAAGGAGAAGACCGTCGTTGGATTATGGAAGAGATTGGAACAAATATGTATGTCCAAAACAACTTACGAACCAGTGTCTGAAGGTGTTGTTTTGATAGGAAATAATGATTCGTGTAAAATCACAGGTGTTGGAACAATTAATGTAACACCCCTTAACCCCTAACCATCATCGGAACAGGGTTACAGAGCATTACCGGAACTACCAAATAATTTACAATTAATACACAATTATAACAAATATAATATAAAATAACCTTATAGTCCCATATATGGATCTTCGATATCTAAAAATACGAGTTAAAAGTAGTTCGGGACTAATTCGAATACTCAGAAAATTTTTTTTCAAACATTCTAAAATTTTTCTCAAATACTGGGCTCACACGCCCATGTGGATTGGGGACACGCCCGTGTGACCCCATGACATGCCCGTGTTGATGAAATGTATGGTTCAACACGGCCGTGGTAGTTTGGGACATGCCCGTGTCCCTTACCCGTGGAGCATTCTGATTTTTTCCACACGGCCAAGCCACACGCCCATGTGCCAGGCCGTGTGGACTCAATTATGAGTCTTAGACACTAAACTAACGTTCCTGCACATTTCAACCAAAAATCAATGTACAATTTATGTAGCAACCAATATATTTACATATATAAACATATCTAACCATTTTTAAACAATTTATTTATCTATTTGTTCCATAAACATACATATATCAATTAAATTCATGCTAATAAACTTTAGTTAATTCCATTTCATACTTATATTTAATATGTTATATTAGTTCCCCTTTTTATACTTAAACCAATTTAAATCATTATTTCACAACCGTTGTCATAAGACTCTTATACTTAACATATTCATTACCTAGGTACATGCCACAACTACCCAAGGTAAGGTACATAATTAAAATTTCTCTGACGTCGGGGTTGATCTGGATCCTGAACCGGACACTGTCTTTTAATTAATTTGTGCATGGAAACAACCGTACGCTGAGTATGGGAATACTCAGTAGTATTACCATAATTCAAATTATACAATAACTTATAAACATTTAATTTGTGTTACAATTACTTAATAACTATTTCATACTTTAAATCAAATTATTTAATAATAATAAGCACTATTTCAAGGCTTGTATTTAATCCAATACATACATTATTTCATTATCAAATTTGCATTGAATTTTTCATATCTCATTTCATTAGCTCATTTCGTATCACATGCAATTCACTAAATTTTATCACTTTATTCAATATTAATTCTATTGCAATTTGTTCTTACTAAAATCATATTTCAATAACAATTTCAACCAATTAATTTCATATATCATCACTTACTTTAATCAATTCTTACAACTTTAGCTCATATTTTAAGAGATCATATCTTAATTTCATTTTATTCTAACAACTTTAGCTCATATTTTAAGAGATCATATCTTAATTTCATTTTCACATATCAAATTCACATTCAAATTATATAATTCAATTATACTATTCTTTTCAATTAAATTCTCATTTTATTTATTTATATAAATTTCACACAAATTATGAACTTTAGTTTCATTTCTCAATCTCATATAATATTTCCAATTCATAATCCAACTTTGAACACTTCATGAATCTTTGATTCAAGGATTCAATCTTATAGCACAAATCTCATTTCATATTTCATTTCATTAATTCACTTTACTATTTCTTTCAATAACTCAATCACATTCATTCGGAATTTATCATATCACTTATTTACCCCTATTAACTTGACTCGGACCCCGGCGGATACACGGATCCAACCAAACACACCATATTGGCACCCAGTGCCTTATCGGATAGTTCGAAGCAAAGTTGACACCCAGTGTCTCATCGGCCTAGCCGAAGTAAAGGTGGTACCCAGTACCTCATCGAATCTATCCGAAGCAATATGACACTCCAAGTGTCTCATCGACTCGAGGTCGAAGTAACCCTGAACTCTTCCAATCCTATGGCATGCCAACTATATCCACCCTAGCCCGACTAGTTAATAGGGTAACGGAATTCTTGCTCTTTATCAATCAAATTCACATCAATGTACACTTTGATCACACTTTCTCACATATTTCCAATATCAATCATAATTTGTTTCCTATTCACATAATCACATTCAATTCAATTTGATTCAGTTCCAATCAATTTTCACATTTCCATTCCATTCATTTCAATATCATCAATTCAAAGACATTCAAGTCATAATTCCTCATATATTCAATTCAATGCATTTTCCATTTTCAATCAATATACCATCAAATGCTTATATATATTCATACTTCATTTCAATATTATTCAATTTATAATTTCTAATGTTCACAATTCAAATCATATTACCAGAAATTTCCATTTAATTCACATACAATTTATTCTTTTACTTGCCTCAATTTGCTTATTATATACATATCAGTTTAAAAGTTAACAAATAATCAAATTTGAATTATAGTAATACTAACCTGGATTTCCTGTTTTTACTCCTCATTTATTTTCTCTTTTTCCCTCCTCGCTCGATGTGTCGAGTTCTTTACTTGCCACGCAAATAATAATTTACATTACTAATTACAGCATTAAAATTTAAATAATTGAATTTTTATTCAATCCCTACTCTTCCTCTTCATTCTACATTCTTTATACCCAATTCTATCATTTACTCATTTATTCTTTTAAAACTGTCCTCCTGCACAATAGTCATTAAATTGTTTATATCTGGAGCTACGAAACTCCAAATCAAGTTCCGTTAATTTTCCCTGAAACTAGACTCATGTAAATTTCTACCATAAAATTTCCAGAATTTTTAGTTTTTCCAGTTAATACAGTTTATTCCTCAAATTTACCCCTATTTCACTGTCTGACAGTTCCGACCCTCCTGTACTAAAATTCAATTATCTCATAGCTCAGGACTCGGATATTGTTCTCGTCTATTTCACTTGAAACTAGACTCACTGAGAATTCTAAACATATAAATTACAACTCATAACTATTTTTGTACAATTTTTAATGATTTTATCAATACAGAATAGGGGATTTCGGAGTCATTCTGCACCAGCCTTACAAAAATTTAAATATCTCAATCTATAGGATTCCTTTGCTTGTTCTGTTTCTTTTATCTAAAAATATACTCAACAAGCTTTAATTCTATATTCATTTAACTTCTAATTCAATTTCTACTATTTTTGGTGATTTTTCAAAATTAAGCTATTGCTACTGTCCTAAAACTGTTTTCTTATGGCTTATTTTGCTATTAATTCCTAAGTTTACTTTCTTTTACAACTCAATTCATACTTCATTTCTATTCAAATTTTGTCCAAACTCATACTTAACTATTAAATTTCCAGCATATATTTTCCAAATTTTGAAATTTCATCAATTTAGTCCCTTCAACATAAAAATTATGACTTACTTTACAATTCAATCCTTATTTCATTTCTAACTTGAATTCCTATCAATTAAACCCCAATTTCATCTTCTTGCTCAACATGGACTACTCTTAGAAATCTATGAACTATCCAAAATATCAACTTAATCTTAACAAGACTTTGTTTTAAAGCTTTTAAAACATAAATTTAAAAAGAAAAGGGTTTAATTAACTTACCTATTCAAATTCCAAGCCTATAATATTCAATTTCCCCCTTTTCTTCTTTCTTTTCTCTTTTTCTTTCTTTCCTTCCCCTGCTTTCTGTTTCGTTTAACTTTCTTTGTTCTTTTTTTATTTTATTTACTTTATTTCTTTTGCTAAATTAATAATTAATAACAAAATATCTAATTAATAACAAATTATACACATACATTTGTATACTCACATGTTATGACACATGTAATAATCATTATCATACACTTGTCATTATCACAACTAATTAACAAAATATAATATTTACACAATTTTTAAATGTAATTATAATAAATAAATATCTTTTACTTAATTAATAAGTAAATACATATATATTATACATTTGTACCAATAATATGAATACATATGTATTTATTCTTTAATATACACATGTCACTATTTTGGTTTAATTACTAATCTAATCCTTTAATCTTTCCCCATTCTATAATTAGACTTTTATGATTTATTCAATTTAGTCCTTTCTACTAATTATTTCTAATTAAACTAAATTCACTTATCCAAAGCCTAATTAAACACATAATTAATTTCATAAATATTTTTAATAAATATTTACCAGTCCGTTTTACTAAAAACGGAGACCCGATAATTCATATTACGATACTTGTACTTTTGAGGTCGTTACAATTAAAGTTAAGATGTTTGATGGAGTTGTCAAAACACTTAGTGACGTACGACATGTTTCAGAATTGAAGAGAAATTTAATTCCATTGAGTACTCTTGATTCAAAAAGGTACTAATACACAACTAAAAGTGGGGTTTTAAAGATTTCCAAAGGTTCCCTTGTTGTGATGAAAAGGTAGAGAAAGACTGCCAAGTTATATGTTTTATAGGATTCTACTGTTATTGGTGATGCAACTATCGCTTCCTCTTTCTTGTCAGATGATGATATTACTAAACTTTGGCATATGCACCTAGGGCTTATGATTGAGAATGGCATGACAGAATTGAGCAAAAGAGGACTTCTTGATGGGCAAGGAATTTGCAAACTGAAGTTCTGTAAGCACTGTGTTTTTGGGAAGCAAAATAGAGTTCGATTCACCAGAGGAATCCATAACACGAAGAGAACATTGGAGTATATTCATTCTGATCTGTGGGGGCCATCCAAGGTGCCTTCGAGAGGTAAAGCTAATTATATGCTAACTTTTATTGATGATTTTTTCAGAAAAGTTTAGTCGTTTTTCCTAAACCAGAAAAGCGATATGTTTTTCGCATTAAGTCTTGGAAAATTATGATTGAAAAATAGACGGGAAAATAAATAAAATACCTCGGCACAGACAATGGCTTAGGGTTCTGTTCTGATGAGTTTAATAGACTATGCAAGTCAGAAGGGATCGTGAGACACTTGACAATTCGTCATATTCCACAGCAAAATGGCGTTGCAGAATGAATAAACAGAACGATCATGGAGAAGGTTCGATATATGTTGTCAAATGCCAACTTACCCAAGTCGTTTGGGGTAGAAGCAACCTCTATTGCATGTTTTTTTATCAACCGAACTCTCCTTTGCCATTGAGAAAAAGATTCCACAAGAGGTATGGTCTGGTAATCTTGCTAATTATTTTAATTTAATGATCTTTAGGTTTCCTGCGTATGTTCATGTTGATAATGGAAAATTGGAACCGAGATCCACTAAATGTGTTTTTCTTGGTTATAAAGCTGGTGTAAAAGGGTATAAGTTATGGTGTCCTGGAAATAGAAAAGTTGTGATTAGCAGAGATGTTGTTTTTGATGAAACTGCTATGCTACCTAACTTATCTCTTAAAGACTTTTCCAATAAAGAAAATCAAAAGTAGGTGGAGTATCAGATTAATACAGAGTCGACTCCCCAAGCTAGTACAAAAATTGAGAATAGAGTTTCTTCTTCACCACAATACTCTATCACCAAAAACAAAATTAGAAGAGAAATTAAACCTCCAAAGAAGTATGCTGAGGCTGATCTAGTTGCTTATGCTTTAAATGTGCTGAAGATGTAGATGTAAACCAAGAGCCATCTAATTATTCTGAGGCAGTTAGCTGTGAAGACTAAAAAAAGTGGATGTTTGCTATGCAAGAGGAGATGGAATCACTCCACAAAAATAGAACATGGGATCTTGTGAAACTTCCTAAAGGTAATGTAATAGCTCGAATTTGGGCTTAGTCAAAATAGTGATTTCAAAATCACTAACCTGAGGTCAAAGAAATTATTTCTAATGTTGCTTTATGGATTCTAGCATGCTATTGCGAGTGCATGAAAATTTTGGTGAATTAATTTATGCGATTGTGAGCTCGATTGCGAAAAATGACTAAATTGCATAAAGGGCAAAAGTTGTAAATTTCTAGCAATTGGTGCTAAATAGCTTTGTAACATAATGTTAAGGCCTTTAATAGGAAAATAGGCCAATTTTTAATAGCATAGCCGGCCATGAGACATGAGAATTAAGAAAATCTATTTTAGTCAAAGTTAGGTGGCTTAAATTGAAATAAAATAATGGCCTAGGTGACTAGCTATCAACTTCTTCATTTCTTCTTCTCTTTCACCAATTTTTCCAGCCATTTTTGGGGTTTTGAAAGCTCAAAATTTCAACTATTTTTCATCCTTGCAAGTAAGTTATTCTCATGGCATTTCTTGATAATTTTAGTACTTTTGGAACCCTTGTAGCATGAACTAACTAATGGGGGGCTATTTTGCAAAATGGTTAAAAGTTTAAGGATTCACCATGAAAGTGTTTAAGTTGTTGGCTGAATTTTTATGGAAGAAAATGAATCATAGTTGTTAAATAAACAACTTTTGTGAAAGAGTGCTCATGGAAAACACCTAAATTGGACTTAGTTGTAAAGTTGATAAATTGTGTAGTAATTGCATGAAATAATGGGAATTTTGGGTTCCCCTAAGAGTGAAAAGAATTCAGCTAGGCTTGATTAGTAAGGAAATTCAATAAAAACCAATTTCTGAGCCTATGGGTAAAATGGTCATTTTGCCAATTTATGAATCTTAAATTGTTTAGATTAATATAGTGATTAAATTAGTGAATTTTATCCATTATAGATCAAGAAGTACGAAACCTGAACTTAGACCGAGGGAAAGCCAAGCAAATGGATTAAATCGAGAGCCATTCACATTTTGTATATCGAGATAAGTTGGGTGTAAATATCGCAACTTTCTTTTATGCTTATACATTGAATTGTTGATATTGCATAAAACGTTAATTATGCCTATGGAATGATCAAATTAGATTGTTATAGTGAAATACCGATAGAACCGTAGGAATATATTGGATAATGGTGCCGTGGAACTAGGGCTATACGAGAGCTAGTGTAAGACCATGTTTGGGACATGGCATCAGCCTTGAGATATGTAATAGTGTAAGACCATGTCTGGGACATGGCATTGGCACGTATACAGGAGAGCCAGTGTAAGATCATGTTTGGGACATAGCATCGACCTCGACATACAGGAACTAGTGTAAGACCATGTCTGGGACCTGGCATCGACGATGAGATGAGAGCTAGTGTAAGACCATGTCTGGGACATGGCATCAGCCTCGATATGTGAGCTAATGTAAGACCATGTCTGGGACATGGCATCGGCCGCGACATGTGAGCCAGTGTAAGACCATGTTTGGTACATGGCGTCGGCGTTTACCCTATGTTCGAGGCTATCAAGTATCCTTTCGTATTCTATAGAGTTCAATGGGATATCTATAATTGTGTTAACAAGAAAAGTTATGACCTTGTTGTGAGTGTTATAGGTACTTGTATGATATACATATGAGATATGAGCTCATTGCATGTTGTATGAATATTAAGGAAGGAATATGACTAAGTTGAGTTTATGTATATTCATGAATTATGAACAATTCATTTCATTTTGTGATTATAACAATTCATGGTAAATAATTATTTTTATTTACGTTCAACTTACTAAGCTTTATGTTTACTCCCTCTCCTTTCCATTTTCTTATAGTGCTGCCTAAATAGCTCGAGGATCAAAGAACATCAGAGGCATCACTCACACTATCCATAGAAGCACTTGGTATAGTTAGTTTTAATCTTATGAATATGGCATGTATAGGATTTTATTCTTTTGTTAAGTGTCATATTATTTTGGAGCCAAATATGTTGGCTTGCTTTAGAATTTGACTCTTTTTGTATAAGGCCATGAATGATGGCTAACGTTGGGAATTGATATATGAAAATGTTGAAGTTATTCATGAACATGCTCTTTACTTAGTTGAGTTTATGGGACGTTAAAATTGTGGCTATTAGGGTGATTATTTGTACCATGTTATGTATTAGGAAGTTTGGTAGATGTTTGATCTTGTTTTCGGGTGTCAATAGGCTTGGTAGATAGCCTTATATTGTTCACACGAGTAGACACACGGGCGTGTGTCTAGGCCGTGTATGACACACGGTCCACCCCACGGGCGTGTGGTTAGGCCGTGTGTCACCTGCACCTTAGGTTGGCAAAAATAAATGCTCAGCAGTTTACCACACGGGCTTGAGAAACGGCCATGTGTCTCAACCGTAGGGTGGACACGGCCTAGCACACGGGAGTGTGCCAAGGCCGTGTGACCTTAAATGGTTGCTGACGTTAGAAACAGAATACCAAGGTTTTTGCACAAGGGCTACGACACGGGCGTGTCATAGCCATGTGAGGGACACGACTGAGCACACGGTCGTGTGCCAGGCCTTGGGAAAACCCCTGTAGGTTTGATATAGAAAATAAATCTATACGGATGAGGGGCACGGGTGTGTCCTTTAGAGCTTAGGCCGTGTGAATCACACGAACCTTCAACACGGCTATGTCTAGAGGCCACAAGGGCGTGTGCCCTGTTTTTAGTATATTTTCTTGAAAATTTTCTAAGCACTCGGATTGGTTCCGAATGGTTTCCTAAACAAGTTTTGGGCCTCGTAGGTCTATATTAAGGGTTATTAAACAAAGTTTTAAAAGTTTTAAATTGGGACGAATTTCGTTGACTCGAGATTGTATGTTTGCATGTGTTTTAGTAAGGTAACTCTTCGTACCATGTCCCAGTGTTAGATATAGGTAAAGGGTGTTACATTTAATGGTATCAGAGCTATAGTTTAGTCGATTGTAGGATTAACCTAGCTTGTGTACAAGTCTAGCTATACATGCCACAGTTGTAATATAATAGTGTGACGACTCTTGACGATTTTAAATCATGTTTTCATAAAGTAAATAGATCCTGACAGAGCTACGGTGGATGATGTGGAGAGTAATATGCCAGCTCCCGCTAAAGGGACCACGCCAGTTGAGAGTGTACCCGCGACAATGAGTCAGGGTAGAGCGGCTAGAGAAGCCTACCTCCAAATGATGAACGTTTGGTACACGGAGTTCATTTGTGCTAATCCAAATACTCCACCTCCCTCACCTCCTCCGATTCCTCAACCTGCCCCTATAGCTCCTCAAGGAGTAGACATGATTAGAAGAGAAAAACCTCCAGTAGACAGAATTAGAAAATATGGGGCCGAGAAATTTTGGGCAAACAAAGATAATGACCCTGAGAGGGCAGAATTTTGGTTAGAGAATACCATTAGAGTCTTCGATGAGCTATCATGCATACTGAAGAGTGCATGAAATGTGTAGTATCACTTCTGTGAGAATCGGCCTACCAGTAGTGGAATACTCTCATGTCAGTTGTACCGAGAGAGTGTGACTTGGGAATTCTTCCTAGAGAAGTTCCAAAAAAAGTATATCAGTCAAAGGTTCGTAGACCAAAAGAGGAAGGAATTTCTCAAACTAAAGCAAGGCCGAATGACAATGACAAAATATGAGTGTGAGTTCGTAAGGCTCAGCAAATATGCATAGGAGTGTGTGTCTACCAATGCTATAATGTGTAGGAGGTTTGAAGATAGGCTGAATGAGGATATTCGGTTATTGGTAGGTATTCTTGAGTTGAAGGAATTTGTGGTGCTCGATGATAGAGCATGTAAGATCGAAGAGTTGGCCAAAGAGAAGAAAAGAGCTGATATTGAGTTTCGTGACTCAAAGAAAAGACAGATGGGAAAATCACATCAGTCCTCGTCTAAGAGGTCGAGAGAGTACACCACCCGATCAAATGCCTCAGTGGGATTCTCAGGCAGAAACAAGAATAAGAGCATCTCACACCCAAAGCTCAAACCACTTCTGTTGCAAGTGTTGGTAGTGCTTGACCAAATACGTCGAAGTGTTCGCAGTATGGTAGACGACACTTTGGCGAGTGTCAAGGAAACGAGAGAGGTTGTTTTAAGTGTGGTTTATTAGACCACTTCATCCAGGATTATCCTAAGATGGATGAGAATGATAAGAAGCAAGTTGTAAGAGCGAGTAATGCTCCTTTGAGAGGTAGACCACAAAAGAACTCGGGTAGTGTGGCTAGTAGTAGAGGCGCCCCTAGAGATTCCACGTTGAGGTCAGAGGGTAGAGCGCCTGTGAGGACCTATGTTATTCGTGCCCACGAGGAGGCTTCGTCTCCTGATATGATTACAGGTACCTTTTCTATCTATGATATACCTGTTATTGCTTTGATTGATCCGGCGTCTGCCCACTCCTATATGTGTACAAAATTGGTACCTAGTATGAATATGCATGTCGAGTCTACCGAGTTTGTAGTAAAGGTGTCAAACCCACTAGGCAAGCATGTGCTAGTTGACCAAGTGTGTAGGAATTGCCCTTTGACAATTAGAGGTCATTGTTTTTTGGCTAACTTAATGTTATTCCGTTTGATGAATTTGACATAATCATTGGTATGGATTGGTTAACCACTCATGATGTAGTGGTAAATTGTAGGAGAAAGTTTATTGAGCTAAAATGTTAAAACAGGGATGTTCTTCAGATTGAATCAGGTGAATCGGATGATCTACCGATAGTAATGTCATCTATGACAGCTTAGAGATACTTGAGGAAAGGATATGAGTCGTATCTTGCCTTTGTATTGAATACTCAAGTGTCAGAAGCAAAGATTGAGATAGTGCCAGTGGCGTGTAAGCACCTAGACGTATTTCCAGAAGAATTGCCTGAATTACCTCTGACTAGGGAAGTTGAGTTTGGAATTGAGTTGGTCTTTGGTACGGCACCCATCTCAATTGCCCCGTATAGGATGACTCTAACAGAACTTAAGGAATTAAAAGTTCAGTTGCAAGAGTTAACGAGATAAAGGTTTTGTGAGACCAAGTTATTCTCCATGGGGTGCACCAGTTTTATTTGTCAAGAAAAAAGATAGTTCGATAAGGTTATGCATCGACTACCATCAACTCAATAAGGTTACAGTGAAGAATAAGTACCTTTTACCTAGAATTGATGACTTGTTTGATCAATTGAAGGAGGCTACTGTATTTTCCAAAATAGACTTGAAGTCTGATTATTACTAGCTGAGAGTTAAGGAGTAGGATGTGCAAAAAACTACCTTTCGAACGAGGTACGGCCATTATGAGTTCCTCGTCATGCCTTTTGGCTTAACGAACGCCCCTGCGGTGTTTATGGACTTAATGAACCACATTTTCCGACTGTATTTGGACAAGTTTTTCGTTGTTTTTATTGATGATATCCTCATTTATTCTCGCGACGAAAGTAAGCATGCAGAGCATTTGAGGACTATATTGCAAACCCTGAGGGATAAACAGTTGTATGCCAAGTTCAGTAAGAGAAAATTTTGGCTACGAGAGGTTGGATTCTTGGGACACATTATGTCAAGAGATGGGATTAGAGTTGACCCGAGCAAGATCTCGGCTATTGTTGAGAGGAAGCCGTAGAGAAATGTGTCAGAGATTAAGAGCTTCTTGGACTTAGCAGGATACTATAGACGATTTTTTAAAGGTTTCTCTATGATTGCTACTCCGATGACGAGACTACTATAGAAAGGCGTCAAGTTCGAATGGACAGAAAGGTGTCAGTAGAGCTTTGAGAAACTAAAGCCTTTATTGACCGACGCCCCAATGTTAGTGCAACCGGAACCGTGAAAAGAATTCGTAGTGTACAGTGATACATATTTAAATGGATTGGAGTGTGTACTCATGCAAGAAGGCAAGGTAATAGCCTATGCATCGAGACAACTGAAGCCACACGACACGATGTGGAGTTGGCCGCCATTGTGTTCGCATTGAAGATTTGGAGACACCACTTGTATGTTGAGAAATGTCAGATATTCACCGATCAAAAAAGTCTAAAGTACTTGATGACCCAAAAGAAGTTGAACCTACGACAACGGAGATGGTTAGAATTGATTAAGGATTAAGAGTTGATAATCGATTATCACCCCGTAAAAGGTGAATGTGGTCGCTGACGCATTGAGTAGGAAATCATTGTTTGCCTTGAGGGCTATGGATACTCGATTATCTGTAATCGATGATGGTTCGATTTTAGCTGAGTTGAGAACTAGACCAATGTTCTTACTAGAGATTTGTGAAGCTCAGAAAGGTGACAAAGATTTGCAAGTCAAGTTGACTCAGTGCGAAAGAATACTGAATCAGACTTTCGAGTTAGTACCGATGGTTGTTTGATGTACTGAGATAGGATTTACGTACCTAAGGATGATGAGCTTATTCAGAGGATATTGTAACACCCCAAACCTGGCCCAGAAGCTACGGCCAAGTCTGGTGTGTCACATCACCTACAACTAACTATGTTACCTAATTACTAATATTAGGGTGAGCTTTGTAAAACCGTTATTAAAGTTTTAAGAGGAAATTTCCAGTTTATTGGTTAACGTCCTATCCTCTACCAGTTATTAAGAGATTATTATAAAATTTACTTTGTAACTCAATTGAATTGTGTGACTGATTTTGAAAACGTTGATTAACTTAAGAAAAACTCGTGTAGCTATACTCAAAATAATTTAAGTAATGTAAGAAAAAGTAATTAAAACCCAAAATAAAAATAAATAGATAATTTAATTAAACCAGAAATTTAGTCTTCGTGGCCACTTTGAATCCCTCCCAGCTCCAAGTCCACCAATCTAGGGCTCACCTGCATGGATGGAGAAATAAGAGGTGAGTTTGGAAAACTCAGTGTGTAAAAAAGCCCATCCAGAGCCCAAGTCAGCTCAAGCCCACTAAGCCTAAGCCCTATCCAGTCTCAGAAATAACTGGGCCGAAGCCCTATTCAAATACAGTAAACTAGGCCTTAGCTCCTTTCGGATAACAGTACGGCCCATAGGCCCATTATAGTAACAGAACAGATATCATACATGAATGCAAAACCCATTACATGTGGGGAGACTACTCAACCCACCCAACCGCTACACTCCACCCATACCAGCCCTACACACCTTGTGGGGAAACTACTCGACCCACCCAACCCCTACACTCCACAGTGGCAGCATAGCTACTTAATCAGATAATGTGGCTAAGCCACTATCAGAAATACGAGGCAAAACCTATTTTAGAAAATACAATGGGCAAAGCCCTTTTTATATATCAGTACGAGGCAAAGCCTCTTTCAGAAAACGTGGCAATGCCACTTGCACTTCCTCCATCAACAATCCCAAATCCCATGCAATAGATAATCATGATATGGCATACAGTAAACAGAAACAGTAAAATATGCATCCCAGTCAAATTTAGCCCTAGGGTTATAACGGTCATTTTGCACCTAGGGGTAAAATAGTAATTTCCACTTATAAGAGGTATTTCAGTAATTGAGCCAGTTCCTGGGGTTTCATGCACATTTTAATTAGTAATAGTCTAACTTTTATCTCAGCAGCTTATTTAGCCCATTTTAGCAGATTACAGTCATTGGGCCCTAAAACCCCTAACGGGCCCTACAGTGTCTACTAGCTACTTAAGCCCATTTAGTCCAAGTTTCATGGTCGGTTTACCAGTCTTAGCAGTTTTAGACCTACAACCTACCCGAGCACGTTTATCGCTTATTTTACTCATATGGGCCCATAAGCCCATTAGCCCCACATTCAGCCCATCAAAGCCCAAACTTACCAAAGCCCACGAAATCGCGCACTCACTAACCTTACCGATTCCGATTATAGATCTATTGCTTCCAACCGACCTATAAGCACTCGCACGCTCATAAGTCCACAAAATACCAGAATTTCGGCATTTTAGCTTTTTAGCTTTTGTCGATTTAGACTACAAAAGGGTGTTCGATACACACCTGATTTACGAAATGCTACGATAAGATCTCCCCCACGATTATCCTACAATCGGTCACTGAGATATTAGATTACAAATCTATGAAACCAATGTAGAAATCACTTACCACATTCGGCCAATATCCTAAAGGCCCTAAACTACTTACCTTTTTGCCGAAACTATGACTAGATCTAGATCTAGTCTCCCAAACGGTCCTAGCCTTCCAAATCACCTTGATCAACAGCCTTTAATCCACCTTACTCACAACAGAACGACAAAACAACAAATCCTTAGCCTTACACGACAGCCATCCTATACGTATAGGGGTTTTCGGCTTTTCTTAAATCCCGAATAACGAATAGAAATAAGATTCCGAGTACTTACCACCAACGATGTACTTGTCAAGAGCGTTTCCAACCCCTTTCCAATCTCAGATCCATAGTGAATCCAACTTAAAATGTGAGTAGAGGATAGATCTAGAGTTTAATTCCCGAATCACTAAGATTACGAAGGTTTCGGCTTTTGGTATGATGAAAAAGAGAAAGTAGAAGTTGCAATAGAAAAGAGAAGGTGTCGACAAAGCTATGGAAGTTGTGAGATTCAGCTAAAAGAAGTTTGGCTAACAAAGATTCGGGTTTAGCAATATTCGGCTATCATGGAAAGAAAATAAAAGTGAAAACAAATTCAAGAATATGGGTAAAAGAATTGGGCGAAGAGGAGATGGACAAAAATAAAATAATTAAAATAAAATAAAGAAGCAAGAACCAATTGAAAGAAAGAAAAACAATGTCAGCTAACACAATGAAGAATACCCTAAACTAACCAAGAAGAAAATCACTCATAAAGGCTAAAAAAAATAAAAGCTATCGGCATTCAATGCTTATAGCCGAATGAGTGCTTAATTCGGCACAAAAGTCATTTCCAAAAACAAATTCCTTGTTTGCTCCTTAATTTCAGCCATCACTAATTTGGATTCCACCCAAATTCCTTCCCACCGTATAGCAGACCCTTATCCACTGCTTGCACCGCTTTAGCACGCTGCTAGGAGAGTTTCGGTCCAGCGCAACTCCTTTCCCCACGTGTGCAGCAAAAATGCAGCCCTCCTGTGCGCACAGCAGCTTGAACCCGGGACCTCCACGCACCCACGCACGCTGCTGGCCACTGCAACGCGTCTTTACTTTCAATATAATACGGTCGCATTTAATTATAAACCTTACCTGCCTCAGTCACGAGTTACTAAAAATAAAACAAAATTCCGCATGCTTCTGGATTCAAACTCGAGCCCCCTCGAAATCCTAGCACGCTACTGCCATTGCGTCACAGGCGCTTTTGTGGCATACCCCATTCACATCTTCTCTTAAGACCTATCTAACGCAACCATATCATCCTAAAAAAAACAAAACTCTTTGCGCGCACTGGGAGTCGAACCTGGTTCCCCTTCTTACTTCCTAGCGTGCCTAACCACTGGGCCAAGCTTTCCTTTGTGCCTAATTTTAACCCAACATAAATATAAGCCCTATTACTTAGATTCCCCTGAAGAAGCAAATATTAATTTTTTTTGCTAGAGCCCTGGCCGAGCCCAAGACTTTTCCCACACTATAAGTCCCTCATAATTTATTTAATTACTAAACTAAACACCAATTTTAATAAAAAATATTTTATTAATAACTTTTTTATAACAATAATATTTAAAACTTCTCAATTATTTAGGTTTTCTTTTATCCGAACCCAGACTCAAGGCCCAATACTTCTAGGCCCAAATTCAGGGTGTTACAATTCACCCCTTCTAAAAAAAATTTCGTCCTCGAAATTTCTAAATAATAAGATAGTTGTGCATCAACTACTCTGCAATGCTATAGCTGCGCACTCTGATCTATATAATTTTTAGTACGACCCAGACCATCTAATTACCGAAGTGAATAAACATTTTTCATGTGCGCATACAATTCGTATCCAAACATCACACACACCTAACTAGAATAAGCTTGGCAATCCAGAGCTCGATGTTCCAGGGACCCGCATCTAAAGCATGCTCTTTTCTTCCTATGGCATTACCCGGATGACGCCTGTTGCAGTTCTTGCAGGTCAGAAAGTTTGGTCGTATCTTAACATGTTTCATAGAACGAGGCTCTGCCTTTAGAGAATTATGATCCTTCCTTTTCTTACACTCCAAGCACCCTGCTTGAAGCGTTTCCCTAATATCCTTAACTTTAGTCTCTAATACTTCTTCTACGACTTTCCTTACTAACTCTGCCAATGCCTCAGTACCAAGCTCCGAGTTACCGCTACCTGAAGTCGGTAGACTTTGCTTACCCTCAGAATGCATATCACTACTCTACATTACCAACACACATATCAAATAACTACAAAGACCTTGACTCAATAATTTTAGATGCTAAGATAGTATTTTAAAGTTTTTGGTTTTTACAGGATCGTAGCCTAGCTACAGTATCAGTCTTCTAGGGTTTTTAGTTTCCCTACTGTCTCAGTCTCTACAGTTTCAGTACTACCCTATCTACAGTATCATAATAGGGTCTCAATTCTATCTACAGTGTCATTTCAATATAATACAGTGAAAGAGACAGAAATACTTACAGACTTGGTGTCGGGGATTCAGTATGCCACTTCTTCAGTAACCAGATTTCAGAAAGCCCAATTTTAACAAAACTTTTAAAGTAAAACCTTTATTGAGTGTATTCGAAAATAGGTTTAAATAGAGTTTTCTAAAATTTTCAAAAATCGATTTCCAAAAATACCCTTATTAGGCTTATTTTTTAAATTTCTCGAAAACCTTTTTGGAGCCGATCCACAGCTGAGTTGTTGTAACCTGGCTCTGATACCACTAAATGTAACACCCCAAACCCGGCCCAGACACTACGGCCAAGTTCGGTGTGTCACATCACCTACAACTGACTATGTTACCTAATTACTAATACTAGGGTGAGCTTTGTAAAACCGTTATTAAAGTTTTAAGAGGAAATTTCCAGTTTATTGGTGAACGTCCTATCCTCTACCAATTATTAAGAGATTATTATAAAGTTTACTTTGTAACTCAATTGAATCATGTGACTGATTTTGAAAACGTTGATTAACTTTAAGAAAAACTCGCGCAGCTATACTCAAAATAATTTAAGTAATGTAAGAAAAAGTAATTAAAACCCAAATAAAAATAAATAGATAATTTAATTAAACCAGAAATACAGTCTTCATGGCCACTCTGAATCCCTCTCAACTCCAAGTCCACCAATCTAGGGCTCACCTGCATGGATGGAGAAATAAAGGGTGAGTTTGGAAAACTCAGTGTGTAAAGAAGCCTATCCAGAGCCCAAGTCAGCTCAAGCCCACTGGGCCTAAGCCCTATCCAGTCTCAGAAATAACTGGGCTGAAACCTTATTCAAATACAGTAAACCGGGCCTTAGCACTTTTCAGATAACAGTACGGCCCATAGGCCCATTACAGTAACAGAACAGATATCATACATGAATGAAAAACCCATCACATGTGAGAAGACTACTCAACCCACCCAACCACTACACTCCACCCGTACCAGCCCTACACACCTTGTGAGGAAACTACTCGACCCACCCAACCGCTACACTCCACAGTGGCAGCATAGCTACTTAATCAGATAATGTGGCCAAGCCACTATCAGAAATACGAGGCAAAGCCTATTTCATAAAATAGAATGGGCAAAGCCCTTTTCAGATATCAGTACGAGGCAAAGCCTCTTTCAGAAAACGTGGCAATGCCACTTGCACTTCCTCCATCAACAATCCCAAATCTCATGCAACAGATAATCATGATATGGCATACAATAAATAGAAACAGTAAAACATGCATCCCAGTCAAATTTAGCCCTAGGGGTATAACGATTATTTTGTACCTAGGGATAAAATAGTAATTTCCACTTATAAGGGGTATTTAAGTAATTAAGCCAGTTCCTGGGGTTTCAAGAACATTTTAATCAGTAATAGTCTAACTTTTATCTCAGCAGCTTATTTAGCCCATTTTAGTATATTACAATCATTGGGCCCTAAAACCTCTAATGGGCCTTACAGTATCTACTAGCTACTTAAGCCCATTTAGTCCAAGTTTAATGATCGGTTTACCAGTCTTAGTAGTTTTGGACCTACATCCTACCCGAACACGTTTATCGCTTATTTTACCCATATGGGCCCATAAGCCCATTGGCCCCACATTCGGCCCATCGAAGCCCAAACTTATCGAAGCACACAAAATCGCGCACTCATAATCTTACTGATTCTGATTACAGATCTATCGCTTCCAACCGATCTATGAGCGCTTGCACGCTCGTAAGTCTACAAAATACCAGAATTTCGGCATTTCAGCTTTTCAGCTTTTGCCGATTTAGACTACAGAAGGGTGTTCGATACACACCTGATTTATGAAATACTACGATGAGATCTCCCCCACGATTATCCTACAATCGGTCACTGAGATATTAGATTATGAATCCATGAAACCATTGTAGAAATCACTTACCACATTCGGCCAACATCCTAAAGGCCCCAAACTACTTACCTTTTTGCCGAAACTATGACTAGATCTAGATCTAGTCTCCCAAACGGTTCTCGCCTTCCAAAGCTCCTTGATCAACAGCCTTTAATCCACCTTACTCACAACAGAACAACAAAACAACAAATCCTTAGCCTTACACGACAGCCAGCCTATACATATAGGGGTTTTCGGCTTTTCTTAAATCCCGAATAACGAATAGAAATAAGATTTCGAGTACTTACCACCAACGATGTACTTGTCAAGAGTGTTTCCAACCCCTTTCCAATCTCAGATCCACAGTGAATCCAACTTAAAACGCGAATAGAGGATAGATCTAGAGTTTAATTCCCGAATCACTAAGATTACGAAGGTTTCAGCTTTTGGTATGATGAAAAAGAGAAAGTAGAAGTTGCAATAGAAAAGAGAAGGTGTCGAAAAAGCTATGGAAGTTATGAGATTTGGCTAAAAGAAGTTTGGCTAACAAAGATTCAGGTTTAGCAATATTTGGCTATCATGAAAAGAAAATAAAAGGGAAAACAAATTCAAGAATATGAGTAAAAGAATTGGGCGAAGAGGAGATGGACAAAAATAAAATAATTAAAATAAAATAAAGAAGCAAGAACCAATTGAAAGAAAGAAAAACAATGTCAGCTAACACAATGAAGAATACCCTAAACTAACCAAGAAGAAAATCACTCATAAAGGCTAAAAAAAATAAAAGCTATCAGTACTCAATGCTTATAGCTGAATGAGTGCTTAATTCGGCACAAAAATCCTTTCCAAAAACAAATTCCTTGTTTTGCTCCTTAATTTCAGCCATCACCAATTTGGATTCCACCCAAATTCCTTCCCACCGTATAGCAGACCCTTATCCACTGCTTGCACCGCTTCAGCACGCTGCCAGAAGAGTTTCGGTCCAGCACAACTCCTCTCCCCACGGGTGCAACAAAAATGCAGCCCTCCTGCGCGTACAGCAGCTCGAACCCGGGACCTCCAAGCACCCACGCACGCTGCTGGCCACTGCGACGCGTCTTTACTTTCAATATAATACGGTCGCATTTAATTATAAACCTTACCTGCCTCAGTCACGGGTTACTAAAAATAAAACAAAATTCCGCATGCTCCTGGATTCGAACTCGCGCCCCCTCGAAATCCTAGCATGCTGCTGCCATTGTGTCACAGGCGCTCTTGTGGCATACCCCATTTGCATCTTCTCTTAAGCCTTATCTAACGCAGCCATATCATCCTAAAAAAATAAAACTTTTTGCACGCGCTGGGAGTCGAACCTGGTTCCCCTCCTTACTTCCTAGCGTGCCTAACCACTGGACCAGGCTTTCTTTTTTGCCCAATTTTAACCCAACATAAATATAAGCCCTATTGCCCAGATTCCCCTAAAGAAGCAAATATTAATTTTTTTTTTGCTAGAGCCCTGGGCCGAGCCCAAGACTTTTCCCACATTATAAGTCCCTCATAATTTATTTAATTACTAAACTAAACACCAATTTTAATAAAAATATTTTATTAATAACTTTTTTTTTATAACAATAATATTTAAAACTTCTCAATTATTTAGGTTTTCTTTTATCCGAACCCAGACTCAAGGCCCAATACTTCTAGGCCCAAATTCAGAGTGTTATAGATTTTGTGAGAAGCACATAGTAGTAGTTTATCCATTGGCCCGGGCAGCGTGAAAATGTATAATGATTTGAAAAAAATGTATTGGTGTCGGGAATGAAAAGAAACATTTCAGAGTTCGTCTTTAAGTGCCTAATTTGTCAACAAGTGAAAGCTGAACACCAAGTTCCTACGGGATTACTTTAACCTGTGACGGCCCGTGAGTGGAAATTAGACCGGGTTACCATAGACTTTGTATCCGGGTTGCCTTTGACACTAAAGAAGAAAGATGCTGTATGGGTTGTAGTCGATAGAATAACAAAGTCTGCCCATTTTATATCAGTTCATATGGACTATTCACTTGAAAAACTAGTCGATTTGTATATCACAGAGATAGTGAGACTGCACGAAGTGCCATTATTGATCATTTCGAACAGAGATCCGAGGTTTACGTCAAGGTTTTGAAAGAAGCTGCAAGAAGCTTTGGGGACAAAACTGAACTTTAGTACAGCTTTCCACCCGTAGACCGACGGTCAATCAGAAAGGGTTATTTAGATTCTTGAAAACATGTTGCGATGTTGTGTTCTCGAGTTTCAGGGGAGTTGGGAAAAGTACTTATCGCTGGTTGAATTAACCTACAACAATAGTTATCAGTCAAATTTGAAAATGACGCCGTATGAGGCTTTGTATTGGCGCAAGTGCCGAATGCCATTGTATTGGTCAGAACTTAAAGAAAATTAGATATACAGGGCCGATTTGGTCAAAAACAATGAAGAGAAAGTTAAGGTGATTCGTGCTTGCTTAAAAGCCGCCCTGAATAGATAGAAATCCTACGCGGATTTGAAACGAAAAGTGATTGAGTTTGAAGTCATGGATAAAGTGTTCTTGAAAGTGTCCCCGTGGAAGAAAGTCCTTCGATTAGGTAGAAAAGGCAAGTTAAGTCACGGTTTATTAGACCTTATGAGGTGATAGAGAGAATTGGACCGGTAGCATACCGATTAGCATTGCCATTCGAGTTCGAAATGATCCACGATGTCTTCTATGTGTCTACGCCGTTACCGTTTCGACCCTTCACACGTGATTTCACTGGCAGAGATTGAAATAAGCCTGGATATGACCTACAGTGAAGAACCGATTAAGATTGTAGACCGAGAGGTCAAGAAATTGAGGACTAAAAGCATAGCACTCGTGAAAGTATTATGGCATCGACATGGAGTTGAAGAAGCCACGTGGGAAACCGAGGAGACTATGAGAGACAAATACCTAAACCTATTCACTGGTAAGATTTTCAAGGACGAAATTCCCTAAAGGGGGAGAATTGTAACAGCCCGAATTTGGGCTTAGTCAGAATAGTGATTTCAAAATCACTAACCTAAGGTTGGATAAATTATTTCTAATATTTCTTTATAGATTATAGCATGATATTACAAGTGCATGAACATTTTGGTGAATTAATTTACGCGATTGTGAGCTCGATTGCGAAAAATGACTAAATCGCATAAAGGGAAAAAGTTGTGAATTTCTAGCAATTGGTGCTAAATAGCTTTGTAACATAATGTTGAGGCCTTTAATAGGCAAATAATCCAATTTTTAATAGCATAGCTGGTCATGAGACATGAGAATTGAGAAAATCTATTTTAGTCAAAGTTAGGTGACTTAAATTGAAATAAAATAATGGCCTAGGTGACTAGCTATCAACTTCTTCATTTCTTCTTCTCTTTCACCGATTTTTCCAGCCATTTTTGGGGTTTTGAAACCTCAAAATTTTAGCTATCTTTCGTCCTTGCAAGTAAGTGATTCTCATGGCATTTCTTGATGATTTTAGTACTTTTGGAACCCTTGTAGCATGAGCTAACTAATGGGAGGGCTATTTTGCAAAATGGTTAAAAGTTTAGGGATTCACCATGAAAGTGTTTAAGTTGTTGGCTGAATTTTTATGGAAGAAAATGAATCATAGTTGTTAAATAAACAACTTTTGTGAAAGGGTATTCATGGAAAACTCCTAAATTAGACTTAGTTGTAAAGTTGATAAATTGTGTAGTAATTGCATGAAATAAGGGAATTTTGGGTTGCCCAAAGAGTGAAAAGAATTCAACTAGGCTTGATTAGTAAGTAAATTCAATAAAAATCAATTTCTGAGCCTAGGGGTAAAATGGTCATTTTGCCAAAGTCTAGGGGCAAAATGGTCATTTTGCAAATTTTTTAATCTTGAATTGTTTAGATTAATATAATGATTAAATTAGTGTATTTTATCCATTATAGATCAAGAAGTACGAAACCCGAACTTAGACTAGGGGAAAGCCAAGCAAACGGATTAAATCGAGAGCCATTCACATTTTGAAAACCGAGGTAAGTTGGGGGTAAATATCGCAAATTTCTTTTATGATTATGCATTGAATTGTTGATATTGCATAAACCGTTAATTATGCCTATGGAATGATAAAATGAGATTGTTATAGTGAAATCCCGATAGAATCGTGAGAATAGATTGGATAATGGTGCCGTGGAACTAGGGCTATACGAGAGCTAGTGTAAGACCATGTCTGGGACATGGCATCAACCTCGAGATATGTGCTAGTGTAAGACCATGTCTGGAACATGGCATCGGCACGGATAGAGGAGAGCCAGTGTAATACCATATCTAAGACATGGCATCGGCCTCGACATACGGGAGCTAGTGTAAGACCATGTCTGGGACATGGCATCGACGATGAGACGAGAGCTAGTGTAAGACCATGCCTGGGACATGGCATCTATAACACCCCTTACTCGTATCCGACGCCGGGATAGGGTACGAGGCATTATGTTACTACTACTTATGCAATCATTTGAATTTGAGCCAACAAAATGCGTCCCAATTTAAAACTTTTTCAAACATTGTCCCACGACCTTCCTATGGGCTTACGAGGCCTAAAACATAATTTGGAAATAAAATGGGACCATTTCGGATGCTTAAGAAAATTCCTTCAAAAACTAATAAAAACAGGACACATGCCCGTGTGGCTCACACGGCCTAAGCACCTAGGGACACGCTCGTGCCCCTCGTCCATGTGGATTTATTTTCCAACATCGAACCTACAAGGATTTTCACACGGCCTGGCACATGTCCGTGTGCTCAGCCCTTGTCCCTCACATGGCCATGACATGCCCGCGTCGCGGCCCATGTGTAAAACCTTCACATTCTGTTTCTGACGTCAACAAACACACAGTCATGGCACACGTCCGTGGGGCAGACCACACGCCCGTGTGTCTACCCGTGTGGACAAAAATAGGCTATTTACCAAGCCTCTTTGCCACCCTGAAATAAGACCATATGCAAAATCAACCATGCTAAGACTTTCATACTCAACTATTAGCCATAAATTGGCATTCCAACATATTCATATATACCAATCATGCATGGCAACCAAACATAATCACATCATAAACATTATACATAATATGAATAGCCAAATTTACAAACCGTAATTAGTATAAGCCATATCTCATGGCCATACACATATAACTTAATATAAGCCAATACATTTGGCCAAAATCATAATAACACAAGCCATAAAACTAGATCCCTATACATGCCACTCACTTGAAAATTTCTAACACATACTTCGTTATTCCAAAGGTAATGACTTGAT
Source organism: Gossypium stocksii (assembly GCA_020496765.1). Lineage (NCBI taxonomy): Eukaryota > Viridiplantae > Streptophyta > Magnoliopsida > Malvales > Malvaceae > Gossypium > Gossypium stocksii. The sequence goes on from CM035623.1 coordinate 85,713,486, forward strand.
AGTGTGATGCTGCCTCCGACAACCTCCAACCCCGAGCTAACCTGACAAAGCTAAAACAAATGAAAAGGACGGAGTAAGCTTCATGCTTAGTAAGTCCATATGAAAATGATAAACAATTTATCAATATACTTCCACAAATTCTTACAACATGATCTCAAGGTAATACTCTCATAATTGCCTTTTTACCTTTGTTCAGGTCAAGCTATTTTTCTCAAGTCACGGTCACTAAATTATTTATATCTAGAGCTACAGAGCTTTAAATTTAGATCCGCTAATTTTCCCTGAAACTAGACTCACACCTCTTCTTACAATAAAATTTATAGAATTTTTGGTTTAGCCAATTAGTACAGTTTATTCATTAAAGTTTCCCCTATTTCACAGTTTGACAGTTTTGACCCCTCTTCACTAAAAATCAATTATCTCTTTGTACAGAATTCAAATGAGGTTTTTGTTTGTTTCTTATGAAAATAGACTCTTTAAGAATCTAATCATATAAAATCATAATTATTTTTGTACAATTTCTAATAATTTTCCTAAGTTGGAATAGGGGATTTCGTAATCTATCTGACCCTATCTCACTAAATTTCAAATATCTCATATTGTGAGACTCTTTTGCTCACACCGTTTCTTTTATGTAAAAATAGACTCATTAAAATTTAATTTCATATTTATCCAATCTCTAATTCAATTCCTAGCATTTTTAGTGATTTTTAAAAATCACGTAACTACTGTTATTTTGAAACTGTTTTATCACAATTTTACTCTTTCATGCTTTCTTTGTTTTAGCTTCTATTTTAAGCATACATGTCGCCAATTTTACCACACTTTCATACATCGTAAATATAGACCTATAATCACCAGGTCATCATAACATCATCCTCACAAGTGTAACCTACTCATTTGCAACTTTACCATATTTCTCAATACACACCTCAATATAATAATTCATGCTCAATGGTTCGCACATAGCCATTCATATTAGCAATTATAAGGTGGTTTCGCACGTAACCCACCTATATTGATATTTCACAATAATTTGCACTTAGCTCATTGGTATTATAAATTAACTAGGTGGATAATTCGCACTTAGCTCATCAATTTAATGGTTATCTGGTGGTTTCGCACATAACCCACCATTATCAATAATTTCCGTTGGTAACGCACTTAGCTCACCTTTAGTTATGATTTACAGTGGTAACGCACTTAGCCCACCTTTTATTTATGATTTACAGTGGTAACACACTTAGCCAACCTTTTACTTATGATTTACGGTGGTAACGCACTTAGCCTGCCTTTTACTTATGATTTACGGTGGTAACGTACTTAGCCCACCTTTTATTAATAATTTTCACTGGTATCGCACTTAGCCCTTCTTTATCAATAATTTTTCGATGGTGTCGCACTTAGCCCATCTTTATCAATATTTCATAGAATTTTATTCATAACTTCACTACTCATATTTGCACCCAATGTTAATAATGTTCAACCACATATCGTCTAAAGCATTCATGAATAAAAACATTAATAGAAGACGTATCATTTACATACAAATTTACTCATTTTAAGCCATATCCATTTAGGTTTTAAGCAATAATGACAACAACAATAATACATCAGTATTAACACACCAACTTACTTGTTTCAATGGAATGTCATATTCCATCAAACTTCCAATGTATTCAACCGTCACAAAAATGTTATTAATATTTGGCATCACTTTCTTATACGTAACCCCCATCAACATGTAATTCAATACAATCATAGCAAAATAGATTTCAAGTATATTAACACTAACATGTTTATTTAGTCACGTGGACTTACCTTGAATGCAATTTCGGCTAATTACTCCATTTTAGTCCATAATCTCGTACTTTTCGATTTAAGCCTAATTTTGATTTTCTTGATCTAACATGATGAAATTCACTAATTTAATCACTACATTAATTAAAACTTTCTATAATTCACAATTTGGCAAAATGACCATTTTGCCCCTAGGCTTGTAAATCGATTTTTATCGAATTTCTTCATTAACCAAGCCTAATCAACTCTTTTTATTCTCATTACTACCCCAATTTCTCATTATTTCCTACACTTACCCTTTATTTTACAACTTCTACAACTAAGTCCTCTCTAAGTGTTTTCATACAATTTCTCTCACATAGTTGTTTATTTAACAACAATAGTTCATTTTCTTTCCAAAAATTCCAGCAAAAACCACTTATACTTTCATGGAAAATTTCAAAACTTCCAACCAAAATGCAAGATATACCCCTCAATAGAAAGCTTGTGCCATGAGGGTCTCAAAAATACAAAAATTATCAAGAGAAGCCTTCAAAATCGCTTACTTTTGATGAATAAAGATGGCTGAAAATTTCAAGCTCCCATGGGGGTTTTCTTCTTCCATTTCCAGTAGAGAATGAAGAAGAAAAAAGAGAGAGAGAGAGAAGATGACCACTTATTTCGTTTTATTGGCTTTTGCTTATGTCATCCAATACCAACCCATACTAAAATTTTGACTTTTCAACTTTTCTTGTCCCTATGGTCGGCCATCACTCCCTATATGGCCTATTTGCATTTTAAATACCTCCAATTTTGGTTCTCTAGCTATTTAACACACTTAACTTGCAAAACAAAACTTTTACCCTTTATGCGATTTAGTCCTTTTTTTCAAATTAAGCTCCCAAATGCTAAAATTAATTCATCAAATTTTTCATGCACTTATATAAGTATGCTATAACACATAAAATAATATAAAAAATAATTTCTCCAGCCCCAGAATAGTGGTTCCAAAATGATTGTTGGGTCATTACAACATCGACCTCGATATGTGAGCTAATGTAAGATCATGTCTGGGACATGGCATCGGCCTCGACATGAAGCCAATGTAAGACCATGTCTGGGACATGGCATCGGCGTTTACCCTATGTTTGAGGCTATCAAGTATCCCTTCGTATTTGATAGAGTTCCTCGAGATATCTATAGTTGTGTTAACAACAAAAGTTATGACCTTGTTGTGAGTGTTACAAGTACTTGTATGATATACATATGATATATGGGCTCATTGCATGTTGTATGAATATTAAGGAAGGAATATGAGTAAGTTGAGTTTATGTATATTCATGAATTTTGAACAATTCATATCATGTTGTGATTATAACAATACATGGTAAATAGTTATTTTATTTACATTCAACTTACTAAGCTTTATACTTACTCCCTCTCCTTTCCATTTTCTTATAGTGCTGCCTAAATAGCTTGAGGATCAAAGAACGTCGAAGGCATCGCTCACACTATCCATAGGAGCACTTGGTATAGTTAGTTTTAATCTTATGAATATGGCATGTATAGGATTTTATTCTTTTGTCAAGTGTCATATTATTTTGGAGCCAAATGTGTTGGCTTGCTTTAGAATTTGACTCTTTTTGTATAAGGCCATGAATGATGGCTAACATTGGGAATTGATATATGAAAATGTTGAAGTTATTCATGAATGTGCTCTTTACTTAGCTAAGTATATGAGACGTCAAAATTGTGGCTATTTGGGTAATTATTTATACGATGTTATGTATTAGGAAGTTTGGTAGATGTTTGATCTTGTTTTAAGGTGTCAATAAGCTTGGTAGATAGCCTTATATTGTCCACACAGGTAGACACATGGGTGTGTGTCTAGGCCGTGAGTCACACGGTCCAACCCACTGGCATGTGGTTAGGCTGTGTGTCCCCTGCACCTTATGTTGGCAAAACTAAATGCCCAGCAGTTTACCACACGGGCTTGAGACACGACCGTGTGTCTCAACCGTACGGAGGACACGGCCTAGCACATGGGCGTGTGCCACAGCCTTGTGACCTTAAACGGTTGCTGACGTCAGAAACAAAATACCAATATTTTTGCATACAGGCTGCAACACGGGCATGTCATAGCCATGTGAGGGACACGGGCTGAGCACACGAGTGTATGCCAGGCCGTGGAAACCCCTGTAGGTTCGATGTAGAAAATAAATCCACAAGGACGAGGGGCACGGGCGTGTCCTTAGGAGCTTAGGCCATGTAAATCACACAGACCTTCAGCACGGCCATGTCCAAAGACCACACGAGTATGTTGCCCTTCCATACAGGCGTGTGCCCTATTTTTAGTAGATTTTTTTGACAATTTTCTAAGCACTTGGATTGGTTCCGAATGGCTTCCTAAACAAGCTTTGGGCTTCGTGAGTCCATATTAAAGGTTGTTAAACAAAGTTTGAAAAGTTTTAAATTGGGACAAATTTCGTTGACTCGAGATTGTATGTTTGCATGTGTTTTAGTAAGGTAACTCCTCGTACCTTGTCTCGGAGTCAGATATGGGTAAGGGGTGTTACAAGTAAAAAGGTTGTTCGTTGTAAATGGGTGTTTAAAAAGAAAGAAGGGACTCTAAGAGTTAAAGAACCCAGATATAAAGCAAGGCTTGTTGCAAAGGGTTACAGTCAAATTCTAGGAATGGACTTCACAGATGTGTTCTCCCTAGTTGTAAAGCATAGTTCGATTCAAGCTTTGCTTGGTATTGTGGCCATGCATGATTTGAAGCTTGAGCAGTTAGATGTAAAAACTACATTTTTACATGGAGAACTTGAGGAAGATATTTACATGCAACAACCAAAGGGTTTTATAATCTTAGAAAAAGAAGACTATGTTTGCTTGCTAAAAAAGTCCCTTTACAGTTTGAAGCAGTTACCAAGACAGTGGTACAAGAGGTTTGATTCCTTTATGACGCCTCATGATTTTTAAAGAAGTAGTTTTGACAGTTGTGTTTACTTTAAGAAAACAATGATGGTTCTTTTGTGTATCTGCTTCTTTATGTTGATGACATGTTGATAACAGCAAAAGATAAAGAAGAGATAAGAAAGGTCAAAGCCCAACTAAGTGAGGAATTTAAGATAAAAGATTTGGGACCAGCAAAGAAGATACTTGGTATGGAGATTCTCAGAGATAGAAAAGCAAGTAAATTGTAACTAAGTTAGAAGGGGTATGTTGAGAAAGTTCTTTGCATGTTTAATATGCAGAGTGCTAAGCCTGTTAGTACTCCTTTAGCAGCCCATTTCAGACTTTCATCGGCTTTATCTCTACAATCAGATGACGAGATTGAGTACATGTCACATGTTTCATACTCTAGTACAGTGGGATCTCTCATATATGTTATGGTTTGTTCACGTCTAGATTTATCATATGCAGTCAGTGCAGTCAGCAGATACATGGTGAATCCCGGTAAAGAACATTGGAAAGCAGTTCAGTGGATTTTAAGATACTTATGAGGTACTACTGATATTTGCTTACAGTTTGGAAGAACTAGAGATGGAGTCATTAGGTATGTTGATGCTGATTTTGCTAAAGACCTTGATAGAAGAAGATCTCTCACAGGTTATGTCTTTACAATTGGAGATTGTGCAATTAGTTGCAAAGCCACTTTACAAACTATAGTCGCTTTGTCTACCACTGAAGCTAAGTACATGACGATTACTAAGGCTTGTAAAGAAGCTATTTGGTTGAAGGGACTCTTTAGTGAACTCAATGAAGACCTTCAAATCAGTACAGTATTTTGTGACAGTCAGAGTGCAATCTTCCTTACAAAAGATCAAATGTTTCATAAGAGAATAAAACATATTGATGTTCAGTATCATTTTGCTCGTGATATTATTGCTCGTAGTGATATTGTTGTGAGCAAAATTAGTACTCACAAAAATCCTACAGATATGATGACTAAGTCACTTCCTATAACCAAGTTTGAGCGTTGCTTAGACTTAGTTAGTGTTCATTGTTAAAGTTAAACCCTTAAGGGGTTTTATAGAAGAGGTGGAGAACTTGTTCGTTGAGAGTTCGCGATGAAGAACTTGTTCATTGAGAATTTGTGTCAACGTGGAGATTGTTAGAACTAAATGACCCGAATCCTTATTTAAATAAAATACAGTGGTAAAATTAAATAAAAGTAAAATCCATATAGAATTACACTTCTTTTATTTTATTTTAGAATAAGATTTTTTAAACCTTATTAAACTCCATCTATTTTATATTGATTAGAATAAAGTGTTTCAATCTTATTAGAATATGGCTTTACAAGCCTATAAATAGACATACCTCTTGTAATTATTCAAATTTGACATAGTGAATTTTCTTCTCCTCTGCTCGTGGTTTTTTTTTCCGAAAGGGTTTCCACCTAAAATCTATGTGTTATTTATTTTATTTCTCTTTTCTTTGTGATATATTGTCATTATCGATATTCTATTTTATTTCTCACAATTTTTATTTGAATCAAAGTCCCAGTAGGGCAATCAGTTAGAATAAATAATAGATTGATAAGTTCTAAAGATAAAAATTCTTCTAGATCATCATATAGTGGAGGCAGGTACTCCAAAAGAGACACAATACATAACTAATAAGCAAAACTCCAGAAGAGATTCAGGTACCTAAAACTGAAGATTAAAATAGTGAAAATAAGATATCTTGATAAGTTATGTCAATTCTAGAAATTGTGGAACCAAATAATAAAAGTGGTCGGCAATGATTTTGCATGCAATATTATTGTTGAAATAATGAAATAAAATGAGGATCTTGAATAAATCTATTGAGAAATATAAATATGGAATAAATTGATCAAAATAGAAAGACACAACTCAAGTACAATTAAATTCGTGGAGTTTTTGAACTAGTAGTTCCAATATCTAAAGGTATAAAGCCAATAAGGGAACAAATGAAGTAGTTTTGCAAAAGTGAAATAAAAATATGAAGTTTTTCGCTAAGCCCTAACATTGATTATGAAAAGATATAATATTTTTTTGTGGTGGATGCAATAACCTTTAGATATATTATTTTCACATTTCATAAAATATTTAACTTGTGTCTAATGGTTGTTATTACAACCTTTTATGGATTACTATATAGTAAAGTTTATATCAAAATCCTTGAAGCATTTAGAATACTAGAAACATATTGAAATTCTCGAGAAATTATTCATTTATATGAATTGAAATAATTTGAACATGTGTGGTAAATTTAACTTAGTGAATAGTAATTGAATGAGGATTATAAAATGATCCAAAATACTTATTTGTGTTTTTATAGAAGAATCATGATTAAAGTTTACTATGATTATTATTGAAACTCTTGAAGAGATCAAAATATATTTCCCCCAAATTTTTTCTCACTCATGACTTTCAAAAGAATAGTGATATGAATGCTTGGCAAATACATTCAAATAGTCATTTGAAAAACTAATGAATACGTAGAATATAAGAAAATATATGATGTTTTCATGAGAGGGAGTAAATACGCGTTGTACTCTTTTTCTCTTAACCAAGGTTTTGTCCCATTGGGTTTTCTTGGTAAAATTTTGAGACATCATATTATGTGTATTATAGAGATGTGTACTCTTTTTTCTTCACTAGGATTTTTTTCCCATAGGGTTTTTATGTTAGTAAGGTTTTAACAAGGCACATTATTTACCAATAGACATCGAAGGGAGAGTGTTATAAATATTTTATTAAGTAGATATCTATCATGATCAAGATAAAGCTTTGATGTACTTTAAATTCTAATAGTTATTAAAATTAGATCTCTGCTTCTTTTATACTTTTTATGCTTATAAATAGAGACTCTGATGAAGTATTATAATCATTCATTTAATCAATAAAGTATATTCTCTATTGTTTTCATTTTTTTTGTTCTGTATTCTTTTCATCTCTCTTTATTTTATAACAAAAACTATTTCTTTACCGTCTTTGGATAAATGATGCGTTTACTTCCGGTACGATTAAAAATAACGGTGATAATAAAATTAATTATTATAACTGTGAGATAAAAGATTCCATAATATCACAATCATCGCCTATCTAAAGTAACACATAAACTATCAATGATATAAATACACATTTATTGCAATATGATGAATTTGTTTTAAATATATACTTTTTACATATTTGAGTTACTGTTTAAGGTTTAAACTAATAATAAAATTGAGAAAGAGTTGGATTAATACAATGAAGGTATTTCAAGAATTTAACTAAAATAAATTAAAATGTAATTAGGTAGGTTGGCTGGTTCTAGTTGGGGACTTTGTGGAACCGAAAAAAGTTTAGTGTCTAGCTAAAACGATGATGTGGCAAACTTTCACTTGCTGAAAAACATAATTTGTAGGCAGGCGCATGTATCTCAATGCCCCTCAGAGTATCTGTCAAGCGAAGCAAAGTGGGCGTGTTTCAGATGACATGGCATATTTTGGTAGGCTCGGAACTTGGTTTGGAAGCCACCCCGTTTTATTTTGGCTTTATCTTTTGATTTGATTTTTCAATTGTATCGTTTTTTTTAAACATTTTTCTTCATTTTAGTATTTGAATTATTATTTTCATTCTAGTTTATCTTTTAAAAATAAAAGTAGATAATAAAAACCTTCCACATAATTCATAATTAATTGTTTACCTTTTTGAATAATATTTATGGTGATGAGATTAATCACTATTATCAGAGTTAGATGTCTTAATTTAAAAAAAAAACCAGAATGTGATAAAAATTTAAACTAAATTATTAAATATTCACCTAACTATTAATGTGTTTTTTTTAATTACACATGTTTAAAATTTTCTATTTTAATTAGTAACATTATTAAAATTTAATATTTTAGTGACTCCTCTTATAAATCATTAATAGTGTCTTTTCTATTACATAACATTAAATTTAATCTTCAATATTTACAAATTTTATTAATTTAGTCCTAAATCTAAAAAATTCAATAAATTTAACCCTCAACTTTATACAAAATTATAAAAATATTATAAATAAATGAATATCTATTTTTTTATTTTCTAACATGAAATTTATTTATTAAAATAATAATATTATAAAAACAATTTAAGGGGAAAAACCATAAAGAACACTTACGTAATTTTAACTTTTTTATTTTGCCAACATTAATAACCACCATGTTCAAGTTGAGTCAAAACTACAAATTGAGGTCGAAAATGATGAGAATCGATGTCTTTAAGTTGTTTCTTGAGATAGATTTATTGCGTTTGAGGTTGCAATTGAATGTGGATATGATTGAGGATATATAGGTGAAGATGAGGTGTTGGAGATGGCTATGCTAGCAACTCCATAATTAATTTCTAGTTCAATGACACATGAAAGCGTGCAAATCAAGGAATTTAGAGTAAAGGTTATTGGTGTTGGTGATTATGGGCAAACGCAATGCTCAATGCTTGATAAATTTGACGAGAACTAAGGAACAAAGTCAAATGCATAATAAAATTTATTATCTATAAAATAAACTAAAAAAAAGGGTAAGCTCTTGAATGTGGTTTTAACTATTGTTTGTGGGTTTTTTTAAATATTTTATTTACAAAAAAAATTAATAAATAAATTTCATAACAGAAAAAGAAAAAAATAGGTATTTGCTTATTTATAATTTTATATGTATTTTTTTTATAACATCTTAGGTAATTTTATTGAAAAATTAACTTTTAAATATTTTTTATTTTTTAAAGTTTTTAATTTTTTTGTTTTTAAAATTTTAAAAAGTAAGATAAAATTGATAAAATGTGTAAAGTTGAGAGTTAAATTTGTTGATTTTTTAAAATTAAGATTAAATGATAAACCCTATAAATATTGGAATGTTAAATTTGTTATTGCAGTAATAAAAAAGATGTCATTAATTATTTAATGGAGGAGTGATCAAATATTAAATTTCAATAATATTAATAATTAAAATAAAAATTTTAAACATTAGTGACGAAACATAAACTAGCTAAAAGATAGGCAACTATTTTTAAGTTTATCCTAATATATATATATATATATAATTTAAGGAGAAAAGCTTTTATCTTTAAAGAACTGCCAAGCAATTCGGCTAAAACTCATGTTACTTTCTCTTTATTAATTATTAGTATGGTTGGTTTTGAATTGATTATTTGTTTATATTAAATTATAGAGTAAAATTTTAAAGATTAAAATATGATCTAAGTCTTTATATACTTCATAATTTGAAATTCAGCCTCGTTTTATTTTTCAATAATTTAGTTCCTATATGTTTCAAAATTAAAAAACGAGCTTCAATTGTTATCATCTGTAAAATTCTTTAGTTAAATTCAATGGTGTGATATATTTTTTTTAAAATCACTTATTAGTGACGTAATAAAAAAATTATGTTGAAAATGTTTTTGTGATTTTATTAAAAACACATATTTGAACTCGTCATAATAGAATAATATTTTTCTTTTGTAGGGATAATGTTCTAAAAAAAAGGAGCTATAATATTGTAATTGAAATAGTTAACAATATTAGCTATTTAGATTAATTAATGACATTATAAAAGTAGAAGGACTTATGTCAAAAATTAAAACATACAAATTTAATCCAAGTTTTAGCATAGTATAGGGGCTAAAATTGAAATTTGACCATCGTTTTATAATGTAAAAAGAGTAAGGCAAGCTATAAAAGGTGTGTTTGTCTTTATTATCCTTAAAATATTCAAATTATATATAACCATGTAACATTTTAATCAAAAATTTAATTATATTAACTATTTGGACTAACTAATAACATTATGAAAATATAAGACTAAATTATGTTGGAAATTAAAGTATAATGATGAAATTTCAAATTTAAGTATGATCGAAGGACTAAAACCGAAATTAAATCATTTTTGTGGAGTGGTGTCCATGTGTCAATAGGAGGAAGGTATAGAAAGATACGGCAGTTCCAAGATTTTTGTGAGAAGCATTTAACAATTAAGATGTGGAAAAAATAATACAAAATATGTTACGTCCGCATTCCCGTGTTTTGTTCGGTTATCATCATAAATATATTTCGCAGGTTGGTCCATATTAAATTTGTAGTACATTTTATCGATGAAAATTAAAAAATTGTAGTACATTTTGCGGTCCCTATATTTGTACTTAGAGGTGTGCATGGGTCGAGCAGTCCTGTACAGCCCGAAGGTCTGCCCGAAATGAGAGAGAGTTTGGATAAAAATATAGGTCCGAAAAATAGGCTTGGACAAAAAAATAGGCCTGTTTAAAAAATGGGTCGGGTTCGGGTAAGGTATTTTTGGCCTGAGCCCGGCCCGGCCCGGCCCGAATTCACTAAAGACAAAAAAAATCTATTTTTTAATATTATTTTTCTTATTATTTTCTCCCTATTTTGCTACAATTTTAACTATTATGTTGCTATTATTTTGTTGTTATTGTTTAGATATTGTATAAAACTTATTTTATTGTTAGTTTTGTTATTATTTTAAAGACATTTGTTAATTTTGTTATTGTTTTAGAGGCATTTGCTTGTTAAGTTGCATCTATTTTATTGTTATTTAAGTATACATATTTTTTAAAATTTATTTTTAATTTGTTGAGAAATATTTATTTTGATATTTTTAGTATTTTTGATGGTTTATATATATTTTAAAATTATATAAAAATAATATAAAACTAATATGGGCGGGCCGGGCCGGGTCCGGGTTTTAACATTTTTATTTAGGTCGAGCTTGGGCAAAATTTTGGCTCATTTTTCGAGCCCAATAAACGAGCCTAATTTTTTAGTTGGGCCGGGCCGAACCCTACCCGGCCCGACCCATGCACACCTCTAATTTGTACCCTATGTGATTGATGCCTTCGAGAACAAACAATCATCAAGATTTATAAGAGTTTTCGTGTAAGATTTATGTTTAATTTTTATATTTTAATTTAGTGGTTTTTAGGTTTTTTATATTTCTAAAATTTAAAATTTTAAAGTAATTGAATTATTAAATTAAATTATGTTGTTTTATGGTATATATAATGTCAAGTTAACTTATTATTGTATAATATTTGTAAAAAAATTAAATATTTTAATTAATAAATTTAATAGTTATTATTTAAATTAGGGAAAATTATGACTTAATAATTAAGGGTGTTCATTGTCTCATGTATGAACTGAGTTCGAGTCGTGTTATTCGTATTAATTGTTTGAGTTTTACTGTCTCACTAAGAAAAAATTAGAGTCAAATAACTTTCAGAATTTTAAGCATTCAAATAAAAATATGCAAAATAAACATCATTATAATCACCCGTTAAAATTAATTTCAAGAAATTCCAGCTTCTTCTTTTTTTTTTTCATTCAAATACTTTATTTTCATTTTAAGAATGTACATGTCAAAGCTTAAAAGAGGAAACATCCGGCCCCAGCGGCTACACCACCAGCGCACGGCTGACGCTTTGAGAGTAGCAGCACCGGAAGAACCTGGTTCAGGTGCGCCGTCGGTGACTAGAATATTCGGTTTTGAAACATTTAAAAGATGCCCAGATTGTATTTGAAGGAAGTCTTGTTAGAGACGTTGTTTCTTATAATACCATGATAAATGGGTATGCTTTAGTGGGCAAACCAGGGCCATCCGGCGGTGGCAGCGCTGATGATGATGCCGCCTTCAGTTCCGCTTTACAAACACCCATCATGGCCACCAGACATTTTCCGCGACGAAGCATGGCTTAGAAGGAAAGGAAACATCAAGAAAAGGAGAAGCAAGAGCGTAACAGATGAAGACCTTGATGAACTCAAGGCCTGTACCGAGTTAGGCTTTGCCCCTGAGGTGGATCCACTTTTGTCCCATACTTTGCTTGCTTTGGGTCGTTATTATGCTGTTAATAAGAGCTACAACGACGCCATCTCTAAGCCTTCTACCTCCTCTCCTTCAGTTGTATCGGATTGTGATAGTATTCCTTCCCCTATTGGCAGCCTCCACGCCGTTGTTGACCCTTGCCAGTCGCTGATTATTCAATTCAACTTGCATCATCTTTAGTTTTTTCTGCTAATTTTAATTATTTTGGTTTTGTTTTTATTTGGTGAAACACAGAGTACAGAAGGCCTTGGTTGACCCGCTAAACCATGCCGATTCACATGGTATTATAAGAAACAAAGTCTCTAACAAGACTTCATATACAATTTGGGCATCTTTTAAATGTTTCAAAACCAAATACTCTAGTCAGCGACGGCGCACCAGAACCAGGTACTTCTGGTGCCGCTACTCTCAAAGCCGCAGCCGGCGTTGGTGGTGTAGCCTCCGTCCTCTATTAAGTTTTGACATGTGCATTCATGGAGGGATTTTTCTATCAACCTCGCTATTAATTTAAGTATTAAATGCTAATTCAAATATGTGGATCAAAATATATACATATATGTGTCAATTGCATGAATAATTTAGATCTAATTTGTATTCTAAATTTTATTATCACTCTTTTTTTTTTTAACATGTTTCATATAAGCTATCCACATTAAATCTAGCCACACATGATTGCAATCTAATCTAATTATATGCTGTACGTCATGTATTTAATGCCCAAATTGAAAGCTTAATTAATTAAGGGATTTGATGGTTACAATACTAATGAGACAAATTTGAAGTTTAGGGATTAATTTCAAATATAATCAATATTTTGAAGACATATAGTGTCATTAACCCTTCTCATTAAAGACTGTTTTAAAAAACCTAACGAGAATTGGATCACAAATTTGTAAATAAATTTTTCATTTTCCATGAAATCATATATGCGACACTGTGGAAAATGGTTCATCCACGTGGCAAAACCCTATAGGAAGGAACAACAAAAGGAGCCAGTTTTAGCAAGAACACGTTGCCAAAGTAGTGTCTCTAAAGCCCAGTTTCCAAGCACCTAACTGAAAAAAGGATCCATTTTCATAAAAAAAAGACAAAAAAGAGATGCATCAATTACCTCTCATTATCTCACTCACAAATTAAGTGTTCTTTATTTGGAATCGAAGATTTGATAAGGATTTTTTATTTTATTTTTTGTAAATATTTGTGAAGTTCCTTAGACATCCAGTTTCTCTACCGGTCTCAAATCCATGGCTCTTCCAAGAACGAAGCGATTTTTTCTGTTATGCGCTTTTTCTTACGCACTCGTCGCCATTGCAGAGTACGCGCCTCTCTCTCTCTCTCTCTCTCTCTCTCTCTATATATATATATATATATATATATATATCCAGAAAAGTGGTGTTCCTGTGAGCGTGAAAGTATGTGGTGTGATACCGTATTTGATTCAGGAAGAATTATTACGAGATATTACAAGTGCCGAAAGGAGCGTCGGATGAGCAGATCAAAAGAGCATATAGGAAGCTGGCATTGAAGTATCATCCCGATAAGAATCCCGGTAACGAAGAAGCCAATAAGCGATTTGCAGATATTAACAATGGTAAAAAAAATTCTCCTTCTTTATTTAAGTTTTTTGTTCTTTAGAAATGAGAGAAAAAGAAGAGCTTTGAATGATGGAATAATTTGGTTTTTATGAAAGGTTAGCTTACGAAGTGTTATCGGATAGCCAAAAAAGGAGTATATATGATAGGTATGGAGAGGAGGGCTTGAAACAACATGCTGCCCGTGCAGGCGGAGGAGTGGGGGTCAATATGCAAGACATTTTTAGCTCGTAAGTTTTTTTTGAAAATTTCGCTCTTTTTTTTTTTTTTTTAACACTTGTATTGCATTGCATTATGTTGTTGATAGCAATATAGTAGTGATTGAAATGCTATGTATCTGTTCTCAGTTCTCACTTACTCAAAACAAACGTAGGAGCATGCTTTGTTGGTTATAATGCATGAAAATATCCATAAAATATTTTTTATTGACTGATATTTGGGATAGCATTGATTAAATAATCATTTAGCCTATACAAACTGTCTGCCTAATCTTATATTCACTTAGGTTTAAATGTGGATAGCCATCATTTCTTGGAACTGTTCACCTTTATTTATGTTACTGGATTCAATTTCAACCACCTACTATCGGTAACAAGATAAAACTTTTTCTTCAGGTTTTTTGGGGGAGGCCCAATGGAAGAGGAGGAGAGAATTGTGAAGGGTGACGATGTAATTGTCGAATTGGAGGCAACACTAGAAGATTTGTACATGGGAAGTACTCTTAAGGTGAGAACCTATGTCTTCTGGTGGATTTATTACCCTTAAACCAAATCCAATAATTGATCAGCTTTTGGTCATCTTAGTAGTGTGAACTATGGGCATCACGATTTTTGTGCATTATGTCTTGTATCTTATTTAATGCATTTATGTCTTAAATAAGTTGGTTAGTGGCTACCTGGTGTACAACAATGTGAAAGTTTGGATATTATACAATCTTATAACTTGGGACTTAGGAAGCAAGTTTATAACCTAAACCTTATTTACCAGTGTACTTATTCTTTCTCTAGATATTCGTGTAAGCATTGTATCTATGTAATAGTAACAAAGCTTTGCATAGGTACTTCATCTAACTTGTGTGTTTTGCGTATTAGCAAATGACTAAGCTAGATTCTCTTCCTCAGAGTGATTGTTCATCAGTTATTAGGCATCATAGGGTATAGTCTGATGCATAGCTTAGTTAGGATTCTCCTTGTCGGCCTTGTTAAATTTGCTGGTTGAAGTGCAAAAGAAGAGCTGTTAGGCACTTGGGCTATCATTTGAAATACAGATATTTGCTTAATGATGTTGTATTTTAACTATTTTTTAATGTTTCCCAAGAAACTAGTGGATCAGTAAATTATACATGGTCACGAAATAATAATGATGTATTCTTTTCCTTCTTGTCTTTCGTTTTAGCTTTTTTGGGGAAATTTGAAGAAGCTATTAACTATGTGCTTGCTTCTCTATACCCAATCTTGATCTTTCTCTGAATATTCTTAAAGAAAAGTAGCATTGATCTAGGTTTGGAGGGAGAAAAACATATTAAAGCCTGCTCCTGGTAAACGACCTTGTAACTGCAGAAATGAGGTCTACCATAGGCAAATTGGTCCAGGCATGTTCCAACAGATGACTGAACAGGTATTTTGGCTTTTTTTTTTCCTTTAATATTTAAGTTTCATACTGTTCTTCTATCCTTTATCTTGTCTTTCGAGCTTTGTAGAGTGTCATAATTGTTATGTATTTTGTTGCTTTGATCGAGCTTTTTTTAATTTTAATATATTCTCGAATTTTCTTTTCTCAGGTTTGTGAGCAGTGCCAAAATGTCAAATTTGGAAGAGAGGGGTTTAATGTCACAATTGATATTGAGAAAGGAATGCAAGATGGGCAAGTAAGCATGTAGAATTAGAATTTTTTTTGTGACTGTAGTTTTCCTAAATAATGTTCAAATTTGCAGTCAAGCTTAAGACCTAAGGAAAGTGGAAGAGGATAAACTATTATCTAGATGAAATGTTGTTTTTTTTTTTTTTTTTTTTTTTTGTGTGACAATTATTGGTTGCAGAACGATTTTTTAATAGTATCATCATACTTTTGTATTTCATTGTTCTCTTAATTCTTTTCAAATCTGATGATCCATTCTGCTTTCTTGGAATCTCCTGATCTGGATGCTGTCATGATTCCTCGCATACAATGATAAGCTAGCAATAAAAAAGAATAATTGTTTAGATGTATCAGTGCGTGCTGACTTATTTTGACATGCTTTATTGTTTTAGCATTACTCCACAAGAAGTTAACACAGAAATATGCTTAAGTAAACCTCTGTGGTATTCTTTGCTGTTATGTGTGAACGGAACACATTGCTTTTATGCAAATTGGTTAATTAAAACAATTTCATTCGAATTTCTCATCCTACATCTTCTATGAAATGTTGTGATTTTCATCCTCGTGAGCTAATCATTCTTGTTGCTAGATTTGGAATAATGCTCCTTGCATATTTTCAGGAGGTAGTTTTTTATGAAGATGGTGAACCTATAGTAGATGGAGAACCTGGAGATTTGAAGGTTAGTATGTGATTAGATGCTATTGTGACAATCCTGTGCAGTCTTTCTTTAGTATATTGGAATTTTCTCATTAATGCTCACATGTTCCCTTGAGACTAACAATTTTTACAGTTTCGTATTCGCATTGCACCCCATGACCGATTCAGAAGGGAAGGTGATGACTTGCACGCTACAGTCACCATAACACTTGTAAGCCCCCCTTTTTTTTTATAGTATCTATGTATGTCTCAACTTTTCATAATGAGCCAATTCTCTTCATTTTTCCTTGTACCAGGTTCAAGCTCTTGTTGGTTTTGAGAAGACCATTAAACATCTTGATGACCATTTAGTGAACGTTAGCTCTAAGGTAAGCATTAAGCGACGACAGATCCTATGGTAATTTGCTCAGTTAGTGTCCATCAAATACAACAACAAAAACCCAAATTTTAAAAATAAATAAATATCAAAATTATGTTTTAGGAAAAAATAAATATTTGTATTTGCATAATTACATAGGATATTACTAAGCACAAGGAGGTGAGAAAGTTCAAAGGAGAAGGAATGCCATTACATTCCAGCAAGAAGAAAGGTGATCTCTATGTCACCTATGACGTTTTATTCCCCACATCGTTGACGGAAGACCAGAAGTCCAAAATCAAAGAAGTTCTTGGCTAGGAATAGGGGATATTAGTTTTTATTTTTATTTTTATCTTTTTACTCTTTTCTTTTGGGGTTTAGGGTCCTAATATTGTCCCATTACAACATGATGAGGCTACATAGAAATTAGGATAATCCAAGGGTTTCTAATTTTTTTTTCTCCCCTCCCTTTTGTTGCCTATTTCCTCTCGGCAACAGGGTGGCATGCACGGATTTTTGCCTGTCTCGATCTTAAACTGAAATTTTATCTTGAGAAAATAATTTTTCCTGAACCCTAACCTGAAATTTAATAAAATATTTGATTTCAACTTGATCGGATCTAAATTTAATTTAATTGTTTTATTTTTTATTTTGAAGAAAGTAAGATTATTATTTATTTTAGACTTAAATTTTAATATACTTATTTATTGAAAGCTAAAAATTAATATATACATATATTAAGGGTAATTTTTGTAAATAATTTGACGTGGCTAGATTTATCTTAAACTCGACTCCGACCCAACTCGAGTACTTTTCCAATGCTACCAATTTAACCTGAAATCGATTTTTCAAAAAAAAAAACTCTAACGAATTGGGTTAAGTTAGAAATTATTTAAGAAAATGTGTTTAGTTAAAAATTTTAAAAATAACTTTTAGAAAATAAAAATATGTGAAAAAAGAAAGTTGTTTTCATTTATTCACTAAAATGCTCTGTAAATAGCAAAATTGAATATGTTGAAAATAAGGGTTCTTAATTTAATAAATTACTTTTGGTTGAAATCCATATAAACACAAAAAATATTTTCTTTTTTCAAATATTAAATCATATAGTTTATTAAAAAAATACCAAACGTTTTTATTATTGAAAATAATTTTTTATTTATCAAATATGTTTTTTAATTTAGAAAAAATCATTTTATGAAAAGAAAAAAGAAAAGAAAATATTCCATTTTAAGGCTAATACACCTAGGTGCCCCCTTATTGATGATGACCCTTGATCTTGAAATGATTTTCTGGAATTTGTTTTCAACTCTTCTAGAATCTTTCTCGTAATGTTTTATACTATATTAATATTTTTAAAGCCAAAAGAATATATTATAAAAAGCTATAAGTAAAATATATTAAAAATATATATTATAAAATTTTTAAAAAATTGTAAAAATCAAAAGATAAACATGTGAATAAATATATGGAGAAAAAATTGAATGAAAACTTCTATCATGAAGATGATATATATGTACAGAAAATCAGTGGTGGCTGAATTAATATACCTTCTGAAACCGCTAACGACAAATTTATCTTGGGCTGTACATAATTAATGTTGTATTTACATATCTTAAAATATTTAATCGTTTCAGTATTAAATAAAACAAAATAATAATTAATTTTAAAACTCGATATCTTATTTCTTAAACCTTGAATTTCAGCATTTAGTTAGTATTAATGTTTTATTATTTATTTAAAGTCCTCCAAAACATATTTTATAGTTGAATGATTATGTAGTAAATTTTAAAATTCAATTTTCAAAATGTAAATTTACTCAAAAATAAGGGTACTTTTGTAATTTACCCTGAATTATAAGTCAAAGGTAAGTTGCAGTTTTGAGGAATTTAAAACCATTCCTCCGCCTATTTAGAACCTTCCGTCTCTCTCTTTTATATATAAATGAAGAAATTTGATCAACCATCTTAAAACCGGAAAACAGGTTGAAGAAACAAAGAGATAAAAGCGCCTTGCTTCCCGCCATTGTTGCCGCTTGATATTTCCTATTCTTTTACCCACTTTTTGTTTACTATATTATTACATTTTTTCATACTAATATTTGATTAGAAACCATAAAGAATTTTAAGCCCCCAGCAAATTGTAAAAAAAAAAATGGATGGGCTTTGTTTGAAAACAGGGATTCATGGCATGCCACCTGCGATCTCGGTGACCAGGCCATTGGAAAATAGGACCAACGCCGAGCAAGTGAGTGCGGTGGCGCGGTCTTTGGCGGCGGATAATAATAGTAATAACAACAACAATAATAAATCGACGTCGTCGTCGTCCGGGGCGGTTGTATCGCCGCAGAAGAAGGTGTTTTCCAGGTTATCGTGTCGGTACACATTGAAATCATTGTGGCCTTCCGGAAGTAGAGGTAGGAAGTACGCGAGGTACAGCGGGACGGCCGTCGACGATACGGTTTTATTGGAGAAGGGTAACGGAGAGGAGATGAAAGTGAACGGCGGAGAAATGAACGGGACGTTGGAAGGGCGGAAGGGGAATTGGGTCATGAAGATCTTGGACGTGAAGTCGTTGTGGAAGGAAGACGCTGGTAAAGAAGGGGGAGAAGCCCAAGAAGGAAACAATGAAAACGGCGTCGTCGACGGGGACGAACGAATGTGTGAATGTTGCAGAGCCTGTGATGATGAAAATGAAATAAAGGAAATCGATAAACATTCGTTTTCCAAGATGCTCAAAAGGGTGTCGTTAGCTGATGCTGAGCTGTACGCTCAAATGTCTTACCTTGGATGCTTGGCTTATGTCATTCCAAGGATTAAGGTAAACCAACCCAGAAATGTGTTTCTCTTTTTTTTTTAATTATTCATAATTTTAAAACGTTTTAACATGTTTTCATTTTATATATTAGATTAAGGTCTCGTTTAAGAGAGGTGAAAAACTGGGTTTCACTGAAAAAAGCAAAACGATTGATGATTTGATGGGTGAAATTTCTTGTTTTTGAAATTTGATGATATCTTCATAGTTTTGTAATTTATTTGTACTTGGATGATGATGATGGGTTTCTCTCTTTTGTTGGATGTATGCTTTGATGTTTGTTTATAGATGAAACTATCACTCGGATCTTTGAAGAGTACTTTTTTCTGTTTTTTTTTTTTTTTTTTTTTTTGGCATTTCAGCCTGAGAATCTCTTAAAACATCATGGTTTGCATTTTGTGTCTTCGTCAATGGAGAAGAGAGAACCAGCAATGAATGTTGAGAAAAATCATGAGGTATCCTCTGAAAATCAAGAGGTGCAAAGGAATAACGAGGATGATATGTACGGCAATGAGAAGAAAAATATTGGGTATCGAATCAGTGCTTCTGCTGCTTATCAGATAGCTGCCTCTGCTGCTTCTTATTTGCGGTCCCATACAAGGACCATGCTTCCTTTCAAATCGTCGAATCCTGAAAGCATCAAGGATTCATCCAAAGATGGAAATGGAAGTGAGAGTGGTTCCGATATGATAAACTCTGACATGGCCTCTTTAATGGCAACTACAGACTCCGTGACGGCCGTGGTTGCTGCCAGGGAAGAAGTGAAGCAAGCTGTTGCTGATGATTTGAACTCTACGCATTCATCGCCTTGTGAGTGGTTTATATGTGATGATGATCAGAGTGGTACTAGATTCTTTGTAATTCAGGTAGATAACACCATCCATACTAACAAGGGTATGGCACATGCTCTCTTTATATCGGAGTAGCAGATTTTTATTTAGAGTTGATTATATTGATTCAATTTGCATTTTGGATGTTGTTACCTTACATTTTTGAACTAGTTATGATGTGTATATGTAGGGATCTGAGTCATTGGCATCTTGGCAGGCGAATCTACTTTTCGAGCCTATCAAGTTTGAGGTAATTTCTTGACGAAATGTGTCTATTTGCTTCTTGTTAATCTTCATCTGATTTTGTTTGAATTCTTGAATGCATAAAATGGTCATTGAAACCGCATCAGATGTCAATTCACATATTTAAACTTTTTTAGATGAAAACGTTGAATGCTTTAGCCTCTGTTTTTGGTATGCGGTAAATATCATAGAGGACTGGAAAGTATATCCATTTCCGGTTTTCAATTAATACAATACAATCTTTTATGGTTAAGGGACTGGATGTTCTTGTCCATAGAGGTATATATGAGATTGCTAAAGGCATGTACGAGGGAATGCTGCCTGATGTCCGTTCCCACTTAAAATCACATGGAAAACGTGCAGCTTTCCGCTTCACTGGGCATTCTCTCGGTGGCAGCTTGTCACTTTTGGTAAATCTTATGTTGTTGATACGAGGTGAAGTGCCGGCTTCTTCCTTACTTCCCGTTATAATGTTTGGATCTCCAAGCATCATGTGTGGGGGTGACCATCTTCTTCGCCAACTCGGGTTGCCACGAAGTCATGTTCAAGCAATTACGATGCACAGAGACATTGTTCCTCGAGCCTTCTCTTGCAATTTTCCTAACCGTGTTGTAGAGCTTTTAAAGGCTCTTAATGGGAAGTTTCGACACCATCCTTGTCTCAATAATCAGGTAATGTATCTGCATTTTTGAAAACTGTAAATGCAACTGAATTGGAACATGGATATTTAACTATTTATCTTATTTTGCCACAGAATCTATTGTACGCACCAATGGGGCAACTTCTGATTTTACAACCAGATGAGAAATTCTCTCCTCCTCATCATCTCCTTCCTTCGGGAACCGGTCTATATTTCCTAACCTCTCCATTCTCAAACAAAGACAGTGAAGAGAAGTTGCGCCGGGCTGCACAGAGAATTTTCTTTAACTCGCCACATCCACTTGACATCTTAAGTGATCGTACTGCATACGGTTCCGAAGGAACAATCATAAGAGATCATGACATGAAATCTTACTTGAAATCCGTTCGAGAAGTCATCCGTCAAGAGCAAAATCTCATGAGGAAGACCAAGAGAGAACAACGACGCAAGGACTGGTGGTCCCTGGTGTTATCTCACGGCGTCAGTGCAGGTATCATTCTCGGGAGGTCCATCACGACAACTGGTCTACAACGAGGACAATTCAACTTAACTGTTGTTTTACAAACCGGGAGAGCGTCCTTGAAGCGGTTTGGTAAGCTAGTTGCATCTAGGCACATGCATTTGCTGGTGATCCTTTTGTTGCCTGCCAAACTGTTACTCTTGGGTGCATACCATGTGATCAATTTTCGTTGAGAACCACATATTGTTTCTTAGGAGGGAGTATTATACAGGTGGAGTCACATTACCGTCGATGATTCTTTCATTCATTATTGATTTAGGAGAGGAAATTTGATAGAACTCAGGAAAATTGTTTATACTCTGTATTATGAGTAACACTAGTGTTATGATGTTTATCGTCTCATTGGATCATTGGTAGAAGTTAATATTTCAATAATGGCTACCTAAAGCTAACGAGATTTTTCCGGAACATGTTCAGGAAAATGATAATGTGTCGGCTTATGGGGCTGTCTTTAAGTGGGGGATATCAATGTCTGAGAATAGTTGAAACGTGAAAGAAAGATCTTGCTTAGGTGTTATAGTTATTGAGAACGATATTGAACTTATTCGATTGAGCTCAAGTCGATTTCGAGCAAACTTTAGCCCGCACAGCTTGACAAGTGGTTTCTTGGTCAGCTGGAATCTGCAATTCCTCGTCAGATTCTTATAATTTGTTGTTGGTCTGGCAAATTTTGGTCTCCATTGATGATGTAACGAGTGATGACCCACATTTGAGATTCTCAGAAACCAATGGCCCATGAACGCCAAGGTTTCGTCAAGCAAAAAACAAAAGGCTCCAATTATGGACAAAAATGGAGCCCAAAAGCTCAGTGACTGACACGGCAAGAAGTCGGCTTGGTTTTGGAAGCAGGACCCACCCAAATCTTTCATACAACCGCGCAACCTTCAAGCTTTTTCTAAACTTTCTATGTAGACATGTTAAATTCAAAAGCATCAAAAGATGGCTTAGTGATGATCGGTGCCTATCTACTGCAATCAAAATTGTAACTTAATATACATGCTGTAAAAACCAGTCATTTAATCTCTCTACATTTGGTATCCATGCAAACTAATTAACTTTTGCCAGTTCGCAACAAACTTGCCACAATTTATGATGAAAACAAACATAATTGCTACACGCTAGGTTGTTATGCTTAATAACAACACATTATGCATAGGGATCAAAATATAACCCAAATTCCATTATTTTCTTCTGAAACGGATAGAGACAGGTCTAATTCTTCAACTAGTCGGATTGGGTTATGTTGGGGGTATATCAGACCCATTGCCGTAGAACAACAGGAAAAGTCCGAAGAAAATTCAAATCACTGCATCAAAGCTAAGTCCCACTGTCAAAGGAAATTGAACCTCTTCTTCAATGAAAAATGAAAACTATCCTACCAGTTTTCAGCTAACATGAAAACACAATCTAATGATAACATAATAAACAAAATTCAACCAACTCGATTGGAAAAGCCGAGTAGCTTTGTATTTTATTTTTTCTGCTACAAGACTTAAACTTGTTCTCTTAACATGAATTTCGATTTAATAGAGTTGTAGCATGAGCATTTGGAACAGTTTGTCCAACATCAAACACATACAACCATGTAAAAGTGAAGTACAAACTACAGACTGAGCTTACCGGCTAAGTACCATGTGTGCATAGCCAGAACACCAAAGGACATAAGATTAATAAGCGAGGATAACCCGTGAATCATTCCAAATTTCTTGTTCATGGCTGCGAGCTTTGGGTTCTTCTTCGCGACTTCCTGGTTCTTTGACCCTCCAATTTCATTACCAATGTTCTCTTCTCTCTCCACCTTGTGCCTATACTTCATCATCTGCAAGTCCACAAACAACATAAGCCCAGATATAAACTCACAAATGCAGCATTAGTAAGAATGAACTCACTTATTTATTTCATGGTTGCTTAGGGAACATAGAACAAATCAGAAAATACTCAACACCTTGGAATCTCATGCATCCAATCAACTGAATCTTAAATACAACCATTCTCAGTTCTCAGTACAAATATACCCTAAATTCTCATAAAAACACAAAAGATTTCATCACCCTAAAATATCTTAGACTATTAAATTTATGGGTTTCAACCCATCAAACTTATCCAAACTATCGCCCAGCTTCTAAATTGTCTCTAAACTTCAAAATATTCTAATTGAATCTCCATACTATCATTATTGTATTTTGTGAATTGTGAGCCTAACTGCCAATTTAGGTGTTAAATGTCAGTTCAGATATGACAATTAAATTATAAACAAGTGTTTTAAATATTTAAGGCGACTCTTTTTTCTTTTTTTTTTTAAACATCAAACTTAAGCTATCCAAGCAGCAAGTACACATGTATTTTTCAGTATGCTTCACTGAGCTAGCACGCTAAACTAAATGGCCTTATTGATACGGCATTGATACTTTAAGGACTCAATTAACCCTAAAATAAAAGTTCTTTTATCTTTTTATTTCCCAGCCAAGTGAACCCTAGAAGTCAAACCAGATTTCAGAGATTTTCATTGATTAACATGAAAATAAACAAGTCCAATTTCTATGATGAACAAGGGATAGAACTGAACGAAATTACCTCGATGGTCATGGGAGTGAAAACGAACAAATTTATGAGATTAAAAGCAAAAGCAGAGACTAAAAAGCCAAGCTGGTACTTCTCGGTAGTGGTCGCCGACTTCCACGGATGCATATAACCAAACGCCGCCGCCGATACGGCACAACAAACCCCCACCATCGAGAAATAAGCCGGGAACATCTTGCTTTGTAGATTACCAAATTGATGCCTTGGCAGATATCTAAATAAAAATTAAAGGAAATAACAAATTATTTTTTAAAAAATAATTTGGGATTAATTAAGGGTATAATAAGAAAAGAAAAAGGCGTACTTGAACATGAGGATACCGCCGATGAAAGTGACCCAAAGGGCGGTGCCCCAGGCGGTTGCGAAGCAGAGGAGATGAGCTAGTTTAATAGAAGTAGAGAGAATGGGTGAAATTGAGCCGTCGGATTTTGATCCAAAGCTCTCCGGCGAGAATATTACTCCGACGGCTAAGAAAGCCACCGCCGTCAAGAATCGTGTTAACCAAGCCATCTCTCGGTTTTACTAGAATTACGGATTTGGAGGAAATGTTACATAGAGATCTCTTTCATGATGGGTGTTGGTAAGGAATTTCAATGGAAGTGTTTTGTTGACTTTCTTGGATTTACCAAATTACGGATTGCGGTCATACCGTGAACAAACCGCAGTCCACCATTTCATTTTTACTAAAAAAAAAAGTTGGGAGCAAATATTTTCTTTTTCCCATTTTTCATGTGATTTTATTGTCCGCTCTTACATTCTTCTAATATTCTTTTAACTAATCACTCATCACTTACATGTATATAGAATAAATGGTAAAAGTATGGTGGAATTTTTTATATTAAAAATTAAATTACATTTTATTTTTTATAATTTAGAAATAGATAAATTAATCTTAATACATTAGAAAAAAAATACTATTTAACCTTTTCATTCAAATTTTTATTCATATATATTATTAAGTGATGATTTATCTTTTCAAAATTTTGTATGTGAAGTGAAATTAAAAGATAGATATAATTAAATAAAAGTATCATAAAAAATTTATGTATTAGAAATCGAATTATATTTTTTCTTTTTATTAAAAATTTATTTCTAAAAAAATTATAATGCAATCTCAAGTTTCGTAACAATAAATTCTCAACTTTGTCTTTGCCCATGTATTTCATTTATTTCTTATTTTTTAAATATCACTGAAATGGTATTAAAAAAATATCTATCAACTATGCATCAAATAATTATTCATACTAAATACAAATTATGATTTCAAAATAGTGTAATGTAATAGCCCAAATTTCAGTAATGTCGAAAATTGTGGTTCAAGACCACTAAATTCGACAAATGAACTCGTAGAAAATATTATTTAATATTTACGAGCCAAATGTGGTTTTTAAAAGATTTTTGAAATAGTAAGATTGTGTTCATAAAGATTTATTTGGTCAAAATATCGAAGAAAAGAGGTATCGAGATCTCGGTGTTATAAACCGAGCTATAAATATTTTATGAATATTAAAGGAGTGTCACTAAGGTAATATTAAAGTTTCGTTAAGAAATTTTAAGGTTTGGTGGTCAATTGAGTAAAAAGGACTAAATTGAATAAAGTGCAAAATTGTGAAAAGTGATGAAATAGCTCAATTGTCAAAAGAGGAAGGACCTAAAGTGTAAATAAACCCAAAGGAGATATTTTGGGCGGCAATAGCTGAGAAAAATTAGGAAATGGGTGAAATAAGGGCAAAATTGGAAAATTTGCCAAAATTAGTTAAATAAAAATGGGACCAAATGGGAATATCTAGAATTCTCTTCATTTTTCTTCATTCTTTTCAGCTGAGAAACAGCCATGGAAGAAGTTTCAAGCTGGTTTTTCATACTCTAGCTTCATGTAAGTTTAATTCTTGCTCTCTCTTTGAAATTTCTATGTTTTTGGACTTTTACAATTGGGTCCAACTTATTAATTCATTAGTTTTTGATTTCATGACTAATTTTTAAAGTTGATATAGATTAGTTTTGAAAGTATGTGATGAATAAATATTGAATTGAAGCTTTAATCTTGTTATATGATGATTTTATCAAGTAAAATTGATGGAAACTTGATTTTAGGACCTAATTGTGAAATTGTTGAAATTAAGGCCTATTGTTAGAATTCTGATTTTCAAAAGTTTTGAAGTAGTTCAAAATGATAGAGAAAGGTATTAAATGAGAAAATTAGCTCAATGGAGGGGTTAATTAAGTAAGGACTGAATTGTATGAATTGAGCAAATTGAGACAAATTGGGAAACAAGATGTCACACTAAAGCAGTATTGGACAGCAGCAATTGTCTAACTTTGAAAAATCACCAAAAATGGTAGAAATTGAATTAGAAGTTGAACAAGATATGTAATTAAAGCTTGTTGAGTCTATTTTCATATAAAAGAAACAAAGAAAGCAAAGGAATTCGGTATCTTGAGATATTTACATTTTTGTGAGACTGGTTCAGATTGGTTTCGAGATCCCCTGTTCTGAATTGTAAAAATCATTAAAAATTGTACAAAAATAGTTATGGAACATAATTTATATGGGTGGATTCCTTATTGAGTCTATTTTTACTAGAAACAAACGTGGATATCTTTTGAAATCTGTATAAAGAGAAATTGGAATTTTAGTGAAGAGCGGTCAGGGTTGTCGAGTAGCGAAACAGGGGAAAACTTTAACTAATAAACTGTATTAATTGGCCACACCAAAAATTCTGGAAAAATTATGGTAAGAAGATATATGAGTCTAGTTTCAAGAAAAATTTACGGATCTGAATTTGGAGCTCTGTAGCTCTAGATAAAAATAATGTAGTGACTATGACACGGATGGACAGCTTGAAAATGTACATAAGTAAATAGTAAAAATTATAGAAAATGTTACTTACAAGTGTGTTGTTTATACTAAGGATGTGGAATGGAGTGGAGGAGGAGGAAAATATATGAATGATTTGTATTTAGATTAATCATATGCTTGATTGTAATTGATAAATGTTGAATCAGAAATGGTATAATGTTTTATTACTTGATATTATTATGAATTATGTGACTAACGGAGATATTGAGAATGTATATTAGGATTTCGTGAGCAGAATGACTGAGTATGTTTTGCATTAATCAACTCGAGCGATTCCAGCTCAATGACAAGATGAATTGACGGAAAAGACCATGGTTGGACCATGGCAACAAGTGAAAGTGGTAACTTCGGCTACAAGTGAAAAGTGATTTCCGTATAAGACCATAGCTGGGCTATGGCATCGGAAACAAGTGATAAGCGATTCCCGTATAAGACCATAGCTGGGCTATGGCATCGGAGAAAAGTGATATGTGACCCGTGTAAGACCATATCCGGGATATGGCCTCGGTATGATATGTGATCCGTGTAAGACCATGGCTGGGCTATGGCATCGGAATAAGACGATAAGTGACTTCCATGTAAGACCATAGCTGGGCTATGGCATTGGGATAAAGTGAAAAGTGATTTTTCCGTGTAAGACCATATCTGGGATATGGCATCGGAGTGATATGTGTTTCTGAGTAAGACCATATCTGGGATATGGCATCAGTGATATATGTGATCCGTATAAGACCATATCTGGGATATGGCATCGGCGTGATACGTGCTTAAGATGTAAGACCATAGCTGGGCTATGGCATTCTAATGAAAAGTAATGAATTGACGGATAAGCCCATGGTTTTACCATGGCATGGTGATAGTGAAGATATAATACCATAGCTGGGCTATGGCATTCTATCGAAAGTGATGAATTGACGGATAAATGAAAAGACCATAGCTATGCTATGGCATCAGTGATTATCAGTGAAATACAATGTGTATCGGCGCACATCAAAGAACACGGGACTATGATTGTACCATGCAGGAAGTGAAGAAGTAACAGATCATAGTTGGATGAGACTATGACATCAGTGAAAAATGACGATTTCTAAATCGGTAAAGTTTTGGTAAGTGATATGTGATTATTATTAGCATTGATTATGATATTTGTGTACTATTCGACGTTGAAATGATTCAACGTATAAACTTAGCATAAGAATGAGAATGAGATTAATATGAATAAGTTCAGATATGTATATGAGTTTTGTGAGTATTGAATTGATAAGGCTTGTGAACTGTGTGGCATATTATGTGAAAGAATATGACATGGGTTATTGAATCCCTACAAGTTACAATGTAAAATGTAATGAAAACGGTTTAATTACATGTGTGGCACATAATGTGCGAGAATATGGGTATCCAATATATTTGTATAGATTCAGGGGAAAAAAAAATATATGGTAATACGAGGACAAGTAGTAATACTGAGTAATATGAGCTCAGTAAGTAAGTGATTTTCAGTACTATGAGTTTATGACATGGGTAAGAGTTTAAAAGATTGAGTGTGTGACATCTGTTTTAGCCAAACGTAATAGCTTATATTAGCTATTGTGGCTGGAAATATGATTATATATATATGCATGTGCTATGAATTTTATATGATGAGTTTATGATGATTATGGTAGGAATGTGATAAAGACATGAGTAAAATCTATGATCTCTAATGCATATGAAATTGACATGATCATAATGTGGCTAAGGACGTTTAAGTGTTCATATATGCCTTGTTGTATGCTATTGTATAAGTATGTGTTCGTATGATGAGAAGGCGATAAAAAAGGCTTAATAAATAGCCGACACTGTCCACACGGCTGAGTACACGGGCGTGTTCCCTGGCCGTGTGATTTTGACACGATGTGCCACGATCGTGTTTAGGCCGTGTGATGGAACACGGGTCATAAACACGGGCGTATGCACAGGCCGTGTGAGTTTGGGCAGATTACTCCACGGGCTGTTGGCACGGCCGTGTTAGAGGTATACACGGGCGTGTTTGTAGAGTCACACGGGCGTGTGACATAATTGTTAACAAATTTCTAAGATATCTTCTTAAGTACTTGAGAGTTTTCGGTTTGTTTTCTAACCACCTCGAATGTATGTTTCAGGCCTTGTAAGCCCGCTTAAGGGAGTAATGTGCATGCAAACGAAAAGTTTTAAATTGATCAAAATTTTATGGTCCGGTTTTATATGATTGGTTGAGTTTAAGTCCGGTAGCACCTTGAACCCTTTCTAGGTATCGGATATGGGCAAATGGTGTTACATGTAAAATTAGCATGGCTTGACAACATTTTATAACTTTTTCTAGGTTTAATTTTTTAATAATCCAATTATTAAATTTCATATTTCATTCATGTAAATCATGCGTGTTAAGTTTGAACTAAAGAAAATATTTTTAACTATTTATTTTATGTAAAAAAAATTCAAACATAATATCTATATTAATATTTATAATAGTTTATATCAATATGACAGAGATACCAGATCGATTTGAAATTTTATAAGCATGACAAGTATATTTTGATAAATTCAATGGTTAGATTATTAAAATATTAATTCTAGAAAAAATTTATAAAATGGTGTAAAACCATATTAGCTTTACATCTATGTAAGTGGATCCTTTCCCTGCCTTTTTTTTTTAGTTTTTATTTGTGTTATAGTTATTGCAATATATTATAAGGAAAATTATCTAATACATAAGTTTTTGTGTTTTTTAAACTCTATAAGTAGGTTAAAAGTGCAACATGTGTCTCATATAGTAAAAAAATTAAAAATATATAACCAAATGAAATACTTGTGTAACACACCACACTCGACCCAGTCACCGAATCTAAATATTTGATGTCACATTACGTTATCAAAGCAACTAAGCTAACTTACTACTTATTCACATCATTCAATAAACATTTACCATATCAATCCATTTATTTATCCAACAAATCAAACACATCTATTCTTAATATTTAAGTACCTAATTTATTAAGTTACAAGTTTATGCTAAGTCTATTTGAGTGTTATGACTTGAATCCAAACTCAATTATCACATTTTACTCTTATGTCTCAAGACAAAGAACTTTATGTCTCGAGACGGGCCTTATTTTGTTTTTGGCAATTTTTTCTCTGATATCAACATGTCTCTAGACACTAGGTGTGGTTTTCTGAGGTAAGGTCTCTTATGTCTCGAGACTAGGTCTAAAGACCAACCTATTTTGTTTTCTTATTTTAGCTTCGATGATTTCTTGTCTCAAGACAAGGGGCACATTGTCTCAAGACCTAAATAGAATTATCGAGACTATTTAGACAATATCTTGAGACATTAAACATATAGATAAACAATAAAGTAAAATTTGATCTTATGATCTCGAGACACATTCACGATGTCTAAACATATAGAAAAACAATAAGGTAAGTTTTGTTCTTATTGTCTCGAAACACATTCATGCTATCTCCAAACTCAATGGTAAAATGACCCTAAATAAACATTTTCAAGTGTTCAAACCATACCAAAATATACCTTAAACATACCTAAACATTACCTCAATATAATATCATCAATTTAACACATACAAACATAACCAAACATCATCAAATTGTAACCATCGATACATCATTATCTAACCAACTAATTCACATATTCAAACACATATAATCTAGCATAATTATCTACTAATCAAGGAATCAAATTCACCTTAATAAAGCTTATATGCCATACATCAAATATACCAAAATGTTAACTTAAATATCATGCCCAAAACAACTTAGGTATATACCATTTCAACACAAACACGTATATACATACAAAAGAGTTACCAAAATGATTCTCGAGTTAAATAGTTGAAAATGGATGCTTAAACACTTTCAATCTATGGAAATCCTCATCTAGAGCTGCACAGGGAAAAAAACAAAACTATGTGCTGAGTATTGAATACTTAGTTGTGCTAATATAATTTAAACACAATACATTAAGAATAAACTAAAACAAATACATATAAAAAAATCAATTACATTAATGTATACAAAGTTATCACATCACATCATTTTCCAACTTTCTTATTTATTTCTTATTTAAATATCAACTTCAATGCTTACTCATTTTGGCCTCTATTAGACTTGCCCATTGGTTGGGCTGGAGGCTCGTCTGAAAAATGAGAGGGTTTGGGCAAAAATATAGACTCTAAATGTAACACCTCAAACCCGGCCTAGACGTTATGGCCGAATCTGGTGATGTCACATGGAATGGGATTTGAAATCGAATTTGTCAAGTTAAAACCGTTTCCGTTCATTAGCCTCTATTTATCTCTCATCAATTTCAAAACCACTTTCTCATTAACTTTATTCGTTTAAAAACA
Organism: Gossypium stocksii; assembly: GCA_020496765.1. Classification (NCBI taxonomy): domain Eukaryota; kingdom Viridiplantae; phylum Streptophyta; class Magnoliopsida; order Malvales; family Malvaceae; genus Gossypium; species Gossypium stocksii. The sequence continues at coordinate 85,745,427 of CM035623.1, forward strand.
TTTTCTGTAGCAGAAGCTTTTAGAAACCGTGATATTTAAGGACAACCGTTTGCGTTTAGGAAAATATTGTTTTTTTAGAAAAACCGAGTTTTCGTTGAGTTTTGCAATCTAATAGTCTATAAAAGCAAATAGTCCAAAAGTCCCAAATTACATCAAAATACCCCATAAATAATAGAAAGATAATAAAACCAAATCAAAAGCAAAAATAAAGCAAACGATGGTGGTCACCGTCGAGTCCTCCACTGTACCATCCGTCTATGTCTGGGGATTACCTGTACAGATTAAACAGATAGGGTGAGTTTTCGTAAACTCAGTGTGTAATCCCCACAAAAAACATGCATACAATCAAGATAACAGTTATCAGTCAAAGCAGTCTGGGCTTAAACCCTTTACAAATGCAGATACAGTCTGGGCCTTAACCAATTTACAATTTCAGTTATAAATGCATATTCGGGCCTTAGCCCATGCCAGATACAGATACAGTTAGATAATCAAAACAGTAATCAGATCATACCCCCAGCCTTTACACACCATCTCCGACTATCCTTACACACCATGTGGGGTTTAAAACACCCACCCATCCCTACACACCAGGCTGTACCGAAATGAGGCACATAGTAGTAATATTGCAACTGAGCTGCCAAATAATAGGCTTAAAAGCCTTTCAGTACACTTCCTCCAATAATCAATCATCCCACCCCAATACAGATGCTAATGAACATGTTCAGTGCAGTTATACAGTAATACATGCTTACATGCTAATGTATAGTTATTAGTCATACAAACAGATCAGTGAACATGCGTAAATCTAACATGCTCAATACATACATCATATATATTCAGATCACACAATTCAGGGTCTAAGTAGAGCTTACCAACCCTACAATAAGTTCACAGATGACTTGGGCGACTCGTGCAACCCTAGGAAGCATTACAGTTAAATGGGCCCACACACCCATGTGGCTTGCCCGTGTGGGCCCACATGCCTGTGCGGCCCACACGGCCCAATTTAGCCTTGGCCTAGAATCCCACACGCCCGTGTGAACTGCCCATGTGGGATCACATGTCATGTGGCCCACACGACCCAATTGGTCTAACCCGTGTCTTGCACACGGCCACACTAGGCCATTACACGGTCATGTCTTGCGCACACGACCTGACCTCATCAAACACATGGTCGTGTCCTAACACACGGGTGACTACACACCTGTGTGGCATCGACAGTTAGGTTTTCGACTTTTGCCAAAACTTCGTTTTCTACGTTTTTGGGTACACACCTGTTTCCATTTTGCAGCAAACGCAATTCCAACACCACCAGAACCTATATTTGACCAATAAATCACCAATTTAGTCACTTATTACCCTACTCAAACGAAAAGCACGAGCCAACCAATCGCTAAACTAGCAAAAATGTTACCTTCGATCGAACAATGGAGGTTTCGCACACTTAAAACATCAATTAACGACCTTCAGCCCTTTGATTAACTTCTAAACACCAACCGAATCCCAATAAGCAACGATTCATCAATCCAAAATAATAATACACTAACCATACTTACCAATAACGCGAAAACAAAACTGAAATAACAGAATGCAAGAACTTATTAGCAACAAGAAAAATGACGTAAGAAGAAAAGAGAAGGAACAATTAGCAGAGAGGGACAGGAGGAAAGAACATCAGGAAAATTTGGGGAAGGCAAATTGATTTTTTTGAAAAAGAAAAAATAATTAATTAATTAAAAAAATAAGACCAGATATACTCCACTATCCCCAAATCCCTAAATTCCCTCCCCTCTAAACCCACTAACATCCATCTACTACAGAATCCCGTCACCATCTAAACACACTAAGCCGATCGGAGTAAAAATATAGCTCATTTGCTCATGCAGAGATTCGAACACAAGACCTTCAGCAGACTAACACTCCAGTTAACCACCAGACGAGCAAACCCATTCTAATATGGTTTTACAAATAATTAAACTTAAGCATACTAGCCAGAGTTAGAGCTTGATTTAGAAAAATACCAAAATTTAACCCAAGTAAGGTCCGAACTTGGGACCTCATATACACACCCAAAACACTTAACCACTGAAGTAGACAGACAATTGTGTCACATTTTTGTAGAAATAGAAATATGAAAATTTGAGGCGTTACACAAAAAATGGGTTTGGGCAAAAAAATAATGTATGGCCTAGGCTGGCTTGACCCGAATTTGCAAAAAAAGAACTATTATTTTTCCTACTGTTTTCCAACTATTTTCCTACTGTTTTGCTTCCATTTCACTATTATATTGTTATTATTATGTTGTTATTGTTTGGATATTGTATAACTCTTATTTTATTGTTAATTTTGCTGCTATTTTAGAGACATTTGTTTGTTAAGTTGCACCTATATTTAGTGTTATTTAAGTATAAATATTTTTTTAAAATTATTTTCAATTTGTTGAAAAATATTTATTTTAATGTTTTTAGTGTTTTTGATGTTTTATATTTTCATAATTTTTTTACATAAAAATTAAAATAAAAAAGATTTAATATAGGCAGGTCGGGTAAGACTTGGGCAAAAATTAGGCCCATTTTTGGGTCGAGCCCGAGTTTATTAATCAAGCCTAGAATTTTGTTAGGGCCCGGCCCGACCTATGGATAACTATAGCCCATATCATCTGACGATAGACATTAGAATGAGTACTTGAATCTATATAACGAGTAAGTCCACGACCTTCTAAGAATTGAGACTGTTTCATCCTGCCATCTCGGATTACCCAACAACGATAGTTTTTAGTATTTTCCCACAAAACTCAAGGAATTAGAGCTAGTAAATCACTGTATCAGTGACCTTATGACATGCCAATTATATCCAGACTACGTCTAACATCGTTTAACGGGACATTAACATCACAATCACCATTGTAACACATGTCATCATAATATCAATGTCTCAATATTTATATACATATCAAACATAATTTCGAATATTTATTACATCGAATCCATCATTAAAAGTTTATAGGGGAAAGATACCATTACCTTGATGTATATTCATATTAGATTATAATGACCAATTAATCTACGAAAGCAAATTGAAATTGAATTATAGAAACACAAACCAAAAGCGACTATTTGTTAGCAGCTTTAATTTTTCTTTTGTCCCAAGGTGATCCTACACTGTTTTTAACTATAAAAATTAATTAGTGTACAGAAACAAATTAATCACACAATTCAAACATAATTTTATACAATATAAATATGAACACATTTTATTCATTTAGTTTAATATCTGAAATACTCGTAACTTTCAGTTTTCCATATCGAAATGAAAATTGATATTACATTTTTTACTAGAAACCCTAAGATTTTAATTCATGAAATTTTTTTCTAATAGTTTTTAATTTATTCAATTTGGTCCCTAATACCATAAAATTAACTATATATATTTAAGCTTGATTCAAGCTTAATTTAACAGTTTTTAATGTAATTACAACCTATTTCACCATAATCTTAATTCATACTGGTTTGTATGAACTTAACCTTTAGACCCAAACTTTCTCAAACTTTCTATCATTGTTTCACTTAAATAAACTAATCAATTTCTAATTCCATTGTTTGTTGTCATTATCTCTAACATATACTAATTATTTACCAAAACTTTACAAGAAAAAGTCATTACCTTGGGAAAGATGGAGAAGATGATATTTTTATATTCTCTTTCCTATTAAGGAATGCATATATATAATTAGTTAGATAATTAAGTTAACCATGCCTTTATCCTCATCAACCATATATGTATTAATATTATTATTTTATGATTATATATAAATAATGATGAAAAAAGCCATCGATTCCCACTTTCATATTTTTAATATAGAATAATTAATTCTAAGGACTTGATTAATAACTCAATAAGGATTTATGAAATTTTCTAATCACTTTTCTATATTTTTCATCACTTTGTAATTTAATCCTCATACTATTTATACTAACTAAATCAATTTAATTATTAGCTCATTCTACTTTCTATTACCACGTTTAACTTATAACCTCGTCATTTCAACTTATTGAACATCTCAACTTCAAATTTTTGGTCTAAAACTAACTTTTCCAACACCACAAGAATCAAGTCGTTACATTTCTCTCCTCTTTTAAGAAATTTCGTTCACGAAATTTACGTAAAAATTCCTTGGGTTCCCAAGTAGCCTCCTCAACATTGTAACTATGCCATAGCACTTTTACCAATGGGTCCCATTTATTTTTCAACTCTTTAGTTTCTTGAGCCAAGATTTCAACATGTTTTTTTTCATATGATATATCTGGTTGAACCTTAACCGATTCTATTGAAATTACATATAATTGGTCTAATTGGTACCATCGAAGCATAGAAACATGGAATACCTTATGGATTACCTAATTCAGGAGGGAGAGCTAATCTGTAAGCTATGAATCTAACACGTTCCAGAATTTTATATGGTTTGATGTATCTTAGGCTCAACTTGCACTTTTGACCAAATTAGAGCACCTTTTTCCATGGAGAGACTTCTAGAAATACTTTATCTCCCACTGCAAACTCAACTTGTTTTCATTTTAAGTTTCTATAGGGTTTCTACATGTTTGAAGCTGTAATATCTCGTTTTTAGTGGTGTCAAAAATTATGATTTTGGGACCACAATTTTGATGAGTGAGTTTATAAACATTACTTATTTAATATTTACAAGGTCATTAGAGTTTCATATTAAAGTTTGTTCTAGTAAATTTTGATGTTTGAATAATTAGTTACAGTACAAGGACTAAATCGTAAAAACTATAAAACTTAATCGCTATAAATTTTGATTTTTAGTTGTAGTATTCACACTCTCGACATTAGATTTGAGGCAACTAAAGATATAGATTTGAGATGGTGTTCGTCAGTACTCCAAGGATCATACCTATGGGATTTTAGTTTGGAGAAGGCTACTATCAAATCCATTACGAAAAATAATTACTAATCTATTTGAGTCACGAATTAGTAGTGTTAATATGGAAGAAAGATGATAATAATATTAATAAACTAAATAAATTAAATTAAACCTAAATCTATTCCTAAGTTCATGTATCAACTTCTCATATCCCTTGTTTCGACTATGCGAGTTCCTTTAGCATAGATCCAATTTTTTACCTAATTAATTATTGATGTAGGGTTCTAATTAATCAACTAGTTGATACCCTAGTAGGGTCTTTTGATACGCCCACTAGAATAACAAGTCAATAAGAACTACTTATCTTCCGACCTTACAATCCAAACAGGTTCGAGGTTAAGGTGTTCACGGATAGGCCATACCAATTTTGGGTTAATTTCGACTTAAATGACTTCATAAGGATGTCAAGCCTAGGGTTTAAGTTCTTCCTCTCTCAAACAGCTAATCTGCTAAGAAATTTTATCCTTCAATCAACTAATAAGATTAGAACAGTTGAAACCATGCAAGATATGTGTAACACCCCCTAACCCTAATTTGTCGCCGAAATAGGGTTACCGAGCATTACCGGACATTTCGGATAATTTATGATTATTACACAAATAAGTAACATACACATTATAAAATAGTCATTAAGTCCCTTTAATCGACCATCGAGGCCCAAAATACATGCTAGAAGTGACTTGGGACTTGTTTAAGTGCTCTGGAAATCTTTCGTGAAATTTCAAAATTTCCCCTAAGTGCAAGGCTCACACGCCCGTGTGGTTCAAGGACATGCCCGTGTGACCATATGACACATCTGTGTAGATAAGCCGTATGGCTCACACGGCCATGTGACATACCAACGTCTCTGACTATGTGGTCACACACGCCCATGCCACTTACCCATGTGATTTTTAGGAGCTTACTGACTTCCAACCATGAACAAATTAAATTCACACGGCCAAGCCACACGCCTGTGCTTAGCTCGTGTGGATTAATTTTTATTTCGAATCTAATGTAGTTTTCATACGGCCATGATACATGCCTATGTTCAAGGCCTTGTCCTTCACACGGCTGAGACACACGCCTGTGTCTCTACCCATGTACCTAAACTTGAGCATTCTGTTTTGAATTTTAAGGTGCAGGAGACACATGGCCAGTTCACATGCCCATGTGCTAACCGTGCGTCTCATACGGTCTGGTCACACACCCGTGTGCTAGGCTGTGTGCACTCTGTATGAGCCTTTTATAACAACTTAACCAACCCTGCAATTTCAAACTACAACCAATCCAGTACAAATATCACCGCCAATGCAATTCATGTTCAAACACATATAAATCATACCTAAACATCAACTTAATAATTGACCTAATGAATATTCATAAATATCATTAAAATTGAATTTATAACCTTCATTCATTCCATTTCAAAATTCATATCATCTATATATATATATATATATATATATCATTTCATAATTTAACATTTCATTTAACCAATTCAAAAATATTATAAACCATCTCTTTACAACCAAAACTCATAAAACCCTTGTATATGACCTAGGTACATGCCATATTTACCAAAAAGAGAGATATATTACGAAAGTTTTGCTGAGGTCAAGATTGCTCTAGATACTAAACAGGGACACTTGACTTCTACTAACCTGTGCACGAAAACAACCGTACGCTGAGTACATTATACTAAGTGGTATTACCATAATTCAAATTATAATGACAAATAATAAATTTTATAAACACACATATATCTAACATGTATCAGTATTGTTCATATGCATAAGTTCATACTTTAACTTTTATTTCTCAACAATAGCAAATCATCAATTGATAGTATAAATCATCAATTTTGAACTTTAATCACTTCATGAACCTTTGGCTCATTCTTTCAATTCATATTTCAATTTCAATTCACAATTCATTTTTTTTTTCATTTCATTTCAAAAGCTCGATCAATCAAATTCGTTCGAATAACCATTTCATTTATTTTTACCTATTAACATGATTCGGACCTTGGCAGATACATGGATCCAACCAAACACTCTAGAATGGCACCAGTGCCTCACGGATAGTTCAAAGCGATATAGTGACTCCCAATGTCTCATCGGCCTAGCCGAAGTAAATTGGCACCCAATACCTCATCGAATCTATCCGAAGTAATATAGTGACACCCAGTGTCTCATCGACTCGAGGTCGAAGTATCCCTAAACACTTCCAATCCTATGGCATGCCAACTATATCCAACTCAGCCCGACTAGTTAATAGGGTTTCCAAATCACTTTTCAATTTCAATTTCACTTTCTCTAAATATTCTCATCAAATCTACTTTGATCACAATTTCTCATATATTTTCCAATTCAATCACTTTTCAATTCATATACACGCTTCCACACATATATTCATCATCCAATTGAATTTTAATTCAACTCGAGATTGATACTTACCTTATATTTCATTCATATACTTAAATCAAAATTTAACATTTAACAAATAATAACTTGATTATCGTAATACAAACCGGAATATTTCTTGAGTTTACTCCTTGTCCACTTTTTCCTTTCCTTTCTTCGTAGATACCTCGGGTGTGATGTTAGCTACAAAAAATTAAGATAATTTCATAATCATTAATACAATACTAATTTAAATCTAATATTTGAATTTCCTATTCAATTTCTACCTTAATTTCAATTGAGTCCTAATTAAACTTATTCACTTTTCTATCTCAATTCATACTTTATTTCTCCTCAAATTCCAACCAAACTTAAACTTAACTATCTAATGTTCATCATAAAGCCTTAATTTCGAATTTCTTTTGATTTAGTCCCTCTAACACAAAACTTATAGCTTCTTTTACAATTTAATCCTTTAATCAATTCTAACTAGAAATTCTATCAATTAAACCCCTAATTCATCAATTTGTTTAACATGAATCATGTCTAAAATCTAATAACTTTCAAAATCTCAACATCAATTCAATGAAAATTTGTTCTAAAGCTTCAAAAACATCAAAATTACAAAGAAATGACTTATTGACTTACCAAATTAAACTTCAAGCCTTAAAACCCTAGTTCTCCCTTTTTCTTTCTTTTCTCCTTTATTTCTTTCTATTTCGTTTGTTCTCTGTTTCTTTTCTTTGTTCTTTTAATTCTTTTACTTTCTTTTATTAACTAATAACAATAATATGTAATATAATAATAAATAATAAATATCTTTATACTTAAATTATAAGTAAATATATTTATTTTACAAGTGTGTAAATATATACATTACACATGTAAAAATTTATCACCCTATATTTGTCTTCATTTAACTTATTTCATCATATAATAATATAATTAATATAAATTATAATATGATAAAATAATAATACATTTTATAACTAAATAATAAATTATATAATTAAAACACAATAAAAATCTTAGATTTTTACTATGTTTGTCACCTCAAATTAATGGAATAGGCATAATTGCCTATTTAGTCCCTTTTATTTTCTTTTAATTAAACTTTTGCATCTTATCCAATTTAGTCCTTTTTACTAATTACTCCTAATTAAGTCAAATTCACCTATCTAAAACCTAATTAAACACACAACTAGTCTCATAAATATTTCAAACTCATTTTGCTAAATTGAAGGCCCAATAATGTACTTTTTCGATGCTGTGAATTTTGTGTCATTACAATATGTATGAAGCATAAATGATTCTAATCTTTACACAGACATTCAATTAAACAATGTTAAAAAAAAGAGATATAAAAATAGAATAAAGGGAAAAAGATGCTTATGGATTTATCAATGAAAACATGACTCCGAAATAATCTGTACTTGTGAGAGTCTCATTTCGGAATAGGATCTTCCAATTACAATAATATAAAAATACCTTAAGTAAAAACCAATAATGAAATAAAAACCTTAAGCTATCTCCCTCCAAATTGTGTGTTTAAACTTATTGCAATGACCTTTATATAAGCTAAACTTGAAAGTTTACAATATCTAAATTTTCCTTGAAATCCTTAAAGTTAAACTAGGAAAATTACACCTAATTTTCCTTCAAAACATAATTATCACATGTAGGATTTTTTAGGTTGCGTAGGGCTTGGTTGCAAAACAGGCCTACGGTGTTGCAAAAAAGTACAGAAGGTATGTCGCAATATCGAAGGCAGTTTCACTCTAAGTAATAGCCTAATTTTCAGTGGTGTAGGAAACAGTGATTTGAGATCACTAAATCCAACAAGTGAGGCAGTAAATTTTATTAGTTAGTATTTATGAACTAATTGAGAACTTAATAAAAACTAAGAATTAGTAAATTGTGCTTTAGAAATAATTATTAGATTAATTGGTTTTGAAAACGAGGAATAGAGACCTCGATTTCATAAATCGAGCCATAAATATTTTTATAAATATTTACAAAGTTTCATTAAGTTAGTATTAAAGTTTTGTTAGAAAATTTTAACGTTTTGATAGTTAATTAATTAAAAAGGACTAAATTGAAAAAGGTACAAATTTTGCTAAAATGATTAAATAGCTCAAGTGTTAAATAGGGAAGGACTAAAAGGGCAATTAGACACCCAAGGAATGGCTGAGGTGGCATAAGTAGAAAAAAATCAAGGAATTAGGTGATTTAAGGGCAAAATTGGAAATAAAACAAAATTTAATAGTCAAATGAGATTTTTAATAGTTTCTAGATCATTTTTTCTCCAATTCTCAGCCAAAAACAGACATTAGAGAGCTTCTCAAGCTATTTTTTATATTTTGACTTCATATCAAGAACCCGAAGATAAACGCGAAAAAGAAAAATTAACAGATTAGTCTCTAAATTTCTACAACTTCTACAAATGAAATGTATGAAACAATGGTTTCATGAAATGAATATTGATGGAATACATGAAATGGATATTGATATAGTAAGATGATATGTAAATCAAAATGAAGAAAAGTAAATTAAAATAGCTATTATTAAGTTAAATTGAAAGATTAATGCATGAGTAATTTATTAAAGAAAAATAGTTATAAGGTTACTTGTGCATGATTATTATATTTACTTAAAGTATTTGAATTATGGTAATACCACTAAGTGTATACTCAGCGTACGGTTTATTTCCATGCACAGGTTAGAAGTCAAGTTGATCACCAACTCAGCATCCAAAAAGCCAATCCCGAACTCAGAAAAGTGGTGAAGTATGTTTTCTCTTGTAAAATGGCATGTATCTAGGTTGTTGTATAGGTAATTTTGGGATATGATTGTAAATGATGTTATAATATGACTATGGTTGGTTATATACAATATATATATGAAATGTTAAATTATGAAATTGCATGTTTTGGTACAAAAAATTTGAAATTTCACGAAAAATTTCTGGAAACCGGATTAAGTCCTAATTTGTTTCTAACGTATATTTTAGGCCTCAAGGGTGTAACACCTCTAACCCGTATCCGCTGCCAGAATAGGGTTAAGAGGTATTACTTAACCATTCACATTATTATACACACATTTCACATACATTAATCATTCATCTTCGAATAACATTCAATCACGTACATAATGTCCCTTATATAGGTTTACGAGACCTTAAACATGCTTTAAGAAGGATTCGGGACTAAATCAATCACATACAAAAATTTCTGAAACTTACAAAATTTTCTAAGTTACAGAGGTCACACGTCCGTGTCAACAGGCTGTGTGACTCACACGACTTTAGACACGCCTGTGTCACAAGCCGTGTGAAAACAAAGCATACATACTGACTTATACCACACGGCCGATCGCACGCCCGTGTGCCTGACCGTGTGAAAACTAGAGGGTATACTGACTTAGGTAACACGGTCAGTCACATGCCCGTGTATCCAGCCCGTGTGCCTATTTGAAATAGCCTCACACGTCGGTGTCCAGGCTGTGTGCTCGTCCGTGCTAAACCTCTAGGGTATACTGAGTTGTGCCACACGGCCAGTCACACGCCCGTGTGTGAGGCCGTGTGGAACGCCCAGTCCCATTCGAATTGAACCATCAGAGGACACAGCTAAGACACACGCCCGTGTCTCTTCCCATGTGGACAAAAATAGGCCATTTATAAGGCCAATTTGCCACCCATAAGGGCCAACCCTACAAGCATAACTCAAGGCATTAATTCACACTCAAATGGCAACTAAACAAATCCAAAATATGCCCAATTCATACCATAACCATTTCAACCATTTCTAAACACATTTGCCTAATCAAAGCATACCAAAATCATATATCAAAATCACCAATTTAACATATATCCAACCAAGCATTTACTCATTTATTCAACTACTAAATCAACCTCAACAATCATACCAATTTCTTAACTCAATCTCATATCAAACTATGCCATTTCACTACCATAATACACCATCAACAATACACTAAATAATCCAACGAATTTATTAAAATATTCATATCAAAATTAGCAAATTCACAAGGCATATATATATACATCATATACCATAATTCATCTCATAACATACCAAAGCATTTCCATCATCAACATCATTTTCAAGTCAACTCACATGGCAAGATCCACAACACAAAATATGCCATATTGACACTTGCCTATCCATGCCATATACTATAATTACAAGCTTCAACATTATCCAATAAATGATCGATAGTGTGACGATGATTCTTAACTATCCCTAAGTCCGAGCTAGCTTCGTTACTCTATAAAACAAGGGAAAAGCATACAAAGTAAGCTTTAAAAGCTTAGTAAGCCATATACAAATAAATTTAACACATGAAGCAAATATAAACCAATTCAACTATGGAAAGCATGGCTAGTCACATGTACAAGTATCAAATTTCTCATCTCATTCTCTTAATCATATTCAATATGCATCGCTTACCTTTCTTTCATTAATCACATGAACTTCAAATGTACCTGTATCGTTGAACTTATTTACACATTCTTTCTCGTTTTAACTTTGCCCATTAAACCGTTTGGAATTGTTAAGGGTACTCAGAAGTCACATATATCTCGTACAATGTCATATCCGAGATATGGTCTTACATGTTATCACAAATCGATGCCAATGTCCCAGACATGGTCTTACATGTAAACACATCTCGGTAATCTTAATGTCATGACATTTGTATCCTGTACTATTCCTAAGGTCGTACGGGGCTTTCGGACATTGTATCTCTGTCGATTCTTGCTCGTACTTGATCATTTAGCATCCAATGCGGTTAAATAACATATAAACATATATAATTCAGTACAAAGACATTTATTTGCATATGAACTGTAACATCCCAAACCCAGCCTAGACGTTATAACCAAATCTAGCAATGTCACATGATAAGGGGTTTGAGAACTACGTCATCGTCATGTCAAAATCTTTTTTGACTCATCTATCTTTAACTCTTACTATCCTTGGAACCATTTACTAGTTAATTCGATTTATGAAAATTTAAATCATTGCGAAAGCTCTTAAAAACATTTGTCTTAAGAAAAATCGAGACAATTAATTAAATCCGTTCATTTTAGGAAAACTTCTTTATTGTAATAAAGAAAAATCGAATTTCCCACATCTAGCATTTTTAAATCCATAAAATAAATAAATGAATAAAAACTCAAATTAAGCAAAAAGTCCCCAAAAGTCCACAATTAAAAACAAATTAAACTGATAAGAAAATCATAATCAAATGAAATAAATAAAACCATGTGGTCCAAAAAATTGTGGTCACCGTTGAGTCCTCCGCTGGACTGATCCATCTAGGTTTGGGGATTACCTGTACAGATAAAACAGAAGGGGTGAGTTTTCACAAACTCAATGTGTAATCCCCATAGAAAATAGATAAACAATAAGTCATAGAAACAGTCAAGCACAGTCTGGGCCTAAGCCCTTTTTCAGTAACAGTAACAGTTTGGGCCATGACCTATTTTAGTTCCAGTATTAGATATGCATTAGAGCCGTAGCCCATTACAGTAACAGTCATGTATGCAATATCACATAGCAAAATCCTACCCACCAGCCTCTAATGCACCATCTCAGTCCATCCCTACACTTACCGTAGGGTTGAAAACACCCACCCATCTCTATACTTACAGTAGTACCGAATGCGGCACTTATTAGTATAACGTAGCTGAGCTGCCAGTCAATGGGCTTAAGAGCCTCTCAGTATGTAATGCAGCTGTGCTTCCAGTCAGTAGGCTTAAAGCCTTTCAGTACACTTCTTCCAATATCATCATCCCAACCCCATGCAATGATACATAAAATACAATACGTGATATGCTATGTTCATGACTAACAGTACTTACATTCAGATCAGTAAACAGGCATAATAATAACATGCTTAGTACATCAATCATATAATCAATTTCAGTATTTAGGGGTCTAAGTAGTGCTTACCGACCCTATAGTAGGTTCACAGTCGACTTGGGCGACCAATGCAACCTTAAAATACAATTCATTATAAACGGCCTCACACACCCGTGTGGCCTGCCCTTGTGGGTCGACACGCTCGTGTGGCCCAAATGGCCCAATTCAGTCCAGCCTGTGTGGACGCACACGCCCGTGTAGCCTACACGTCCCAATTCAATCCAGCCTGTGTGTCGCACACGACCGCGTCCTTTGTGTATGGCCTAGCCTCGTTGACCACACGCCCATGTCAAGGCACACGACCTACGACATGGACGACTACACGCTTGTGTGGCATCAACAGTGAGGTTTTTAGCTTTCGCTGAAACCTTATTTTTTGTGTAATCGGGTACACACCTAGTTTCAAATGATGCTAAAACGATCCATAAACACTCTAGAACCTATAATCGATCAAATTTTCACTCAATTAATCACTTAATAACCAAACCAAAATAGAACCCAAATCAAAATACCCATCATTTGAATGATAGAACTCACCCCACACCTTGAATCGATTCGCTTACGAAATAGTACGAGGAAAGCCTTGATCCTCGTGATAAGTTGCTGCCAAATACCAAAATTTAGACTAACAAAAATAAAAATGACATCAAAGAATGATACCAACGACATTCCACTTACCACATGCATGTGCTTTACGTTGTGAAGATAAGAACGATACGAACACAAAGAACGAATGAAGAAGGGAAATTAAGAAAATAAAAGGGGAAACAAAAGAAAATTTTGATGGGGGAGAAGATGAGTAAGCCGTCAGAATTAGAGAGGGAGGAAAAAACTGAAATTTACAAAAAGAATCCTAAACAAAACTTTCTAATAACCTCTCATTAATCCCTTAACTACTCAACATTTAACTTCACTTAAAACTCCTACACGACACACTTAGAAAAAGTAATTCCATCGCTCGTGCAGGGATTCAAACTCCAACCCTCCATCATATTAGCACACCACTTAACCACCAGACCAGTAAGCCTATTCTGTTAACTACTTACCAACAATTAAACTTAAGCCCTTTAAGCAGGGTTAAAGCTTTATTAAAAAAAATACCAAAATTTTTCCAAGACAAGGCTTGAACTTGGAACCTCTCATACACACCCAAAACACTCAACCACTGAAGTAGACATATATTTTTGTCACACATACACAAAACAAGAAATTAAAATTTTGGGGTGTAAGAATTCTACCTCCTAAAAGAAAATTTTGTTCTCAAAATTTACCTGGTCAGAATATATGAGGATACTGTTGACGCATAGCATCCTCAGGCTCCCACGTGGCCTCCTCAATGTTATGATTATACTATAGACCTTTCACTAGTGTGATAGATTTTCTTCTCAGAACCTTTACGTCGTGATCTAGAATCTGAACCAGCTCCTCAACATATCTTCTAGTATCCTAATAACCCTTTCAGATTGACCATCGGTCTGAGGATAGAACATAACACTGAAGTCCAACCTTGAACCTAGAGCCTTATGTAAATTTCTCTAAAATCAAGACATGAAACGAGGATCCCTATAAAAAATGATAGAAACTGGTACCCCATGTAGTCTCACTATCTCTGAAATATAAAGCTTTATCAGCTTCTGTAGAGAATAATCAATGCAAACCGGTATGAAATGAGTAGACTTGGTCAATCGGTCCATGATGACCCATACTGAAACCTTTTTAGTGGATGTTAAGGGCAACCCACTAACGAAGTTCATGGTTACTCGCTCCTATTTCATATAGGGATCTTAACCGGTTGCAGCAAACCCGAAGGTAACTAATGTTCGGCCTTAACTTGCTGGCACATCAAACATCTAGTCACAAAATCAGTAGCTTCTCGTTTCAATCCTGGACATCAATATAACTCATGGAGGTCTTGGTACATCTTCTTTCCGCCAGAATGCATAATATAGGGGCTACTATGCACCTCCCTTAGTATAGACTGTCTTAAGTTAGTATCATTTGGAACACAGATTCTCCCACAGAAACAGAGTACCCTATCACTATTCAATCCGAACTCTGTTGTGTCACCATTCTCAATTTGTCGGAATCGAAAACCCAAAGACTTATCTTCCAACTACTTATCCTTAATCTGCTCAATCCATGTCGGTTTAACTTGCAGTTTGGCTAATAAACTACCATCATCAAATAAACTTAGGCGAGTAAACATCACCCTCAAATCGGTCATAGCTCTACGGTTCAGTACATTAGCCACCATATTAGCCTTGTCAGGATGGTATTCAATGGTGCAGTCATAATCCTTAAGCAGTTCAATCCATCTACGCTACCTAAGATTAAGTTCCTTTTAAGTGAGGAGATACTTGAGGCTCTTGTGATCAGTGTAGATGATACACTTCTCACCATACAGATAATGTCTCTAGATTTTCAACGCGAATACCACAGTGGCCAACACCAAGTCATGTGTTGGATAATTCGCCTCATGAGTCTTAAGCTGTCGAGACGCACATGCTACCACCTTACCATCCTCATCAACACATATCTCAAATCGACATGTGACGCATCACTATAAACTGTGAACTCTTTTCCAAGTTCTGGCTGTATCAAAATAAGAGCCTTAGTTAGTATAGTCTTGAGCTTTCCGAAGCTCTCTTGCTACGCATCAGTCCAGTTAAACTGTACACCCTTACGTAGTAGCTTAGTCAATGGTGCTGCAATCAGTGAGAATCCTTCCACAAATCGTCGATAGTAACCTGTCAATCCCAGAAAACTGCAGATCTTAGACACGTTCCTAGACTATTTCCACTCTAACATAGCCTCAATCTTTCAAGGATCTACTCAAATATCCCCAGCAGAAACTACGTGTCCCGAAAAGGTCACTTCACGCAGCCAGAACTCACACTTGCTGAACTTTGCATAAAGCTGTTTCTCACAAAGACTCTGAAGTTGTAACAGTCAGAATTATGGCTTAGTCAGAATAGTGGTTTCGGGACCACAAATCTAAAGTAGAAAAATATATTTCATGATTATTTTTGAGTTATGACATGATTGCATAATAGTGAGAAAATTTTATGCCGGAAATTTTATGAAATAGTGATTAATTTGTCCTTTAGAACTAAACTGCAAAAATTGTAAAATATGAGTTTCTAAAAGTTTTAAGGATAAGAAAGCATTAGAAAAATTTTTAGAGGTCCTTATTTAGCAATTAGACCAATTATTAGCATTATGGACAAAAATGCCCATGGAAGGAAAAATTTCTAAAGAAAGGACATAAGGGCATTTTGATCATTTGGTTAATTAATGAAATAAAAAGGGAAAAAGAACCAAAAATGTGTCCATCTTCTTCTCCAAGGGTGCCGAAATTCCTACATCTCCATAGCTAGGGTTTAACATTTCCAAGCTATTTTTGAAATCCTCGTAACTTAATCTAGCTATTTCTACCACTAATTTGAGCTAGGGTTTATGTTCAAAAATATACCCATGCATGACATGCAAGTATTTTGATGCCTAGTGGTAGAATATGAAAGTTTAAGGTATAGTAAACATCTTTTTCTTAGTGGTTTTTTCATGAAAATCCCTAATAGGGACTAAACTGTAAAGGTAGGAAAATGTGTAGTAAAGTGTTAATTGATAAGAAATAGGGGTTGTTATGAGCACAAATAAAGTTCTACTAGGCTTGGGTAACCAAGAAAATAAGTGCATTTCGTTATACGAGCCTAAGGACCATTTTGCAAATATGCAAAAGTTTAAGGACAAAATTATAAATTTTACCAAAGTGTCGATTATGGCCTATTTAGCTAATGTGAATATTAAATAAGCTTAATTTATCATTTTAGATCAAGAAACACGAAGCCCGGATCGAAACCGGGGTAAAAGTAAGGTGGTGGACTAAATCAAACGTTCACTCGCATTTGAGATCTGAGGTAAGTTGTATGCAATAAATTAACTTTATCTATTATGAAAATTTATTGTGATGATTTTCTATGAATTTATGTTACTTCCATGAATCTGATGAATATGAAATTATTCAAGAAAAAATGAAGTTACTTCCGTGTAAGACCATGTCTGGGACATGGCATCGGCACCGAACTAAGATCCCATATAAGACCATGTCTGGGACATGGCGTTGGCATCGACATGAGGCCTCGTATAAGACCATGTCTGGGATATGACATGTAACACCCCCTAACCCCAAACTGTCGCCAGAACGGGGTTACAAGGCATTACTGAACTTATACACTAGTAAACGAACAAAATTGAGTCATAAATCTGAGTTTTAATCTAAAACCTTCTAATTTCCATCAAAAAGACCTTAATATGAACCTAAGTAGAGGTGAGCATAGGCCGAGCCGGGCTGGGTTCGGGCTGGGCTCAAAAAAAATTTTAGGCCCGCTTGTCAGGCCTAGGCCCAGCCTGGCCCGAAATATGGGCTTAAAAATTGTCCAAGCCCGGCCCGACATTAAATTGGTAATCCCGAGCCCGGCCCGGCCCATATTAATTTTTTTGCTTATTTTATTAAAAATAAAATATAATAAATCAAATACATTTAAAAAAATAAAAAATATTAAAACAAGAAACAAATAAAAAATGATACTAAAATAAAATACAAAAACATTAAAATTTTTCTAGATTTTATTAGGAAATGGAAAATGAAAGTTAAAGTAAAAGAAATGTAAAGTTAAAAATTTAAAAAGGAATAAAAATAAAAAAATTATTTAATATATATTTCGGGCCAGGCCGGGCCGGGCCCGGGCCAAAAAATTCTTACCCGAGGGCCGGCCCGTCTTTTAAACGGGCCTCAATTTTTTTCCAAGCCTATTTTTTGGGCCTATATTTTTACCCAAACCCTCCTATTTTTCGGGCTTGCCTTCGGGCCGGGCCACTCTCAGCTCTAGACCTAAGAGACCCAAAATAGGCTTAGGAAGTGATTTGGGGCTAAACTGGAAACTTTAGAAATTTTTTCTTAAAAATAGGGGCACACGCCTGTGTGGCCTGAGACATGCCCGTGTGGCCTGCCCGTGGGGCTCTCATGGTCGTGGGGCCAACCCGTGGGCAGATTTGCTTGCTACACACGGCCGTGGGACTAGCCTGTGGGCAATTCTGACTTTGCCACACGGCCTGGGCACACGCCCATGTGACTTGGCCGTGTGAAAACATGATTTTTCATCATTTTTAAGCTACTTTCACCCACTAAATATACCTAATTCATGCCCAACTCATTTACTTATAAATCTTGATCAAATGACATCGTCATACTTTTCAAATTTAGAAAATATTCATTCATTCATACCAAAAACTTCTTAAAGGTTATAAACCGTATTTACATTCAAAACATAAAGCATTTACAAGTGGCTAAAACCAAACCTAGTACATGCCACATTTCCAAAAGATAGATTCATCACCAAAAATTGAGTTGAGATTGGGCACGACTCGGATGCTTGACTGAACTTCAACTTTACCTAACCTACGCACGGAAAACAACCGTACGCTGAGTATTGGAAATACTCAGTGGTATTATCATAATTCAAATTTATAACAGCAATCAAATATCATAAACATATATAGATAATCATACATATAATCTCATACTAAGTTATCATATTTCCATTGCATCATTTTCAATATTTGAATCTATGTCTCATCAATAGGATTTCCAATAATTCATGAACCTTTGGTTCATCTCTCAACCACATATAATTACTCAATTCACATTTCAAATATGAATACTTCATCAACCTTTGGTTCATGCCTTCAATCTCATAGCACAAATTTCATTTCACATTTCATATCACAAAATTCCTTCCACCTTTCATTCAATAATTCAGGTAATCAAATTCAGATAACTTACTCATTTCGTTTATTTACCCCTATTAACATGACTCGGACTTTGGCAGATACACGGATCCAACCAAACACACCAGAGTGGCGACCAACGCCTCATCAAATAGTTTGAAGCAAATAAGTGACGACCAACGTCTCATCGGCTCAGCCGAAGTAAAGTGGTGACCAACGCCTCATCGAATCTATCGAAGCAATATGACACACCAAATGTCTCATCGACTCGAGGTTGAAGAATCCCTGAACTCTTCCAATCCTATGGCATGTCAACTATATCCACTAAGCCCGACTAGTTAATAGGGTATCGGATTTCTTTCTCTATTTCAATCAAATTCACATCAATTGCACTTTGGCTACATTTTCTCACATATTTCTCAATTCAAGCACAACTTGTTTCAAATTCACATTATCATATATTTTCACTTCATTTCCATTTTCAATTGATCAAAATCACTCAAATTCAATTCAATCACATTAACAGTTCAATATCAAATTTCAAATTCATATGCATACCAACATTACTCAATTCAATCATACAATTCAATTTCACATGCATATATTTATTCATCAAATAAATCTAATTCACATTCAACTCAATATCAATATTTACCTCACATTCAAATTCCATACACATATATTAAAATTAAACATTTAATAAGAAATAACTTGAATTATGATAATACAAACCAATATTTTTCTCGAGATATTTCTCGATCACTTTTTCCTTTCCCTTTGTATTCGACGTCTCGGTTTCATTGTTTGCTTTTAAACTTCCAAGCTTTAAATCTCTAATTTTTCCTGCTTGTTTCAAATGGTTCTGTAACTTTTCTTGTTCTTTCTTTCTTTTTTTTTCTTTTCTATTTATTTTATGCTTTATTTATTTTATTCTTTTATTTACTAATTTAGTTATAATAATAATTATATTAAATATCTTATTTATAACAAATAAATTTATTACATTTGTATTTATACACACATATACACATGTATGGTTTATTATCATACATTTCGCACCATTTTAATTAATTAATAAAATATAATATGACATAATAAAAATAAATATATATATATATTTTACTTAAATATTAAGTAAATCAATTAATTTTATACATTTGTACAGATTTATTTTATTACACATGTAAATTATTTTTATCAAACACATGTCACTTTTATGGTTTAGTTACTAATTTAATCCATTGACTTTTCTCTATTCTATAATTAAACTTTTATACTCTTCAATTTAGTCCTTTCTAATAAATACTTCTAATTAAACTAAATTCACTTATCAAAAATCTAATTCAACTCATAACTAAATTCATAAATATTTTTAATAATTATTTACAGACTCGTTTTTCCTAAGACGGAGACCCAAACTCACTTTTCCGGTGCCCGTAAAATTTGGGTCGTTACATGGCGTCGGCACCGAGATGAGATTTAGATCCGCTGTAAGACCATGTCTGGGATATGGCGTTGGCATCTAAAAAGTGATCCTGTATAAGACCATGTCTGGGACATGGCATCGGCATCAGATTACGATCTTGTCTAAGACAATGTCTGGGACATGGCATCGACATCGATATGAGATCCCGTGTGAGACCATATTTGGGATATGGCTTCGGGATTGACTTGAGATCCCATGTAAGACCATCTCCGGGATATGGCATTAGCATCTTATCGTGAGAATGACAATTTGGTATCCTTCGGCATTTTGAGTAAATTAACGGGAAAGGAATTCAAGTTGACGAGTTAACGATAAATACTAAAGTTTTACGATAAGTGATACAAGTGTCTATGAATAGTCACAAGAAAATGATTACAAATTATATGAGCATGATGTAGACGAAAGCATGAGTAAAACATACGAAATGATATAAAAGTATCAATAAGAAAGAGCATGAGTAAGCCATGTTTTTGTGTAAAGAAATAATATGATATTTCATGATCTCCTTACTTGAATGTATATCCCATGATTTATGTTGTTATTTTATTTCATGCAACTTACTAAGCAATTATGCTTATTCCCTTTCTCTTTCCTTTTCCTTGTAGTCTTTCCAAGCTAGCTTAGGCATCGTTAAAAGTTGGAGCTCGAAGTCACACTATCAAGCCTTCCATTTTGGTATAGTATAGTTTAACTATTTTGAGTATAGCATGTATAGAAAACTTTGTCATTTTGGTATGTGTCATTTTGAGTAGCCAAATGTGTTGGCTATTGGTATTACCCAAATTATGTTGTAATGGCCTTTGGATAAAGGGCTAATATTGTTAAGTTAAATTATGCAAAGTGAATGCCATTTGTGTTAGTATGAAATTGCACAATTAAATGGGAGGAATGAATGTTGAAGAACGCATGATTAATGTTGCAATGGTGGCATGAGAATGCTTCAAGTTTTGAGTACCTTATGCTTATAAATGTCATATTGTGTGATATTGAATTGGATATTGTGGCTGGTTAAGTTTCAGGGTGGCAAAGGGCATGGAAAATAGCTTATAATTGTCCACATAGGTGGGCACACGGGCGTCAGCCTAGGCCGTGTGTGGCACACGATCAGCCTCATGGGTGTGTTAATAGACCGTGTGTCCCCTGCATCTGAACTTGCTATGTCAGTGTTGCGCACAGGCAAAGCACACGGGCTTGATAGTGTAACGGAGGCATTGTCGGAGTTGGGCTTGAAATCGCCTGGCCAGAGAGAAAGAAAGGGGGGTTTCAGTTTTTTTTTTTTTAGGAGAGGTAAAGAATGAAAATTTTGAGAAAAAATTTATCTTTTATACCCTCTCGAAATGACGCCGTTTGGGGCTAATTTTAATAGCCCCAAAACGGTGCCGTTTAAGGTATGACTCGCGCGCGTGTGACCAGACCCGGGGAGGATTCGCGTGTTTTTATTAAAAGGGCTAATTGCCCTATAGGCCCTTCTACTTTTTTTGCAGCTTGTAATTATGTCCAATCGCATTTTTCTATATTTTTAAATTGACCCTGCATTTTTCCATTTGTTTCAATTTGATCCTTAAAGCCATTTAAAAGGCAAATTGGTGAAACGACGCCATTAGGAGATAAGGCATAATTGCCTAACAAGTCCCTATGTTTGGCACGCGTTTTCAATCTAATCCATTTACACCTATATTTCAAATTCTATTTTTGTTTTAATTTAATCCCTATTACCTTATTTTTAATTCTACCTTATTTTTTTATTTTATTCCTAATCATTTTAATGCAAAACTATTAATATTTATTATTCATATTATGCTATTTTATTAAATTCTATATTATTTTAAATTTTGCACATTATTACTATATTATATGTTTTTTCAAAAATTGGTATATCATAGTTAAATTTTATGTATTATATTTATTTATTTTAAAGAAAAACCTTATAAATATATTATATTATATTATATTACCCTTATATATTTCTTTATAGTTAAAGTTTCATGATTTTTTTTTAAATATATTACTTATTTATTATATACATATATTATTCATTTTAGGTTTTGGGACATATTATTTTATATATTATTTAAAAATTTGTATATTATTATTATTACATCATTTTAAAATTTCAAAATTATATGATACTTAAATTGTTTTATCATTAACGTAAATTGTTTTCCATCTATCTCAAATTTTAAATGTGCATATATATTATAGATATTAGATTATTTTATTATATATCTATATTTTCCTTTACATACTTTTTTTATAAATTATAGTTGTTTATCTTAAATATATATTATTCATTTTATCATGTACAACTATTATCCCATATATATATTTTTCGTTTTAAAAAAAAAGAAATTGGTATAATTTTGTAGATAATACATTTTTTTATTAACCTTGTGTGATTTTTATAATTTCTTAATTTTTCATAGGTCTTAAAATTTGTATTTTCTATCTCATATCTTTTATTTGATCATTCGTATCTTTTAAAATTCAAATTTGTTATCTTATTTATTATGGCGTTATTGTTATGTTGCCTATATTATTTAACATTTCATTCTTTTTACTTAATTGTTTATGTTGAGGCTAATTATTAATACGTTTTGTATCTTCTTAGTTTTTTGGTATTAATGTTGCATTTTGCTCAAAAGCATCATTTTAATATATCTATCTCCTTTAATTACCACATTTTATCTAAAAGTGTTTCTTAAATAAGGCAATATTTTGTGTTTAGAAATTCGGGAAATAGTGTCCTAATGTGCATGGTTGCGAGTTTCCGTTTGGCTAAATAACTAAATATCCTTTTAATAAATTTTCAGACGATTTTAGTTACGAGGATTTAAAAACATCGTGTCCTAACGTGCTGGATGTGATGTTTGTATTCTTTTGGAACAAAGGAATCTCGAGTTTTAACTCAAATTGTTCAAGTTCTTTTGAAAAATGGATCGTGTTTTAAAATCTTTTTGAATTTTCGACATCAAGACAGAAAACTAAGCAATTTGGTCCAAATTTTGGGCGTTATGAGGGTGCTAATCCTTCCTCGTAGGTAACTGACTCCCGAACCCATTTTCTTGAATTTCGTATGCCAAAATTAATGTTTTGAAATAAAATAAGGTGATCCGATCACACCTAAAAAGATTGGTGGCGACTCCACTTTTGTTTTCAAAAGTTAACCCTTTTTTTTCAAAATTAAATATGGTTTCGACAGCTTGGCGACTCCACTAGGGACCAATAAGAGAGTCAAGTCGTAAAATTGATTATTTTCTGTCCATTTGTCGAAATTTGGAAATTTGATTTAAAAATTACGATCCTTTTATTGCATGTGTTTGCATCATTGCATATGTTTGTTATTTTTTCATACACATTGCATTGCATGGCTGTTGTGGTCACACCTTTAAGTGGGAGTGAGAAACTACTCGTTCGTGAGGTTTTCACCTCCGTGCAGGATAGTGGATCGCTTCCGGGATATATCCGTACCTATGTCTTCGTGAGATTTTTATCTCCGTGCAGCCATAGGGAAATGTATCCCCCTGAATTGAACTCGGTCCGTATGAGCCTATAATGGGTGAGGATCGAGGAATCTGCTGGTTCAGATACCACATGAAGAAAACATAAGTGCCCACCCTAGGTAGAACTATGCCAGACCCTAGTGGTCATCCAGATATGTGTTTGTTTTATTGGCTTTATGTTCTATTTCATGATACTAACTTCTGGTGTTTTATTTTTGGTGCATGTTATCTCATATTTTAAAAGGTATCGATTCATGGTCAGTTATTAAATTAGAAAGCTAGTTATGGAGAACGAATTTCTTGATAAAGTGGGAAACAATGTGGCTGTCGAAAAATGGTCAGAGGAAACACAACTAGCAAAAGGAGATAGCCTAGCCGAAGGATACATGTCAGAATTATGGGACTACACTCGCATCAGTGTGACGCAGAATAATCTCCAGGAGATAAAGGAAATATGGGATCGATGGAGTAACGAGACCAAGCAGTTATTCTACAACAGCTATGGGGATTTGCTGTACTTGCTTGACATGAAGATAGATGAGCAATTGTTTCGGGCTATCACTCAATATTGGAACACTACGTACAATTGCTTTACGTTTGGAAAGGCTGATATGGTACCCGCAGTAGAGGAATATTTAGCTTTGTTGCGTTGTCCCAGGATTTAAGTTGATAAAGTTTACTTAAGGCTGCTTGTGCTCCAACTTTTGTGAGGAAATTGATGAACATCACATGGATGAGCGAACAGTAGGTCTCAGCTAGAATCAAGAAAAAAGGTGAGTGTAAGTGCATCCCATGGAAGGTTCTGAAGGATTTAATTCTAACTCATACTGATGAGAAAAAGAAGATTGATGTTTTTGCCTTAAGTATATATGGATTTGTGATTTTCCCTAGGGCATTAGGATATGTGGATGAAGCTGTTTCAGATCTTTTTAATCGACTTGACAAGCAGGTTACACATGTTCCTGCAATCTTGGCTGAGATGTTTCGATCATTGAATGCATGTAGAAGAGCTGGTGAGGGTAGGTTCATAGGATGTGCACAGTTACTGTTGGCTTGGTTCCACAGTCATTTTGGGAAGGTGGATAAAGTTTCCTATCAGGTTTTCCGCAAGAATTACTCTCATTTAAAAGAGATTGTGGTAGCACCACATAGGGATGACGTATCAGAAGAAAATTGGATAGCGCTTCTCCGAAATCTCCAAGAAGATGACGTTGAGTGGCGAGCTCCTTGGTTGGTTCCCGATGAAATTTTGTACTGATGTGGGAGTTTTGATTGGGTCCCACTACTTGGAATTTGGGGAGCTGTTTGCTCGTACTAAGGCAGTATAGATCAAGGCAATTCATACCGACAACACATGGATTGGTTCAATGTGAGTTTTCATACAAAGGAGATCGTTACAAGAAACTGGTTAAGGAGATTTTTAGTACTTGGAAACAGGCTTGCCGCATGAAAATAGTGGATATGTGCTCAGTGACGACTTCAGAATACATAGGATGGTGGAGTAGGAGAGATAATGACAATATCCCTGTGCCAAGTTTAGAAGGCACTCGACCGATCGAAGAGTACTTACAAGTGGGCCCATCAGAGTTAGAGATCATAAAACAAGATTTCGAAAGGAAGAGCTTAGAGTTTAGAAAACGGATAGAAAAGTTGGAAGAAGAAAAAAGGCATCTGAGATTAGACGTGGATATTCAGAAACTGGAGGCCAAAAAATTAAGGAAAGAGAAGAGGAAGATTAAGGAAGATCGAGATGATTTAAAGACAGAATATAAGAAGATTCAGCTATCAATAAAAAGAGCCGGGTTGGGGAAGACTTCGGAACAGTGGCAACAAGAGATTCAAGAGAAAAAAGCCAAAGCTAATCGTTGGAAGAGGAAATTCCAAGAAGTCCAGGCGCAAAACCAGGCCCTAGAAAGGAGTTTGACGGAGAGTCAGAAGGAGAAATGTGGATTAAAAGCTAAAGTGCTGGAACTGGGACGGTGTCTATATCTCCATCGAAGTCGTAATTCTACGGTCGAGTTAAAGTCAAGTCTGAACAAGATTGAGGAAATGAAGGGTAAGATTGAAGGGTTAGAGTCGGCATTGCAAAATTGTGAACTCCAGATCAAGCATCTTGAAGCAAGAGAAGGGCATTGGAAGGAGGAGCTTCATCATTTTTAGGATCAAGTCAGAAATAGGGATTACCTCATGGGTGAAGCCATAGCTCAGATTCGAGAGGTAGCTGATCATCTACAGACCTTGGCGGTACAGGCTGATATATTGAGCACGAAGTATGAGCTACAGTCTGATCGTGGTCAAGAGTTAGCCTTGTTGCTTAGTAAAGTTAAGACTTTGGGCATTAGGGCGAAAGTATATTTGTAGCCCGTTTTATGTAAAGAATTTTGTTTTCTAATAAAGTTTTCTAAATGAAATTGAATCAGGATCGATGCTTTTTTGCATTCATGCATTTGTATTACATATATCATGTGCATTTAAATCTATAGAAAGACCCTAATTAGTTGTAGTTATTTCAGAGAGAAAGAGAGAGAGAAAGAAAGAAAGAAAGAAGGAAAAGTTAATCTGGAAACTAGACCGTTACGGTACTCACGCTAAGACAAAAAACATGGATCAAAGACTTGAACAATTCTAGAGGGATATGCAAGATCAGATGCAACAGCAGTTGGCAAAGCTCCAACAGGAAATGAGAGACCAGATATTGGAAGCTCAAAGAAATATGATGGCTCAAATGGCCCAACTGCTGAATGGGGCAATGGACAAAGAAAGGGCCCCATGACTAATACTGGAGAGGATAATGAGGATTATCCTCCAAGTTTTACCCCACCGCATGCACAAGCTCAACCTGAGGTGCATCCCCGAAGGCCATCTGTCACAATTAGGCCTCAACAAGGGCAAGCTGATATTTGAATGCCCATGAATTTCCAAGTTGGTTCAGGATCCAACCCAGGAGATAACCCCGCCAATCTTGTCATCCCCGATTTAGACATAGCCGAGAGGGAAGGAATGAGAAGTGAATCCTCGAGACAGCTAGAGGATTGTTGCAGATGGTTAGAAGAAAATTTCAAGGCTTTAGAGAATGCTAATAGTTATCATGGAATCGATGCTAAAGACTTGGGCTTGGTCCCAGATTTGGTGCTTCCTCATAAATTCAAGATGCTAGAATTCGAGAAGTATAATGGGACTAGTTGCCCCGAAGCCCATATCACCATGTTCTGTAGACGGATGACTGGTTATGTTAACAATAATCAGTTGTTGATCCATTGTTTTAAGATAGTTTGGTTGTGGCAGCGTCTAGGTGGTACAATCAGCTAAGCCGTGCTAGGATAAGCTCTTGGAGAGACCTAGCGCAAGCTTTCATGAAGGAATACAATCATGTGACGGACATGACGCTGGATAGAATCACTTTGCAAAATATGGAAAAGAAGGCAAATGAAAGCTTCAGGCAGTATGCACAAAGGTGGAGGGAAGTTGTCATGCAAGTACAGCCACCGCTCCTAGAAAAGGAGACTACAATGCTCTTTATTAATAGCTTGAAGGCTCCATTCATTACCCATATGATAGGAAGTACTACTAAGAGCTTTGGTGATATAGTAATGGCGGGGGAAATGATCGAAAATTCCATAAGAGATGGCAAAATTGAGGGGGAAACTAAGAGATTAGCTCCGAGGAGGAAAGACAATAAGGTGAATAATGCGAGTACTTATAACTCGAAGTCAATTACTGTTAGTCAACTAAAGATGACTAATGCTGGGCAACAGGGTTCGCAAAGGCACGAATCTGGCACAAGGTAAAATTCTGAAAAGCTTTAATTTACTCCTATCCCAATGACGTATAAGGAGCTATATCAAAGTTTGTTTGACGCACACGTTGTGTCCCCATTTTATTTAAAACCGTTGCAGCCTCTATACCCCAAACGGTATGATTCGAACGCTCAATGCGACTATCATGCGAGAATACCGGGGCATTCTATTGAAAACTGCACTGCTTTCAAGGAAACGGTAGAAAGACTTATTAAGTTGGGGATTGTAAAATTTAATGATACCCCTAATGCGGAAAACTCGTTACCTAACCATGGAGACAATGGGGTAAATGTAATAGGGGAAAATATTGTGAGAAGGATTAAAGAAGATATCGCTGAAGTAAGAACCCCATTAAAGACGGTTTGGAAAGAAATAGTGGGAAGAGGGATGATTATATCATATTTCGAGGAAGAATACGAAGGAATAAGGAACTACCGTGAGTTCCACAGAACAAAGGGGCACGAAATCTAGAAATGCATTATGTTTAGAGTCTTGGTGCAAAGCCTCATAGACAATAAAGAGATAGAGTTTTATGAAGAAGGCTTAGATGAAAGGAATGTCTGCGCGACAGAAGGAGAGTTGACAAATCCAAAGGTCAACTACCTAAGGATAATCATATCCCAACCAAAAAGCACTGAGGGTGGAGCACAAATGGTGCCAAAGGCCGTAATCCAAAAACATGTTTCTTTTCCTTACAAGGATAACAAAATGGTACCTTGGAATTACGCTTGTAATGTGACAATACCGGGAGAAAAAACCATGACTAGTACTTCCAAAGAGGTCCAAAGCAAGGGATCTTACACGCGTAGTGGAAGGCGATACGACTCAGTAAACGACAGAGTTGAGCTAGTGAAAACAAAGACCTTAACAGTTGAGCGGGAAAAAGGGGTTGAGGCACTTATCAATGAGCCTATAAAAGAAGAGAAGCTAAAGAATTTTTGAAATTCTTGAAGCATAGTGAATACAGCATAGTAAAGCGGTTGCGCAAACAACCAGCTCGTATATCGGTGTTAGCTTTGCTTTTGAGCTCAGAAGTACATCGCGAAGCATTGATGAAAGTACTAAATGAAACCTATGTTACTAACGACATAACTTTCAACAAGTTAGATCGTCTGGTTAGTAACATAAGTGCCAACAACTCATCTATTTTAATGATGATGAAATTCCATCTGGTGGCATGGGATCGACCAAGGCTTTGCACATCACTACTCGTTGCAAGGGATATACACTACCCAGTATGCTAATCGATAATGGATCGGCTATGAATGTTCTGCCATTGTCCATATTAAACAGATTGCCAATAGATAGTTCTCACATGAAAACATGCCATAACATAGTGAGAGCATTTGATTGCACGGACATAAAAGTGATGGGAAGGATTGACATACCCTTGTTGATTGGACCAAACACGTATGAGATGGATTTTCTAGTGATGGACATCAAGCCCTCCCATAATTACTTATTGGGAAGGCCCTGGATACATTCGGTGGGAGCAGTGCCCTTATCTTTGTACCAAAAGTTGAAATTAGTAACAGAAGGACGACTGGTCACTATAAATACGGAGGAGGACATCATGGCGACAGTTACCAATGACGCGCCCTATGTAGAGAAGAATAAGGAGGCAGTTGAATGCTCTTTTCGATCCTTAGAATTCGTCAATGCAATATTCATTTTGGAAGGAAATGAAGTGCCGTTGCCCAAGATATCCAAAACTACGAGAATGGGTTTACAAATGATGGTGGGGAAAGGAGCCTTACCAGGAAAAAGATTGGGTAGATATCTTTAAAGAATGACTCAAGTTCCAATATTGAAAGAGAAAAGAGACCGTTTTGGCTTGGGTTTCAGGTCAGATTATAGACAGAGGAGGAAGGAAATAGAGAAGCGGCAAGAAAAAATAAGGGCACGGTTGAGTGGAAAAGAAGTTGAGTGAGAATTGATGACGTTCCCTCACTTATCCCAGACTTTTGTATCAATGGGGATAATTCACCCTGAGAGAGGGCTGCTTGAAAATGAAAGTCATCACATCAATGACATACACGAGAAAGAGATTGAACAAAGAAATCTGAAGGGCATTCGTCCTTACGAACCAGGAAGCTCCTTAAACAACTGGACTGCAGAAGAACTTCCTGTAGTCTTTAGACATTATACAGAGTAATATTCAGAACGCTCTTGTTGCTCTAAAGCCTAGCAGTAATAGGATTTCATTTGTGAAATAGGCTTATGTTCAGATATTTTGTTTCAATAAAATACACCTTTGATGATCAATTTGAACAAATATTCTTTCATTCTTTTATACCAATAAATATTCTTTTGACCTTTTAATTTCTTTCTAAATTTTTCATGTCATTTATAAACATGTAAATAGTCATTCTTAAATTCATTCGTTCTTTGTACATTCTTTTATGCCCACTACAGGTCCCTAAATATCAATGACATTAGCGATGATACTACAAATCCTGAATTCCCTTGTGAGCAAGATATGTGTTTAGAGGAACCTCAGGATTTTAAAGGTGATAGGGATTGTGACGTGTCTCCAGATTTGTTAAGAATGGTAAAGCAAGAAGAGAAGCAAATTTTACCCCATGAGGAAGTGGTGGAAAATGTAACCTTGGAGGAAGGAAAGGTAGTCAAAATTGGAACGTACATAACACAAGAAACAAGGAAATGCCTCATTAAGTTTTTACGGGAATTCAAAGACGTCTTTGCATGGTCATACCAAGATATGCCTGGGTTAAGTACTGATATTGTAGTACATTGCCTTCCCATAAGAGAGGATTGTAGGCCAGTCCAACAAAAGCTACGAAGGATGAGGCCTGATGTGGTACTAAAGATAAAGGAGGAAGTCAAGAAACAGTTTGATGCTGGTTTTCTACAAGTGGTCAAATACTCAGAGTGGGTTGCCAATATCGTTCTTATCCCTAAGAAGGATGTAAAGGTTCAGATGTGTGTAGACTATAGGGATTTGAATAAAGCCAGCCCGAAGGAAAATTTTCCCTTACCTCATATTGACACGTTAGTGGATAATACAGCAGGATACTCACTGTTCTCTTTCATGGACGGTTTCTCTAGATACAATCAGATAAAGATGTATTCTGAGGATATGGCTAAAACCACCTTCATAACGTTGTGGGGTACCTTTTGCTATAAAGTGATGCCGTTCGGGCTAAAGAATGCAAGGGCAACATATCAAAGGGCTATGGTGACTTTATTTCATGACATAATGCACAAAGAGATTGAGGTATATGTTGATGACATGATTGCTAAATCTCGAACAGAAAAAGAACACATCGAAGTCTTGAAGAAGTTATTCTTGAGATTGAGGAAATTTCAATTCAAGCTCAACCCAGCGAAGTGTACCTTTGGAGCTAGGTCAGGGAAGCTACTAGGCTTCATAGTCAGCAAAAGAGGAATAGAGGTTGACTCAGATAAGGCCAAAGCTATATAAGAATTACCTCTACCGCACACTTAGAAAGAAGTTCAAGGTTTCCTGAGAAGGTTAAATTATATTGCTCGGTTCATTTCACAATTAACTGAGAAATGTGACCCCATATTTCGCCTTCTTAAGAAGCACAACCAGGGTACTTGGGACGCTGAATGCCAGAATGCTTTTGATAAAGTCAAGCAATATTTTTCAAATGCTCCAGTTCTATCTCCACCTAGTCCAGATAGACCGTTAATACTGTATTTGTCAGTGTTCAGTAATTCTATGAGATGTGTGCTGGGTTAACATGACGAAACAGGAAGAAGAGAGAGGGCGATATACTACCTCAGCAAGAAATTTACTGAATGTGAGATGAGATACTCGCCGATTGAGAAATTGTGTTGTGCCTTGATTTGGGCAACCCGAAGATTAAGGCAATACATGCTATATCATACCACCTGCCTAATTTCGAAACTTGATCCATTAAAGTATATGATGGAGTCAACTGCTCTGAATGAGAGGATGGTAGGTGGCAAATTTTGCTTTCTGAGTTTGATATAATCTATGTGAATCAAAGGCTGTAAAAGAGAGCACAATAGCATAATTTCTGGCTAGCAGAGCTATAGAGGATTATGAACCGCTGAGCTTTGATTTCCCCAATGAAGAGTTGATGCATGTGGCAACTACTGAAGAGTATCTGTGGATGCTAAACTTTGATGGAGCATCAAATGCTATAGGAAATGGAATTGGGGCAGTCTTGGTATCCCGAAATGGAGATCATTATCCATTCACGTGGAAATTGGATTTTGATTGCACAAACAATATGGCCGAGTATGAAACATCCATCATGGGAATTTGAGTAGCCATAGAGTGCAAAATTAGAACACTGGAAGTATATGGAGACTTCGCATTAGTGATCTACCAGCTCAAGGGAGAATGGGAGACAAGAGATCCCAAATTGATTAATTATCGAAAGATGGTTTTGGGGCTAATTGAGGAGTTTAATGACATCACTTTCAATTATCTCCCACGATATGAAAATCAGATGGCAGATGCTTTGGCAACTCTGGCTTCCATGATTAAAGTGAAAAAAGAAGGAGATATGAGACCTATTCAGATGAGTATTTTTGAGGTTCCAGCTCATTGTTGCAAAGTGGAAGAAGAGGGAGAGGATAACCACCCTTGGTATCAGTATATATTGCGATACGTAAGAAATCGTGAATACCCTGAACAAACAACTGAGAATGACAAAAGAACATTAAGGAGGTTAGCCTACGACTATATTTTAGACGGGGATATCTTGTACAAAAGAAGGAAAGATCAGGTGCTCTTGAGATGTGTTGACGCTGTGGAGGCTAGGAAAATCTTGGAAGAAATGCATGAAGGTGTTTGTGGGACACATGCTAATGGTTTCACAATAGCTAGACAAATCATGAGGTTTGGATATTATTGGTCTACCATGGAAGGAGATTGTATCAACTCTGCCAAGAGATGTCATAAATGCTAGATTTATGGGGATAAGATTTATGTACCGCCTTCACCTTTGCATGTTATGACTTCTCCATGGCCTTTTTCCATGTGGGGCATGGATGTCATTGGGCCGATCTCACCGAAAGCTTCGAATGGGTATCATTTCATTTTTGTGGTTATCGATTACTTCACGAAATGGGTGGAGGCTGCTTCGTACGCAAGCGTTACTAAGTCAGCGATTAGTCGGTTCTTAAAAAATGAGATCATTTGTCGGTA
Source organism: Gossypium stocksii (assembly GCA_020496765.1). Lineage (NCBI taxonomy): Eukaryota > Viridiplantae > Streptophyta > Magnoliopsida > Malvales > Malvaceae > Gossypium > Gossypium stocksii. The sequence continues at coordinate 85,778,441 of CM035623.1, forward strand.
TGGAATGCCTGAGAGGATCATATCAGACAATGAACTGAACTTGAACAACAGTACAATAATAGAAGTCTGCAGTCAGTTCAAGATCAAACATCACAACTCATCTCCGTATCACCCAAAAATGAATGGGGCAGTGGAAGCGGCCAACAAAAACATTAAAAAGATAGTGGGGAAAATGACTGAAACTTACAGAGATTGGCCTGAGAAATTACTATTTGCACTCTTTGCTTATCGAACGTCTATCAGAACTTCTACTGGGGCAACTCCCTTCTTATTGGTTTACGAGATGGAGGCAATTCTACCCATTGAAGTAGAAATACCTTCTCTTCGAGTTTTGTCAGAAATAAAACTGGATGAAGCAGAATGGATTCAATCGCAATATGATCAATTGAACTTGATTGAAGAAAAGAGGCTAAGGGTTATTCGTCATGGTTAGATGTATCAGAAGCGAATGATGCAAGCTTACGACAAAAAAGTTCGTCCAAGAGAATTTCACAAGGGAGACCTTGTACTAAAGAAGATCCTTTCCATACAAAAGGATTTAAGAGAAAAATGTATGCCAAATTGGGAAGGACCGTATGTGGTGAAGAAGGCTTTCTTTGGAGGTGCACTGATTTTGACCGAGATGGATGGAAAAAGTTTACCCAATCCTGTGAATTCGGATTCAGTCAAGAAATATTTTGCTTGAAAAAAGAAGAGGCCAAGGTGAAAACCCGCAAAGGGCGCTTTGAGATTTTTAAAAAAAATAAAAAAATGAAAAGACAAACGGAGAGGCCAAGGCAAAAACCCACAAAGGGTGCTTTGAGACCAAAGGGGTTCTGAGTTGAAAACCTGAAAGGGCGGCTCAAATTTTGAAAGGCATGCAGTGTTCTTGCTATACATGAATTGACAACAAGCGAAGTATGTTACGTGTCGGGGCATCAACAAAGTACTTTAGATCTTCTAAACACATGTTAAGCTCAAAGCAGTCTTCATGGAGCTTGTATATAGAAGCCCAAGCTGCGATATCTAGGGCACCTGGTTTTTGTCCTATGTACTATCTTTGGATTCCTTCTCTTCTCAAAGATATGTTCCCAGATTAATTTCCTTTGTATTTTTGATAATTTATTCAAATCTAATTATCCTCAAAGATCAATTTATTTGTTGCCTATTATTCATAAAGCATGTTGTATTAAAATAATGATTGATAAATTAATAATATTTTCACAAGAGAAGTTTTGCATATTACTCTGGAAATTTTTAGATAATACAAGAAACTGAAACAGGATAATTGCTTAAGAATTCCCATGTGTAAGGGTCGGAGGTACTTGAGAAAATTGAGATTATCTCTTCTGTCCAAATGGTGATTGGACAAATTAAGCAATATCGATCCTAAGAGAGGATCATTTTACAAGCATCTCCAATGGGTCATAACATTTGGGGAATGGTATGTCGGACCAAATTGATGGAGAAGACTCAAAGCATATGAGCAGAATATGATTGATACTTCAGGAAGAACGAATATGAAACCCTGATGAATGAATGAGTGATAGAAATCATTCTCATAACATTTTTGTATCGTAGTATGTTTAATTAGGAGCATTTGACTCATTTTGATTATGGCATCCTAATCATTAGGCATAAGCATATACTCATTCTACAAGTTATGTCCTCTAGGGGACAATATAGATCACAGATAGCAGATCCGGCAATCCTTGAGTTTGCAGGCAGCAGATCGAAAATTGAAGACCTGGCATCCTTAAGTTTACAAGAAGCATGTTGAAGATGGCAGATCTGGCAATCCCTGAGTTTGCAGGGAGCAGATCGAAGATAGCAGATCTGGCGATCCCTGAGTTTGCAGGGAGCAGATCGAAGATAGTAGATCTGGCTTTCCTAAAGTTGCAGAAGCAGATCGAAGATACAAGTTTAACATCCCTGAGGTTGCAGGGAGCAGATTGAATATAGCAGGTTTGGCTTTTCTGAAGTTGCAGGAGCAGATCGAAGATACAAGTCTGGCATCCCTGAGGTTGCAGGGAGCAGACTGAAGATAACAGATATGGCTTTCCTGAAGTTGCATGAGCAGATCGAAGATACAAGTCTGGCATCCCTGAGATTGCAGGGAGCAGACTGAAGATAGAAGATCTGGCTTTCCTGAAGTTGCAGGAGCAGATCAAAGATACAAGTCTTGCATCCCTGAAGTTTCAGGGAGCAGATTGAAGATAGCAGAACTGGCTTTCCTAAAGTTGCAGGAGCAGATCAAAGATTTGAGTTTGGCATCCCTGAGTTTGCAGCGGAGCAGACTAAAGATATTAGATCTTGTCTTCCAGAGTTTGCAGCGAAGCGGATCAAAGATTTGAGTCTGGCATCCCTAAGGTTGCAGGGAACAGACTAAAGATAGCAGATATTACCTCCTAAAGTTGCAGAGAAGCAGATTGAAGCCGTCTGATTTGTAGTCCAATACCTCTGAAGTTGCATATGGATTGGAAATTATTTGAAGAAGACAAGGACCAAGAACTCAAGACTTGGCAAGACCGGACAAAATTGGTCCTCTTATAGTCTTTGCTCTATTCCTGTTACACGACAATGAGCAAAGAGGGGCAACTGTAATAGGCCCAATTTGCTCGGGCCCATACATAGTCCAAAAACAAAAATAGAATAAATTAAATTATAAACCAAAATAATAATATCATTTTTTTTACAAGTCCATTTACAGCAGCCCAATTACAGGCCTAAACTACCCAATACCCCTTCTACACCCGTGACCCAAACACTACCCGGTTACACCCAAATTCGCTATCTAGCCCAAACCAAAAAATCAACCCAATTACAACCAGGCCCGAAAGGCCCAAAATCATTAACAAAATCAGAAACCTTAGGGTGTCTGAAACCTTAGGGCGCCGCAGCCGACACAGGCCTCATCTCGCGCCGCAATGGGGGTGTCAATCCCCCCACCGCTGGATCCTCATCGCTCACCTGCAAAAGGAAAGGAAATACACAGCAAATATAGCAAGAAATCAAAATATTTTACTTTCTATTTATGTATTTTTGCTATAAAAACAAAACAAAACAGTGTAAATGGACACACATACGGATATACAAAAAACACAGAGATATACGAACAGTTTTAAATCAGAGAAAAGGTGGCTTTTTTTACTATTATTTCGTTTGGTTTTTTTGTTTTATTACTATTTCATTATTATTATTTTTTAAAAACACATACAAATTATTTTTTTTGTTTACGAATATCGCTAAAAATAAACAAAAAGGGATTACTTTCGATTCGCCTGGAAAAAGGAAGGTTTTTGACCTTCCGACTGTCGCAAACTGTGGCGCGTGTGACGGAGGCATCGTCAGAGTTGGGCTGGAAATCGCCTTGCCAGAGAGAAAGAAAGGGGGTTTTCAGTTTTTTTTTTTTTTAGGAGAGGTAAAGAATGAAAATTTTAAGAAAAAATTCATCTTTTATACCCTCTCGAAATGACGCCGTTTGGGGCTTATTTTAATAGCCCAAAACGGTGCCGTTTAAAGTATGACCCGCGCGCATGTGACCCAACCCGGGGAGGATCCGCGTGTTTTTGTTAAAAGGGCTAATTGCCCTATAGGCCCTTCTACATTTTTTGTAGTTTGTAATTATGTCCAATCGTATTTTTCTAATTTTTTAAATTTGCCCTGCATTTTTCCATTTGTTTCAATTTGATCCTTAAAGCCATTTAAAAGGCAAATTGGTGAAACGACATTAGGAGATAAGGCATAATTGCCTAACAAGTCCCTATGTTTGGCACGCGTTTTCAATCTAATCCATTTACACCTATATTTCAAATTCTATTTTAATTTTAATTTAATCCCTATTACCTTATTTTTAATTCTACCTTATTTTTTTATTTTATTCCTAATCATTTTAATGCAAAACTATTAATATTTATTATTTATATTATGCTATTTTATTAAATTCTATATTATTTTAAATTTTGCACATTATTACTATATTATATGTTTTTTTAAAAATTGGTATATCATAGTTAAATTTTATGTATTTATATTTATTTATTTTAAAGAAAAACCTTATAAATATATTATATTATATTATTTTACCCTTATATATTTCTTTATAGTTAAAGTTTCATGACTTTTTTTAAATATATTACTTATTTGTTATATACATATATTATTCATTTTAGGTTTTGGGACATATTATTTTATATATTATTTAAAAATTTATATATTATTATTATTACATCATTTTAAAATTTGAAAATTATATGATACTTAAATTGTTTTATCATTAACGTAAATTGCTTTCCATCTATCTCCATATATATTATAGATATTAGATTATTTTATTATATATCTATATTTTCCTTTACATACTTTTTTATAAATTATAGTTGTTTATCTTAAATATATATATTATTCATTTTATCATTTACAACTATTATCCCATATATATTTTTCGTTTTTAAAAAAAAAAAGAAATTGCTATAATTTTGTAGATAATACCTTTTTTTTATTAACCTTGTGTGATTTTTATAATTTCTTAATTTTTCATAGGTCTTAAAATTTGTATTTTCTATCTCATACCTTTTATTTGATCATTCGTATCTTTTAAAATTGAAATTTGTTATCTTTATTTACTATGGCGTTATTGTTATGTTGCCTGTATTATTTAACATTTCATTCCTTTTACTTAATTGTTTATGTTGAGGCTAATTATTAATACGTTTTGTATCTTCTTAGTTTTTTGGTATTAATGTTGCATTTTGCTTAAAAGCATCATTTTAAAATATCTATCTCCTTTAATTACCACATTTTATCTAAAAGTTTTTCTTAAATAAGGCAATATTTTGTAATTCAAGAAATAGTGCCCTAACGTGAAGGGTTGCGGTTTTCCATTTGGCTAAATAACTAAATATCCTTTTAATAAATTTTGAGATGATTTTAGTTACGAGGATTTAAAAACATCATGTCCTAACGTGCTGGATGTGATGTTTGTATTCTTTTGGAACAAAGGAATCTTGAGTTTTAACTCAAATTGTTCAAGTTCTTTTGAAAAAGGGATCGTGTTTTAAAATCTTTTCGAATTTTCGACATCAAGATAGAAAACTAACCAATTTGGTACCAATTTTGGGCGTTACGAGGGTGCTAATCCTTCCTCGTACGTAACCGATTCCCGAACCCGTTTTCTTGAATTTCGTAGGCCAAAATTAATGTTTTGAAATAAAATAAGGTGATTCGATCATACCTAAAAAGATTGGTGGCGACTCCATTTTCGTTTTCAAAAGTTGACCCCATTTTTTTCAAAATTAAAGATGGTTTCGACAAGCCAGTGAGATTGCCCCTTGAACCTCTAAAGGGATGTCTCTAAGCAACTTGTTAACCTATATAGATTGTCCCAATGGCCTTAGTACAGTCACCTCGTTAGAAGTATTCTCACTCAGAATTCCCAAATTTCTAGACACAGTACTAGCTAGATAGGAATGTGTGGAACCTATGTCTATCAGTGCAAAGTAAGGTAGATCAAAAAATTATGAGCGTACCTTTAATGACGTCTAGGGCATCTCCATCCTCTCGGCGACGTGCAACATATACAAGAGCAGGCTACCTCGCCTCAGCCTGACCAGCACTCCGACCCGGCGCTCTCTATCCACGGCCCATATCATTACCACCCCTAGCCTGTCCACGGCTTCTCTGTTGCTGCTGAACTACCATTTGCGGCTGTACAGTACCAGTACTCGGAGCTTGCATCTAATCTGGCCTCCGCGAACACTCCTTAATGCGATGCTCTATCGACCTACACCTCAAGCACCCTTTAATCCTCTTCCAACACTCGCCCTGATGGCGTCTACCATAGTCTCCACATGGCCGCAGTCTAGTAGCAGTAACAAGAGGCCCAGCTCGAACTGACCCAGTAGCTATGGTCTTTTTCTGAGGTATCTGTGCGGAACTCAAGGGCTCTGAATCCCTCTTGTTCCTACCCCTCTCTATATCATGGTTTTGGCGTTCAGCACGCTTAACATCCTCGGCGATCTTTGCCTTCTCAACTAGTGTAAAAAATCACGCTCCCTCCACGAGGCTATCAAAACCTTCATACTATCCCTGAGGTCATCCTTAAAGTGAACACATCGCTTATACTCAGATGCCACCATACCTTGCGCATAGCGGTTCAGTATCAGAAACTCGGCCTCATACTTGGCCACTAATCAATCTCCCTGTGTCAGATTCAAAAACTCCATCGTATAGGCGTCCACATAACTGGCTCCCACATATTTCTCCTGGAAGGCAGTCTTAAAGAACTCTCAGGTTAGACGTTTGGGCTGAGTGCCCTTCTTAATAGTAAGCTACCACTGATAAGCCTCATCCCGCAGCAGTGAGACTGTAACCTTTAATTATGCTCGGGGGTGCAATCTAAATCATCCATGATCCTCTCCGTTGCCTTAATCCAGTACTCGGCCACATTAGGGGCGACCCCAGTGACACCCCTAAAAAGTTCAGCTCCATTGGACCGGAGTTGTTCCGTAATTGATCCTCGGCTTTTAGATTCAGTATTGGGTCCAACAATCCTCTCGAGTATCCTCAGCATAGCTTGGAACAATGTATTGTCCCTAGCCATGTGATCACGAGACCCAGTCTCAATAGTTAGTGATACTGGCGTCTGCTCGTGTCCAAATTTGGCACACTACCCAATGAAGAAGACTTAGCTTGAGCCCATCTACGGCTTCTACCTCGGCCTATAGTAGCCCGTCCGTGGATACCCCGTGTGCTCATATCTAATCGAGTTTATCTGTATTAAGAATTATATGAATCAGTTACAGTTTCAACATTTATTAACAGATATTTTATGAAACAGTATCAGTAATTCAGAGTTTGTTCTCTTATGTCGCAGTCTCAAGCAATTTACTACTGTTTCAGCTTTCTACAGTTTCAATATACATTAACTAGAGTGTTTTCATAGTATACTACTTATAGTAGTTTCAGAATATCATAGCATTTCGAATTTAAGCATATCTAACAGTTTCAGAATACTTACAGTATCGGCGCTGAAAACTCGGTGTATCACATACTCAGTAAAAAAATTTCAAATTATTAACATTCAGTTCTTTAAAAACTAAGTTTAAAACTCATATCCACAATCGAGTTTTGTAACCTGGCTCTAATACCACTAAATATAACACCTCAAACCCAGGCTACACGTTATAACCAAATCTGGCTATGTCACATGATAAGGGGTTTGAGAACTACGTCGTTGTCGTCTCAAAATCATTTTCGACTCTTCTATCTTTAACTCTTATTATCCTTGGAACCATTTACTAGTTAATTCGATTTGTTAAAATTTAAATCGTTGCAGAAGCTCTCAAAAACATTTTTCTTAAGAAAAATCGAGATAATTAATTAAATCCGTTCATTTTAGTAAAACTTCTTTATTGTAATAAAGAAAAATCGAATTTCCCACATCTAGCAGTTCTAAATCCATAAAATAAATAAATGAATAAAAACTCAAATTAAGCAAAAAGTCCCCAAAAGTCCACAATTAAAAACAAATTAAACTGATAAGAAAATCATAATCAAATGTAATAAATAAAAACATGTGGTCCAGAAAACTGTGGTCATCGTTGAGTCATCCGCCTCACTGATCTGTCTAGGTCTGGGGATTATTTGTACAAATAAAACAGAAGGAGTGAGTTTTCGTAAACTTAATGTGTAATCCCTAAGAAAATAGATAAATAGTAAGTCACAAAAACAGTCAAGCACAGTTTGGGCCTAAGCCCTTTTTCAGTAATAGTAACAATTTGGGTCTTGGCCCATTTCAGTTCCAGTATCAGATATGCATTAGGGCCGAATGCATCATTTATCAGTATAACGCAGCTGAGCTGCTAGCCAATAGATTTAAAAGCCTCTCAGTATGTAATGCAGTTGTGCTACCAATCAGTAGGCTTAAAACCTTTCAGTACACTTCCTCCAATATCATCATCCTAACCCCATGGAATGCAACATACAATACGTGATATGCTATGTTAATGACTAACAGTACATACATTCAGATCAATATACGTGCATAATAATAACATGCTCAGTACATTAATCATACAATCAGTTTTAATATTTATGGGTCTAAGTAGTGCTTACCCACCCTATAGTAGGCTCATAGTCGACTTGGGCGACCCGTGCAACCTTAGAATACAATTCATTAAAAACGGCCTCACAAGCCCATGTGGCCTGCCCTTGTGGGCCCACACAGTCTAAATTGGCCTTTACTATATGGATCACATGGCCTGGCCCAAAATTTCAGACACCGTGTGGACTCACACGACCAAATTCAGTCTAGCCCATGTGTCGCACACGACCTGTCTGGCCATCATACGGTCATGTCCTTCGCACACGGCCTGGCCTTATCGATCACACGCTCGTGTTAGGGTACATGGCCTACCACACGGACAACCACACGCCCTTGTGGCGTCGACAGTAACATTTTTTACTTTCATTAAAACCTCGTTTTCTACGTAATCGAGTACACACCTAGTTTCAAATGATGCTAAAACTTTCCCCAAGCGCTTTAGAACCTATAATCGATCAAATTTTTACTCAATTAATCACTTAATAACCAAACCAAAATAGAACCAGAATCAAAATACCCATCCTTTGAACGATAGAACTTACCCCATACCTCGAATCAATTCACTTACAAAATAGTATGGAGAGAGCCTTGATCCTTATGATAAGTTGCTACCAAAACCCATAATGTAGACAAAAGAAAGTAACAACAACATCAGAGAACGATACCAACGACATTCCACTTACCACACACGTGTGCTTTACGTTGCGAAGATCAGAACTATACGAACACAAAGAACGAATGAAGAAGGGAAATTAAGAAAACAAAATGGGAAACAAAAGAAAAATTCAGCAGGTGAGAAAATGAGCAAGCCGTTAGAATTGGAGAGGGAGGAAAGAACCGAAATTCATAAAAAGAATCCTAAACAGAACTTTCTAATAACCTCCCACAAATCCCTCAACTACTTAGCATTTAACTTCATTTAAAACTCTTACATGGCACACTTAGCAAAAATAATTCACTCGCTCGCATAGGATTCGAACTCCAAACCTTCATCATATTAACATACCACTTAACTACCAAACCAGTAGGCCCATTCTGTTAACTACTTACCAACAATTAAACTGAAGCCCTTTAAGAAGGGTTAAAGCTTTATTCAGAAAAATATCAAAATTTTCCCAAGACAAAGCTTGAACTTGGGATCTCTCACACATACCCAGACACTCAACCACTGAAACAGATAGATATTTGGGTCACACATACACAAAACTAGAAATTAAAATTTTGGGGCGTTACATGAACTTACCTAGGAGATAGGATGAACGTATCGGATCTACTAATCGACAACCTTCGATTTTCCCTGATCTAAATCTGATTTCTTTTTTTCTTTATCTATATAAATTTAAATTTAACTAATTTAATTATCATTTCACTCAATTTCATCCAAAACACACAATTGAGGCAATTTACACATTAGCCCCTATAATTTCACATTTTATTTTAGTCTTTAATTCATAAAAACACAAATTATACAAAATTCTATAAGACCAATGCTTGGCCGAATTACCCTTATGCCCCTAGTAGCTCATATCTTTCATTTATTTCACATTTCAACCACTCAATTTGCAAAATTCACAATTTAGTACCTAAATAGCATTTTTACCAAAAATCACTTAACAAAATATGGTAATCTATCAACAAATATTCATTTTTCATCATCAAACATACAAGAGCTCGAACGTTCATCAATGGCACTTTACAAAATCTTCAACAAATTCAGAAATTGAAGCACGAGCTAGCTAAAATATGATGCAACGATTACAAAAACATAAAAATCATCAAAGATCCAGTAAAGAACATACCTTAATCAAAGATACAAGTGTCGAACCCTAAATGGCCACCAAACTCTCTTTTCTTTCTTTCATTCTGTTATGGATAAAGAAAAATGATGAACAAATTTTGTTTATTTATTTTAATTAACCTTAATTTCATATTTACTAAAACACCCTGTAATGCTTAATATCAAATTTCCACTAACCATAGGCATATTTGTCCGTCCATTAATCAAATGGTTTAATTCTATCATAAGGACCCCACATTTAATGGATCATAACAATTTAAGCACTTAAACAATTAGAAAGTAACTTTTGTATTTTACGCGATTTAGTCCATTTGTCAAATTAACTACTGAAACGATAGAATTATTTCACGAAACTTTCACACACATATAATCACATGCTGTGAACATCAAAAATAATATTAAAAATAATTTTTACAACCTCGAATTTGTGGTTCCGAAACTATTGTTCCGATTTAGCTAAAACTGGGTTGTTACAGAGGGACTATTAAAGAGACAGTCTGATTAATTTACGAAGTATTTATAGTTTGAATTATTAATATTCATATTTGATCTGAAAAGTTCGGTAATGCTCTGTAACCCTGTTCCTGCGACTGATAAGGGTTATGTGGTGTTACACAAATTACTTGTATAATTTATTTATGGATTCTTACATTTGAGACCATTAATGCTTGTATACTTTGTAATATACTGAACTTAGGTGTTTGATATCAAAAGTGGTAAGTTAGTTATATCTCATGCCAATATTATGTATGAATATGAAATACCTATTCATGTGCTCAAAGCTATCACTTGTACCATACTTTTTCAAGGGTTGTCTTTTCATTTATAGCTTTTTTTTCTGTGTTGCTTGAGGACAAGCAATGATTTAAGTTTTGGGGAGTTTGATCTGTTGTAATTCGTTGTAGCAGATTAAACTAGTTTTTGTACGTTATGAGCTTAAACATAAGCATTTTAGTTAAGTTTTAATTGCATTTCCGTAAGTTTAATTAAGTTCAATAAAATGTGTAATTTGAGTCTTTTTATTAACCTTAGGGGTTGAATGAGGCTTTAAGGGTGAGCTATTATACTTTGTGAGTGTGTAGGAGACTATTAGAATGGTGCTAACTTGATACTAGTATCTATGTTGCAACATGGAGCATTGAATGTCGTAACATAAAGAGTAGAATAGAAGAATTCCAAGACTGCTTTCAATGTTGTAACATAGCTGAGGATGTCCGACATATCGCTGAAGACACCCTGAAGTTGACTATACTGCCATCGATGTCGCAACATAGGACCTAGTGTGTCGCAACATCATCTCTATACGAGAATCAAATACGAGCCAAGGGCATTTTGATCTGCACAATCAAATGTTAAGCATGGGGATGACAGTTGACTTAGGGTTGAGGACGACGACCACCCTAAAGTCTATAAATATACTAATTTAACACATGTTATGGACACTTTTTCATATTGCATTTTTTATTTTATTTTCGTTCTTGTTAATTACTTTTGGTGGTGAAATTGGATTTGAGAAATACTGTCAAACTCTGTGAGGGTTCTGCACTTACTCTTAATACAAATCAGGCTTCTTTAAGCTCTATTCTCTTGAACTATTCTTTATGTTCATTCTTTCTATCATGTTTATATTGTTTACTAGATCCATGAGGAACTAATCCTTATTAGGGGAATTAGCGAGTGGAAGTATGATTAATTATTTGTTTTGTAGGAATTTCTTTGTAGAGCAACTGTTCAGGAGAGGAGGAACCTAAACACTAGGCCTGACAACCCTAAGAAGTCATTAATGTTGAAATTAACCCAAATTTGGTATGGTCTATCTGTGAATACCTTAACCCTGAATCGGTCTAAACTGTGAGGTCAAGAGATAAGTAGTTCTTCGTAACTCAATATGTTAGTAAAAGATCGGAAGATCCTGCTAAGGTATTGACTAGTTTATTGAACAAGAAAACTCGAGACGAGAGTTGATTATGACTACCAAAGCGAGCTAATCACCCATGCCCAAATTTGATACATATTTGATTATTTGATTATTTGTGCTTTATTTATTTACTTTCTTTTATTTCTCTTTTTATTATTTTTAGTATAGTTTATCAAAACATTTCTTTTAATTATTCGTATTATAATCCAATTAAAGTACTAATTACATACTATTATGTTTTGATTAGAATTAATTTAGTGTTCTCCTCCCTTGAGTACGATCTTTAGAGTACTTACCTACTTCATTGTAACTATATTACAACCTAACCCGTATACTTGTGGATACTGCTTTTCAAATCTTTTGTGTAGGATTTCTACTCTGGACGTTGGTACGTCTAAAGGCGGTCAATAGATGGCATATTAGTCTTTCAATCGGTTTGCTCATTTTCGATTAGACTAATGACATGTTTAGGTTTGTATACTAATACAAGTTGTCTTCTATATTACAATCTAACCACATAATACCGCTTAATGTTAGTAAAACATTAGACAACCGGTGAGCAACATTTGCTTCCATTTTGCTTTACGTTCAAAAACTATGTGAGGATAATATATAAAGTATTAACGTAATTCATGAATAATTTTATTAACCATTTTGTTTGAAAAATTACAAGTGTACTTAGACGAAAATACTACACTTAGGGCACCAGATCCAATATTCCATGCATTTACCTATTGTCCTACTATGTCAACCCATACCTAAAAGGGAAGGAGCATCAATAGGTCGACTTAGCTCTAAGGAATACAGAGGCTAATAAGTAAAAAGACATGTAGCACGTAAGGAAAAAACTGACAATGCTCTTTATAAGGTCTCCTCAGGCTTAAGTGTCACACCTCGAATCGAGGCATGACAAACACCGTACACTCATGAGATAGAATCTCATGAATATGCAAGGCTATCACTAGTTAACTAAAATTCAAGTAAACTAAAATATTTAGTATAAAAATCATAAGGTCATAATATCTTAATAACTTGTCTAATAGTATCAAAATTGTAAAACTTCAAAACATCCTAGAAATATAAAGAAATGCAATAATATCTAAATGTGTCACTCCCCCAACTTTTCACGTTCACAAACTAAGTTAGAACCTGTAAAAATATAAAAAAAAATGGAATGAGTTTTACTAATTGGCATTTCCTTTTGTTGGGTTAAACGAGCACAAAAACATTTAGGCCAAATATTTAGTAAAAAATATGTAATTGCAAAATTTATGGTAATATGTGATAACATAAATTCAACAAATTATTTCATGTGAAAAACAATAATTAAAATGAATTAATAATTTCAAAATATATCAATAGAAAAAAATCAATTCCCTTTTTACCGCTATGGTCACCTTTAACCCTAGTGGAAAAGGTCAAAAACACGATTAACCCTAATTGTAATGTGTCAAAATAAAAACCACAATTCACCTCAATAGCAATGAGTCAAAAACCACTATTCTAAATCGGTGACGCGATTGAAACCAATTTCTAAACATAAAATACATGCCGATATGACCAACATTTAACCCCATTAGCAGGGTTAGAACATAACATTTTAGGAGCAAGTTCAAAATCAGAAAATTAGGTTACCCATAATATCTCAAATATATACATACAAAACATACTTCATATACAAATACATAATTTTATATTATACTATCACAAAACATTATATATATATTCGAAAATATAACTTGAATGGCATAAGTATACCAAAAGCACAATTTGATCACATATTTCTCAAAGTAATTCTACTAGCATGCTTAACCTGATTTTAATAAAACATGGAAAAAAAATAACTTATGCTACATAATGACATAGAAAATCTGAAGTTAATTTTTCGGGAATTAAACACTAAAGGAATACTAAGTCACTTACTTGGTCTACTCAACCGACACATGAGCAATGATTTTCAAAATTCTCCTAGTAGCTTAAAATTCAAGAATGGAACTTGAAAATCAAAATTCGATCAATAAATTAGAAGCTTAAAAAGTATGATTTCTGTGATAATCCTAAAATATTTCGGTTGTGTGGCACTCTACTAATAAACTGAGACATAATTATACAATTTAATAAAGCCATCTTTTTACCTTGAAAGTATGTAAATCAAATTTAATAAGATACATACATATATATATATAAATTCAATAAATTAATCACACTCAATTTAGTAAGGTCCCAACCAAATAATATGTACTCGGGCAAAAAATATTAAAAAAACCACGAGTCTTAGCTTGATTGGCATGATATTGTTGCCAATGCAGGAGGACATGGATTTGAGTGTGTTGAAACGCATTATCCTCCTATTTGTGGGTTGGGGAGGGGCTATTGGTAGTTGAATTATAAACTTCATGATCATTTGGCTTACTTGAAGCAGCTTTAACTCATAATTTATTGGGTATTTCGATAGTGTAAAAACATGAATTTAAAGATTAAATTTAGTACTAAAATTGATAAAATTGTTTCATCAAAATTGATTACCAAAAACATTATTTTGAAAAACCAAAACATAGGAATTTATCACAAACTACCTAGATTTTTTAGGTTAACAATAAGGGTCTTATATCTTTCAACACCGAAATCATATGATAAGGTTAGAAATACCAAATGAAAGTATAAACTTCATGCTATGAAAAATATCTAAATTTCCAAACAAAGAACACATAAAGATATATTTCTAATGTCTCAAAGTTGGCTACTCAAAACCGTCAAAATTCATACGATAAATTTCAAAGTTATTTTCTTCTAAATTACCCTCATCGAAAAAGATGTCACACATACCATTTGAAAAGTCTTGAAAAGAACTTTCATTAGGTACCAAAAATGTCACTGGAACCTCATTGGAAAGTGTTAAGTATGACTCTTATTTCAATCAAATTTGAAAAATAATCTTTTAGTTAAACTCTATTTATTTGTTTCAATCACACTTTGATCAGTCTAAATTATTTTATTATTATTTGACCTACGAATTTAGCCTATAAATAGGCTCTTTTACAACTTTAGAAAATATATCTATCAGAGATTAGAACTCATAACACATTTAAAGAATTTTGTGTTTATGTTTTGAGGTTTTTTATTTTCGAGTTTTTAGGGTTTAGTTTTTATCTTCATCTTTTGTACTCTTCGTTCTTTAGCCATTATAGTAAAATTATCTTTACCCGTGGTTTTTTATACTCTTTAGAGGGGTTTTTTCACGTTAAATTTGTGTGTTCAATTTCTTCCATTATTTTTACTTGTTCGTTGCTTAATTGGGTCGATCACAATAAGTGGTATCAGAGCTAGTTCAATTTTCGTAGATTAGTTCGTTCAGAGATGGCAACAATAAGGTTTGAAATTGAGAAGTTCGATGGTGTCACAAATTTCAATTTGTGACAAGTTCGGATAATGGCAATTCTAGTTCAAACCAGCTTAAAAAAAGTTGTTACTAAGAAAAATCTTGAGAACCTAAATCAAACAGAATGAGAAGAATTTGATGAAAAGGCCTTGTCTGTAATCTAGTTGTGCCTTGCAAATACGGTATTACAGGAGGTATTGATTGAGAAGACCTCATCTGCCTTGTGGAAAAAGGTTAGAAACTCTTTATGCGACCAAGTCTCTAGCTAGCCATTTACTGTTGAAACAATGTCTATTTACGTTTCACATGAACAAAGGTGAACTTCTTAAAGATCACATCATTCAATTCATTACTCTTTTAAATGATTTAAAGAACATTGAGGTTCATATTGACGATGAAGATCAGGCTATGTTATTATTGTGCACTTTACCCCTTTATACAAGTCTTTCAAGGAGACCCTGATTTATGGTAGAGACAAACTGTCGTTTAAAGATGTGAAGGGTCATTTGTTGAATAGATACAAACTCGACAATGAGTTTGGTTCGGATAGCAAGGCAAATTGAAAAACTTCCATTTTGGTAGCATCAAAGAAACGAGACAAAATGTGTCGCTATTGTAAAAAGTTAGGTCACGTCAAAGTAGATTGTTAAAAACTGGAAATAAAATAGTTGCTAAGAGTAACGAGGAATATGTAACTGGTGCCAATTTGATCGATGAAAGCAGTGATGATTTATTATTAGTGTCAACGAGCGATAACTCCAAGCTTATGCCTAAGTGGATCTTAGATTTGGGATGTTCTTTCCACATGTGTCCCAATAGAGAATGGTTTTCCACATACAGTTCGGTTGAAGGTGGAGTTGTGCGCATGGGAAATGATTCATCCAGTAAGGTAATTGGTATTGGTATTGTTAAAATTAGGATACACGACGGGATGATTAGGACACTCTCAGATGTCAGGTATGTACCTGATTTACGAACGAACCTCATCTCATTGAGTATTTTAGACTTGAAAGGATGCATAATCAACATCGAGTCGAGCGGCATTAAAGTATCTCATGGAGCTCTCGTTTTGTTAAAAGGTAAAAGAACCGACAGTTTTTATATTTTGGAAGGTTCTACAGTGACTGGTGAAATCGGACGTCCCTCATCTATTACAGAGTCGAAGTCAACTCGTTTGGAGCAGTGGCAACTTGGTCATAAGAGAGAAAAAGGTATGATTGTTTCATTGAAGAGAGGTTCTCTTTTGGATGCAGGTTTTGAAAAGTTAGGGCACTATGTTTGTGAAAATCAGACTCGGGTTAGTTTTGATTTGGCAGTGTACAAGTCGAAGGTTAGAAGTCTTCCAGTTTCTAAGCACAGATTTGACTCAGTTAATTCCCTGCATAGTTCAAGATAGGTCAGTGACGGGCTTTGGCAAAGATGGCGTTGTGGACATATGAGTCAATGTGGAGATTTGTTAAATATGACTCCTATTTCAGTCAAATTTAAGAAATAACCTTCTAGTTAAACTCTTTTATTTGTTTTAATCAAACTCTGATTAATCTAGATTATTTTATTATTATTTGACCTACGAATTTAGCCTATAAATAGGTTCTTCTACAACCTTAGAAAATACACCCATTAGAGATTAGAACTCATAACATCTTTAGAGAATTTTGTGTTTACGTTTTGAGGGTTCTTTGTTTTTGGGTTTTCAAGGTTTAGTTTTCATCTCCATCTTTTGTACTCTTCATTCTTTTGCCATTATAGTAAAATTATCTTTACTCGTAATTTTTTATCCTCTTTAAAGGTATTTTTCTATATTAAATTTGTGTGTTCGATTTCTCAATTTCTCAATTTCTTCTGTTATTTTTATTGATTTGTTGATTAATCATGTCAATTCTAACAAAAGATTGTTAGAATTTGAAAAACTATTAAAGTAACCCAAATAAATATACGGATTTTATAAAAAAAATAATTTAAAACATAAAGATTTTAAGAAATCTAAATCAAGACTCTCCTTGATTGTTAAAATAAAAAATCGATTTACACTTCTTCTTTTCTACGGTAAGTTTCTTCCAAATTGTCAAACTCACTAAAAAATATACCATAAAACTATAACATACACAAAGTTTATCCTTTTTTTTTTTTCTTTCCCTCTATTCTTATATATATATAAAACTATATCATACACAAAGTTGGGCTTTATAAAGAAATGGGCTAATGGACCACACAGTTATTGGGCATTTGAAAATATAGTCATTTTTAAAATTGAGAATATTACATCATGAATATGATCTCTCTCACTCTCAGCTACCTTTCTTCCTTGTAAGCACTCACAACACCACCTACAGCTCTTCGCCCACTAGGCGAACCATCATCAACCACTGTGATTTCAGCTTGGTATCAACACTATTCCACTTTAATACCTAAATTATCATTGTTGTTTTGTTTTACCTCAAAAATTACCTATATCCCATAAAAATGTGCCTCATGTTATAATCTTTTGACATTTTTTTTAGTGTATTGGACAAAAACGATAGTTAAATAACCCAAGTAAGACAAAAGTTTTAAGAACTAAACTGAAAATTAAGTATAATACAAGAGCCAAATTATAAATTAATCCTAAAAAGAAACCCTCGAAATGGCTAAGTATTAATATGATTATGAATGTATTTTTTTTTTTGAAAAATATTTTTTAACATTTTAAAATAAGTAAAAATGTTAAAAAGCAAATCGGACTCGGATCTCAATGGAAGTGTTTTTAATATTACTATAATTAGCTTTTGACAAAGTAAAAAATCCAAACTACTGAACACCCAAAAACGCAAAAGAATAAAAGAAAAAGACCAAAACATTCTTTATTTATGTTTTTTTTTTAATTTACCAAAAAATAAAGAAGAAAGAGAAGGGAATGAATAGGCAAATTAGGGAAAAGCACAAAAGGCTATAGTGAGATTATTGATTCTTAAAGATAAAATAAAATCACATGATTGCATCACATGGGTGTCTTAGATTAGCTTGTCTGTCATTGACATCATCCTTTAATCTGGCCACCACATTCTCTCCTCTTTCCAATGTTCCCAACATTCAAACATCACCTCACGTGTTCCTTTTTATCCCCTAATTCCCTTTCTCTCCATCTTAATCCCATTTTTAATTACTATTTTGCGATTAAATTTAATTTCAAGGTAAATCTATTTTTTCTTCATTTACAAAATTCGAATTTAAAATTTGTTAATCCTATATTTCACGAGTTTATTTCAAGTTATTACAATTTTATAAATCAATGCATTTGATTAGTTTTGTGAGTTGAGACATCTATCTATCTAAATCAGTAAGACCACATACTTGATATTCATAAGACGTTTACTATTTACATGTTAAATATATTCAATCCAGACATGATAACTCAAACATTAAAACTTACCAAAAGCAATTTATGATAACAAAGTATCAATAAACTAACTATAAGCGAGTTTGAGAACCCATATGAGTGTGACATATAGCACCTCGAGAACTATCAAATAAAACCCTCTTGAAGGCTTTCAAATTCAAAGAAAATAGACTAGAAGAACTATGTTTCTCTTAATAACCAGGAACACAACTAGGAGGCAAACAACGGTTTGACTCCCTTAAATAATCAGTATAATATCATTTTTAATCCTTTTTAATTATAAAATATTAAATTTAAACTATTTTAAAATAATTTTTTACTATTAACTCGCTCAAACTTTTAAAATTTTATTTCATTCTCAATAACAAATTTCTAACTTCATTCTTAAACTCGACATCACATCCAGCATTTTATTCTTCAAATAAATAGTTCTTCTTATATCAAGAAAACTTTATTTAAATGAGGTACCACTCCACCGTCAAATTTTCAGTTGATTCGCCTCGTATGCTTTTAAACCTCGATACTTCCATAGGGTACAAACAGATAATACTAGTTGTCCAGATTTAAGGCTATATGTACCATCTCCTATGGAGCATTGTCCTATAAATACAATAATAAAGGTAAAATAAAATGTTATACCCTTGCGAGAATTGATGCAAAACTTTCCCTTTTCTTCCTCCGCAAGAATATTGAGAAAACAAAATTCTGCTTTAAAAGGTTGAACACGCGTAATACATAACAATAAAAGTTTATTAAGATAAACACTATTAAAATTGCAAATAATTTACATTTTTCCTTACCTTTGGTAATGCTAATGCATTCAGTTGTAACCTTAATTTTAGATTTTTTTCCTCATCCTCAAAATCCCTTTTTTTTTTTTAAATCAAGATTTGATAAATAATATAATGCTAAAAAAGCAAGTTTAAAAAAAAGATTCATTTAAAACATGTACCAGACTTGAACTTCATCATTCAAGACTTGAGTTTAATCAAATTCAACCCATTTTTATACTATTTCAATATATTTTTATCTATTTTTTATATTATGTAATATATATCACAAAATTAAATATTTATAAATGTGAATGAATTTGACGAAATTTTAAACCTATATTTTGGTCATACAAAACTTAAACAAATATAAAATATATTAATATTATACATAAACTCTACACAAACACAATCGGTACAGCAATAAACACCTCAAATTCAAAGGAATCAAATTGTAAAAAGAGAGAGATTAAGATGGGGAAGGCATCTCTCTTTTTTTCCCACTTTATTGCACCCGAATCAGATTCATATTTCTAATTTTTGGAGGGGATTTATTATGATTTGCTTTTACTATATTTTACACTATATATTTGATGTTTTTGTGGTATTTGTTTGTATAAGGAGTAGTTGGTGGCTGCGTAGTCACGCGAAGCTAATTATGCAAAGGGGTATTATCATGTGGTTGGAGGAGGTTTCACATATTTCATGGGAGATGGGAAATTTTGGAGTAAAAGTGAGCTGTGTTCTGTCATGATGACAACATGGTGGTTTTGGTATTCCAGAAAATGGTTGCTCCTATGCCTAGGGTGTCTCAAATCCTGTTTGGGTTTTATATAAGAATAAGCTGAATTGATAATCGAATCATCTCAATGCATAAAGTGATATAAAGATGAAAAAGAAGGGATGGTAGACGAAAAGAAGCGAAGGAAAATGTTGGAGTAGAACGGAAGTGTGAGAGCCGATTTTTATGGGGGAAGGGAGCATAATATTATCACTTGCAAGGAAAGGAAATGAGAAGCTTTTTAAAGCTACAACAAAAAAGGGATAAGTGGCCCTATACATATTTATCAAGTACCTGATGATTTAACTAATTCCAAATGATGATAATTTGATTATTGGTGAGAAAGAAAAATGTCAAAATGATGTGTCGAATGTCCTCAAAAGTCAATAGCACCTTGTTTTTATATGAGAATGATTCTTTGTTTGGTTCCCACTTCCCATTAAAAAAAAAACTGATTGATTATACTCAATGGTGTATTTACATTAAAATCTTGGGGTTTAATTGTTCCACTCTTTCTTTTTTGGTGGTATCCTTAGACTACACTGAATTCTGGGTCAAATTTTAAACTATCACGATTTTTTACGTATAATGATGACTCTCAACAAGGAATTGCATGGAGAGCAGCTACTTTTACTAATGGTCTGCCGCTGTATAATGGATTCAACTTTTATTATAAACCATCGGAGACAGCTTTGTTTCCATTAGATCCGTTGAGGATTGCAATTGGAGAAGACCATTCTGAGAAGGCCAATGCAAACTACGTAGTATCAATTTAAATATCCGTAGTCCATCCAAGTTTGGTGCCAATTCAAATTTATATCAATTGAAATCCCAAAATTCTAATGAAAGAAAAAATAAAGTTCAGAAATTAGAGTACGAAATCAAATGTACCACAATGTAAAAATTCAATAATGAAAAATACTGTTTTGAAACAACAACAAAAATAAAGGGAAAATACTGTACATGTAGGAGCTAACAGAAAAGCGTGACAAAATTTTCCGGCAGGCAAAAAAAAAATTGATCTTTTTTTCTTTACAGACAGTGAGTGAACAGCGACTCTTCTGCCGGAAAAAAAAAACATCACGAGCAGCTATCTACAGAGACCCGGCATTGATTTTCCTAGCAAAACTCAGCAGCTCAGTGCCTCGTACTTCACCGGAATCGGACGATTAAACCCAACTTGTGATAGCAAACTCCCGACCGCAGCGAGATCCCTGCAAAACACACCTTGAAACGCATTTGTTGCGGCTTTGTTTTCACCCGAATTAACCCCGTCATTGAAACCAGTTTCAGGTTCCAATTTAGAGTTACAACACTGTGTTTGCTGCACTTGAATTGCTGCTTGTAAAGCCGCCGTCGCCGCCGCAGCTTTCTTCCTTTGCTTCTCAGCCGCTTCTTCATCCATAATAGCAGACATCACGCTGGAATACCCCTTTTGAAGCAATCTATACAGGAGCAAAGCCGACATCTTGGCTCTGTCTTTAACCGAGTCGAGATCCCGCTCGTCGGCCAACTCGCACCGGTCGATAAAGCCGGTGGCTTTATCTGGCTTGTGCCTTAAACAAAGCAGCAAGTGCGCCCTCTCTAATTCAGACCTCGAGCACCCACGTTTTAAACCAATCAATGCGTAGTAATCGACATTCCCGGTCTCCCCTGAAGCTACCCTTTGCTTCAATCGTTGAAACTTAGCCGTTAATGCACAGAGCTTCCCTGGTATCTCCCTGTACCTCACATTGTGACGCTTCCATGGTGGACCTGGAAGCTTTCTATCACGCATGATTGAATTGTAAAGGAGCTTCAAGTGTTCAAGGTCGTGCAAACAGTCGGGCAAACAGCGTATTGTTTCCAACAGTTCGGCCCTGGTTTCAAGCGCTTGGATGGAAGTAGGGTCGAGGGCTAAGGTCTTGTTGCAATCCGAGATCGACTCGGCTATGCGACCCGAGGCCTTGTAAGCGGAGGCTCGGTGCATGTAACACTCTGCGAGGAAGCCCTGAGAGGCAGGGCGGCGGCCGTCGACGATTTTCGAGAAATGGCGGATGGATTCTGAGTATAGGCCGGCATCCAAGGCAGCGATCGCGGCGGTTTTGCGGCGGATGAGGAGCTTGATGTGGGATAGGAGGTGGGAAATGTTTTCGGACTGGGAGAGAGAGCTGACGTTGCGTGGAGGCGTTGCAGTGGAAGAGATGTCTGGAGTGGTTATAATGACGGGGAGGGTGAAATTGTCATCGGACCAACAAATGCTTTCTCGGCGGAACGCGGCGGAGGCGAGGCGTTTCCCGGTTTGGAGCAAGACCATGGCGTCCTCCATTAGGCCTAGGTGGCAACATGCTTGGCCTAGAAGCAAGTACCTGATCGAAATTGAGGTTCATCATGAATAAAATTACCCAAATGCCCTTCAATACCTAATTTACAAGTGTATTAAAATCAAAGCATTTATTTTGAGGAAAGTGAAATACTTGGCAAATTCCAATAAGGCTGGCAGTGTTGTGTATTTAATTATTTACTCAAAATCCGATGCAAAATTAAAGGTCAAAATATGCTACTAAATCCCTACATCTTAAAAAAATTTAAACTAAATAATTAAAAATGCTTAAATTTTCTAACCCCTTAAATATTTTTCGTTAAAATTCCAATTTCATACTATGTTCCAAGTTTGAATGTTTTGAAATTTTGACAACGAAAAACTAAATCTCAAGTTTTATAGAAGTACAAGGACCGGCAGAGGTATTTAACCAAAACCATACAATATGTATAACCCAGAAACCGAAGAAGAATAAAAGGTTGAAAATTTATTACCTCCATTGCCCTTCTTTGTCGTAGTTTTTACACAACCCAGCCATGACTTTCTTCTTCAAGTCCGAGATGGAGAAACACTTGAAAGATGGGTCATGACCTGGTGAACCCGACGACGAGTTATCAGAATGGAGAAGCTTGACTTGCTCCCTCGACAGCTGTTGAGACGAGATATCCGAGGAGACGGAGCCAGATGAGTCGTCGCTCGACATTTTGAGGCTGGGGATGTAATCTTGAAGCATATCGGCGACGTCCCTGAATCGCCTGAGGTAGAGCAAAGATCTCGCTTTGAGTTCCAGAGCCAACTCGGAACGAGGCGAGAGGGCCAAGGCCGCGTCGAGAAAAACGAGGGCGGAAGCGACGTCGTTTCTTTCCCGCGTTGCGATGAGGCACCTCGCATCTTTGACGTACTTATCTACAAGCTGTTTGTGCATTAGATCAAAAGAAAGAAACCCATTTCAAGAACAGAAGAAAAGAAAAACTTTGTTGAAGAATATGGATAAAAAAGATGAAGATGAAGCTTCTTTTTTTTTTTGTTTGTTTGTGTACCTTTCTATTGGTAACCCACCAGTGTTTCTTGTGATCAGTAGCAATGGAAGATGGAGAAACAGCCATGGTTGATTTCCTTTTTTGCAATAAAAACTTGTTGAAGAAGAACCAAAATCAATCAACCATAACCTCTCTCCCTCTCTCTCTCTCTTGCTCTCGAAGCTTGGACCTTTTCGTTTTTTGCCTCACCTACTAAATAAAGAGAAGAAGGAATTTGTGTATGTATATATATCGGAGAAAATGGGATACAGGGGAGAGTTGGAACAATGGGAGCTCGACACAAAATGGGTTCAATATTGATTTGACCTTGAATTATTATATAATTATATATTACCGGTTTAGAACATTTAAAAAAAAAAAAAAAAGAAAAAGTATTTTTTATGACCAAAAATCATTTTTCATTCCCTCTTGCTCTAGGGGTGGCCTCTAAGACTACGACGCATCAAACCCAAGCCTTCAAAAAAAATTAAAGTACATTTTCGACCTATAATTAATCCTCAAATTTCAAATCTGAAGTTATTAATTTATTAGTATTTTCTTAATCAGATTTATCTGTGAATTTAACTATTATTTGGAATGTTAAATTTTGAGCTCGTTGAGAATATCTAAAATACAACTATCAAACTACAAATGTGTGTACCTAATGCAAAAAAATAACAATACTAAATTTTATTGTCGTTCTATAAATTTTTAACTCTGAACGTATTTGTGAAATCCTGCTATTATAATGTGTAGATTAAATTCAATTTTCTACTATTAAAGAATTAATTTAATCCTTATTTTATTAAAATAAATAAATAATGTTAAACTAGAATAAAGTTAATATTTATTATTTAAAAAATTACATAAATTTTTTTATATACAGTTTATCGCTTTGCAAAATCATAGAAAAAATTTAAAATATATTTATGCTAATTAGTAAAGACGAAATTGAGCAATTTAATAATAAATAGATTAATTTAATCAATTTTACATTTATCTTATTTTTATTACATTTGATTTAATATAGTAATGCGTCACATCGAATTAAAATTGATATTTAATGTCGATTAAACTAACGGAATTAATCTAAAACAAAAATTTATTAACTAATTTTCTGGTGAAAGCTTGTATCCGACCGGGTAAAATTGGCGAACCAACACGAGTCCTCGGGTTGAACTACGAACCGAGGAGAAAAGATGAGATATACGCCAGCAAGTTGACCCAAAAGGTAAAAGTATGAGAAATTGCGGTTATTTATTTTTTCTGATGACAATAGAATGACCGAAAAGTCCTTGCTTTTCTAAGATGTTGACTTTGTTGAGTTCATTTTCGAAACCCCATGAATTGTCATTTTGCACCACGGTTCATTAGGGTTCTTAATTTGTGGGTTTGGGGTTGGGGATCGTGAGAGTCTCCAGAGTCAGATCGGTGACCACAAAAAATTCAAAGTGAAAGTCTAATCTTGGTGATTTTAATGGTATCTCGAAGTCCAATAATTTGTAGATAAAAAAAAAAAAAAAGGCAATTTGAGTTTTGTTTAAGAGTCGAATTAACTCGACTCTAAATTTAGTTAAAATTAACGTGGTAATTAAATATTACAAGTCATCATTTATTTATAAGAGTTCTCTTTATGGGCTATAATTATAGTATCTACTTTCGATAGGGGTGATTAATTCTCTTATTGTAAATTCTTTTCAATGAAATAAATAATTAATCATGAAATATAATTTATTTATATGAACAGGGTTTGAACTCTGGACCATATAGTAAAGAGATAAAGAAATAATTACAATATCACATCTCATGGTTATATTTAGAAGAGTTGTTTTAGTTAACTATGTTGAATTAAATGTAATGTGTTGTATGATTATTTTAATTTAGGACGACAACAATAGACTATTATAACTTTTAAATTATTACTCCGAATTCTTTTTTAACTTATACATTACAAACAAAATTACCCCTTTATATATGAAATTGTGTTACTATTGTGCCCCAAACCTTGCTCGCCATGTCATCAAATGACCTAGCTTGGCTTCCCAGATCAGCAAGAAAGTGCTTTGGACATCCGTTTTGACTTTTGGGACCCCTTCTATCATTGGAGAGTACTTGTCTATTATAGGACCAATGATTTATACGCTTCCAATAATAACCTCAAATTGTTTGAGTTGCGATTTCTTCTACCATAAAATGCCGACCACGTGTATGGTTATGGAATTTTGTAACACAATGACTGGAAAATATACTTTATATTTAAAACCAATAATTAGTTTGTTTTAACAAAATAAAATTAAAACTTCAAATTCTCACCAACGGAGTTTTCTTTTATTACTTTTCAACATACACATCACCATCACTTGTATATAAAATTCACTTTATATATATATATATATATATACACTTCTAACAAAGATTTAAGGCTATCATTTATTTTCTATCCTGCAAACTGAAATTTTACAAATAAGATTGAGTGATAATAATAAAAATTTAAATTGGAAAAATGTATCAAATATTAACCATTATTGTTGGGTTTTTTTTTTTTCCAAAGTACAAATTAATTGTGGGCTTTTTTAGTTGTTATGAGATATAAATATTTGAGGTCTTTTTCACACTTACAAATAATGCCAAATATTGTTGCAATTTGATGATTTAGGACCACAAAATTATATATTTAACTTTTTAATTATCAAGGGTAACGGAAGGAGGCTTTCAAGTTTTATCTCATAATTCAACGTGGATAATAATTTTTTTACCACTAATCTTGTAAGAATTAGATTCAACTTTGATAGAATATTTTAAAGAATTTGAAAGATCAAAAAATTAATAAATAATCAAATAAACATTCATTTACAAATTAAAATAAATATTTAAATTAAATTCAACTCCTTTCAAATGACCGACTTTTTATCGGAGCAAACTTTTTTAACCAATTCTTTTTAATGGTATGGATTGAATTAATTTGGTCTAAATTATAAATAATTAATTCACTATATTCCTATAATTAAATATTTAATGAAGAAGCAGATGGTTTGTTCCCATATTACTCTCAAAGAATTGATTTATTGATTTTTTATTGCTTTAGCAACGTAATCAAGTTTATTTTCCATACATAAACAAATCACACGTTTATTAACAAAGTAATTTTTCTATTTAGAGAGGTAGTAAACGTTTTCATGGTACTGTAGTTGCACACGAAAGCTAGTACTATAAATGAACAAAATTATTGCATTGAAATCAAAATATCCTTTGAATGAATTAAACTTTTATCCTTTTCAAGACTTTATACCACCAATAGAGGTGATCATGGTTTAGGCCGGGTTGTGAGAAAATTTTAGATCTATTTTAATGTATTTAAATTTTTATTTAAGCCCGGTCCAGATAAAAAAGTTAAAATTTGAGTCTCCCTCGTATTATTTTTTATATAAAAATAATTTTTTAAAAATATATAATACATCAAATACACTAAAAATACTAAAATAATTGTTTCCCAACAAATTTAAAAAGTTTTTATACTTAAATAACAATAAGATAGATGCAACTTAATAAGCAAATGCCTCTAAAATTATAGTAAAATTAACAATAAAACACGAGTTATACAATCATCCAAATAATAATAACAAAATATTAGCAATATAATAGTGAAATTGCAACAAAATAGTGAAAAAATAAAACAATTTTTTTGCAAATACAGGCCAGACTGAGCCCGGTCAAAAAAGCTTACCTAAGGCTTGACTCATTTTCTAAACGAACCTTTTTTTTTTTTGCCCAATCTTATTTTTCGAGTTTATATTTTTATCAAAACATTTTCACTTTTCAAACCATAATCAAGTATAATTATCAAATAAAGCTTTTTTTTTTTTAAATACACACTCACACACCAGACACCACCAAACAAAAGCTGATTACTAATAAATAGATAATTAAAATAAGTTAACTCTATCGAATATCAGATTTAACTGACTTAATCAACTGATACTTATGTTTAATTTATTGAAGTATGAGAATTTTTAAACTAAAATGATGGATGGGGTATATTATGAATTAATTGGGTGGTTGAAATTTGAGATAAAATGGAATGCTAATTTATGGTCCGACAGGGAAACAAATGCAGTATTCACTGTTAGTGATATTTTTTCCAGTCCCATAAGCTTGGGACCATTGTTTTAGGACCATGGACAAGTCAGAGTGGACTAAGGGTCTGTTCCTTTCATAAAAACATTGCGGCAGCTCTTCTACAGCTAAGGGATTCCAGGTTGTAGATGATCGAGGTATAGCTATAAATGGGCCCTCTTCATTGCTAATTGCTCCAATTCCGGGGGTCCACTTTCTAGGTTTCCCTAAGCTATCGTCTTACAGAAGAGGGACGAGTTATTCAAAAACCGAACCTAAAATATGATGTTAATTAAGATTTCATTTTTATACGATGTTAATTTATGTATACAAATTCATGTTTCTAAAAAAAATCTCTTCCAATACATGAATGAAGCTTTCCTTAACTTGTTATCTCTTGGCAATAATCACCAAACACGAATTTAAAGAGAATTAAAGTGAAATTCTATTATATATTAACTTGTAATTTCAAATTGAGTTTTAGTTCGATTGGTATTAACATTGTTATTAATGTAGAGGATATAAGTTTCAATATGCTGACGTGTGTTTATTCTCTTATTTAAAGGTTAAGGTTATGAATAATTTCAAGTATCATGTGAAAAATTAAAACTTTTTATTTTATCATTTTATGAGAGAACTAAATTATAATTTTTTTAAATCCAAGACCCTTTTATCCCCTTAAATTCACCTTTATTATCACGCGCATGCTTTGATTTTGAATCACATAAAGAGAAACGGAGAGATTTTGGTTGTTTTTTTTGGGGTCTAAGAACCTTTTGATATTCTAATATTGGACTTCTACTAAATTTGAAGTTAAATTAAGTTGGGTTATTAAATAGAAATAAAATTATCATAATATTGTTTTTTATTTTTCATCCATAAAGCTTGAATCTAAAGCTGTTAACAATTAAATTAACAGGGGGAAGTAGGTGGTGGTTTGCATGGAAGAACACTTTGGTGAATGTAAGGAATGATATCTTTAATAGGAGAGTTTAGGGTTGAAGAAGAATAAGTCTTTACGTGGGAGTGTATGAGTTATTTGCATGGTCTTTTTATAATGAGAGGCAAACTTAGCTACGTGTTTAAGACTATTGACACGAAAGTTTAATTTGATATTCCTGACAATGACAATGATGTGATGTTCTACATCTTAAAATAAAACATTTTAGGTCAACTAGCAATCAGTGGCCTTGAACTTTTTCACGTGGGCCTTACATACTCCCAAGGTTCATTGGGTTAATGTTCACAAGTTACTCCAAGGTTTGCTAGTTGATAGGTCGACTTTGCATAATTCATTGGAATGTTAATTCTGTCAGAAGACATGTGTTAATTTTTTTTTTTTTGAGTACGCTATAAAATCGTAAGATTATTTATATAAAGTATGACACCAAACTTCGAATAATTGATAGGTTTTTATGTAGGTTAGGAATCTTTTGAAGTGGATGCTTGTTGTTTTGTATGAAAAGGGGGCAGAAAAATTATTGATTAGAGGTTTCTTCTTGTTGTTTGCTGCGGTAACGAGAATTGCAGCTTATGGCAGTTCCAAAACAGGGGAACAAGATATCATGTGCCAATTAATGTTGAATGAACTACCCCTGTAAAGATTATATCAGTTAATTTGCTAATATTTGAAAAGGTTTAATAAAAAATATTAAATTAAAAAACGAGTTTAAAAGAAAACCACTGTAGAAAATTGAATCCAAATTGATTCAAATAATATATTTTTGAATATTTGAATGAATATGGAAGGCATTTATGTTGAATGAAATAGGCATGCTACACGTGTCTCGCCATTATTTGGTCAAGCCAATAGACTCATTTTACTTATCTCTTTTGCTTTTGCCTATTTAGCTTTTTTGTGGGGGCAATGGTTGAAAAAGTGAATGGATTTTCATTATATGAATTAATTGTTTTGGCATTCTTTTTATGACACACCAATTAAACAAACATGTTTTTATTTTATAAAAAAGTCCAATTTCAATTTTAGTCCTTATAATATGATTAAATTTTAAATTTAAATTTTCTACTTACACTATATATAAAAGGAATATCCAAGGCATTCCTTTTACTATACTTGTCCAATTAAATGAACAAATCCCTTTTTTGAGATTTTAAAAGAATGGTCGAATTTCAGTTTTAATCATTATAATATGTTCAAGTTTTAATTTTAATATTTATATTTTAATTTTTTATATAATTTGATACTTCAATTCTTATAATACCATTGTTAGTTTAAATATCTCATTCCGATTAAATCATTGACATACACGTGTCCAAATATGTAGCCTTAATGATCAAATTTTAGTTTCGATCCCTATATTATATTTAAATTTGAAATTTAATCTTTATACTTTCATTTTTAACATACAATTTGGTACCTCAGCTTTTATGATATCATTGTTAGTTTAGATACTTTATTTTGATTAAAATATTGGTTTAACATAATTTAGTACTTAAACTTTAGTCCTTATACTATGCTCAAATTTGAAATTTAATCTCTATAAATTAATTTTTAACATAATTCAATACTTTAACTTTTTAATGTTGTTAGTTAGTTTAAATATTTTATGTTGATTAAAATGTTTATGTAAAGTTTTAAGAATTGTCAACGCTGTTAAAATTCTTTGTTAAATTTAAGTCTATTACATTATCATTTTTTTTATTACATGACTACCAAGTGAGTTTTTTTTTAATTCCAATATGTCACACCAGTAAATTTAACAGAAAAATCTTAATAGCATTAACAATTGGACCTAAAATTTTAAATCTGAAAAGTAAAGAGACTAAATTCCTGAAAATAAAAATATTGAGATTAAAATTCAAATGTACAAAGAATATAGGAATTTAGCACATTTTTTTTATTTGTAAATTTTTACTCTATAATTTAATGTAAAAATTAACTAACCCAATGCAAGGCGTGATGAAACCATAATAATTATTATAAAAATAAGGAAATAAAATATTTTAAAAAAATTAAAGATAAAAATGAATCAAAAGATAATAAAAGTTTTTTTTTTTTTTTTTTGTTAACAACTAAAAAAGTAATAAAAATATGAGTTTTTAACTAATTTTCCCAATACCCAAATTTTAATTATGACTTGTTTCTTTAATTGTCCGGTTTTAACATTTTTATGATGTTCGTCATTATCGACCCACTATCCAATTATGATTAATCCAAACCTCTTTACTTCAGTAGTGATAGCTTGTATGATCCAATCCCTTGTATGAGTTCGCACGTGGTGGTGGGTTTGTATCATCATGCAAGCGAATCCACACTTAAAGAACATGTGTCGACCTTAGAACATGGTACGTGTTGGTATGCATGGAACCTATCTAATACGTCACATTTAAGAATTGTGTCATACAAATACGAAAATTAGCCTCCATGAGAGATAGATTCACAAAAACACTCAACAAACTTATATAATTAAACTATCTAACCAACTAATTGTTAATTCAAACGGTTGAATCAATTTTACACAAACCAAAGTTTTTTAATATAAATTAGGTCCATGTATATTTATTTTTTGAATTACTATATATAATTTCTTTGAAAAAATAAAATAAAATATTGATTATTTATATCCGAATAATGTATTAACTAAGCTTAGAATAAAGACATTTGTTACCTAACAAAAGCTTTAACCAATTTTGTTTAATTAAAACAAAGGTTTGGTTAAAAAGGCATATATTCTCGCATAATCCCATTCGTCAATACATGTTTGTAGCCAAGGGGGCAAATCCATGACGTGAATGCCCAACGGCCCAAAGCATAGTAAATAGTTGTTAAATATAGGCCTAATCTTTTATAAGTACAGTAAATAACTGATTTAAAAATCAAACAACGTCAATAGATATTTTTTTAAATCAAGCTTTGTATTCGACACACTGAATGACATCATCAATAAAGCAAGTTATGAATGAATAAAAATTATCAAAAATAAATAAGATTATTATATTTTTTTAACAAGTGATTTACCGAATTTATACATTGTTAAATTATGCACATAAATAAAATTTTAATTATTAAAATGTAGAAGTTTGTTAACAATGCTATTTATTACAACACCAAATATAAGAGTGGCGGTTCATGCTACGAGGGTGAAAGGAGCCAATATAGATTATGAAGAGTCTTGGCATATTAAAGTTACTTGCCCTTCTTTTACCTTGGTGGTCGGGAAGAGGAGATGAGGATTCTTTAAAGAATGATGTCCGAATAATGCTAAAAAACTGTAAAATTACGCGTAATTAAAATCTTGTGGTGATTAATTATTCTGATAAATAAAAATTTTAAAATTTAAAATAGAATAACTAATTTCACAAATCTAAAAAGTGCATACCACATAGATTATATATTTGTGTTTAATGTAATCCGAACAAGTTAAAAATTACAAGTTGAAATTATAGTGGGGGACACGGGAACGCACGTGCCTAGATTATGGAATTTCACGTGGGATGATGACCCATGTGCAAAGTCATGCACCTTTACACATTGCTAAGCTTCTTAGCTGATTAAAATGTCCCCCCCCCCAAAAAAAAGACAGCTTAAATCTTGGTGGTGCTTACTGGCTGCTTAAAAAAAAAAATCCTGAAATTTGAAGATGATTGTTTAATATTTTGAGGAGAATGAAACACACATAATCTAATGTAGTATTGAATACACATATTTAAAAGAATCCGAGGAAAATAGGTAAAAGAATGTATATTATGTGCCAATTCCAACGGTCCATGTCAGAAGAAGAACATGACTAAATTATAAATAATGGATTTACATATACACTAGCTCTAGCTGGCCATTCTGTAATCCACAATGAGAATGATATCTAATAATTTCACAAATTCAAACCCATTCATCCACATGCCCTCCCACCACCTTTTCTATTTCAAACTAAGTCAATGTTGTTTTGTTCACATACTTTACAACTTATTTGCCTATGATCAAAATTAATTACTTTAAATTGAATATAGCATTAAGAAATTAGGGTGAGCAGTGGTACTTAAGACTTTTCTAATTACTGGAACAAGTAATGTTTCTAATTTCTATATTTTGAAATCCCCGCCGTTGCTTTATGTGGCTGATCATTCCAATAACATGAGCCATTCATGTCCAGCTCACTATATACTAACACTGTTGATATTTGGCGGAATTGAGTCAATGAGTGGAGGAGAGTTTGAATTCAATTTTTTTTTTAATCATTACAAATTAATTTAATTTAAAATTTCATATATCAAAATACATTTGGTAGACATTATGTCATAAAGTAAAAAATAAATTAAAATTAAAATTTATTAATATTATTATATACGGAATATCAATTTTAAATGCTTTTAAGAAATTAATACAAATTATTTGTAAAATTTAATTTTAAATATTAAAATCACATATAAATATAACTCTTGTAAATTAATAAAATTTTGATAAGTAATGAAATAATTGACTCAGATGTATAAAGTATGATTATTTTCTTGGGCCTTTATTATTATTACCTTATTATTTTGAAATTAAAAAATATTTGACTTAGATTATAATATAAATTATGGTAGCTCATTGCTCTTATAAACAAATATTTTGAAGCCTCTGAAAAATTTAATTTGGATAGATAAATTATATTTATAATTTATTGTTAATATAAATCAGGGTTAAATTTATAATTTGATACCTCACTTAAGAATTTTTAGCTCTTTTTATTTTATTTGACTCTAAAGGCTGATTTGGCAAACACAACTTTAAATTGAAGAATTTTCATGTGAGTTCAATTGTATAACTGGATAACAGTAAAAAGAGGGTAGAAAGTAAAGGATTAAATTATGGGAAATAAAAATATTAGTATTAATCCACAATCCAAACATAGTAGAGGAGTAAAACCAGAATTAGAGCAAATAGAAATCAAAGATGTGACGTATGATTGTGGCAGAAGGCTGACATGGAAACCTATGGAAGGGTTTTTTGCATTATTATGGCATCTGATATTGAACTGCGAATCTAGGGGAAAAAGAAAGGGTGTTTTTGTAACTTTGGGATTCTGAATTTGCCTTTTTCCCGAAACTGGTTCTACGAGAAAAACCAAATGTGTAAAATGACATGACATGTCCATTTTTGGTTGTAGTTTCAGCTTGTGGTGATTTGAAGTGGTTGCAAGTGTTGGAGTCGCAGGTATAGATGCTAAAATTCTTACAAGGGCATTTGGTTTAAAGTGGGTCACATTTTGGAAGGTTTATGAAATTCTTCTTCTTCGTTTTAAAATTTTTTTTATTAATTAAAAAAATATTTTTATATTTTTGAATTATAGTTTTTTCGTTTGATAATTATTTATAACACACATATTTATTTAATCTTGTAATAATATTAAAAAAATCCCAACATTGGGAAGCTATTTCAAGTTGAGATTGGAGACATAAATTGTTAACAAAATGAGTTTGAGGGTAGGGGATGGGGACGAGAAAGAAACCTCGTTAATTACAGGTGAGAAGGTTAGAAGCCCATCAATGAGGCTAAATTGGGCTGCTTTATTGACTCAGTTCTAGTAATTTTACTTTTCTTCACTTCTTGCACTTTCCAATATTTCTTCTCTTCTTCCTTTTAAGAAATGGATTGCATATTTTTAATTTTCTACAATTCTAATCAGTTTAGCATTCTCCGTTTATTTTTTTTAATTTATATATTTTCATAAAATCATTTTTTAAAACCGAAAAACAAGCCTTTTGGACGAATCTAAATAGGTTGGGCTCAAGCCTCAAAATTATTTTGGAATTAGATTTCATCCCAACTCGATTTATAAACACTTATTGCTATTTGAATTAATTAAATCACTCTACAGATATTTATATCTGTTAAATATCTACATTTAGTAACTATAAAAATGTTTTTAAATAAAAAAAAATTTAAGAAGAAAATAAGTAATAAATTTAGATATTAAAATCTGTTATTTAAAAATATAAATATTAGCGGTTAAATTTGTATCTAATAATTAATATCTAAAACTATTTCAAATAAGATGTGAACAGTAATTAAACTATTTATATAAAAAAAAGTAAATTAAATATTCATGAATATTCGAATAAATACCACAAAATACTAAACGTAATTAAAGTAAAGATTTGAAAGTGGTAAATTTACATAGCTTGATGAAAACAAGTTTTCTCTCTCTCTCCTTTCTTTTTTACCAAGCTTAATGAATAGACTGAAGTTTTCAATAGTTTAAATATATTTATATTTTAATATTTTTAATCTATAAAATATATTTCATATCTGATTTATAGTTCATGTTCGAGATTCGTGATTATCTTTTCCAGTAATATTACCTGAACCTGAATTCTTCTCATGAGAATGAAATATGTCTTACCAATACACCCAATCACTTATTTATCAAATTTGATTTAAATATTATTATTACTATAGAGTAAAATCAACTAAATTATAATAAAATAAAGTCATCTTTTGTGCCCATCGTAATTTATTGGCCAAACACAAAAGCTTCCCATGTAATGATTTGAACATAATTTGCACAAAGAAGTAAAAAACCCCCTAACCAATTAACATTATAAATTCTTCCCACTATTACCATGCATTTGCATTCTTCACAAATTAAATTTATATTTGATGCATTAAAAGATATGCATTTTTATTAAAAATATGATAATTTTATTTATTTTAAATTACACATTGGTTTATTGATGATGTGATTAGATGAATATAAACCACAGCATTAACCTATAATATTAGGTTTTTGAAGCTAGAACAACCGCTAAGACATTATGTATTCCTAAAGAGGTGACTTGGGTTTGACTTTTCAAGATAATATTATTAGGCTTAAGCAGCATGAATCCCAAAAAAAATGACTCCAAAAAACTTAAAACAACCAATGTGGGATTTTAAACTTTTTCTCAACCTTCTTCTCCTTTATAGTATCCAAGCTCGGTTTCCATCCCTTGCCTGAAAATTGCCTATTCAAATACACCGGCAGATTTTCCGAACTCTCTGGAAACAACTCCGTCAAACATCGAATCTCCTCCGGCCTCTCACCGCCGGCACTTTCCTTTTTCTGCAACGGCAACTTTTGTTCCATCCCTTCGAGTACACGATAATCCGCAGTGCAAATCCTCGCAAACAAAGGAACACACTTCGGGGACGACCATAAGATCGACTTTGATCTCGACACCGAATTCGCGCTCGACAGTACACGACAAGCCTCCTCCTCCGACAACGCGATCGGCTTCCCACGTTTCATAGGTAGCATTATGTAAAGCTTTTTTACGTCGAGTTTATGGTCTGCCGGCAATGGGATTAGCCTCTTTTGATTAACTCCAGCGTTGAACTCCACGACCACTTGCTGCGGATGCTCCATCATCAGCTCTGCAGCTTCCATGGGCCCGCCGAAATCCTGAACTTTGCCGTCCCAGAGAATTACTTTCCCGGTAGAATCAGATGGAAAGCATGTGGCAGTGCAAATATAGTTACCCATGATATGATAGTTATATGAAAGAAAAGGGATTTTCAGTCATATGAATTGAAAGGAGTTTAATTATGAAAGCATTTTATGTAGGAACTTGGAGAGGGGTCTTCAAGTTGTAGGATTTGTTAGTTAAACTGCTACAAATATTGTGAATGATTTTGTGGTGGACTTTATTAATATCATGAAAACTAGGGTCGTTGGGTTTTAGGCCATTTTCATCAACATCAAGCATCATCTGATGGATTAATCCAACGGTGATGAATGCCATAGACATGTGGGGCCTCCGGTGTAGGTTCTACTGCACCTTGCTTGAACAAAAGTGAAGTCAAACAAATGGTTGAACCATAACTATTTTGGCCAATTTAATGCTTTATATTAGGTCAATTTCATTTCTAGTTTATATATAAATTAATAAATATTTACATTTGATATATATACATATATAAGAGATAGAAATTTGGTTAAATTATGCTATTACACATGTGCTTTGTATAACTTGTGGATTTAGTTTATGTACTTCAATATGATCAATTTTAATCTTTATATTTTTCAAATTCTAAAATTTTAGTATTGACCAAATAGTAGCTGCTAAATCTATTTGGTTAATTTATACTATTAGTCACGTATTATGCGTAAAGTTATAGATTTAATTTATGTTTTCCAAATGTATCATTCTTAGTTGCTATATTTTTTAATTTTAAAATTTCAGTCTTAATGCAAACGACGATCGTTAAATCTATTAATTAATTTTCCATGAGTAATATATAGAAATAACAAGCAGACATAACATTATACATGCGACAATAAGTATGACACATCAAATTTCGAAAATAAACATAATTTAACTTAATGAATTTAATAGTTACCATTGGTCATGAATAAAATTTTCAAATTCTAAAAATACAAGAACTGAAAATGACCAAATTAAAATATAGATGTTAAATCTACAACTTATGTAAAGTGCACGTTCTAATAGAAGAATTTGACCTAGAAATTTAAACCTAGATAGTTTATCATTCTACTTGTGATTCAAGCAACTAGTAAATTCTAATTTTAGTTCT
Source organism: Gossypium stocksii (assembly GCA_020496765.1). NCBI lineage: Eukaryota > Viridiplantae > Streptophyta > Magnoliopsida > Malvales > Malvaceae > Gossypium > Gossypium stocksii. Next base: position 85,815,494 of record CM035623.1, read on the forward strand.
AAATTAGGGTTTAGTTCATACAAGGGCATGTAAAGAGTTAGACTCTCTGACAAAATAATAAATCTATCATTCAATACCTTCAAAATTTATAAAATTATAAATTAATATAATGTTAAAATCGTACTTTGGCATAAAAAATCAATAATTCATTTATGGTCCCAATTCAATTTTATGGCATTGTCCTTGAGTCCATATACCTTAATTTAAAATAGTTTGATCTCTTTACTTTTGTAATATCATTTTTAAATACAAATAGTTAACACAGTTACTTATTCTAGTTAAAATGCTAGGGTGAACTTTTTTTTAAAAGCACCATTACCAACAAAATAAAATTTATGCCTACATGTAGGGTTTGGAAAAAGTGTTTTAAAGAAAAAACTCTACATCAACATTATAAGTGAAATAGATTGACTAATAAATTACAATAGTATAAGACTTGTTAACTAGTTAGGTGAACGAGGGAAGAAGGTGGATGCAGAATGAAGGAGATAAGGATGAAGGTTTGGAGGTGATCTTTGTTTTTCAGAGAAAGTGTGGAGATAAGGAATGAGTGTTTTTATGTGAGTTTATGTGAGATGTTTGCATGGCTCTTTTATAGTGGGGGACAAATTCAGATATGTGTCTTAATGTCACTGACATGGGAGTCTACTGTGGTGCCATTGGTAGTGACGATGGCGTAAGATCCTAGGATGAGATGTCTTAGGGAGATTGATAATCAATTATTCTAGTCCTCCACGTGGTCTCCATATAGTCTTATTAGAGACGCCTTGTTCTACAGTTCACCAAGTTGAGGTTCACAAACTAGTTCTGGGAGTTGGTCCACAATTTTGCAGGTCCCATTAGGAGACACGTATCAAGCTTCTTTATGGGTATGTATCAGGTTCGCGAGTTACATTGCAGGGGTCTGAAATGTAACGGTCTAATTTTTAGTGGTACTAGGAAATGAGATTTTGGAACCCTATTTTCATAAATCGAGTCCGTAAATATAAAATATGAATATTTACAGAGCAAAGATAAAAATATATTAAATTATCCCTATGGATGCTGGGTCTCAAAAGAGGTGGTAATTTCAAAAATTCCTTGGTGCTTTATTTGGCTCAAAATTTGTGTTGGAGCCGCTGTTAAATTATGGCAGGATTAGAACTTATTATGATGAGCCCTTTGTTGTCCTCACTGACTTTGATGATAACCTCTATCTGTTCTCACCTGTCCTTGGTAACCCTGAGAGTCACTCGAATGATAACCTTATTGCCCTCCTAAGTATGAATGTTGAGATTGAGCTCTCCCAACTCAATCATGTAATGGGATTTTGCCTCTTTAAGAATTGCGGAGGTCTCTTAAGCTCCGCGTGCTAGTTTGTTGCGCTTGCACATTAGCTTTCTCTGACTCATCACACTCAGGAAATACATGAGCCTTTATTGGGAAATGTACTCATGTTGTAGTAAACATGTAATTGTTTTCTATTTATTTGAATTATGAATAAATAAATTTCACATTTCACTATTATGTCTTTTGTATTTCTGTCTTTCATGTTTTGTATGTATAGTGAAATTGTGACAAGCAAATATTAGCTCATTGATTGTCTAAGCTCAAACTGATGATAAGTGGCATTGTATGAACGTTTACATTGCAAGAAAGACAACTTACTCCAGTAGATAATCTAAACAAGTCTGTAATCCCGTAAAAGCATCAAAGTGAGCATTTAACTCAAATATTGAGAAAGATTATTATGTCGTTACAAATCCAATTGAGAAAATGGTTAGTTTTGGATATCAGAACAGTTGACTCCACAAGTATAGACATAGATGTATTTATTGGTAGAATGATACATTGGATTGGAACCAAGATGAATTAATTCTAAATCTGTTTGTGAATTAATTCACTTGTGACATTCATGGTGTGATTTACCTAAATCTTGAGTTAGTCACTGACCATGTATATGTAACTCATGTGCTTTGATATAAGTGGAGGCTTATGCTCTAAAGATGATCAAGCCGATAGCTAGTATGTTGGATACATAACTTGTGTATGGCATGACTTTACTAGCAACAGTAGAATTCATAGCTCAATTATAAAGTTAACAATATCCTCTCATTGGCATTGTGTGGATTGATAAATATGGAACGTGGCCACTGATTGCTTGTTTTAGAACAAGCAATTTATCACAGTCATTTGTTGACAGTGATCATATTAATCATTAAGAATGCACAATTGTAACAATGAGATAAAATAGGATTGTATTGAGTAAAGGGATTTAACTCAAAGGAATCAAGGATATCATATGAGGGCAGCACACACATGACAAGGTCATTGGATAAAGCAGTTGGGTGGATTACTTTTGTAAATAGTATACAATAAGGATGTTTCAATCATGATACTTCTTGTGCACTGACTCAATGATTAAGTAATTGCGAATTATCAAAACAATGCTTCGGAACATAATTGTAATTACTAAGGCCTAATTGTATATGTTTGATTGGTCCCTCCGCTAGCTCAGCAAAAACTCGATCGAACTACATTTGAATTAGAAGTAAATTTTATGACTTTGGAAATAATTTAATTGAGTCAAAGCATTTATCCTAGATGAATTGAAAAAGTACAACTTTGATTAAATGTTTATTACTTTAGATATCACAACCAAGTTCTTGTTTGGAATTTTTTTTTAAAACTCTGGTTTTTCCCTAAATTTATTTTTCACTACATTTTTCAAACCTAATTTTTCATTAGCCTTATCATATAATGCTAACAAGTAGGATGAGGGTTTATCAATTAAATTATACTTCAAAAATTGGTGAGATTTTCCAGACATGAAAGCTTGAACAACAAATTCTTTAGGAACGTCTTTTGTGACCATGGTTACTATGTTGAACCTTTTAACAAAATCTATTAAAGGCTCATCCTCATATTGTTGGAAAATATAGACATCGCATATATAATAAGGGTAATTACATATTATTATTTATTATCATAATATGTTAGCCCAATTTAAAAGTGATCTACTTTGGTTAAAGTTTATTGGGCTTTAATTTTTAAATAAAGTATGGGCTAAATATCTGTAGATATTCTAGTAACTAATTTCTAAATAATGATAAGCTGATAAGCTGATTAGGAATTAGGGCTAATGTGCCAAAGTTATATATATTAGGGTTATGGTCCCCAAATTACACAACAAGATAACTTTTCTAATATCCCATCTTTGGCCATTGTTATGGGTTTCAGTGCAAGAGCACCATTGTCATCCCTTTAGATAATATTTAACTTTTTTCAGTAAAATTTTGAACGCATCGGAGATGGAATTTTAGATTGAAGTATTCTGCTCCAATTAAGAAAAAAACATTTATAGTGGGAAATATTATTTTTCCCAGTTTAACATTATATTGCTATTATAAAAATATGAGAAATTATTTTATGTACTTTTCCCACTACATTGTCCATGGTCCATTTCTAATTATATAATGACAATTCAATAAATTTTCATATCATTGATACATAAATTTGGTTTTTTTTACCTTAAACCCCGAATCTTAAACTTTAAACCTTGAACCTCAAACCCTAAATTATAAATCCTAAATCTCGAACCCTAAACCTTAAACAGAATCCTGAACCCTAAACTTAAAGTCCAAGTTTAAGGTTCGGGTTCAAGTTTAGGGTTTAAGGTTTGAGGGTCAGTGTTTTGGGTTTGAGATTCAAGGTTTAAGGTTCGTGTTTGGGATTTAAGGTTTAGAGTTCTAGATTCGAGTTTAAAGTTTATGATTTATGATTTGAAGTTTAGGGTCTAGGGTTCGAGTTTGGGTTCACGGTTTAGAGGTCAAGATCCAACTTTAATATTTGAGGTTTGAGGTTTGAGGTTTGAGGTTTGGAGTTTGGGGTTTAAAGTTTAATGTTTAATGTTTAAGTTTAGGGTTTTAGGTTCAATGTTTAAGGTAATACTTGATGGTAAGTAAGTATGTAATACCCCAAACCCGACCTAGACGTTATGACCGAATCTGGCGATGTCACATGGAATAGGATTTGAAATCGAAGTTGACAAGTTTAAAACCATTTCAGTTTATTAACATTTGTTATCTCGGAAAAAGCTTACTAATTAATTTTTCTTAAAACATATCTTTTTAGTGGAAGTTTTAAAAAAAAATTTTATTTAAGGAAAACTGTTCGTTTTCAATAAAACTGACTTTTCATTGTAGTTTACGATTAAGAAACTACTTAAGCAATTAAAACCCAAAAATAAAGAAAACAATCCAAAAAGTTTGAAATTACAAAAAATACCCCCAAAAATAATAAAGCAAAAATAACATAAAATCAAAACTGAATTTAAGTCAGTTTAACAAACGTGTTGCCACCCTTGAGTCCTCCGCCACACCGATCCATCTAAGTCTTGGGATTGCCTGTACAGATTAAACAGAAGGGGTGAGTTTATGTAAACTCAGTGTGTAATCCCCACAGAAAGTAAGTATATAGTCAAACACAATAAACAGTCAAATGCAGTCTAGGGCCTAAGCCCATTACAATTTCAGTAGCAGTTTTGGCCTTAGCCCATTTCGGTTTCAGTATCAGATATGCATTAGGGCCTTAACCCATCACAGTAACAGTTATGCATATAGTAATCAGAAAATAGAATCCTACCCACCAGCCTCTACACACTATCTCTATCCATCCCTACACTCCATGTGCGGTTTAAAACACCCATCCAGCCTTACACTCCAAGTTGTACCGAATATGACACATAGCAGTGTAATACAACTGAGCTACCAGATAATATGCTTAAGAGCCTTTCAGTACATTTCTGCCAAATAATCATCATCCCACCCCAATGCAATGCAAACATACAGTATATCAATATCATGCTTTTATGCAATTATCAAACATACATATTTATTTATCAGTAAACATGCATAAATTATCATGCTCAATACATGCATTACATATAGTCAGATTACACATTTCGGGGTCTAGGTATTGCTTACCGACCCTACAGTAGGTTCACAGTTAACTTGGGCGACCCGTGAAACCCTAGGAAACATTTCAGTTAAATGGGTCCACACGCTCATGTGGCTTGCCCGTGTAGGCCCACATGGCCCAGTTTGGCCTTGGACGTATGGATCACACGGTATGACCGAGAACCTCACACGCCCATGTGGACTCACATGCCCATGTGGCCTACACGATCCAATTCAATCTAGCCCGTGTGTCGCACACGGCCTCTCTGGCCATCACACACCTGTGTAGCGTCAATAGTGGGGGTTTTTGGCTTTTGTCAAAACCCTCGTTTTCTGTATTTTTGGGTACACACCTGATTTTGATTGAAGCTAATGTGAACCCCGAGCATTCCAAAACTATATTTAACCAACATATCACCAGATTAGCCATTTAAAATTAGACTAAATTGAACTACATCAAGATAGGCAACCCTTGAAATCACCCAAAACCCTTACCTTTCAACGGAGGAACGAAGATTCCACACCGCTATGACACCAATTGGAAAAACTCAAGCCCTTTAACCTTAATCGAAAAATACCAAACCTTAATTAAAACTCTTATCACGGATATTCAATTCAAAACTACATATAACTTACCGTACCGACAAAAATCAAGAGTTGCAAGAGACAAATTAGAAAAGAAAATGGAAACAAGGGGTGAGGAAAAAGTAAAATTCGACTAAGGGGAGAACAAAACAGAAAAGAAGAGGAAAAATAATGAAGAAGTAGAGGAGGGAGAGACGTCGGTTACAGACAGAATTTTGGGGAACTGATTCACTCAATTCCACTACCCACATTTTCTCAACCACCCACTATTCAGTTATCAAATACAACTTAAACTCTTAGTCACCAAACCGAGCAAAAATAATCTCCCTTGCTCACGTAGGGATTCGAACACAAGACCTTCAGCCAACTAACACTCCACTTAACCATCAAACCAGCAAGCCATTCTGATATCACAAGGCAAGCAAATAAATATAAGCCTACTCACCAAGGGTCAGGCTTAATTTAGAAAAATATCAAAATTTTTTCCAATACAAGGCTTGAACTTAGGACCTCACAGACATACCCAGAACACTTAACCACTGAAGCAAACAGATATTTGTGTCAAAGATTCACAAAAACTATAATTAAAATTTTAGGGTGTTACAAAGTATGTATATAAACTCAACGGTGTGTTTTGTTTTTATTAGCTGCAAGGGAAGTTACAAGCTGAGTCAATACTTGCATAGAGAGATGCACCATGAAGAACTGATAATCATTGTCGATGAATGAAATAATAATAAAAGGCCTTGAATTACATTTAGTCTGAATGAAAAAAAAAACATAATTTAGTTTTATATTTTCTCAAATAGTATAAAAAAAAGTAATAATCCAACTACATCTCAACTTTTTATATGTTTTTCTTTATACCATGCCTACTTCTATTATAATCTATCTCAATTCCAGTTCTTAGAATAGAAAAAAATGCATTTAATCACATTCAAATACTCGTCCATCTAATTTTTCTAATCAAAATAGTGCTAATTGAACTAAACCTTAATCAACATCTATTTGATTCTTTTTAAGTATTCTCAGTCTTCTGCTAAAATTATCGACATGAACTGATCACCAATCAATAAAAAGCTAACCAATATAAATATCAATGTCACTACGGCATCCTTGCAACCAAGCGCAAGTGATTAATGACTCTATCCTTAGAAAGGCGTTCATACTTGAGGTTCATGACCGCACTTTCTAATAATGTTTTAAATTCACATTCTCTCATTGGAAGTACAATATGTGTTACCATTGCACCCAATACTTATTATTTTCATATTAATGATATGATTGAAAAAAGTATGTAAAAATTATAGTCATTATAAGCTATATATTGATAATTTATAGATCTATAAATCTAATTATGCCAAAAAGAAGATTTAAACAATTATTCCATTGACTTGTCATACACGGTATATATATTTGTTTGCAATAAATATTTAGGGAATCTTTCTGTTAGAGGATCAAATTTAATTTAATTTTTTTAAAATAAACAGAGTAATTTAAATGAAAATATAGTGACAAATTTATTTCGGTTGATAAATGACTAATTTAGTCCCTATCAAAATAAATAAGAGAATTTTATTTTAGGATTGTTGGACGAATTCTGAAAAAAAAAGAAATTAAAGGATTTGGCACAATCAGTTACCTACAAAAATATTTAAAAAAAAAAGAAAATTTGGAAAATTCCATTTTGAACCCACATTTGAAAATCAAAGAAAAATTTTGAGTTAAATAAAATTGTATTCCAGTGTTTTCGACAATAGTTCCATTAATTTTTAAAATGAATCCAAAACTTTAAATATGATTTTAATGACAATTAATCAAAAGCATTTTCCATGTAGTTTGGCATGATAAGTATATTTCACCTCAATTTGATTGCTTACAGAAATGTCCTCTTAAATTTGCAATCAATCAAATTTTGGCAGGGCAGTTGGCATGACAATCTCTTAAACAAATTCTATATAAACCCTTCCTGATACAATGCAAAATAATCATCAACAAATCTATATATCTTAAAGGGAATCAAATATATATATAATGGGGGGAGAAATCAGGGGTGTTGATATTCTATTTGGTGTTGGGAATTCTCGTTACTCCCTCACATCAAGTTGTTACAACACTCATCCTGATTGAGTTAAAGTATACGTTTTGCTTTACTACCTGCGTTGCCAACGGATCCTCCCCTAAAGATTACATTCAACATTTCCTGGTGTCTTTGTTAAAAAAAACATTACGTGGTGACAAAAACACTGGTGGAGACTATTGAGGACACCCACCATACAAGCAACTCAACTTTCTACACAATTGGATGTGCCACCACCATGTGTTTAATGCTAAGCAACCAAGGGAAACCTGGTTGTTTTTCTTTTTTCTTTTTATGTTAATATTTGATGGTAAGTAAGTATGTATATGAACTCAACGATTCGTTTTGTTTTTGTTAGCTGCAAGGGAAGTTGCAAGTTGTGTGAATACTTGCATAGAGAGATGTGCCATGAAGAACTGAGGATCATCGCCTATGAATAAAATAATAATAAAATACATTAAATTACATTTAGTTTGAATGAAAAAAAACATAATTTGGCTGCTACTATATTTTCAGTTTTATATTTGCTCAAATAGTATAAAAAAAGTAATAATAGAACTACATCTTAGCTTTTTATATGTTTTTCTTTATACCATGCCTACTTCTATTTATAATTTATCTTAATCTCAATCCTTAAAATAGAAAAAAGAAGTGCATTTAATCACGTTCAAATACCCATCCTTTTAATTTTTCCAATAACAATAGTGCTAATTGAGCTAAACCTTAATCGACATCTATTTGATTTTTTTAAGTATTCTCAGTCTTCTGTTAAAATTATCAGCATGAACTGATCACCAATCAATAAAAAGTTAATCAATATGAATATCATAGTCACTATGGCATCCTTGCGACCAAGTGCAAGTGATTAACGACTCTATCCTTGGAAAGGCATTCATATTTGGAGTTCATGACTGCCCTTTCTAATAATGTTGTTTCAAAGGTTCAAATTCACATTCTCTCATTGGAAGTACAATGTGTGTTACCATTGCACCCAATTCTTATTATTTTTATATTAACGAAATGATTGAAAAAAGCATGTAAAAATTACAGCCATTAGAAGTTATATATTGATAATTTATAGATCTATAAATTTAATTATGTCAAAATGAAGACCTAGATAATTATTTCATTGACCTGTCATACATAGTATATATTTGTCTTGAATAAATATTTAGGGGATCTTTGTATTAGAGGATCAAATTTAATTTAATTTTTCAAAAAAATATATAGAGTAATTTAATTAAAAATATAGCGACATATTTATTTTGATTGGTAAATGACTAATTTAGTCCTTAATAAAATAAATAAAGGAATTTATTTTAGGATTGTTGGATGAATTATTAAAAAAAAAGACATCAAAGGATTTGGCACAATTAGTTACCTATAAAAATATTTAAAAAAAATTTGGAAAACTCCATTTAGAACGAGCAATTTATCACAGTTATTTGTTGATAGTGATCATATTAATCATATTAATTATTAAGAAGACACAATGGTGACAAATGAGATAAAATATGATTGTATTGAGTGAATTGACTTAACTCAAAGGAATCAAGGATACCATATGAGGATAACACACACATGACGAGGTAATTGGACAAAGTAGTTGGATGGATTGCTTTCGTAAAGAGTATACAATAAGGAGTTTTCAATCATGGTACTTCTTGTGGCTTGACTCAATGATTAAGTAATTGCAAATTATCATAGCAATGCTTTTAGACATAATTGCAATTACTAGGGCCCAATTGTTTATGTCCAATTAGTCCTTTCGCTAGCTCAGCAAAAGCTCAATCGAATTGCATTTGAATTAGAAGTAAATCTTATGACTTTGGAAATAATTTAATTGAGTCAATTTATTCGATGTGGAATTAAATTGAGCGGTTGTAAGAATTATTCAACTAGAGAAATTGATTAAAGAATTTTCTTGAAAAATTAATTTAGAAAATCTAAGCGATTTTTGGAAAAATTAATTTTGATAAAATAAAATAAAATTAAAAAATTAATTAAAATTAATATGATATTTTTGGAAATTAATTTTCAAGTTATACAGTTGACCCAATGAGTAATTGAAGTTGAAAATTGGACCTTAGATCGTAAATTGGGCCCAAGAGCCCAAAATTGAGACCAAGACCCAAATAAAAGTCAAACCGGGCCCTGAGATGTGAAACCCGGCCAACGGTCCAATCAGTGGCTAAATCGGACCAATCGGGCCATCATTGTCCTGGACCGAATCAGTAGAAATTGAACCAACTAGGAGTGCCAGCCGTTGCAATAGCAATATTCTAGTGGCCAGAAAATGGTCAGCGGTGGTGGGTCTTCAGTGCTTGAGTAGTGGAAAAATTACAATCCTATTAGGACCCTACCAGAGAATTTGATTTTAGATTAATTATTTCAAAAATAATATTATTTTAATAGATTTAATATTAAATTTAATTTAATAATTATCTTATTAGTATTTTATTAATTTAATATTAAAGTGATTAAGTTTAGTTATAGTTGAATTATCTAAACTCTCCCTATATAAAGAGAGCCTTAGGTTATTATTTTTTACACACTTGAATTCAAGAAAAAGTTGTAGAGAGAAAATCCTCTGAAGAAATTATTTCAGAAAACTTCTAAAGATATTTTTCTTATTTACAACTTGACCCAAAAGTTTAGAGAAATTACAAAATTACCCCACTAGTATTTTTTGTGGAAAATTTTCTAATTCAAAGTGAACCCACACTTGGTAGACGTGAGCTTAAGGATAGCGGTGAAGACTACCCGATCGAAGCGTTCATCCTAGACGAATCGAAAAGGTAAAATTTTGATTATGTGTTTATTACTTTAGATATTACAACCAAGTTCTTGTTTTGAAATTTTTTTTAAAGATCTAGTTTTTCCCTAAATTTATTTTTTGCTGCATTTTTCAAACCTGATTTTTCATCAGCCTTCTCATATAATGTTAACAAGTAGGATGAGGGTTTATCAATTAAATTATACTTCAAAAATTGGTGAGATTTTCCAGACATGAAAGCTTGAACAACAAATTCTTTAGGAACGTCTTTTGTGACCATGGTTGCTATGTTTAACCTTTTCACAAAATCTCTTAAAGGCTCATCCTCTTGTTGCTTAATAGACATGAGGTACGTATTAGATTTTTTCAATCTCTTATTTGCCAAGAACGTACTCATAAACAGGCCCGTCAACTGCTCGAAATTTATAATGGAATGTTGTGGCAATTGCAAATACCACACTTGAGCCTAGTCATTCAGTATCATAAAAAATGTCATGCATTTAACTTCATTTAAAGCCCCAAATACATTCATATGATTTACATAATGGGCTAAATGGTATTGAGGGTCTCCTTGACCATCATACATCATTTTGGGGAATTTAAATGTTAAGGAAACATGATGCTGCAATAATTTTTTAGTTAAGGGCTCATTTTATACTTCTTCACTAATATGATGATTCTATTTTTTGAAAATCTAATAAATGTTTCTCTAACTTCTTTACTTTTTGTTCCAAGGTATTTTGACTAGAACAACTATAACTATCATCATAGTCCTCATCATAGCTATCATCTCTATCATCCAATCAACATCCTCATCTACTAAAATTTCCTTACCTTGGCCCACATACTGATGATCGTGTTCGGAATGGAAAAACTCTTCCCTTCTATGCTTGAGGTTTTGCTCTTGGCTTACCCTATTTGGTTTGAGCTCCTCAGTGAGCTTTTCATTTCCTTCATTTCTTTCATCTGTGAGTTTTTGTCTATCTATCTACTCCTGGATAAACTTTTGTTGCTTTCGTATCTTTTTTGTTGAGAGGAGATTTGTTCCTCCATATCTCTTATTCTCTCTTGCATGTTTAAGTATTGCTGATTATCGTACTGAAAATGTTGAGACCCTTGGTCCATTGGTGATGTTCCGGCGTTGTGTTGGTTTTGGGGGTTGTAATATAATAGGGAAGATATTAGTAAAATTGGTGGTATGCATTTTGTTGGTAAAAGGTTTTGTTGATACAAATACAAGAAATTGTCAAATGAAAACAACTGCATAACTTTGTACAGGCTTAAATGCAAGATTGACCGTTAAACTATATCAAATTTCCTACTTAGATATTTAATTTTTTTTTTTGGTAAAAATTATATCTAAATTATTAATTTGGTCTCACTTTAAATGTACCATGTGTTACGTTTTTACTGGTTGGTACCATCATTTTGGGGTAAAATGGGACGAAATTAATAGTTTAGATATTACTTTTGACAATAAAAAAGTTTAGGTACTTAAATGAAAAAACAATATAATTTAGGGACCACTTTTATAATTAAACCTTTGTAAACGTTATGGCGTCGAACGTACCAAGTTGCGTTATAAAATGGTATACGACCTAAAGATCCAAAGGTTAAGAAATTGAATAGTGCTTTTTGTGTTGGGGGCACACTGTAATTTAGGTATTAGTTTACTAAGTCTCTGTTTAGTCCACCACCGGAGCTCATATAACATCTCTTCTATATGATTTCATGGCAGCGCTAAATCAAACTTGATGTTACTCTAAGCAACTGGGTAACTTAATTCATTGTTTTTTTATATAATATTTTGAATTATTTATAATCTCTTCACAGTCTTTAAATTAAAAAATAAATACATTTCAGTTCGTTCGAACTTATATTTTTTTACATTAATAACAATGTCAATATTAATCGAGTTAAAACTCAATTAATTTTATAACTATTAATTTGATAATTTCTCTCTCTAAATCAAAATGTCTTTTAACATATTCAAATATGAAATTTAATTATTATAATTTATTTTCAACTCAAAAAATTAATAATTTTTTATATTAAATTAAAATATAAAAAATAAATTCAAATATTAAATAAAAAAATCGCAATTTTACTGATGGAAATTAGTTCCAAATATGGCGAGTTTTGAATAAATGATTCATAAACTAAACAAAGTTAGGCACGCTTTGTTTTAGTGCGTGGGAAGCTACACAAAAGAGTTAGGTAGTCGAGCCAATTTCATTTTGAAGATGATCCCTTTGAATCAGGCTGATTTAGATAATATATATACACTCATGTATGGAGCGGAATCTAATTATATATATAAAAATTTTATTCATACTTTTCTAATTTTTTTATATGATTAATATTTTAATAATTTAATCGTTAAATTTTATATTTTATTCATATAAATTTTGTATGTTAAATTTAATATAAATTAAAAAATTATTTATTTTATATAAAATAAACTTTCATTCACTCAATAAATATTAATATATACAATATTTTAGTTCGAAAGTTTACATGCATAAAAGGTGTAATTATACTTTTAACTTTGGTGCAAACACACCATTGTCATCCCTCTGAATAACATTTTAACTCTAGTCAGTAAAATTTTGAAGGCATTGGAGATGGAATTTTAAATAGGAGTATTCTGCTCCAATTAAGAAAAAAAACCATTTATAGTGGGAAATATTTTTCCCAGTTTAACCTTATATTGCTATTATAAAAATACGAGAAATTATTTTATGTATTTTTCCCACTACATTGACTATGGTCCCCTTTTAATTATATAATGACATTTCAATAATTTTTTCATGTCATTGATATATAATTTTAGTTTTTTTATCTTAAATCTTAAACTTTGAGCTTTGAACTCAAAATCCCAAATTATGAATCCAAAATCTTGAACCCTAAATCTTAAACTCAAACCCCAAACCCTAGGCCCAAGGCCCAAGGTTCAAGGTTTTAGTTTGAGATTGTGATTCAAGGTTTTAGATAGGGTTTATGGTTGGAGTTTAGAGTTTAAGATTCGAGTTTAAAGTTTAGGGTTTAGGGTTCAAGTTAAGTAATTTGAAAGGGACTATGGATGATGCGGTGGGAAGGATCCATAAAATACTTTATCATAATAATACATATATTATATAATAAATATAAAAAATAAACATAAACATATTATAAGTTTTATTATATAAAAATTTTATTTTTGTACAAGCAATCTAATAATTATATAAATTCATTATCATAAATAATTTTTTAATTATTATTTTAGAGATAAATCTCAAAAATTTTACATAAACTTTGATTTAATGTGCAATTGTATACATGAACTTTAATTTGGTGCAATTGTACGCATGAAACTCTAATTGTGTTTCAAATGTATACTTAAAACTTTAATTTTGAATTAATCATATACATTTAAAGAAATAAATACTTTCAATTTATTTTTATATTGGATAAATATAATTATTTATGTATGCAATATGTAAACATAAAATGATGTTATATCAATAATTGTGTTAATAATTTACAAGAATTAGATCAAATCAAAATTTTACGTAAAAAATTGCACAAAATTAAAGTTCATGTAAACAATTACACATTAAACCATAGCTCATAGATAATTTTGAGATTTATCCCATTTTAATATTTAATATAAATATATGTTAAATATATATGTCAAAAATGTTAAAAATGATTGATTACTTTTATTATATAAAATATATAATTTAACCATAAATAAGTATTATGTAAATAATAAAAATTAAATATAAATATAATTAATGAAACATTAATTATTTATCAATAATATTATTTTTTAAGATAAGTACAAAGTTAATATATATTTTTATCTTTTAATATGACAAATAATTATTTATTTTACATCTATAATTAAATCTAAATGCTTAATAGTCATTTTATACTTTCACTGCACCATAATAATTATTATTACGATTTCATCCAAACATATATTCACCATTAATTTTAATCTCACTATTATAATATTAAAATATTATCATTATAATAATTAATCTCACCCTCCTATTATCCAAATAAAACCGTAGATTTTTTTTTTTAATAATTGTGGCCTTCGATGAATAGAGAGTCGGCTTTGTTCATTGTATTCCACTCCAATCTATATGATTTATATCAATAATATTTATAAAAACAGGGTTAATTCCACAAGAAGTTAAAATTTTAAATATTTTTTTTATAAACGTTATACAAAATTAGGAATTCTTACAAATAGTACCAAGTAATTACGTCAACCTGGTCATTAACTTTGGCATTATATCTTGATCCAAATCTAACATAAAGTTTATGTACAACACGTAAATGCATACCCATATCTAATGTATTAGAAAGAGAATTAACCTTCCTCAGATTTATTAACATTACCTTTACACATCTGAACCCTCCAATTTGATGTACAAATTTTAAATATGCTCAAATGATGAGAAAGTTAACAAAAAGCCTAATTTTAACAGTTAATGTTTCCATCTTTGCCACTAACCCTATGACTCAATGACATAGACATAGCTACAACATAACGTAACTAATGAAAACATTACTTTCTAGCGAATACAAACTCATTATAGTAAGAAGATATGCAAGTTCACTGAGACAACTACAGTATCAGAGATATGCTGCCACAAGTAGAGATTTTACAGAGCAGTGAGAATATAACCTCCCTTCCTATATACATCCAACACCACATAGAACCAAATTTAAAACCCACTTAGGGGTCAGCTCAAACAGTTTAAAAGAATACATTTTTTTATACCTGAAATTGGGGCTTGGAAGTCTGAGATCGTCTTAATGCATCTTTCTTGCCATTACCCTACTTGATATACTGAGACATCCACTTAAAGCCGTCCCCATATCCCATTTTGCGGACTATGCTGCACATAAATACCTCTAGCGGACGGACATTCGAGTCTGCTAGGTTTACCTTCCCCTTGCCTGTGGTAAAGTTTGTGAGGCCGAGATGGTAACGTAATTCATCCTCCGATGCAGCGTATGGTATATCGATCTTGTTTCCTAGGATAAGAAACGGGACATTGGCAAGGGCCTCGTCTGAAAGCAGCGCATCAAGTTCCTTCTTCGATTCTGCAAACCTCTCTTTATCATAGGCATCTACAAGGTAAACCACAGCATCCACCTGGAACCCATAAAACATACCATTCAAAGTATTCACTTGAGACCAGGCAACCATTGGTTCTAACAAAAAACTATGGGAACAAAAGCAGCAAAAAGAACAATCGATATGAGAGTAAGGCAACATAATTGCAACCGCAGCATGACGTAGAAAATGTCATCTAAACCCAGTCTCATCCTAAACTGTACCTCGCTTGAAAGCAATGAAGTGCAAAAACGGCACGTTTGTACAGACAACTTCTTTGTTACTACCTTAACATCCAGCTGGCAGTTCTAGATCACCTCGTCAAGCACCCAAGGAATCTCTTCTTTTCTTTTTTATGATTTTTGTATTATATGTTTTTGAAATATCTTCATAAAAATCAACCAACAAAAAGCTATAAGGTTGCAGAAAGCTACAGCTGAAAGATAATACTCGGCCAATGGCCACCTTTCCAAGACAACTAGAGAAACAAATCAATCAGCTAAAGCATTACATTAGGCATTTTCGTAAGGTGATCATAACACCAGCCTCACTGAAAATTAATGACCCTGAAACAATTTGAAAATTAGCATATAACAATTGATCATCGGTAAAAAAAAATTCCATCAAGAAAGTGCGAAAAGATAGCCGAGGCATGAAAACATCAGAGAGACGTACGAACATAAAGAAAATTCTGCTAACAAAACCAATAAAACCCTTCCAACTGAGATTGTAAAACCACTGAAAATGAATTAAAAGAAAAACAGATTTCACTGAATGCAGAGAATAATTACAACTAACAAACACTGAAACCTAAAATCAAGGAAATGTTAATGAAAAAATAGGCATGAATTTCAGCTTTAGGGTTACCTTAGCATAGTAATCTTTCCAGACTCGGCGAGCAATTTGATGGCCACCCAAGTCAAAAGCTTTAAACTTAATTTTCCCAATACTAAGTTCCTCAGATGTGGGATACTGAGTTGGCTGATGTTGAACCAATCTCTGGAAACAGTAAAAACAATTATCAACATCGTTAATTACCTCAAAATTTCGTCATTTTTCTAAATGATAAGGCATTTAAAAGGCTTTTAATATCTTCCAAAAAAAACCCAGAACTCTGAAGTAGATGATACAGGAATCGGAGTTGATTCGGAGATCCAAAATTATACTTTCAATTTAGGGGTTTTCGAGGATTAAAAAAAAAACAGACTTCAATATATGGAGCTAAGTAACAAAAAGGAAAAAAAAACGAACCTCGTCTTTCAACATGTGAAGCAGTGTGGTTTTACCGGCATTATCGAGGCCGAGAAACAAGATCTTAGCCTCTTTCTGCCATAGACCGAGGGAAGCAAGAACGCCGTAGAACCAATCCACGAGAAACATCGTTTCAACCTCCGGGTCGGATTTCGGGTCTCCGGAAAATACAAACGGATCGAGCTAGAAAACTGCGACGAAAACTGAGAGTGGAGGACGGTGAGATATCGTTGCAATTCAAGGCATCATCCACTTCATATCATAGAAGAAAAGGATCAATTGTTTACCCCCAAAATCAAGAAAACGAGAGGTAGGCACTGGGAGGGGTAATATTGGGAAAAAAAAGAACAAAACTCTTGTTGTTATTCTAAAATTTGGGGCAAATCTGGAATTTCGACCTATATCCCGGTTTTTGCTGTGGGCTAGCTTGGCTCACTTTCTTTTGTGCAAGCGACGTCGTTTGTCCGGAAAACCATAAAAAAAAAAAAATCAAAGGGTTAAATCTACCATATCCCTAAACTATGACTCATATTATCAATTGATCCCTAAATTTCAAAATGTTTTAATTGACTCCTTAATATATTAGTATCGTATTAATCAAGTGATTCTGTCGGTCTAGTTGTCAACTTTTGTGATAAATGTTGGCTTGAATCAGACAATGAGTGTATTTAGAATGCATTGCTTAAATTTAAAATACATGTACACTTATCATATAGACAACTTAGATCTAGCATATTAAAAATAAACCTAATTTTAGTGAAACTTTCTTTTATTAACATATTAGCTACAGTTTGTCTATGCAATTAGTGTATATGTGTTTAAAGTTTGTTTCACATCTTTTGCATATATTGCACATTATATTGAGCTAGAATTTAAAGTCAAAATTGACAACTTGAATAAAGAAAAATTTGATTGATGTGATATTGACTCAATCAAAATATTTTAAAATTTAAGGATTAATTTAAAATTTTAGGCTATGGAGTGGGGACATCTAATGAAATTAACTCAAAACTCTCTATACGTGGTCAAACCCAAGTGGCGTGTCATTGAATTGAAATGAGTGGAAATTTTCTAGTTTGATTACTCAATCGATTGACTCAATGCGGCCAACGGCGGTGGTCCCCACCTTGCTCTAAAAAAAATGATAAAATTATAAATTTAATTAACATAAGGCTAAAATTTTGTTTATTTTTTAATTTATAATTCAATTCAAATGTAAGTATTTCCTTAACTGACAACCATGTTAGCCCAAATTATGACATTTACCAGCAAACTTATGGCATCTTTATATATTTCTCTGTGTTATAAGTGATTTATCTAATTAATATTTAATTAAATATTTAAATATTATATTTTTAAGTAAATAATTAATATAAAATAATATTTCTTATTTGAAATATTAATTATAATTAAAATATATTAATTTGTCAATAGAAAATTTTTAAATAATAATTAAAATATTTTTTATATATTCAACATACAATGTAGTTTTACTTTATGTAATTGATAAAAAGAAACATTATTCAAAATATAAATCAATTAACTTAATTAACTTTAATTGTAACTCCCCTTGCTCGAAGTGAGCCGATTCCCTCACGAGCAAGGGATGTCACATTAATACACTAAGCTACCTTTACATAAATTTTAAAACTTTGTTTTAACATAATTGAACTCCTTTATTGTCATTTAAGTCATTTCTAGGTTTTCATTAAAGTTTGGTTATAATTGGGAGCCAATCGGGGCTTATTTGAGTTAAAACAGGGTAAACAAGGTCAATGTTGCAACATTGGAAATTGAGTGTTGCAACACCGAACTGATGTTGCGACACTGACGTCCTGATGTCATGACACCGAGGACAATTTACCCTTATGACTTCAATGTTGCGACACCGAATACATGTTACTCTTATTGACTCTAATGTCGCAACACTAAAGGTTAGATGCCGCGACACCGAAGATAGAATGCCCAAAACTTGTCTGAAATGTTTAAAACTAAATCTCCACTACTATCAACCATTCCCAAATCATTTCATAAACATTATAAAACATAATTCTTCATCACAACATCACATAATTCAACTTAATACTCAATCGAACAAGACCAGGTTTGCAAATTCTGTAACGACTCGATAGTCAGTGGTGACGAAAAGTGTAGTTTTGGGACTCCGTTTTCGTAAATCGGATATTAAATATTTACGGAGTTATATTTGAGGCGAATTAAATTTTGGATAAGTAAACTTCATGAAATTAGGAGTTTATGGAGACTAAATCATGAAAGGGTTAAAAGTAGAAGTGTAGATTAAATTAAATAAAAGGGACTAAGGTAGCAATTATACCATTAATTAAATGGTTGGGTGATGGCCGGTCATGGTTTTAATGATATATGCATGTGTATATTACATGTACATGTTATATTTATAAGTTAACTAAAATAATAATAATAGATAATGATAATAAACAACCAAAAACATTTCTTTCTTTTATTTTTACATGCCAAACCGAATTGAGAAAGAAAGAAAGGAAGAAAATGCACGGCCATAAGGGTTTTAGACATTCAAGCTTTAATTGGTTAGTCAATTTAATCTATTTTCTTGTAATTTTTATGTTTTTAAAATCTCAATACTTAGAACTAGCCGGCCCATGTTATAATTTTTGGCATTGTTCAAGATTGATGATGTTGCCGATGTTTAGTAGTTAAAGCATTAAGGGTTTATTTGATAGATTTTAAAGTTAGAAGTGAAAATGGACTAAATAGTGAAATTTATTGTTGATTTTGAGAAATAGGGACTAAATTGTGAAAAATTAAAAATTAAGGGGTAGAATTGAAAATAGGGAGCTAAATTTAACTTAGAGTGAAATCAGTATAAAAAATTGGAGGTTAAATGTGTAGATTTAATTAGTCTCGATTTAGGGGCTAAGTTGAAGATTAAGCAAAATGTAGTATAAAATTTGAAATTTAATGAAAATTTAGTTGTGTATTATTGATATATTTTAATTATTTTATTTCGTACGAACATCGTTCCAAAAGCCTCGAGTAAGAAAGGGAAAGACAAAGTCGACGTCGATTAGTTCAGAATATACGATTTGTGTTTTTATAATCTTAAACAAATTATAAATTATTGCATATTGAATTGTTTACTTATGGTATGTATTTGAGGTGAGCATTTTTGTACTTTGGGTTGAATTGAATCAATTTATTATTAGAATGAATTAATTATGAATATTAAGAAATGTAGTGTTTTTATGAATATTGAGTGGAATATGTGTATTGAGAAAAGTTGGTTGCTATCAAATTGAATATATGCTTATATTTACATATATGAAAATGAGACATTGATTATTTTGAAAAGTGAAATGAAAACCTTATTAACTATTTCGTGCTTAGTCGGATATAAATGGCATGCCATAGGATAGGAAGAGTTCAGGGATTTCTTCGACTTCAAGTCGATGAGGCACTAGGTGTCAATTTGCTTCGGTTTAACTGATGAGACACTGGGTGTCAACTTATTATAGTGCTGAGCGCAATTGTTGTTTTGGATTTATCTGATGACGCACTGGGTGCCAAATTAGTGTGATGGTTGGATTCGTGTATTTGTCCGAGTCCGAGTTGTGTTAATAGGGGAAATTAAATGATAAAATTGATGTATTTAATATTGAAATGATAATGATGAGAAATGGAAAATGCGATGTGAAATGGAATATAAAATGGTGAAATTGTTTGTGGATATTGAATGAATTATGAGAAATGAATTCATAAATTGAACATAGAGATGAATTATGCCATTGCATGAGTTGAATTATCAAATACCATATGAAATGCTGTTGCCATGTGCTAGAATTTGTGAAAACTATTGGATGTGGACAAGGAATGAATAAGTACATAACATTACTTATTTGTATTTTTACATTTTAATCATTTATATCAAGTTTTAAATTTTTGGATTATAGAAATACCACTGAGTTATACTCAGCGTATGGTTTTTTTTTCCATGCACAGGTTAGGTATTTATCAGCTTATCGACAACTCAGCATCTATCAACGATCCCAGACTCAAGTGTGGTGATGTTTTATTTTGTAACGGCATGTACCTAGGAGGTCTTTTGGTTGATGTTATTTTGAGTTTTTTATGTGTTCATATGGTTGTGGTTAAATCTATGTTTTGGTATGTTAGTCAAGCTTAATGTTTTGCACGTGTTTTAGTTTTGAGCTTGGTAGCCTAAATAGTTAAAACATTAGTTCAATTATGGCAATTTAGTATGAATGAGAGTTTGGATGGTTGATGCCTTACTAATGTGTTTGCAAATATAAAATGTGGTACCAATGAGGTTGGAACGGCGGAAATGTGCAAGTGTACACAGTCGTAACAAGTAATAAAGTGACAAGTAAATGTCGAGTTATTGTACCCACAGAGACTGTAAAAAGAATTATTTATGAATGTAATTAAAACACTTTGGTGAGGTAAAAATAATTTGGTTTTGAAGATGAATTAAAACTATTAAAAACTAAGTTAAATGATAAAAGAAAATAAAATTCTAATGCACGATTTCAAATAAGATTTAATCAAGATGATATAATTGTGTTGGATTAATTACATCTTTTTAACTTAGAATTATTAAATTCATGCTTATGCTGTTACGAATAAATTCATGGCAACTCGAAAAAATTGTTAACTATTGCTCATACATATTTATTAAATTCAACTAATCTCTTGCATGTTCCCATGTCAATTCAAACAATTAACTCAATTTAATAAACATATAAAAGATTATGTGAAGTAACAAAGTAGCCATACCTTGAAACAATTTAGCCACAACAATCTTGCAAGTTATGCAAGGCATATGTATCGCCAAATACAATGCTAATTTAATTTTCAGCTACCTTAGAAGAATTAAACATGTACTGATTAAGTACTGTGTCAATTAACTGCAATTTCAATCCGTTTAAACAATTAATTCATTAGTTATCTAACAAATTTAATGCAAGAATAACTTAGGCATGATTTTACTTAATCAAGCATTTTTATCGAGGCCTATAACAGCATAAACACTATTTTAATAATTCAAGTAAGCAAAATATAATCAACCCAACACGAATTAAATTCAAGCTAAATTGATTAAAATAACCATTTCAACAACAATGATATTCATAGATATGTTCATCATAAAAACAATAGAAATTAAAAAGATAGGGAACAAGAGGCAAATCCGGTGTTTCTCCGTAGCTTGACTGATTGCTCCGTTCTTTGTCTCCGTTGTCTTCGCCGAGCAAGGCTTCTATGAATCCTTGATTGCTGCCCAAGATGGCTGAAGAATACCTCTTTTTCAAGAGAGGAAATTGACACAAGGGAAAGGGGGAATGGAATGGAAAAAGGAAGAGAAAAAACTTGAGAGAAGAGAAGAGAGAATGAGAGAATGTTGTCTAATGAGGGATGAATGAAATGATCAGCAGGGGTGGCTTTTATAGCTGATTGTGGCTGCTAAAAATAGTAAATTCCAGTAGCCAAAGAGCCCCCCTATGGCCGGCCACACACATGGCAAAGTTGAGAAATTCAACTTTGCTATTTTAGGCATGGGGAAAATCTACAAAGCCAAAAATAAAGGTGGGGTTTGAATGCAAATTGGAGGTTTTTCAAGGGCCTTTTTGCAAGCATATTTAATCAGCTAAATTTCTGATTTGGGTCAGCCTATGGACGGTTCTGGTCAGCCCAATTAGTGGCTGGTTCGGCTCACTCCATTCGGTTCGACCAGTGCAGTTCAACTGGACCCTTTCTCCATAATTAATTAAACTTAATTTATTTAACCCAAATTAAATAGGGAATAAATTAAAATTAATTTAATTATGAATTAATACACATTTCTGGACCGTCTTGGGCTGGAAATTAGTTTGCCTCGATACTCCAAATTGCTTCTCGGTTTTATTCTTCTTGCAGTGTTCGCCAGGCCATTTTTCGCCCTTTGTGCAATCCTGTCAAAAATAACGAAATTTAATCAAAATTAACTATAAAATTAATTAAAATTCATCAGGTTCATACTTTTAACACAATTTAATTATTTTATAATATTTAATTATTTTTAGACAAGAATTTAATCGAAATAACATGATTTTAAGTCAAAAAGTGCATAAAAAAGTATATAAATTTTTGTGTTTCCACACCCCCAAACTCAATTCACTAATGCAAAAATTTTGAAAAGAATTTCTCGAAAACACTTTTGAAAACCTTCTTCAGAACAATATTTTTCTCAAAATTATGAAATTGATATACTCATGCTCAAAAATAAGAAATTTGATCATTATGCTACTCAAGTGTTCATATTATTCAAATTAATCTCAACAATTATTACAATAGCAAAATTATACTGAATGTTTCTTAATAAAGACATGCTAATTCCTACCAATTTAATTTTTAATCCCTTATTCAAGATTGTGCTGCAATCATTAAGCTTAACTTATGTCTTCATATGTTGAACAAAGCAATTTCTCTCCACTAATGTAGGTAACATTGGAACTTCGAATCAATAGGTCTTTAACAAGGTTGTAACGTGGCTGGGCTTAGGGGTAGTTAAAAAGCTTGATAAATTTCGGCTAAAAACCCTAGACTCAGTGTAAATCGAACCTTCGGAAATTTTCACCTTCAACCACCAACTTTCACATGCTCTTTTTCAAATACATGTGCCTTTCTTTTTCTTTTTTTTAGCACTTGCTTTATGCATACAATCTTTGAGCATTTGATATTTCTTTTCAACTCCCCCAAACTTATTTTCAAACGATATTCTTGAATAGTACTGAGTCTAGTGTTTGGGACAATTTAAAGATAATTAAGAGAAACGTGATGGGCTAAATTTGTATAGGTTCCAAAAATTAGGCCATATAGTCTCAAAGTTGGGTTTCAAAGGATAAAATTTACCATGGTGGGCTTGAAAGGCTCAAACGGTCCAAACAATAGCTGCCTAAATCATTTTCAATGTTCCATGCTTCTTGGGATTTCACCTCAAGAAACTACTAAGTTAATTCTAAAGACTTAAACTTTCATGCATACCTAACTTTCCTAAAGAGATAAAAATTTTATGGTATGAAGTTGCATGCTTTATTAAAAATACATTCATGTTATCATTAAGCTACATAATAATTTATTGAAAAAAATAGAACTTTATTCATACTCAAGTTTAGCATACTTAACAAAATTCAAATTTATTGAACAGAAATATATCCTAATCATAATTAAAAGAAAATTTTTATTCTGGATGGGAATAATTTCAAATTTCGGTCCCCCCAACTTAAAATGAACAATGTTCTCATTGTTTAAAGTGAATAGATACTATACACCAGGTAGGAATTCAAAAAAGAGGAGGTGAGTCAATGTGACTGCTTAAGTACCAAGCTCTTTCTAAATCCAATCCTAGACATGTATATATCTATTGCCACACTTTATACTTTATGACTTGTCCATATTTATTCAGGATTTCCTTCTCTTGTTTCATTATGCAGAAATAAAAATTCCTAATTAACCTAATCCTAAAGTAACCTAAAAACAAAAATTTAAATAAAGTCAAGATCCCTCCCTTTTATTTATTTACAGATCCTTCCAACTTGGACTCATCTTTTGCTCCATCATTATTGCCTTTGCATGAATCGCTTCGCTCCTTTTTCGAGAATGAAGTCCATGGCTCAAATATGAAATTTGGAAATTCAGGCACAAAAATAAATGGGTCATTGTATATTTTCTTGAAAGCACTTCTCATCGAGTCATCCCTTATTTTTTAGTATCTCCAGTATGCTTGTTGCTGCCATTGCATGTGTTGCATTAAGTCCATCAAATTTGACAGCTCATCTCGAAAGTCTGGGCTAGGCTGCTGAGCTCTAAACATTGGAGTTTCTGTATCTGATTCAGCTTTTGGCTCTACTGGGTCCACCTTATCAGGGACTTCAAATGATTGTATCGTGGGATCTTCTTCTTCATCAGGGTCCTCCAGTTCTTCACTTTCTTCAATTCGTTGTTGCAGAACTAAGTCTCCGGCTATTCGGTAGAGTTCCCAATCTATAATTATGCCTTGGGTGTACCCTGTCTTCTTTACATTGGCAAGAATTTCTGCTTTCACGCACAAAATAGTTATTGTAAAGGGGAAGTAAGCAGGGCCAGAAAGTCTAACGACACAGTTTCGAATTTCTTTCAGGATGATCTTTCCCACATCAATGGTCTTACCCGTCAAGATCGAGTATAGTAAGACCATTTGCTCCAATGAAATTGTAGTCCCATGTGAGCTAGGCAGAAGGCTGAAACGGATGAAATAGAACCATACCTTCGCAATAGGTGTCAAGTATTCTCTTCGACAAGTGTAGGTTCCTTGCTTTGACACAGTCCAATTGGAACCTTCAACTGTAAGCTCATTGAGAATCTCTTGCAGAAGTTCCGGCTTGACATTGCTCATCAAAGATGAATACTCGTCATTCTCGAAATCAGGTAATTCAAAGAACTCATTAATAGCATTCGAATTTATAGGTACCTTGATTCCGTGAACAGGGACTTCTGTCAGCTCGCTTGAAGTTAAATTTGCATGGAACTCACGAACTAGCTCCTCATCTACACTAGGTCTCTTTTCACAAAACAGTTCCCAATTGAGAGCTTCAGCAATTTGACGAATACGTGCCATGAAGTCTCTGTAGTTGCTCTCCTTCAGTGTGAAGCCTTTCTCAGGATGCATCTGTTGATTTTTGTAGATACTTTCGTATCTCACTTTAGCTTTAACAGAATGGAACTTGCTTTGTGTTTCATCGATTTAAGCGGAGGTACTAGTTCTCTTTCGAGGCATAATTGACCTGAATATGAGATGCAAAAAATTATACTTTCCAAAAAATTTAATTCATAAAATTTATTAATAATTCAACGAATTGAAAAATTAAATAAAATATTAAAAATTAAAAATTAAAAGGAAATTAAATCTTACCACCTTTTTGCAAGAAAAAAAACTCTTAAAAATAATGAAGAATAGATGATAAATTAAAAGGAGGAGGGTTAAAGAATTATGGCTTAAGCCTTGGTGTATGGGTATGCCGTACAAGGGCTAGGGCATGACAAAGGTGTGCGGTTCAGGTGTGGGAGCAGTGCGCAGCAAGGCTTGGTGCTTGCGTGTGTTGAGGCCTGAGTAGGAGCAGCAAGGGGCCTTCGGTAGCAGGATGTGTGCGGGGACTAAGCGCAGTAATGGTACGCGCGAGCTGAGGCACCGGTGATGCGACTTGGGTAGCTACTGGACCAAAGCAGCAGGCTCGCGAGTGGGAGCTGGGTGCTGATCGGGTCTTACGGCGCAATGCTACTAGATGCTCACCGACTAGGCTGCTGGAGCTAAGGGTGTTGCGGCACAAGGTGATTTGGTGTTTGAGAGGGTTGGTTGATGCATGGATGGGAGAAATAATGTGGTATTTATAGCATGCACAATAGGACTTAATATAGGACTCTTAGTCTAATTTAATAAAAAATAAGAGTTTAATTCTAATCCTACTCAAGTTTAACAACAATTAATAATTAAATATAAGCATATAAAATTATCAATTGCTATTAATTATTAGGATAAAAATTGAAATTAAATTAATCCTAATTCTAATCTAAGTTGATAAAAATTAATATATAAATTATAATGAATATAATTATATATTAAAGTTTATCATATTAAAAAGAACATTTATTCTAGATGCTTTTTAAAAATATTTACAAAAGAAAGGCACCTAGTTTTTATTATTTACAAAAAGAGCAATCAAAATTTAAAAATAACTCAATTTAGTCCCTGGACTTAATGAAAATTAAAATTTGAGTTGCAAATTAAAAATTGGATCAAAATTGACCCTTTTATTTGAAAAACAAAAAATTTATTTTGTTGATTAGGAATAATTTCTTGGGAAATTATGTTAAAATAAATTCCCAGGAAAGATTGGAGGGGTCACAAAACGGTCCCGCTTAAGTTCCAGCCTCCTAGACAGAATTTATTTAAACATACTAAATTCGAAAAATAGACCTTAAATTATTTATTAAACAAAACTCAAAATATTAAATATCTGATAAAATGAACGAGAGGTTACCCCGCTCTATTTTATCCCCCCAATAATGTTTCAAACGTTGAGCATTAAGTCGGAAATTACCTCCCTTACTTTGAAGTTCAACAACTCCGTATGGATAAACTCGGCGAATTGTAAATGGACCGGACCACCGTGATTTTAGGTTACCTGGAAAGAACTTTAATCTAGAGTTGAATAGCAATACTTGCTAACCTGCTTCAAATTCTCGAACTCGGATGTGTTTGTCATGCCATTTCTTGAGTCTTTCTTTGAGTAGTTTGGCATTTTCATATGAGAACATTCGGAATTCTTCTAACTCGTTGAGTTGGAACATCTGTTTTTCTTTCGCGAGCTTAGGATCCAAATTAAGCTGTTGAAGAGCCCAATAAGCTTTGTGCTCTAACTCTAGGGGTAGATGACATGCTTTCCCAAAGGCCAGCCTATAGGGTGACATCCCTAAGGGCGTCTTGTATGCTGTTCTGTAAGCCCATAAAGCGTCATCCAATCTTTTGGATCAATCTCGTCGATTCGGGCAAACTACCTTCTCGAGTATACCTTTGATCTCCTTATTTGCTAGTTCAACTTACCCATTCGTCTGCGGATGGTAAGCTGTTGCAACATTGTGTTTCACTCCGTGCTTATCTAACAACCATTTTAACCATTTGTTTACAAAGTGGGATCCTTCATCACTAATAATAGCTCTTGGGGTTCCAAACCTTGTGAACACATGCTTCTGCATGAACTTCATTACAACCTTCGCATCATTTGTATGATATGCCTCCGCCTCGACCTACTTGGACACATAGTCTACTGCTACCAATATATACTTGTGACCAAAAGACGAAGAGAAAGGTCCAAGAAAATCAATACCCCAAACATCGAACAATTCAACCTCAATGATGTTTGTTCGAGGCATCTCACTTCTGTTGGTGACATTTTCGACCCTTTGACATCTATCACAGCTTTTTTCGTACGCATATGCATCATTGAATAGTGTTGGCCAAAAGAATCCGGCTTGCAATATTTTGGCCGTAGTATGAGTACCTTCGAAATATCCTCCACTCGGAGCTGAGTGACAATGGTATAGGATCTTCGGTATTTCTTCTTCTGCCACGCATCTCCTGATCATCTGATCTGCACACTTTTTAAATAGATATGGTTCTTCCCAGAAATAGTACTTCACATCGTGAAGAAACCTTTTCCTTTGTTGATACGTCTTATCAATTGGCATCAAGCTAAAAAGTTAGCAATATCAGCAAACCAAGGGGTATTATGGACATGATTTACCTTAAGTATATGCTCATCTGGAAAGGTCTCATGAATCGGTATAAGTGGAGTATTTCCTTCTTGCGGCTCCAATCTGGACAAGTGATCTACTACTTGGTTTTCTACTCCATTACGATCTTGAATTTCCAAATCGAACTCTTGAAGTAGAAGTACCCATCGGATCAACCTTGGTTTAGCGTCTTTCTTGGCAAGTAAGTACTTAATTACCGAGTGGTCCGTATAGATAGTCACTTTGCTACCTACAAGGTAAGATCGAAACTTTTCAAAAGCAAACACGATAGCAAGTAACTCTTTTTTTGTTACGGTATAATCTAATTGAGCTACTGTAAGAGTCCGACTTGTATAGTAGATGGGATGAAAGACTTTATTCCTTCGCTGGCCCATGACAGCTCCTATAGTGAAGTCGCTTGCGTCACACATCAATTCGAATGGCAGATCCCAGTCTGGTGTGACAATTATGGGTGCCGTAACTAACCGATTCTTCAAATCCTTGAAAGCTCTTAAACATTCATTATCGAATTTGAATGTTGTGTCCTTCTCTAACAATTTGCACAAAAGTTTAGCAATTTTGGAGAAGTCCTTAATAAACCTTCGATAGAAGCCGGCGTGGCCTAAAAAGCTCCTAACACCCCTTTACAGTTATTGGAGGTGGGAGTTTCTCAATAACTTCTACCTTTGCTTTGTCTACTTCGATCCTATGTTTCATTACTCGATGCCCTAGAACAATTCCTTCTCGTACCATGAAATGACACTTTTCCCAGTTAAGTACTAGGTTTGTTTCTTCGCATCGTCTTAGGACCTTAGCCAGATTAGCTAAGCAATCATCGTACGTATCTCCAAATACTGAAAAGTCGCCTATGAAAACTTCCAAAAATTTCTCAACCATGTCAATGAAAATAGACATCATACATCTTTGAAATGTAGCAAGTGCATTACATAAACCAAATGGCATACGTCTAAATGTAAATGTACCGTACGGACAGGTGAATATGGTCTTGTGTTGATCTTCCGGTGCTACCGTAATCTAGTTGTTCCCAGAGTATCCGTCGAGAAAATAGTAGTAATCTCGCCCCGCGAGTCTATCCAGTATCTGGTCCAAGAACGGCAAAGGAAAGTGATCCTTCCTTGTTCCCTTGTTCAGCTTCCGGTAATCGATGCAAATTCTCTATCCCGTAACTGTTCTAGTCGGTATCAACTCGTTGTTCTCATTCTCTATGACTGTGATACCTCTTTTTTTCGGCACGCACTGGACCGGACTTAACCATAAACTGTCTGAGATAAGGTAAATGATACCCGCATCTAACCACTTGATAATATCATTTTTCACCACGTCCTTCATGATGGGGTTCAGCCTTCATTGTCCATCGATCAACCCTTTTTCACCATCTTCTAGGACGATCTTGTGCATGCATACTGTAACATCCCGAAATAGGGCCTAATCGGAATAGTGGTTTCGTAACCACAAATTCGAGATAGAAATAATTATTTTATAATTATTCTGAGGTTTATATTATGATTGCATGATAGTGTGAAGGTTTCATGAAGAAATTCCATACGTAAAGTGCTTAACTTGGAATTAGGGACTAAATTGAATAAATTGCAAAACTTGCGTTCTAGAAGTTTTTAGTATGAAATTGCTTTGAAATATTAATTAGGAGGTCTTAAATGGTAATTAGACCAATTTTAAGTTCATGGACAAAATTTGGACATGGATGGAATTTTTGAAAGTTTAGTAAGGAGGGGCATTTTGGTCATTTGGTTATTAAATGAAATAAAAAGGGAAAAATAACCCAAAATTCATCATCTTCTTCATACGTTGCTGCTGAATTTTTCTCTCCACCATAGCTAAGGGTTCTTCAACTTTCAAGCTTCATAGTAAGTGCATCCAAGCCCCGTTTTTAATGATTTTTATATTTTTGAAATCCCGGTAGCTCGACAAAGCTTATGCTAGCAATAATTTAAGTTAGGAATCAAATTGGGAAAAATACCCATAGGTGAAATTTGTGTATTTTGATGTTTTATGATAGAATATGAGGTTTTAAATTATGTTAGACAACTTGAGCTACTCGGTTTTAGGTAAAAACGAGTAAAAGGGTTTAATTGGTAAAAATACCTATTGTACATAAGTGTATGTTATAGTAGGAATTTGAAGATGATGTTAGTAAATAAATGATCAGCATGTCTTAAAATACAAGAATTTGTGATAAGTTTTGATTTCCGAGCCTTGGGGTAAAAGTGTAAATATGCAAAAGTTTAGGGGCAAAAATGTAATTTTGCCAAAATTTGAAAAAGGGCTGTTTTGATCAATGCTGATATTGAATAAGCTAAATTTGCTATTATAGATCAAGAAGAACGAAATTCGGGAGTAGATCGGGGAAAAGAAAAAGTAAAGGACTAAATTGTAAAGTTTAGTCACATTTTGTATCGAGGTAAGTTTACGGTAAATAAATGCAATATTTCATTGTTTTACATTGATGTTGTTAATTTCCAGCATTTATATATTTACTTTATGAAAATATTCAAAGTCGAAACGAACAAGAGAAGATAGAGAGAAAGTATCAGAAAGCCCCGTTTGAACCTTAGGAATCTTAGGGGATTTGGGTTAACAGACAGGACAGTATTGCGCCATGTAAGCCCATATCGTGTATATGGCCTTGGAGACAGGACAGTACTGCGCCATGTAAGCCCATATCGTGTATATGGCCTTGGAGACAGGACAGTATTGCGCCATGTAAGCCCATATCGTGTATATGGCCTTGGAGACAGGACAGTATTGAGCCATGTAAGTCCATATCGTATATATGGCTTTGGAGACAGGAATATTTCATGTAAGACCATGTCAAGGACATGGCATTGACAGTATTTTATCAGACAGGAATAACCCGAGTATCCTTAGTATTCCGAGTGGTTCAACGGGTCATTGCGCAAGTTAAATTCAGTGAACTATCAGCAAAAAGGGAAGTTAGATTATGTTTATGAATAACGAAAGGTCAGGTAAGAAAGAAGGTGGTAAGTGAGAAGTAAAGAAAGTTTATGATGCTAGGTAATGTTATGTATAATTGTTCAATACGTTAAATGTTGCAATTTATTTGCTTGTAAGCTTACTAAGCCTAGTGCTTACCCCTTTATTTTCTTTCTTATTATAGTTCTTGCCAAGCTTACTCGGGGATCGAAGGAAACGTCGGAGTTCAGATCACACTATCGAAGGAATCACTTTGGTATAGTTAGACGTTTCGTTTTGTGTATGGCATGTATAGGGACTTAGTCTTTTATGGAACGATATGTTCAATATATGGTGTGTAAATGCTTGGAAGTAAATAGCTAATGAAATGGCTAACCATGCATGTGTTTAATGGAATGTATGCTTGAATAGTATTTATCACATGAAAACTATGAAAAGTATAAAAGTAGCTTGAAAACAGATGCAAACAGCAGCAGTGACGTGAATTTGAAAAATCACTAAAAATAGTAGGAATGGAATTAAAAGGTGAATAAGGTATGAAATTAAAGCTTAATGAGTCTATTTTCATGTGGAAGAAACAGGGTAGGCAAAAGAGTTGTATGTTATGAGAAATTTTCATTTGAGTGAGACTGCTCTAGACTGACTCTGTGATCCTCTGTTCTGACTTCAAAAATTCACTATAAATTGCACAAAAATAATTAGGTATTATATTTTATATGCCTAGATTCCTTATTGAGTCTAGTTTCTAATGGAACAAACGGCATGTCTATTTGAATTCTGTACAGGGATGAAATTAATTCGTAGTGAACATAGGTCAGAGCAGTTGAGCTGTGTAACAGGGGAGACTTTAACTAATAAACTGTACTAATTGGCTAATTCAAAAATTCTATAAAAAAAATTAGTAGATAGATATATGAGTCTAGTTTCAGGGAAAATTTACGGATATTGATTTCGAGTTTTGGAACTCGAGATATGAATTTTTAAGTGACCTTGACGCAGAAAAAAATAGTTTATTCCGAAAATTAAAATAAGTGGTTTAAAGTTGTTTAAAAGGTAAGATAAGTTTAGTAACACCTCATGTTCGACTCCGGCGACGGTATCGGGCGTGGGGCGTTACATTTATTGGTATCAGAGCAGGTTTAGTCGGTTCTCGGAATAGTTAGCACGAGTAAGAGTCTAGCTATACATGCCATACTTATATTTTGATAGTGTGACGACTCCTGACGATTTTTAAATATTTTGTTTTATAGTAATGGATCCCGAACGAGCTGGTAATGATGATATGGAAAGTAATGCACCTGCTCCTATAGAAGGGGCAGCGCCATCTGAGAATAGGCCAGTAACAGTTGATCAAGGAGGAGTGACTCGAGAAGCTCTCTTCCAAGCTTTGAACGATTTGTTTGCCGAGTTCGTTCGTACGAATCCGGCAGTTAGACCTCCACCCCCTCATGATTCTCAGGCTACCCATGTAGCTCAAGTTCCCCCAGTCACAGGTACAGTAATAAGAGAAAAACCACCAGTTGATAAAATCAGAAAGTATGGGGCAGAAGAGTTTCGAGCAACAAAAGATGATGATGCAGAAAGAGCAGGGTTTTGGTTAGAAAATACCATCAGAGTTTTCGATGAATTATCCTGTACACCCGAAGAATGTATGAAATGTGTAGTATCACTTCTTAGAGACTCAGCCTACCACTGGTGGAAGACGCTGGTATCAGTTGTACCGAAAGAAAGGGTTACTTGGGATTTCTTTCAAGAGGAATTCCGTAAAAAGTACATCAGCCAGAGGTTTATTGATCAAAAGAGAAAAGAGTTCTTAGAGCTGAAACAAGGTAATATGACAGTGACCGATTACGAACGTGAATTTGTTAGACTCAGTAAATATGCTCGAGAATGTGTGCCCACGAAGGCTATTATGTGTAAAAGGTTTGAGGATGGGTTAAATGATGATATCCGACTATCAGTAGGTGTTTTGAAAATAAAAGAGTTTGTTATTCTGGTAGATAGAGCTTGTAAAGCAGATGAGCTATTAAAAAGAAAAGGTAAAGCTGAAACCGAGGCGCGAGATACGAAGAAAAGACAGATGAGCAGATCATTTCAGGCTACATCCAAGAGGCCCAAAGAGTTTTCTACCAGATCTAGCTTTTCGGCAGGGCAATCCAGTCAGAATAGAGGTAGCAGATTTAAAGATCCGAAAGCTCAGACCACTTCGACCGTGAGTGTGGGTAATGTTAGATCGGGTAGATCAGGGTGTCCACGGTGTGGTAGACTACATTATGGTCCTTGTCGGGCAGGCGAAAATGTTTGTTATAAATGTGGTGCTCCAGATAATTTTGTACGAGATTGTCCAGAGGTGACTCAACAAGAAGTAACACAGAGTGCTAGATCCGGAAATGTTCCTACTAGAGGCAGATCATCGAGGCAACCGGGAGTAGGAGCAAATAACAGAGGTACCTCTAGAGATTCGACGGTGAGACCAAATGCTAGAGCCCCTGCAAGGACTTATGCTATTCGTGCTCGCGAAGAGGCATCTTCTCCCGATGTGATTACGGGTACATTTTCTTTACATGACATTAATGCCGTTGCTTTAATTGATCCGGGTTCGACCCATTCTTATGTTTGTGTGAACCTGATGCCTAATATGAGTATGCCTATAGAATCCACAGAATTTGTGATAAAAGTATCGAATCCACTAGGCAAGTGTGTATTGATAGATAAAGTATGTAGAAATTGTCCCTTAATGATTAGAGGTCACTGTTTTCTGGCTGATCTCATGTTATTGCCTTTTGATGAGTTTGATGTGATTCTGGGTATGGATTGGTTGACGGCACATGATGTTGTAGTGAATTGTGGAAGGAAATTCATTGAGATGAAATGTGGAAATGGTGAGATTCTTCGAGTTAATTCAGATGAGTCAGATGGTTCATTTGCTATGATTTCAGTTATGACAGCTCAGAAATATTTGAGAAAGGGGTATGAGGCTTATCTTGCTTTTGTATTGAATACTAAAGATGCAGAATTGAAAGTTGAATCAGTGCCTGTAGTGTGCGAGTATCCAGATGTATTTCCGGAAGAATTACTAGGTTTGCCTCCTGTTAGAGAAGTTGAGTTTGGTATTGAGCTGATTCCAGGTACCACACCTATTTCTATTACTCCTTATAGAATGGCCCCGTCGGAATTGAAAGAATTGAAAGCTCAGCTGCAAGAATTAACTGATAAAGGTTTTGTAAGACCCAGTAGTTCGCCATGGGGTGCACCAGTGTTATTTGTGAAAAAGAAAGATGGTTCAATGAGATTGTGTATAGATTATCGGCAGCTTAACAAGGTAACTATCAAGAACAAATACCCACTGCCCAGAATTGATGATTTGTTTGATCAATTGAAGGGAGCCACCGTGTTTTCCAAGATAGATTTGCGATCCGGATACTATCAGATGCGAGTTAAGGAGTCAGATGTTCCGAAGACTGCATTCCGAACTAGGTACGGTCATTATGAGTTTCTTGTGATGCCTTTTGGCTTGACTAATGCTCCTGCCGTTTTTATGGATTTAATGAACCGAATATTTAAACCGTATTTGGACAAGTTTGTGGTTGTGTTCATTGATGATATTTTGATTTATTCTCCTGATGAGACTGAACATAAAGAGCATTTGAGAATAGTTTTACAGATTCTGAGAGATAATCAGTTGTATGCTAAGTTCAGTAAAAGTGAGTTTTGGCTCCGAGAAGTTGGATTCCTTGGACATATTGTTTCAGGTGAAGGTATTAGAGTTGATCCGAGCAAAATTTCAGCCATTGTCGATTGGAAGCCTCCCAGAAATGTTTCAGAAGTCAGAAGTTTTCTTGGTTTAGCTGGCTATTATAGACGATTTGTAGAGGGATTCTCTATGATAGCTACCCCGTTGACAAGACTGTTGCGAAAGGATGTTAAGTTCGAATGGACTGAGAAGTGTCAGCAAAGTTTTGATAAGTTAAAGGCATTGTTGACTGAAGCTCCCATCTTAGTACAGCCAGAACTGGGTAAAGAATTTGTGATTTACAGTGATGCGTCTTTGAATGGGCTCGGTTGTGTACTTATGCAGGAAGGAAAGGTGATTGCTTATGCCTCTAGACAATTGAAACCACATGAGAAAAATTATCCGACACATGATTTAGAGCTAGCTGCGGTTGTGTTTGCATTGAAGATTTGGAGGCATTATTTGTATGGTGAACGGTGCCGAATATTCACCGATCATAAAAGTTTGAAATACTTGATGACTCAAAAAGATTTGAACCTAAGGCAAAGAAGATGGCTAGAGTTGATTAAAGACTATGAGCTAGTGATTGATTATCACCCAGGTAAGGCAAATGTAGTTGCTGATGCTTTAAGTAGAAAACTTTTATTTACATTGCGAGCTTTGAATACCAATTTGGCCATGTCGGATGATGGTTCTATTCTAGCTGAATTGAGAGCTAAACCAATATTTCTTGAAGAAATTTGTGAAGCTCAAAAAGATGATAGTGGTTTACAAGCTAAAAGAATTCAATGTGAGTCAGGCATAGAATCAGATTTCCGGATTGGTTCTGATGGTTGTTTGATGTTTAGAGACAGAATATGTGTACCAAAGAATGATGAGCTTATTCGGAAGATTTTAGAAGAAGCACATAGCAGTTCTTTGTCTATTCATCCAGGTAGTACAAAGATGTATAATGATTTGAAGAAATTGTACTGGTGGGCAGGAATGAAAAGAGATATTTCAGAGTTTGTTTCTAGATGCTTGATTTGTCAACAGGTAAAGGCTGAACACCAAGTACCCTCGGGATTATTACAGCCTGTGCTAGTTCCGGAGTGGAAATGGGACAGAGTTACTATGGATTTTGTGACCGGATTACCGTTAACACCGAAAAAGAAAGATGCAGTATGGGTTGTGATTGATAAACTAACTAAGTCGGCTCATTTTATCCCAGTTCGTATGGATTATTCACTTGACAGGTTGGCTGAGTTGTACATTTCAGAGATAGTTAGACTGCATGGAGTACCACTGTCGATCATTTCAGACAGAGATCCGAGATTTACTTCACGGTTTTGGAAAAAGTTACAAGAAGCTTTGGGTACAAAATTGAGTTTCAGTACGGCTTTTCATCCTCAGACCGACGGTCAGTCAGAGAGGGTTATTCAGATACTTGAAGATATGCTTAGATGTTGTGTGTTAGAATTTCAAGGCAGTTGGGAAAAATATTTACCATTGGTAGAGTTTGCCTATAATAATGGTTACCAGTCGAGTTTGAAGATGGCACCCTATGAAGCTTTGTATGGACGCAAATGTCGTACGCCTTTATACTGGACAGAGCTAAAAGAAAGCCAGATTTACGGAGTTGATCTAGTTAAAGAAACAGAAGAAAAAGTGAAAGTTATCAGAGATTGTTTGAAGGCAGCTTCAGATAGGCAGAAGTCATATGCAGATTTAAAAAGAAAAGAGATTGAATATCAGGTTGGCGACAAGGTATTCTTAAAAGTATCCCCGTGGAAGAAAGTTCTCAGATTTGGCAGGAAAGGCAAGTTAAGTCCTCGTTTTATTGGACCGTTTGAAGTAATTGAGAGAATTGGGCCATTAGCATATCGATTAGCTTTGCCGACTGAATTAGAAAAGATTCATGATGTGTTCCATGTGTCAATGTTACGACGTTATCGATCAGATCCATCGCATGTGATTTTTCCGACAGAGGTTGAGATTCAGCCAGATATGACTTATGATGAGGAACCAGTAAAAATTCTAGCTCGTGAGGTAAAGCAATTAAGGAATAAAAGTATTGCTCTTGTGAAAGTCTTATGGAATAAACATGGGGTGGATGAGGCTACATGGGAACCCGAAGAGGCCATGCGAAAACAGTACCCAAACCTCTTCATAGGTAAGATTTTCGGGGACGAAAATCCCTAAAGGGGGGGAGAAATGTAACATCCCGAAATAGGGCCTAATCGGAATAGTGGTTTCGTAACCACAAATTCGAGATAGAAATAATTATTTTATAATTATTCTGAGGTTTATATTATGATTGCATGATAGTGTGAAGGTTTCATGAAGAAATTCCATACGTAAAGTGCTTAACTTGGAATTAGGGACTAAATTGAATAAATTGCAAAACTTGCGTTCTAGAAGTTTTTAGTATGAAATTGCTTTGAAATATTAATTAGGAGGTCTTAAATGGTAATTAGACCAATTTTAAGTTCATGGACAAAATTTGGACATGGATGGAATTTTTGAAAGTTTAGTAAAGAGGGGCATTTTGGTCATTTGGTTATTAAATGAAATAAAAAGGGAAAAATAACCCAAAATTCATCATCTTCTTCATACGTTGCTGCTGAATTTTTCTCTCCACCATAGCTAAGGGTTCTTCAACTTTCAAGCTTCATAGTAAGTGCATCCAAGCCCCGTTTTTAATGATTTTTATATTTTTGAAATCCCGGTAGCTCGACAAAGCTTATGCTAGCAATAATTTAAGTTAGGAATCAAATTGGGAAAAATACCCATAGGTGAAATTTGTGTATTTTGATGTTTTATGATAGAATATGAGGTTTTAAATTATGTTAGACAACTTGAGCTACTCGGTTTTAGGTAAAAACGAGTAAAAGGGTTTAATTGGTAAAAATACCTATTGTACATAAGTGTATGTTATAGTAGGAATTTGAAGATGATGTTAGTAAATAAATGATCAGCATGTCTTAAAATACAAGAATTTGTGATAAGTTTTGATTTCCGAGCCTTGGGGTAAAAGTGTAAATATGCAAAAGTTTAGGGGCAAAAATGTAATTTTGCCAAAATTTGAAAAAGGGCTGTTTTGATCAATGCTGATATTGAATAAGCTAAATTTGCTATTATAGATCAAGAAGAACGAAATTCGGGAGTAGATCGGGGAAAAGAAAAAGTAAAGGACTAAATTGTAAAGTTTAGTCACATTTTGTATCGAGGTAAGTTTACGGTAAATAAATGCAATATTTCATTGTTTTACATTGATGTTGTTAATTTCCAGCATTTATATATTTACTTTATGAAAATATTCAAAGTCGAAACGAACAAGAGAAGATAGAGAGAAAGTATCAGAAAGCCCCGTTTGAACCTTAGGAATCTTAGGGGATTTGGGTTAACAGACAGGACAGTATTGCGCCATGTAAGCCCATATCGTGTATATGGCCTTGGAGACAGGACAGTACTGCGCCATGTAAGCCCATATCGTGTATATGGCCTTGGAGACAGGACAGTATTGCGCCATGTAAGCCCATATCGTGTATATGGCCTTGGAGACAGGACAGTATTGAGCCATGTAAGTCCATATCGTATATATGGCTTTGGAGACAGGAATATTTCATGTAAGACCATGTCAAGGACATGGCATTGACAGTATTTTATCAGACAGGAATAACCCGAGTATCCTTAGTATTCCGAGTGGTTCAACGGGTCATTGCGCAAGTTAAATTCAGTGAACTATCAGCAAAAAGGGAAGTTAGATTATGTTTATGAATAACGAAAGGTCAGGTAAGAAAGAAGGTGGTAAGTGAGAAGTAAAGAAAGTTTATGATGCTAGGTAATGTTATGTATAATTGTTCAATACGTTAAATGTTGCAATTTATTTGCTTGTAAGCTTACTAAGCCTAGTGCTTACCCCTTTATTTTCTTTCTTATTATAGTTCTTGCCAAGCTTACTCGGGGATCGAAGGAAACGTCGGAGTTCAGATCACACTATCGAAGGAATCACTTTGGTATAGTTAGACGTTTCGTTTTGTGTATGGCATGTATAGGGACTTAGTCTTTTATGGAACGATATGTTCAATATATGGTGTGTAAATGCTTGGAAGTAAATAGCTAATGAAATGGCTAACCATGCATGTGTTTAATGGAATGTATGCTTGAATAGTATTTATCACATGAAAACTATGAAAAGTATAAAAGTAGCTTGAAAACAGATGCAAACAGCAGCAGTGACGTGAATTTGAAAAATCACTAAAAATAGTAGGAATGGAATTAAAAGGTGAATAAGGTATGAAATTAAAGCTTAATGAGTCTATTTTCATGTGGAAGAAACAGGGTAGGCAAAAGAGTTGTATGTTATGAGAAATTTTCATTTGAGTGAGACTGCTCTAGACTGACTCTGTGATCCTCTGTTCTGACTTCAAAAATTCACTATAAATTGCACAAAAATAATTAGGTATTATATTTTATATGCCTAGATTCCTTATTGAGTCTAGTTTCTAATGGAACAAACGGCATGTCTATTTGAATTCTGTACAGGGATGAAATTAATTCGTAGTGAACATAGGTCAGAGCAGTTGAGCTGTGTAACAGGGGAGACTTTAACTAATAAACTGTACTAATTGGCTAATTCAAAAATTCTATAAAAAAAATTAGTAGATAGATATATGAGTCTAGTTTCAGGGAAAATTTACGGATATTGATTTCGAGTTTTGGAACTCGAGATATGAATTTTTAAGTGACCTTGACGCAGAAAAAATAGTTTATTCCGAAAATTAAAATAAGTGGTTTAAAGTTGTTTAAAAGGTAAGATAAGTTTAGTAACACCTCATGTTCGACTCCGGCGACGGTATCGGGCGTGGGGCGTTACACATACAGATGGACTAATACCACGAATATCGGCTATAGTCCATCCGATAGCCTTCTTGAATTGTTTCAAAACTAAGATAAGTTTCACTTATTGCTCAGTAGTTAATTCTGCTGAAACAATCACAGGCAGAGTAGAAGTGTCACCTAAATAAACATATTTTAAATGAGAAGGTAATACCTTGAGTTCTAATTTAGGTGGCTCCTTGATTGACGCTTTTGGTTGAATATAATCCCTTTTTCTCTAAATCCAAAGATTCAAAACGGGATTGTGGATTAAATCCCTTTTGATTAGCTTCTAGTAAAGCTAAGTCTTCATTCTCCTCTTTATCACTTGGAGGATCTGATGTCAGAATTCTTTCCAGTGGATCCTCAACAGAGTTGAGTTCCTTCTCTACTATTAACTCCTCTAAGTCGGATACTGCAGAACAATCATCAATTGTGTCAGGAAATTGCATAGACTTAAAAACGTTAAATGTTAGCTGATCGTCCTGAACACGCATAGTAAGCTCGCCCTTTTGCATATCAATAAGTGTCCTTCCGGTTGTTAAGAATGGTCTCCCTAAGATGATCGGTACTTCTTTGTCTACTTCAAAATCTAAAATTACAAAATCCACAGGGAAGATAAACTTGTCTATTCGTACCAATACATCCTCAATTTTTCCTTCTGGATGTGCTAAGGATCGATCTGCTAGTTGAAGTGTAATCGTAGTAGGTCTAACTTTACCTATCCCCAACATCTTAAATATGGACATAAGCATCAAGTTGATACTTGCGCCCAAATCACATAATGCCTTACCACAATATGTTGCTCCAATATTGCATGGTATGGTAAAACATCCTGGATCCTTCAACTTCGGGGGTAGTTTGTCTTGAAGATATGCACTGCATTCCTTCGTCAGAGCTACCGTATCAAATTCTCCAAGTTTTCACTTCTTGGATAGGATATCTTTTAAATAAGCTTACCTTATCAGAACTTGACGTAATTCGGCATTTGCTCAAGTTCTTTAACCAACGGGATGTTGATGTGAAGTTGCTTGAGTACATCTAAGAACTTCTTGAATTGGACCTCCTGTTTTTGCTTCTGAAGTCTTTGAGGGTAAGGTGGTGGATGTTTTCTTATTGGAATTGGTACTGGTTGATTTTTCTTTGGTAATTCTGCACCTAACGGAGTTGTTAGTTGATCAGAATTAACTGGTTCTGAGGTTACCTTATCAGATCTTGCAGGTTCTGGTTCAGGTAGAACTGGAACTTCAACACTCGGTTGAACTTCTTCCGGATCTTTAGCTTCAACATGCTCCTTTTTAGTTTCAACGATGTTAGGCACTACTATCTTTCCACTCCTCAATGTTAGTGCTTTACAATGTTCCTTCCCCGAATTTCTCGGATTCTCCGTATCACTAGGTAGAGCACCTTGTGGATGGTTCCTGAGTTTAGTTGCAAGCTAGCCCATCTGGTTCTTCAATCTCTTTAATGTAGCAGCTTAGCTTTGAATTAAAGCGTCATTCTTCGCCATGTAAGCCTTCAGTAGGTTCTCTAGGCTGTTGAACGATTCAGCTTGAACTGGTTTCTGAACTTGCTGTGAAAAACTAGGCTACTAGGTCGGTCTAGGTTGGGTGTAGTTGTTACTGCCCCCAGCCCCTTGGTTACTCTAGGAAAGATTGGGGTGATTTCACCACGATGGGTTGTAAAAGTTGGATTTTAGCCCTTGCCTTCCTCGATTTTGGTTCGGGTTACCCATGTAGTATACAGATTCTAGGTTTGATGGACATTCTTCAAACAAATATCTTTCTCCACAATAAGCACAGGCTATATTCTCATATTGGTTAGGTGGCTGAGCTGCAAAACTGTTAGACCCATTAGTGGTAAGATTCTTTAACATTGAAGATATCGAAGATACCTGAGATGCGAGTGAAGTGAGAGCGTCTACTTCATGGATTCCAGCGACTCATCTTCCTAACGCTACTCGATTAGTTGGCCACTGGTAGTTGTTACTGGAGATCCTCTCGATGATTTCGTAAGCCTCATTGTAAGACTTAGCAAGGAGAGCACCATTAGCAGAGGCGTCCACTACCATCCTTTTGTGAGCGTTGAGACCATTATAAAATGTCTCGAGTTGGATGCAATGTGGGATTCCATGATGAGGGCATTTTCATAATAATTTTTTGTATCTTTCCCATGCCTCATACAAGGACTCGTCATCCATTTGTTGGAAAGCAGTGATCTCATTCCTCAATTTAGCGTTCTTGCTTGGCGGGAAATACTTCATGAGAAATCTCTCGGCTAACTCTTGCCATGTGAAAATTGAGTTCGGTGGCAGTGAGTTCAACCAGGCTCGAGCTCTGTCCTTCAGCGAATACAGGAACAGCTTTAATCGTAGTGCATCTTCGGGTACCCCGACTAGTTTGAAAGAGTCGCTCACCTCCATAAACAGTCTTAAGTGAAGATGAGGATCTTTAGTAGGCATTCCACTGAATTGGCCTACTGTCTGAAGCATCTGGAGCATGACTGGCTTTAGCTCAAGTTGTTGTGCCTCGATCTCAGGCCTTCTAATACCCAGATTAAGATCATTGAACACTGGCACCACATATTATCGTAAAGTTCTATCCCTATCATCAGCAATAAGGATAGGATTTTAAGCAAGGTTTGGTCCGTTTTCTTGATTGATATTCTCAAAATTCATC
Organism: Gossypium stocksii; assembly: GCA_020496765.1. NCBI lineage: Eukaryota > Viridiplantae > Streptophyta > Magnoliopsida > Malvales > Malvaceae > Gossypium > Gossypium stocksii. The sequence continues at coordinate 85,857,802 of CM035623.1, forward strand.
CCTTCGGTCCTTCTCTAGTTTGCTTGTCTTCTTCGTTGTCGAAAGGTTCGTTCTATCTCAGGGTCCACAGGAAGTAAGTCGATAATTCGGTCAATACTCATAAACACCTAAAATAATCAAAGAAAAATTAAGTTAGTAAAATTGAACAGGAAAGTAAATGAACCAAAATGTAAAAATAAATTCACAAATAATGTTTTTCAAAATAGTCCCCGGCAACGGCGCCAAAAACTTGGAACGACGGAAATGTGCAAGTGTACACAATCGTAACAAGTAATAAAGTGACAAGTAAATGTCGAGTTATCGTACCCACAGGGACTGTAAAAAGAATTATTTATGAATGTAATTAAAACACTTTGGTGAGGTAAAAATAATTTGGTGTTGAAGATGAATTAAAACTATTAAAAACTAAGTTAAATGATAAAAGAAAATAAAATTCTAATGCACGATTTCAAATAAGATTTAATCAAGATGATATAATTGTGTTGGATTAATTACATCTTTTTAACTTAGAATTATTAAATTCATGCTTATGCTGTTACGAATAAATTCATGGCAACTCGGAAAAATTGCTAACTATTGCTCATACATATTTATTAAATTCAACTAATCTCTTACATGTTCCCATGTCAATTCAAACAATTAACTCAATTTAATAAACATATAAAAGATTATGTGAGGTAACAAAGTAGCCATACCTTGAAACAATTTAATCACAACAATCTTGCAAGTTATGCAAGGCATATGTATCGTCAAATACAATGCTAATTTAATTTTCAGCTACCTTAGAAGAATTAAACATGCACTGATTAAGTATTGTGTCCATTAACTGCAATTTCAATCTGTATAAACAATTAATTCATTAGTTATCTAACGAATTTAATGCAAGAATAACTTAGGCATGATTTTACTTAATCAAGCATTTTTACCGAGGCCTGTAATAGCATAAACACTATTTTAATACTTTAAGTAGGTAAAATATAATCAACCCAACACGAATTAAATTGAAGCTAAATTGATTAAAATAACCATTTCAACAACAATGATATTCATAGATATGTTCATCATAAAAACAACAGAAATTAAAAAGATAGGGAATAAGAGGCAAATCTGGTGTTTCTCCGTGGCTTGACTGATTGTTTCGTTCTTTGTCTCTGTTGTTGTAACACCCCAAACCCGGCCCAGATGTTACGGCCAAGTTTGGTGTGTCACATTGAAGTGTTTTTCGAAAACCATGTTTTCATTGAAAACCCTTCTTAGAGTTTAGAAACTTCTACCGTTAAACTTGTATAAAACCTCAGCTTGTGTTTGTTTATTTTTTTCAAAACATGGTTCATTAAAATAATCATTCCCTTTTTAAACTTTGTTAATAACTCTGTAAAATTTTATGAAAAATTGTGAAAGCTTATAAACCTTTGTAGGTTACGGAAAACATGTTATTTTTAAAACAGTTTAAGTATCGAAAAACCAAACCTTCTTCGTTATGGCTTAAAGTGAATGGATACTATGCACCAGGTAGGATTCCAGAAAAGAAGAGGTGAGTCAATTAGACTGCTTAAGTACCAAGCTCTCCCTGGATCCAATCCTAGACATGCACACATCCATTTCCACACTTTAACCTTATGACTTGTCCACGAACAAAAAATTAGGTTTAAATTTATTTAAAATATTTATTTATGAAAACGTTTACGTTGCGGAAGCTTTGCTCTGTTATCGTGATCTTTTAAAAACAAGTAATTTTTATAAAAGTGCGCCTTAGAGCTATCTGATTTCGAAACGATTTAAAAAATATCAAACTTAAGCTAAAAACAAATTAAATAGAGGCCTCATTATAGATTAAAACCCAAAAGAAGATAAATTAAGAAAATACTGAAATAATAATTTTAGGAAAATATAACCAAAGGCAGTTCACGTGGCCACTCAGAATCCCTCCAACTCCAAGTCCACCAGTCTAGGGCTCACCTGCATGGATGGACGGAAAAGGGGTGAGTTTGGAAAACTCAGTGTGTAAAGAAAGCCCATCCAGAACCCAAATCAGCTCAAGCCCACTGGGCCTAAGCCTTAACCAGTCTCAGTAATAACTGGGCCGAAGCCCTATTCAAATACAGTAGACTGGGCCTTAGCCCTTCTCAGTCAACAGTACGGCCCATAGGCCCATTTTAGTAAAAAATCAATAAATATGCATGTATGAATGCAAACCCAAAACCCAGCTTATGTCCATCCGCTACACTCCACCCGTACCAGCCCTACACTTCATGTGGGGAAACAACTCAACCCATCCAACCGCTACACTCCATAGTCGCAGCATCGCTGCTCAGATAATGTGGCCACTAATAGTAATATGAGGCAGAGCCTCTTTCAGTAAACAGTATGGGGTAAAGCCCCTTTCAGTAATCAGTACGAGGCAAAGCCTCTTTCAGTAATCGTGGCAATGCCACTTGCACTTCCTCTATCAATAATCCCGTCTCATGCAACAGATAATCATGACATGGCATACAGGAAACAGAAACAATAACTCATGCATTTCAGTTCAATTTAGCCCTAGGGGCATAACGGTCATTTTGCACCTAGGGGTAATTTAGTAATTTCTACCCATAAGGGGTGTTTCAGTAATTATGCCAATTTTTAGGGTTTCATGCACATTTTAATCAGTGATAGTCTAACTTTTATCTCAATAGTTTATTTAGTCCATTTTAGCAGATTACAGTCATTGGGCCCTAAAACCCCTATTGGGCCCTACAGTGTCATTTAGCTAATTTAGCCCGTTTAGCCCAAATTCTAAGTCTAGCTTAACAGTCTTAACCTACAGAATATCAGAACACACTTACCGCTTACTTTTTCCCCATATGGGCCCCTAAGGCCATTGGGCCCAATTTCAGCCCATCGAGGCCTAAATTTACCAAAGTGCACGAAATTGCGCACTCAACCATCTTACCACTTGCGATTATAGATCCAGTGATATCCAACCGACTCATGAGAGTTCGCACGCTCACAAGCCCACGAAATGCTAGAATTCTGGCATTTCAGCTTTTGCTAATTTGAACTACAAGAGGGTGTTCGATACACACCTGATTTGCAACGAATGCTAACGAGATCTCCCACGATATCTTCCAATCGATTACTAGACACATCAGATCTAAAATACAATGACAATCTCCATAATTCTACTTACCATAATCGGCCATCACCACCTAAGGCCCTTGAAATCTTACCTTTGCTGAAACTAGTGACTAGATCTAGATCTAGTCGTTCCAAAGGTCCAAGCCTCGTATGCTCCTTGCTAGATCACCCACTCCACAACAAGTACATATAAAACCAATTAAAAGAACTGTCTTTACCTATCATCACATTCGACAGCCTCCCTAAAGAGTTTAGGGATTTCGGCTTTTCTTAAATTCAAAAGTAACGAGTAGATCTGAGATGTTGAGTACTTACCACAGGTTTTCCTTAATCAAGGCGATTCTTCTACTCAGATCTGATACAGATCTAGCCCCTAAACACTAGCAGAATTTGAATCTTAGAGATCTAAGGATTCGGCTATATATCCCTAAAAACTATGGTGTTTTCGTCTTTTTAAGTGGTGAAAGAAGATATGATTTGAGACTATGGTTGGAGGGGTGTTTGTAGACAGAGCCTAAGGGTTTGGAGAGTATGAAATTAGGCTACAAGTGAGGAAAAACAAAAGGGGTTCGGCTATAGGCAAATCGGCACAGGAAGCAACCTTTCGGGATTTCGGCTTTTAGTAGTTGATGAGTTTGAGGAGAAAAGAGTGGCAATTTCGGTTTTTGAAGAGAAGAGAACGAAAGATAAGTGAGGAGGAAAGGTGATTTCAGCTAGAGAGGAAAAGAAAAAGAAAGAATGGAAGAGAGGAGAAGAGAAGGAAGAATTCGGCACTTAGGAGATCTCACTTTGCGTTTTTGGCTTTTTGCAACACTGAGAAGAGAATAGAATGAAAGTGAAGGCTCTAGATGGCTAACCCTAATTCGGCAAGATAAAAAGAAAAATAAAGCTTGCCCTAATGGCCATTCAAACCAATGGCCCAACCCCCTAAGGCCTTAGCCGAATGTTATCTAAGCTCTAACACATGCCCGACACATGCATAAAAATAAAAGTACCATCTGCTTACCTTGCAACTTGAACTCTAGCCCTTAAACTCAGTCCACATGCCACTTTTTTAGGAAATTAGTGGCACCACCTTGCCACTTTACCAAGGCCCTCTTTGTGTCTCAACTTACTAACTTTTTCTTAAAGGCCCACTTAACTAAATCCCTTTCACTTGGAAGCCAAAATTGATATTCTGCCGGGTTTTAACTTAGGTTTGGGCCTTCTAAAAGCCCACTAACACCCTTAAACATAATTTCAATAATCAGAACACCAAAATTCCAAAATTTCACCAAAATCATAAAAACCCGAAAAATCCCGAAAATCAGGACGTCATCTAAATTACTCAGGCTGTCTTCCATCCGAACCCAGACTCAAAACCCAATTCTTCTAGGCCTAAATTCAGGGTGTTACAGTTGTCTTCGCCGAGCAAGGCTTCTATGAATCCTTGATTGCTACCCAAGATGGCTGAAGAACACCTCTTTTTCAAGAGAGGAAATCGGCACAAGGGAAAGGGGGAATGGAATGGAAAAAGGAAGAGAAAAAACTTGAGAGAAGAGAAGAGAGAATGAGAGAATGTTGTGGAATGAGGGATGAATGAAATGATCAGCAAGTGGTGGCTTTTATAGCTGATTGTGGCTGTTAAAAATAGCAAATTCCAGTAGCCAAAGAGCCCCCTATGGTCGGCCACACACATGGCAAAGTTGAGAAATTCAACTTTGCTATTTTAAGCATGGGGCAAATCTACATAGCCAAAAATAAAAGTGGGGTTTGAATGCAAATTAGAGGTTTTTCAAGGGCCTTTTGCAAGCATATTTAATCAGCTAAATTGCTGATTTGGGTCAGCCTATGGACGGTTCTGGTCAGCCCAATTAGTGGCTGGTTCGGCTCACTCCATTCGGTTCGACCAGTGCGGTTCAACTAGGCACTTTCTCCATAATTAATTAAAATTAATTTATTTAACCCAAATTAAATAGGGAATAAATTAAAATTAATTTAATTATGAATTAATACACATTTTTAGACCGTCTTGGGCTGGAATTTAGTTCACCTTGATACTCCAAATTGCTTCTTGGTTTTGTTCTTCTCGCAGTGTTCGCCTGGCCATTTTTCGCCCTTTGTGCAATCCTGTCAAAAATAACGAAATTTAATCAAAATTAACTATAAAATTAATTAAAATTCATCATGTTCATACTTTTAACACAATTTAATTATTTTATAATATTTAATTATTTTTCGACAAGAATTTAATCGGAATAGCATGATTTTAAGTCAAAAAGGGCATGAAAAAATATATAAATTTTTGTGTTTCTAGAGGTACATTGGTTAGGCACTTAAGTGGATATTTTGACATGTTTTAAGCATGTTTAATTGTGTTTTGAATAGATTAATTTGCTGGTAATTGAGTTGCTTAATGTCCAAGTAAGCATTTTTTGGTAAACTTAAGTTTTAAGGTACATTTAGGCGCACACGACCTGTGACATGATCTATCACACGGTCGTGTGACACACATGTCCTGGCCACAGGGTTGTGTGTCTTGTTAATTTAAGTGTAGGTTTCACATGGTCTGGCATACAGCCTACGACACGACCGTGTGACCCAAGTTAGTGAGTTACATGAGTACAGACACGGGCTGAAATACAGCCGTGTGACCCCTATTTCTAAATTTTTTTTAAAATTTTCCCTAAAACCTTTTGAATTGTTTCAAATTAGTCCCTGTTTATTTTCTGATTATTTTTAGGGTCTTGTAAACTCGTATTAAGAACTGTAAGAGTATTTTTATGCTAATTTTAAATGAAATAGCCTACCTTAACTAGGTGAAGGAGGTCATTCTGCTAATATCGTCGAATGTAGATAGCCAGAGTATAACCTAATATTTTGATGCTAATAATTGCAATAGTCTTATTAGATATCGAACTTCTAGCTTTCAAGAGAGGATAAATAGTGATCAAAATGTAAATAGTGAAAGACTATGTTTAACATTGCATAGTATATCACATTACTTCATTGTATAATATAATAATATGAAAGTATTAGATTAGCATGTTCTGCGCTCTGTATAATATTAATGTTAATAATTAGCTTGCACCTTTGATTATATTGAAATTAAATGTTCTGATTGTTTACCTGTGACCTTAATTCGACGATGGAAGTGGGTTAGAGATGTTACAAATTTTACAAGAGAGATCAAAATCCATCAAAGTTTCCATTAGAATTCATCCACATACATACTTAGTTTAAACCTGTAATAGCCCGCCAGGCATAGATCATACTAATATGTTGTTGGCATATAATTAAGTAAGTTAACGTAGTAATGGAGTGGATTATCAGTTAAAGTGTTGGGTTGGCGTGTTGCGTGAATTTATCAGTATGCCTTTGTTAAGGACACCTTGTTGGAATTTGCCATTCGGCAAACTTTAAGGTTTGGAGACTTTCTTTTATGAGACGATTCGCCAACCCCAGATGTTTTGGGTAAACTTGTTAGTTCGTGGAGTGATAGGATTGCTTTTTGGGGAAACATTAGTTTGGTGAGTATCGTTAGAATTTAGTTGAGACCTAGTTAGAATTGACATTGAGTATTGTAGATGGCAACTTGATATGTTTAGGTAGCCGGATGACTTGTTTAGTTGGTTGCTTACGTGTGCAAGCAATGTTTTACCACTCTGATTAATCGTAGTAGTTGTGTTTGGTAAAAAGGTTAGACTTCAAATCTTGTTAGTCAAGTTTAGCCTCAGTTTTCAAGGGTGATAGTGGGATGTCTGACCTTCCTACTAAGCTTATTTTTTCGCTGTCTGTGCTATATAAGGATGCCTATAGCCAACATGTTTCACCTTTGTTTCTTTGTGGTCTTCCATACATCTCTAAATTTTTTAGTTATCTTTGCTAGAGGAGATAAAAAAAGTTTTCAGAATCTTGTAAAAAGGCCATTGATAAGTACCAGCTGACTGGTAATTACTGGGAAACCCTTAAGATGTTGTCGAGAAAATTTACGTCTTTGCATTAGTACATGCATGATCAAATTTTCAATTTATAAATGGTTTGATAATTATGATTGTTTCTTATTTAGCTCAAGAAGCTAGCGAATGTCCAAGCAATTGAGGTAAAAGACCAATAGAGTAGATTTTATCCTGAAGTTCTTGGTGAGTTCCTTCTTTCTTCCTTTGAGTTATGAAAATTCAATGATATATAGGCTACAAAATATAAGTTGTCCCTATTAAAGATTGATTGACGTGTCTTGCATTAACAAGTGTGTAATAAGTCTATTTTGTATGTGTAAGCATGGCTATGGTCGAGGTAAAAATAACCACCTTATGTATGAGCCCAGTGCTAAACTATTTGATATGTGAAAATATGGAAAAAAAAAAAAAAAAGCTTATTTGTGATGGATCCAGTAAGGCAACTTTATTGCAAACTGGACTAGTAGATCACGGCCCGATCTTACGGAAGAATATGTATTCAATTTAACAAGGAATATGAAAACAAATATAATTAGTTGATATGCGATTCTGGATTCTGAAAATGATCCCAAGGTTGGGTTATAGGTAAACACACATGACTTTAAGAATGCGTATAAATTGGAGGCATGTGTCTTTCAAGGATACTATGTGCATTATTTTAACTAAGTGTCATTATCAATAACTATACTGGTAACTTGGCGTAATGTGTCTTTAAGACTGAGTCTCAAAAATGTCTTTCTTTTTGGGTCGATTATCGATAATCCGATAAACAATATATGTTTACTTGGAACTCACTAAGTTCAATTGAAACTCACTAAGTTCAATTGAACTTACTCTGTTACCTTTCTTTCTCAAGTAATTGATTAGTAGAAGAAGATTCATAGAAAGGGACTGTGCCAAAGCTACGCTTGCAAGTGAGCCACTTGTCTTAAAGTGGAACTGCCCCTGATTATTTACGTGTACGTCAAACTCTATTGATTCGTAGTTTACAAACTTACTTTTTCTATTAAGTGTATTCATCATACATGGCATTGTATGTTTTAAATATTGCCTTAATTAATTCTCATTATTTTCTTTAATGATGCATTATTAAATGAACCAAGAATAATGGTCTTTAACTAAATGGAGAACCCTTACCACTGATTTTTTAAAGATTTAAATTAAACTAAGGGATTTGAGTATATTAGTAATGCCCTGATTCATCGGGCAGTTTTTTGGCTGATTGATATACAACATGTCTTCCTGACAGGCTAAGTGGTGCTATAATTTTTAGGTATCAGAGCCTAAGTTTAGCCGATTCTCAAAAAATCGAAGGTTAAGTCATGCCTCGCAATGCATGATATATCTCTAGTTTAGTCCCTATAGTTTTGGTTTATTTAAGTTTTGTTTTAACTAAGAAATATGTTTGAAAGCTTAAGAGAAGTAGCAGATGAGGAAATTGAGAGATGCGTACCCTCAATGCAAGGATAAAGTACGCAAGGATAAAGTCTTGTAGGTGATTCAAGTGCGACCGAAAATGCTTTCCATGATGCTTTTTTTCACAATGATGTGTCAATGGTTTGACGAATTTATTGGGACAACCCAAGTACCTCAACAACCTTAACAACCTCAGCCTGAAGTGGTATAGCCATTACCTCTTACACCTCCAACACCAACCACTAACTAGTTTAAAGGAGATCCCGTGAGGGAGATTCGTAAGTGTGGTGCTCAAGAATTTCTTATGGATAAGAGTGATGACCTCGCCACAATAGAATAGTGGCTATCTCGCATAAGAAGGATGATTACAAAGCTGAAATGTATGTCGGCAGATAGTCTATTATGCGTTGTTTTTTATTAGAGGGAGAGGCATATCAATGGTAAGAAACATTGATAAGCGTGACCCCGAAAGAATATATAGATTGAGAGTTCTTTTTAATGAAGTTCAAAGAGAAATATGTGAATTTAATGTATGTCGAGCATATGAAATAGGAGTTTCTGTATCTTAAGTAGAGATGAATATCAATAATGGAATATGAACAAGAATTCGTTAGATTGAGTCATTTTGTGAGGGACATGTTCTAAACCAAAAAGGCCTTCTGTGATAAATTTGAGTGAGGCTTAAGTGATGAAATATGTGCTCTAGTAGCAGCATCAGAAGTCCAGAGTCTAGCAGCCATAACTGTTAAGGCTCAGAAGATGGAAACGATTATTCAAGAAAGAAATAGAGGGCAAGATAGGGAAAGAATAAAGTGGGTTTCTCTAGTCCATCACCCTCGACAAAATTCAAAAAACCGAAAGATAAAAGCTTTTCTGTACCAAGGAAAGATTTTCAACCCTCGAGTTTCCGACGAGAAGAAGGTGGGTGATAAACTACCTCAAAGGTGAGTACTGGTGGATCAAAGATGATGAGAGATCCAGTATGCAAGTGTCGTGGAAGAAATTATCGAGGTGACTGTTAGAAAAAAAAAGGAGCCTATTATTCTTATAGATCATTTGATCATCAGATTAGAGATTGACTTTCAAAGGCTGATACTGTTTCGGAACAATTTGTGCATAGGGCTCAAGGTACTCAGCTGGAGGCAAGATCTGAATAGTTGGAAAGTTAGGATCAATTTAGGGAACTTCAAAAAAGAACTACACCAAGCACACTTCTGAGGTGTCCGCCAGAGCCTATGTGATGAAAGCTAAGGAAGATGTAGACTTATCGGAGGTTTTTTAGGGTAAATTTTCCTTCTTAAGACATGACATTTTTGCATTAGTAAACCCCCGGGTCAACCCTTTCGTTCATTTATTCCAAGTTCGTGGAAGGTAAGAGTCTAGAGGTTGTCCTTTTTGAGACAAATGTGTTGGTAACCAGTCCCCTTGGTCTAAGTACATTAGTTAGTAGAGTAATCAAATATTGTCTGCTAACTTGTGGCAAACACATCTTTTTGGCAGATTTATTACTGCTAATTTTTCATGAGTTCAATGCTATCATTGGGCTAGACTAGTTAACCAGACATAACGTCGTATTAGGGTAATACCGCAAACCCGACTGGAACGAATTAGCCTGAATTCAAAGCGTTGCATTCACCACCTAAGTGACTCTCTAGCTAACAACCACCCAAGACACACCTCGACCTTATAACACCTCAATCTTATCTGATTATTAGTTAATTATTAATGCGGAAGTAAATTATGAGCCAATCTAACCTAAGGGTATTTTCATCATTTTACCACCTATGGTAAAACTAACCCGATTTTAGATCTAAATGTTTACCGACCTTCTTTTAGTCAAAATTATGCAAGTCTAAAATTTCAGCTTAATTTGAGTCCGTTTGCTATGTCTAATTTAAATTTTACTATTAAGGACTAAATTGTAACAAATAAAAACTATCAGGACCTATTCCAAATTACAAATTAAGTGTGTTTCTATCAAATTTTACCCATTACGAGACTACTTCTAAAATTTTACCAAGTTTCCTTATCATCTAGGGCTCTAATTAGACTAATCAATTTTTAGGACTAAATTGTAACTTAAACAAATTAGAATACCAATTTAAAAAGATAAAAATCCAAACCCCCAAAAACCCACACGATCGTGTGCCCAAGACCTTGTGTCATTAAATGCTAGTGTTCGTGTTGTGAAAAACTTTTTGGTAGATCGCTGATAATACTAGTTTCTACATGCCCATGTCACTTACCCACATGCCCGTGTGCAACCCCTCATATGCCTGTGTGGACAGGCACACGCCCGTGTGAAAACCACTGCACCTATTTTTGTGAAAAACTTGTTTTAAAACCTAATTTTGCATATTTTAATGGCCAATTAGACCCGATTTAACTACGATTAATTAACATATATATATACATACACCTTCAATTGAATTTATAGACAATAGTTAAACCTTAATTAAATAGAATTAGGCAATCAATTTCATGCATAACAAACACCGAATAAATCAAACAAGTGGCATACCTTAGTCGCTAGTAAACCACTCCATGAAAGCTTCATTTAAATAATCATTAGTAAAAATTTCATGCTTCACACACCGTGTTATCAATCACTGTGTTATCAAGCAACAAAACATCGCAAATCATTCAATAATTAAACTCAAACATGCCCCAAAATTATTATAAAACCATCCAAATAAAATATCCAATGTCCAAAGTCTAATTACAACCAAAATTAAACTAATTCCCAAGAGTTCCACAATGCCCAACTATAGTTTCTAAATTGCGTAATAAAGTCTCTACCAAGCCTAAATCTCTTGGCCGTGTGAAAACATGATTTTTCACTATTTTTAAGCTACTTTCACCTACTAAATATACCTAATTCATACACAATTCATTTACTTATAAAACTTAATCAAATAACATTATCATACCTTTCAAAACTTAACAAATATTTATTCATACCAAAAAGTTCTTAAAGATATATAAACCACATTTACATTCGAAATATTAAACATTTACAAATGACTAAAACCAAACCTAGTACATGCCACATTTCTAAAAGATAGATTCATTACCAAAATTTGAGCTAAAGCTGGGATTGATTCGGATGCTGAGTCGGACCTTAACTTTACCTAACCTGCGCACGGAAAACAACCGTACGCTGAGTATTGGAATTACTCAGTGGTATTATCATAATTCAAATTACAACAACAACAATATATCATATTATGCACAAATCATACATATAATTATATACCAAACTATTATATTTCCATTGTATCAACTTCCATATTTGATTCAATATTTCATCAATAAAATACAAATGTTCAATTCACATTTCAGACATGTACAATTCACGAACCTTTGGTTCAACCCCCAATCATATATACATATTCAATTCGCATTTCAACAATAACCATTCATTTCAGTAACCAATAGTACAATAATCAATCAAACTAATATAAGTTTCTCATTTCAATTATACACCCTATTAACACTTCGGACTTTAACGGATACTCGGGTTCCAATCCAAACACACCAATACAGCACATTGTGCCTAAACGGTACATAGTACCAGATCAATATACGACACATATAGTGCCTGGAATGACACACTAGGTGCCTGAATACAACCCTAAAATACGACACATAAAGTTCATGATATACGACACATAAAGTGCCTGATCGGCAGAGCCGATAAATTCCGTACTCTTATAAACCTTATGGCATGCCAACTATATCCACTGAGCCCGACTAGTTAATAGGGTATCGGGTTTCTTTTTCCATTTCAGTCAAGTTCACATCAATTGCACTTTGGCCACATTTTCTCACATATTTCACAATTCAATTCAATTTGATTCAATTTCAATCACTTTTCCACTTTCCCATCGATATTTCATCAAATGCACATACATATTCACTTTGATACACATATAATTCATCAATCATATCCAATCACATTCAATCAAATACCACTACTTGTCTCAATTTCAATTCCATGCATATATATATATATATATATATATATATATAATAGAATTAAACACATAACAATAAATAACATGAATTATGATAATACAAACCGATATTTCTCAAGCTACTCCTCGATCACTTTTTCCTTGCCCTCAGTATTCGACGTCTCGGTTTCCTTGTTTACTATGAAAATTAATATAATTACAATTAATTAATAACACACATATTTTATACAAAATATTAACTTTCCATGTAACTTTTGCCTAAATACCAAATTTGTCCTAACCAATTCCATCTTCTTCCTTTTTACAATTCCTTTCATTTCCTTATTCAATTTCCGTCAAAACTTCAATATAACTATCAAATTTCATCATTTTTCCATAATTTCAAATTTCTTTCAATTTAGCCCCTAAAACTCAAAACTTATAACCTAGTTTACAAATTAGTCCTCTTATCAATTCTAATCAATGATTTTATCAATTTAATCTTTAATTTCATCATTTGTTCAACATGAACCTCACTCAAATATCTATCAACTTTCAATATTTCCACACAAATTCAAGAGTACTTTACTCTAGAGCTCCAAAAATATCAAAATTATAAAGAAATGGACTAAATTAACTTACCAAATTAAGCTTGATACTCAAAACCCTAAATTTTCTTTTTTCCTTTCTTTTTCTTCTTTCTTTCTTCTTTCCCTGCTATTTCGTTTGCTTTGTTCTTTGTTTTTCTTCTTCTTTTATTTCTTTATTTTATTACATAATTAACTTAATTAATAATAATAATAAAATATCTATTTTATAACTAATTATATACATACATCTGTATACATACATGTTATTACACATGTAATTCATCGATACCATACACTTGTCACCTTCACAATTAATTAATAAAACATAATAATAATAATAATAATAATAATAATAATAATAATAATAATAATATCTTTTACTTAATTAATAAGTAAATATATATAACATATATTTGTACTAATAATATAAATACACATGTATTTATTTTCTAACATACACATGTCACTAATTTGGTTTAGTTACTAATTTAATCCTTTAACCTTTCTCCATTCTATAATTAAACTTTTATGCTCTATTCAATTTAGTCCTTTCTACTTATTATTTCTAATTAAACTAAATTCACTTAATCAAAATCTAATTCAATTTACGGACTCGTTTTTCCTAAGACGAAGGCCCTAAGACTCGTCTTTCCGGTGCCCGTGAAATTTGGGTCGTTACACAATCAATCACCAATTATCAGCCAAAATAATGAAACATGTCAATTAAGTTTTCCATAAGCATTTTCAATACCAAAAATAATCTATTCATGGCATTCAATCATCAATTGATATAGCAACAATCACACATAAATATATTGGCATTCATTTCTCATGGCTTAATTGGGCGATAATATATCGGATAAACGGATCTCTGAACTCCTACAAATATCAAATACATTCCATCGAGTTGAGCGGGCCGAAGCACGCACTCCCTTATGGCGCCTCAAATAACCCATTGAGTGGAGACTCATGCTCAACACTCCCTTATCTACTCCAAACAAATTAGTCCACCTAGAGTCATATGCTCACAATGTCACAAATAAAGGTAAGTAACCACAAATCTTATGGCATGCCAACTATATCCAATGGATCCACCATGCATGTTGCCAATATATTCAATTGAACATAGCATATAAATTAGTCATTGTTGTGCTCAATTTAATGTGACAAGATGTTAATGTGTAACATGTAACATAGCCATTAATCATCCAATTAAATCAAGTAATTCATTTGCCAATTTCCCATATTCAATTACCAAATGTAACATCAATATATCATGATCAACAATTTTAGTACACATACTTTAAACCATCCTTGAAATTAAACCAATTAATTAGCACTACATCACCCAAAAACTCACCACTTTTTTCCATACAAATTTAATTTATTGCACATTTAATACCAATCTTGCAAAATCAACCATTCAGCCTTAATTAATTAATTGTAATCATTAATTAAGCTTCTAATTAAACATAATTGAGGGTCGATTTACCAAATCGTCCTTAGAAACACTCACCACACGATTTTATTCTACCACAATCAGTGATCAACTAGGCAATTTCAAGCTTCAATTTCGGTTGTCTCGGTCCTCTTCAAAATTTGTAGCTTCAATAGAGGTAAAGTAGACATTACCACCTTTCCAATGCTATATTAAACACAAATTTTAATTAACTATGCTAATTGAAATTCCCTCACAAAGATACCTTACCGGATTTGTAACATCAAGTCAAAAACTCGATTCCTCACAAAATTGATCTCTCCAGCCCTCCTAATCACTTCCAAATATCAATACTAAACCAAATACACATAAACTAGGTATCAATTTCAAAAAAATCCAAAAAATCGGTTCATGAAGATGATGAAATTCAGATTTCTTCAAATTACCTCATAAATCATGTTTAATCTTGATAAATAAGACCAAAAATCTTTTGATAGATCCATTTTGAGTTGGAACATCCATTGATTTGTGGATTTCCTCTTAAAATTTAAGATCCGCTATTAAAGAACCTTAAGCTTTTGAAGAAGATAACATGGATGAAAAATCATATAATTATCACTCAAATCATGCAAAAATGTTTCTAATCAAATGAAATTTATAGCTCTATAATCTGATGTAAATGGTGTGAAAAGTAAGCTAGATGCATTGGTTTTAAAACTGAAACAACCCAGTAGAAATTTAAAAATTGCAGAATTTACCTAATGACCACTCCCACATTTCCCTTACTTTACCAGTTAATCCTTTCCCTTCAAAATTTCAAATTTTAAGGTTTATTTTCCATTTAATTACTCTAAATTTTCCCTTGTTTTACAAGTAAACCCAATTTAATTAATATTTAAATTTAACTCAAATTAACCCCCAATAAAAATTATTTTAAAATTCTTTTTCGACCCAAATTAATTATTTTTACTAATAATTATTTAATTACTTTAAAATTAATTTTATAAAATATTTTTATTTTTTTGGATTATTTTTAATCAATTTTAGATGAAATTAACCTCTTAAATTAAATTAAAAATTACTATAAACATTATAAATTCCTAGTTTCACACTTAGAACCCAAAAAATATACTCGAAACTACTAGACCTAGTTTAGGGATATTACAATTATACTTTCGAGCCAGAAGCATATGTCTTTTAACTGCGGAAGGAAAATAAGTGTGATTGCCTAGCGTGCAGACTAGTTTGGCAGGTAGCTCAATTTCAACGGTACTTGTCAGAAAGCTTATACTTAAGGGCGTAAACACATACCTGATGTATATTATGGATTTGACTGAGGTGAGGAAGGACGTTAGCCAAGTACCAATCCTTAAGGAGTTTTTTGATGTGTTTCTAGAGGAACTCTCAAGCATGTCGCCAGATCGAGAGGTAGTGTTCTCGATTGAAGTAACACATAATACTATGCCCATATCTTGGGTCCCATACAGGATGACGCCATTGGAGTTAAAGAAACTGAGGAAGCAGCTACAAGATCTCTTGGATAAAGGATTTATTAGACTAAGTGTTTCACCTTGGGCATGCCAATCTTGTTCGTGAAAAAGAAGAATAAGACTATCTGTTTATGCATTAATTACTGCCAACTGAACAAGGTGATTGTAAAGAATAAGTATCCGCTACCTCGGATAGAAGATTTATTCAATCAACTATGTGGAGCTACTGTCGGATAGAAGATTTGTGATAAGAAACATGTGTTGATGATGAAGAACACCCCTAACGATAGCCTTGAGACGGTTAAGTTATAAGGAAACAATAGTTAAAGCTTAACTGAATATGAACTAAATAGTTAAGAACTAAACCAAAGGAAAGCATTTGATTAGTTTATTAGATTTCGCAAGATTTGGATAAGACTACCAATTCACTAATGTGACGTTTGCTGAGTTCCAATAAAGTCAAGGGACAAGTTAAAGCATATAAGACAAGAAAGATATCTTATCTCTCTCTCCTCAAGAGAGCAAAACCAAGGGAAGATAGGAAAGCTCCACTAGGTTAAACATAAAGCCTGATGAATGATAAGTCCTATAGTCTATAGGAAAGTAAAACGTTATCTGCCCCACTAATACTTTTTGACGTATATATGGGCACATAGTCTATAAGGAAATTTGACGTAAGATGCCCAGTAAGCACATAGTGGACTCAGGTAATAGGTTTGCTGCCAAGAGAGTGCGATGTGCCCAGTGTAACTAGTTAAACTATCAGCTACGCCTTAACGAAGGATGGGTTGAGACCCAATAGTATGTTATGTATACATACATGTTACTTTTACAGTTTTCGTGCATTTACATGGTAAATCATAATGATTAAGATGCATGTCAAACATCTAACGAGATAAAGAAAAATATCTAGCTGATCGGGTAAGTGATAGGCTTTATTCACTTACTTAGGAAGTATTCTCTACCTATATAAGGAATAGATGAGGGGAAAAAAATCCCCTCATCCTTTAGGATGGGCCTAGAACGTGGGTTAAACCCTAGGATGCCCTTGATAAGGTAAGATTTGTGACGTTGCATGTTATACTACTAAAGAGCATATCTATTTAGCTTGCTAAAGCAAGTATGGTGGGGTTTTGCTATGTGATTTTGATGTTTAAAGTTAAAACGAAGTGTGTTGAAAAAATAGATCTTGACAAGTTTCTTGTGGTTTAATGTTTAGGGGCTGCTGATCTACTCGATAGAAGCTCAGGTCTAACGTTGAAGCAGATAAATGTGAGGCTCCTGTGAAGCTTTTATAAGGTTTTTGTGAGTCTCTAACATTGATTCTTACATGTATGTACCTATATCTATTTGCTCATTTATTCTATTCTAAATGACTAGTCTGTGAAATGAAACAAGCTTGATACGCTGATTCTGTGAAAACTGTGATGCTTGGATAAAAATATGTCGATATTGTAAAAAGACAAATGTCTGATGAATTTGTATGCAATGTTTATGTAGAGATGCGCCCCTAATATGAGAATAAAGTATGAGTTGGATATATGATTCTCTTCTGAAGGAAAATGTATGCATGCATGAATGTCTGTGAAAGTATGTTTCTGTTTGTCATGACTAAGTCTCTGCATAAGGTTCAAGTATATGAGTTACATGTCTAACAATGTAAATGCATTACTGTGAAGAAGTTTGAAAAAATAAGTCTGTTAAGTGTGAGTCTACATAAAGAGTTTGCTTACGTGTGAGTCTATCGGGACAGTAAGCACGAACTCTGATATGGAAAGACCATGGCTATGACAAGAAGACCATATAATGTAAGACCTAGTCTGGGACTATGGCATCATATGGGGATACGAAGACCACATAGTGTAAGACCTAATCTAGGACTATGGCCTCATGTGGAGAAAAAGATAAAGGACGATTGGGCAACTACCAAGCAATGAAGGGCAAACCTCAAGATGTTGAGTTTAAGCAAATCTCTGTCGTTAAAAAATGCCATTTACTGAAATGTGGAAGCCTTTGTGGTTGTTCTATAATATATGTGAGCCTTAGCGGCAGAATATGTTACATGAGAGCCTTAATGGTGGAACCTGTTAAATGTGGAAGCCTTTGTGGTTGTTCTTTATTACATGTGAGCCTTTGTGGCAAAATCGTCAAAGTGAAGCCTTGTGGCTGATTTTGATATGAGAAGAGCCTTTAAGGTTGATTCTGTTAAATGTGTTTTTGTGGCGAAGCCTATTATATGAGGACATGTTCGTGGCTATCAAATGTTATGTGGAGGCCTTTGTGACTATCTATCTGTATGGACGCCTCTATGGCTATCTTGTGTAGGTGTTTAAATACCCTTACGGCTATCTAATGTGAGTAGGCGCCCTTGTGGCTATCTATCTATTGTACAAGGATGCCTCTATAGTTATCTATGACAATGGAGGAATATGCCTTATTGGCTCAGTCTGTAGAATTGGCCTTAGTGATAATGTTTTGAAGACAACGCTGATTGGGCAAACTGTAATTGAAAGTGCAACCAATGAACTTAAGATGATGAAAGACTAGCAAGGAATGTCTTATTCTGAGAAGAGGATGAAGTTTACCTTATCCGCCAGAATAAAAGGTGAATTAGAAAGTACATCCTGAGCTCAAGCCCACAAGTAAGTCAAACATTTGAGACTAAGGTAAGAACACTTACAGAGTACGAAAGAGGATACGATAAGTGAAGGTTTAATATACGTAACACTAATTCTAGCAAGTACCCGCCTAAGAAGAGAGGGTAGTGCAATGCACTAAGCTTAATAGGAAAAAATAAATAATTGCGTGAAAATTACCTCACTAAGTTCTTGTGAACTTGCTATGAATGTATTTGACTTCAAGAATATAAAGAAGAGTGTGTAAGGATACGACGCCAAGACTACACTAGGAATCGGTGGTCCTTGCTGATATGCATATAGAGGAAGAATGAAAGAAAAATGAAAGCATGAAGAGAAAACTATATGAAAAGCTTTGGATTGTTGAAATCGATTAAGTTAAACATAAAGCCTTTGGGCGAAGTTGAATTTTATGCGTAGTACCTTGTTTGTATACTTGACAATATTAAGGCAAAAACAATAGTTGTATTATACAAAATGTAAAGACGAACACATGTTGCACATAGAGTAATTTCAATAATATACACGAGGTATTTTAGGAAAAAAAGATTAAATAAATTATATTAGACATTTTTAGCATAGTTATTGGCGGGTGGAAAAAGTCTAGGTTACATCTATTTTAGGAAGTAACACCTAATACTTGGATCCGATCGATCAG
Source organism: Gossypium stocksii (assembly GCA_020496765.1). Classification (NCBI taxonomy): domain Eukaryota; kingdom Viridiplantae; phylum Streptophyta; class Magnoliopsida; order Malvales; family Malvaceae; genus Gossypium; species Gossypium stocksii. The sequence goes on from CM035623.1 coordinate 85,877,041, forward strand.
GTCAGGTGGAAGGTGTTACATAGTCCCTCTAGTTTTACATTTCTTGCAATTTAGTCCTTAGAGTAGAATATTTAACTTTCTTACAAACTCATCTGTTTTATGAATTGTGGTACTATAAAATTGTATTAGAAGCCGCTTAGACTCTATTATGTATGTTAGTTTTTGCTCAGTCGTCTCTTCCTTTGGGTTCAACCCCTTGGAATACTTTGTGTTCTATCGAAACTATAAATATTACAACTGACACTGTACACTTGCAGTAAAATCGGGCTTTCAAAATAGTTATATAAATTCATTATTTTAATGCATATATGTACATCCTATCAAGTTGTTAGGATTTATAGATACGACCTTATTTTTTGTTTGTTTTTATTTTGTTTTCAGGGTTAATTAATTTTCTTCAATTAATTAATTTTCTTCAATCTCTCGTGCTTGTAGGAATGTTGTATGACTCAAATCGGTAATGAGATCTTATCATTTGAGTTATTAAACACAACTACAACATGTGGTAATTAAGTTACAATAGTATCTAAATTAAAACCCTATTCTATAACACTCTTAGCCTATCTCTGTCATCGGATTAGGGTTACAAAGCATTACCGTACTATTCAAAAAATATTTAACCTTAATACATCTCAATACAATAATTAAACATTACTTAAGTAAATCACATTAAAATACAATCGAGGCCCTAAAAATAGTTTAGAAGTAGTTTGGGACTGATTTGAAACAAAATAGAAGACTTGGGAAAAAGTTGGAAAACAGGGGCCACACGGCTGCGTGGCCAAGTAATGTGACATAGCCCAGGTCGTGTAACATTCGAACAAAGGGATACACAACCGTGTCCCAGCCTGTTTCCTCACTCGTGTAACTTACTGAGCAGGGTTACATGGCTATGTCGCAGGTCTTGTAACTCTTTGAGTTGCCACACACAGCCGTGTGCCAGACCTTGTAACTCACTAACTTGAAAGACTAAGAAAATTTCAAATGACACACGGTTGTGTCGCCAGGCCGTGTGACAGCTCGTGTCCCAGGCCCTATGATACATAATTTGACCCTAAATTCAAGCCATTTCAAGTCAAATTCATACCTAACCATTCATACTATGTAACAACCCAATTTTTGATAAAATTGGAATAATGGTTTCAGGACCATAGATCCAAGTCCGGAAAGAAAAATTATTTTAGTAGTATTTTATGATCTACAGTATGAAAATAATGTTGTGTGAAATTTTCAGAAAAATTTATCGGTTACATGCTTAAATTGATAAAGGACCAAATTGCACAAAGTGCAAAAGTTGAGTTCTAATAGCTAAAGGGATTAAATAGCTATATAACTTTAAATTGGAGGTCCTTATACTGTAATTAAACCATTAATGAAAAGTTAGTATGGAAAATTAGAAAAAGGCTAAGGACTAAATTGGAAAGTGATAAAATTAAAGGATGATAAATAATTAAATAGAAATAAAAATCATTTGATATCATCTTCTTCCCCAAATATTCCATGGAAACCCTAGGAAAGAGAAAGCAAGCTTTCTTGGCCAAATTAGGTAAGTATTCAAGTCTCGTTTTTAGTAATTTCTATATTTTGCTATCGGGATAATCTAATCTATCTATTTGGGGGACTAATTTAAAAATTTATCAAAGTATAGAAGTTATGCCATGGATGAATATGCTGAAAATTTGAAATTTATGGTAGAATATGAAAGGTTGTTGGTAGATAAACAACTTTTACAAAGTGAATTTTGAGAAAAACTTGATTTAGGCACCAAATTGTAAAAATGAGAAATCCATGGAAAAATTCTTATTTTTATGAAATGTATGGCCTGTAAATATTACATGAAAAATTCGGTTAGGCTAGGAACAAGGATTAAATTGCATGAATTTCATTTTCTAAGCCTAGGGACGAAATTGTCATTAATTAAAGTTTAGGGGCATAAATGGTAATTTTGGCTAAGTTGTAAATTAGACTGAATTGAGTTTAAATAGTATTAAATTGATGTTAAATTTACTCATATAGATCCGGATAGACCAAATTTGGAGTTAGAACTAGGGAAAGAGGAAAATGTTATATTAGTAGATTTTACATACACGAATATTTGTTGAGGAAAGTTCATGTAACTAAATTGTATATATTTATATGTTTGAATTAAATGTTGTGTTTGTTAATTGTATAAATGGCATAAATATGTGAAATGATCACATATTCGTTAAAGCCCGATAAATGAAAGTGCCTGAAATAAATGATAATGACGATAAATGATAAATGATAAAAATGTTATTTTTATGTTTGAGTTGAATGTGAACATTTGAATTGCATAAATGCATAAATATATGAGATTGATCACATACTTGACAATTGTTTGATAAATGTCAAATTCTGTTTGAACAAATGAAAAATCGGTGGATATGTGATTTCCCAAAATGAATGAGGTCCTGCATTTGTTGCTGACGAGATTTAGCTCGGACGAGTAATCCTATTGACCTCATTACAGATAGGATTTTGCCCGGACGGGTAACCCTAATTAAGCTTTTCTGAGCATATGTTACAAAAAGGATTTAGCCTGGACTGGTAATCCTGTAATATGTTATGTGGCTTGAGAGTATGTTTCCTGATTAAGTGCCTAAATGGGTACTCCTGAATATGAATTGACAGATTTACTAATTTGTACACTTTGTGTGTACTACATGAGTATTCATCAATATTTTCAATAATTCAACGAATAAAATCCTGACATGAAAAGATATAGGTTTTTATATGTATCTGCTTGAAGTAAATGATGTTTTATGAAATATGGAAGTGTGAAATTATGATATATGAACATGGAAATTTGTTTGATGAATATATTCATCTATGATTTTAAATTTGTACACCTAGAGTGCACTACCTATGTATCCATTAATATTTCGAATAAATTCAACGGGTAAAAATCCAGACATGAGAAGGTATGAACTATAAAATGAGTTTTTACATGTATCTGCCTGAAATACATGAAAATGATGATATATGTTAATTGATACCTGGAAATATGAGATGATGATATTTTTACATGGAATTTATTTGATGAATATGTTCATCATTGATTATAGATTTGTACACTTTGAATGTACTACTCGTGTGGCATTGATATTTTGAATTATATGAGTAAAGTTCTAACATGAAATAATCTAAACTCGAGATGAATTGTTATGAAAATATACTTTTAATATAAAGACATGATTTATACATGTTAAATGAATATGTGATGTGGAAAGCATATGTGTCTGGAAACCTAATTATTATTGAGCTCATATATGTTTCTTGGTGTTATTATAGAAATGTATTACTAACAAGGGCAATGAGGATATGTGTAGGGCTTGAGATCAAATTGGTTGAATATGCCTTACATGTTTATCTTGAAATAGAATAAATGGTAAGTTAAGTACCATGTTATATGAACTTACTAAGCATTATATGCTTACTTAGTTTTATTTCCCTGTTTTATAGTAAATTGGAAGCTCGTTGGATTGGAAGCTTGGCGAAGATTGCTCACACTATCCATCAACTTATTTTGGTACATACGGTAAATTAGTTATGGTTATAATGGCATGTATAAGTTAATTGGCCATATCGGCTCGTAAATGGTTGATTGTAATCTAGCCATTTGTAATGGCTAGTAAAGATTTGTTTTGGTAAAATTATAATGTTATATCATGATGAATATCTATGTGTTAGTGTGGTTGATTAAATTATATTATCATGTATATTCACAAAAGGACAAGATTATAAACATGAATGCATGTAATGATGTAGCAAGTTAGGTGTTAAAATTTAAACATGAATGCATGTAATGATGTAGCAAGTTAGGTGTTAAAATTTACTTGATTATGATGCTTGAATTGGTTGGTTGATATTTATAAGTAATGGTGCAGGAAATGGATGAAAATGGGTGAGAAATAAGGCTTGTAGATAACCTTATTTTGTCCACACAGGTAGACTCACGGGCGTGTGTCTTAACCATGTGTGACACACGGTCTGTTACATGGGCATGTAGCCTGGCCGTGTGTCTCCTGCATCCTAAAATTTAGAAACATAATGCCCTAAAATGATCACACGGGTAGAGACACGAGCGTGTGTCTCAGCCGTATGAGGTACACGGTCTACAATATGGGCGTGCGATACGACGTGTAAAACCTGCAGCTAATTTTCGAAAAATAATTAACCACACGTGTAACAGCCCGAATTAAGGATAAGTAAGAATAGTGGTTTCGGGACCACGAATCCGAAGTAGAAAAATCTATTGCAATAAAGTTTAAAGGTTTATAGTATGATTGAAAGCATATGTGAAAGTTTCGTTACGAAATCTTATCGATAGAGGGTCCAATTTGATTGCTATGACTAAATTGCAAAAAGTGTAAGATATGTGTTCTAGAAGCATTGGGTTCTTAATTGGAACAAAATTATAAATTAGAGATCCTTATTTAGCAATTAGACCATTATATATCATGATGGACAAAAATGGCCATGGAAGGGTAAAATTTCAAAGAAAGGCTTTAAGGGTATTTTGGTTATTTGGTTAATAAAAGAATAAAAAGGGAAAATAAGTCAAAAGCTGTGTCCATCTTCATCACACAGAGCCGAAATTCTCAAGGACACCAGAACTAGGGTTCCTGTTCAAAAATTTACCCATGTGTGACATGCATGTATTTTGATGTTTAATGGAAGAATATGAAAGTTTGATGTGTGTTTAACAACTTTTACTAAGTGATTTTTGATGAAATTACATAAAATGACCTTTTTGTAAAAGTTATAAAAATGTGTGTAGGAAGTCTGATTAAATGAAAATATGTGTTAGTATGAGTATGAAAATAGTTCAGCTAAGCTTGGGTAACAAAGAAAATGAGTACATTTCATTTTACGAGCTTAGGGACTAAAGTGTAAATAAGTAAAAGTTAGAGGCAAAAATGTAAATTTACCTTAATATGATTTTGGAGTCAAATTGAATAATGTGAGTAATAAATGAGCTAAATGTGTCATTATAGATCAAGAAAGACGAGGAATTGACCTAGATCGGGGAAAGGGCAAAGTTGTAGACTAAGCCGCAAAATTTGCTATTTTTGTACCGATGTAAGTTTGTATGTAAATAATGCATCATTTTATTGCGTTTTGATGTTTTAATGTTGTATAAAATCTATGAATGATATTATGTGATATAATTGACGAAGTTTCGATAAGTGATAAATGTGAACAGAAAATCCCTGTTGAACCCTAGAAATAGAATAGGATACGAGTGTCATGTCACTAGGAACCTATGTGTGATTACGTGCTTATGTGATTTCGTGTGCTGGTCTTGTGTGTCTACCAGTGGCTAGGTAATCCTACATATGTTGCGGGTACCTGTCATTTTGTGAGAGCAGCACTGAGTAGCAACGTCTCGACCTTCCGCTTGTGTGAGCAGACCCGTGACTAGCTCGAGAATGAGCATATATGTGAAATATGATAAGTGGTAGCTTCGGCTACATATATGTGGCACTTATGTGCAAACTATTCGTGTATCCATTAGTATTCCAAGTGTTCAACGGGAAAATAACAAAAAATGTGAAAATATGTGTTTGTATAATGTTGTGGTACAGGTGTGTACGAGCAATTCGTAGTATGAACGTTATAAGTTAGGATACCGTGGTAAGTTGTGTTTGAGTAAGTTTATCATATGAGAGCTAAATGGTAAATGTGTTAACTCTCATTATATGAATTTGCATGGTTAAGATGCTACTTATTTGCATATAAACTTACTAAGCTATATAGCTTACCCCTCATTTCTTTTCCTTTGTTTTATAGTGTCACTAAGCTAGTTCGGGATTGGAACTTGTCGGAAGCTTGCATCACACTATCAGAATCGTTATTTTGGGTATTTATACTTGTGATATTTTTTTGAAAGTGTGGCATGTATAGGGACTTGGTCATTTTGTTAAGTGCCATCTTTGATTTGGCCAAGAATGTTGGCCTAATTTAGTTGAAAGTTCATTTTGTATAAGGCCATCTGAAATTGGAAAATATTGATTATTGGGATGATCATGTAATGATGTCTATCATGAATGTGGTTGTATGCATGATTGAGTTGATAATTGTGTAATGTTCATGCATGGTGATTGTGGTATGTGGATGATGAGTGGATGCCTTGATTGTGGAGGTTTAAGTGCTTAATTTATGTCATGTTAAGTGTTGTTGGATGGGCATATATGTTTTTGTGTTTCAGGGTGGCAATTGGCTTGGTAAATAGTATATATATTGTCCACACGGGTAGACACACGGGCGTGTGCCTAGACCGTGTGTAACACACGATCAGCCCTATAGGCGTGTTGATAGGTCGTGTGTCCCCTGCACCTTAGTTTTGAGAAACAGAATGTTTAGTAGTAAACACACGAGCAGAGACATGGCCATGTGTCTCAGCCGTGTGAAGGACACGGCCATAGGACATGGGCGTGTGCCCAGGCTGTGTAAAGTCTGCATCTTAAATGCGAAAATTAAATTCGCCACAGACTTAGCACACAGGCATGTGACTTGGCCGTATGACCCTAAATGGTTGATGACATCATAAATAGAGAGTTACACGGGTTGAGGACATGGGCGTGTCCCGAGCCAAACGGGCGTGTATGACCACATGGCCTGCCCACACGGGCGTGTGACTCTCCAAAACATGAAATTTTAGTGTTGAAAAAGTTTAGAAAGTTCTCGGTTCAGTCCCGAACCACTCATAATGTATGTTTTGGGCCTCGTAGGCCCTAATAGGGACGTTATGATTATAAATGAAAATTTTTAAATTTGACACAAATTTTATGACTCAGTTTTGTATGTTCACGTGTGTTCAAGTCCGGTAATGCCTCGTATCCTATTCCGGCAACAGATACGGGTAAGGGGTGTTACAACACAGCCTAGCACACGGGCGTGTGACTTGGCCGTGTGACTTCAATTTCTTCATGAGTTACAAGTCAGAGAGTTAACGGGTTAAGGACATGGGTGTGTGAAACCACATGGTCTGACCACACGGGCATGTCCCTTACCACTCGGGCGTGTAACTCCTTTATATAAGAAAAATTTTAGAATTTTGCGAAAAATTTCCTAAGATCCCAAATTAGTCCCGAATTGATTCTAATGTATGTGTTGGGCCTCGAGAGTCCATTAAGGGACGTTTTGAAAAATTTCAAGAAAAGAATAATAATCAACTTGAGTTATCTGTAAATGTTCCATAAACCCTCATAATGCCTCATAACCCTATTCTGGCGACGGATACGGGTTATGGGTGTTACATACTATTTGGACATATTTACAAGCATAAACACCAAATCATTAAACCTATCCTACAAACATCAAAGTGACCATTTATAACATCTAATTCCATCACAAAATATTATAGTACTACAAGACTCTTCTTATTACATTTCAGTTTTAACCAACATCAAAACAAGTACAAAAATGACTACCAAGGTATAGATGATAGTGTGTAAGCTTCCAAATTGATCCAATCGATGCTTCAATTCCAAGAATCCTACAAAATCAAATTTAAACAAGTAAGCACAAAAAAGCTTAGTAAGTTCGATAAGTCAACTCATTTACTATCAATTACCAAATTTCCAAGGGACGTTAACATTTACTACACAGGCTCAAAGCCTACTAAGCACTAAGCCTGATTAACACCGGCATCAAGCCTACTAGGCATTAAGCCTGAATAACACCGACACTAAGCCTGCTAGGACTAAGCCTGAATAACACCAGTACTAAACCTACTAGGCACTAAGCCAGAATAACACCAGCACTAAGCCTGAATAATACCCCATTTGAATATACATTACGATTTAACATTTAAGTAACAATACAAAATATAACTAAAAGATTAAATCATTAACAAGGAATTAAATATAACTATGCATATATATAAAACAAACTTACAGAACTAGTTTGTAGTAATCACAAAAGCACAGGAATTACTCCAAAATATTTTCTTTTCCATGATCGCCAACACACCCATGATCTAAAAAAAAGTTTCATTCAATTAAATACTTCTAGAATTTAATTTAATCCATAATTCATATTTATATAAAATTACAAAATTACCCCTAACATTTTAATTTTTCATAATTTAATCCTTAAGCTCATAACTTGAAATTTAACCATTTTAACGAAAATCTAATTTACTCAATGTTACAAGGGACCTTGAAACAACCCATTATTTCCAACATTTCACAATAAAACCCATGGATCTATACTTTTAACAATTTAATCATTATTTCAAAATTTATCAAAAATCATTTAACAAACCATGTTTGTTTAACAACCAAGATTACTAATCTATCAAATAACTTCAAAACACATTCAAAAAAATCCATGGCAAGTCCCTCAATCTTTAATAGTTTTGCAAATTAACCATCGGGCTAACTAGATTAAGCTAAAACGATATCAAAAATATAAAAATCATTAAAAACGGGTTGAAACACATATACCATGCACTAAAATAAGCTTAGCCGAACCAAGAACTCATAAATGGAGTTCTCCTCCTCTTTGCAATCGATTAAAAACCAAAATAAAAAGATGAAACATGTTTTCTTTTGTTTTGTTTTCATTTACTTGCTAAATTACCATTTTAACCTTGGTTATTAAATTAAAAACTAACTAAATCTTACCCATAAATGTCCAATAACATTAAGAATGGCATATTTACTATTTTAGTCCTAGTTTAAGGTTTCATAGCCATTTGACCACTTTAACTAATAGAACTCAACTTTTACACCTTCTACGATTTTGTCCTTTTTACTTAATTAACCACTTAAACATCAAAATTTTTTAACGAAACTTTAATACGACCTTAATATAATCTTGTAGACATTAAATAAATATTAAAATAATAAATCACTCATCAGAATCGTGGTCTTGAAACCACCGTTTCTGACACCACTAAAAATGAGTTGTTACATATTCCATTATAAATACCCCAAGGTAGGGACTTTTGTGTGACCATTTATTCCTTGAATACACTGCCAAACTTGCTTTGTATGCATAATAATCCAATATGCCACTTCTTGGCGTAATCCTAGAATTGTCCATCCTAGCGCAAACCCATATCAACTTACTTGTAATGTAACACACACAGATAAGTTCATAAGAACTTAGTGAGGAAAACACCATTTACCTGAGTCATATTTGCACATGGAAGTAGTAATTTATATAGACGATCTCATCGTTCTAAACCTTTAACTTTATCTCTGACGAATACTTCCTCAAGTTTTATTTTGTTATACTTGTCCAATGCTATACCTTACTCTTCAACCATTTCCTTTTCTTAACAAATGTATTCCATGTGTCACTTAAATCCTTCAATCTTTGAGTTATCACCTCATCATGATTCTAGAAGATACACATACGTAGATCACAGGTACTTCCTTTGATCATACAAATTCATGCCCCTAGTCAGAATACATTTTCAATGCTAACACATTACATTTATATTTCTCTTAGATGCATTATTTCCAACTGAGTCTTAGTCTTATATAATATTTTATCATGTAGTCCTCAGATACACTATGTACTTACTAACTCCAATAATTATGTTTAAGAGCCATATAAAATGCGCCACTAGGAAAATTTATTAGAATACACCATAGAGGCCTTATCATGACATGCCACAAAGAACATCCCTCAAACTCTTCACTAAGAGTCCTATTAAGACACACCACAGGGTAGTTCATCCAGAGTATGCCATAAAGGCTATCCTTGCAAGCTTCGCCATAGAAGCTATCCCTTCATAATTCGCCATAGAGGCTATCCCTTTATAATTCGCCATAAAGTATTTTCTTTCATGATTCGCCACAAAGGTTTTTCTTTCATGATTCGCCACAAAGACTTTTGTTTCATATTTTGCCACAAAAGTTTTTCTTTCATGATTGGCCACAAAAGTTTTCCTTTTGTATTTCACCACAAAGGTTTTCTTTTCGTATTTCGTCAGAAAGGTTTTCCTTTTGTATTTCACCACAAAGGCTTTTCTTTCATGATTCACCACAAAGGCTTTTCTTTCATGATTCACCACAAAGGCTTTTCTTTCTTGACGTGTTTACTATATCGATTTGCCTAAAATCATGTTATGTGATGTTTGCCCATTGTCGTATTGGAACACGCAGAGAACCCTATTAGATAATCACTATCGTTTGGTTCCTTTCAAAAGGTGTTTTAGCCATTGACTTTTCCTTTTAGATTTCATGTTTAAAGTCCCGATGGACCCCTTTAGACAATATCGCAGAGACAGACTCTAACTCTTAATATAACATACTACATAGCATACCTGAGACACACATACACGATCATACTTCTCATCATATTACTTGAACACATCAGATCTATTCCAAATGTATCTATCATCCTTAACAAATAAACACACAATTATAGATATCCTTAAATAATCTCTTATATAGTCACATACATATCATATTATAGCTTTCAATATTTCGACATCACCATTTTAACTATTTTTCTATAGATCTTCTTGTAAATATAGTACACAAACAAGAGTCAGCATAAAGACTCACCTAACAACCATAGATAGTAGCTTAAATCCAGATTCAACAAGGAATTGCAACAACCACTACTTATAAAATAGAAAAACAGTATTAGAACTCATTTGTAACATTTACCATCATCACCAATCTAGATATTCCTTATATAAAGCCTTACTTCTTCATCTTACTATTCATGCACTTCTTTAGACTTAATCTTTCATAACTTTAACGTACAAAGTCACAATACTTACCTTGATATGGAGTAGTCACTAACAAAAATCTCGATTTGTAACTCTAACATAGACAGAATGTAATACTTTAGGTTTTTCTTAAGATTTAAATAGCACTGCTTCTTGGAGAAAAAAGAAGAAAATTCCCACTTTCTTTAACCTGATTATCCATTAATATAATCTAAGTCCTTATTAGAACTTGATAAGTGTCACATTCCTACTGAATTATCATTTCCAAAGGTTTACCACTTTTAGAGAAACCTAATTGAGTGCCCTTTTATTCTAACTATCCAGACATATGTTCAGTTGGTTTTTAACCATATTACTTTGCAACTCAACTTGCACAGTGCTACAAAAAAAAAAGGGGCACATATCCCTTTTATTGGGCATGAGCTCAAACCATAAAACCTTTTTATTTATCTGATGCCCTACTTCAATCAACATAGGAATTCTGATATTAAACTACCATTAACTTACACACATAAGGGATACACCCACTCTGTAAGCCAAAAGATGTTCATGGACGGATACCACTCCACCAATTAAACTATTTCATGGGGTGTTATATGTTTTGCCTCTGGTAGGGCAATTTTATTGCTAACTAAACAGGCAAATCACTGTGAAAATAGAGATTTATTGTGTAGCCTCCGGTATAGCAAGTATATTGCTAATCGGACTAATAGATCACAAAATAAATCTATGAAAAGTCCATGGCTATGACATCATATGATAATACAGTAAGAGGGCGCGAATGCATAAGACCATTTGGGAGAAGTCCTATGGCATCTATAAAGATGGTCCGCCAAGACAGTAAACACGAATTTTTGAAAAGCCTTTGTGGTGAATTCTCTAAAAAGCCTTTGTGGCGAATTATTTGAAAATACATTGTGGCGAATTATTTGAAAATACATTGTGGCAAATTCTCTAGAAAGCCTCTATGGTGAATTCTCGGTAAAGCTTGTGCAGCTAATTCTCTAGAAAATTCATATAGTGAATTATGCAATGACTAAGTGGTGAGGTGTTATTTGCCTTGAGTGAGATCTGGGTACGCCTGTGAGACATTTTCTAATAGTATTCTTGATAGCGTAACCAATTGATGAATTTGCCTTAGTGATCTTGTAACACCCAGCTTGACAGGTCTTAAGTTTGATGGGTAAGCCAAAAAGAACTCTTATTGGTGCAATCCTGTTCACTCAATAGATACTCTTGGTGAGTACATTGGGCTCATAATCAATATTAGAGTACTAGGTAAAGATGTTTATATGGACAAATGGTGATGCAATGAAGAAGAGAACTGGTAAGAATATTAGGGCTTTTGGATGACGAGTATCACTAAAGGTATAGTACACTAAGTTTACCTAGTTGTTGAGCTAGTTAGGAAGTGATGTATTAAATATATATAATAAAAAAAGATGAATTCTTGCATACGTTACCTTATAGTTGTAAACCATTTATAAGGCACATTAAAAAGGATTGTGACACGTGTGTGGTTCTCTTATAAGGATGTGAGATTTTTTTATAAAAGCTTAAGAATTAAGGGAGTTATCTTCTTCCTTCTATTTGAGAACACCACTGCTGATTTGCTTTGGAGTTGATCAGGGACCTTTATTTTTAAGCTAAAACTAACGATTGAAGTTCATGTAGAAGGTTGTTTCATACTCTGGGTAAGTATTATGGACTTGTATGTTAACTTTTAAATGAGTAAGTCTATTCTTCTAAACGAGTAAGTCTATTTTATTTGCGTAAATAGTAAGAAGAGGAAGTAAGATGTTACATAGAGGTTATTTGGGTTCCAGATGTTGATAAATGTCATATGAATGAGTTTTAACGGTATCCCTATGTTTTATAAGCATTGGTTGTTTAGATTTCTCGATGGATGTTTGGACCTAGGAATCAAGTTACTATTTTGGGGTTGTCAGGTGAGCCTCTAAACTGACTCGTACGTGTATGTTGTCTGTTCTAGATGTTTTTGTGAAGAATCATATGTACTATGAACTAAACCTAAAAAAGGATGGTGTAACACCCCTTACCCGTATTTAACGCCAGAATAGGATACGAGGCGTTATCAGACTCTGGGGGTGATTTGGGACCAAACTGAGATCTTTCAAAAATTTTCCAACACTTAAAAAATTTCTCATGTAAATAGGGTCACACGCCCGTGTGGGTAGGCCGTGTGGTCACACACGCCTGTGTCTTCAGCCCATGTAACTCTCTGTTGATGATGTCATCAACCAATTTAGAGTCACACGGCCAAGTCACACGCCATGTGCTAGGTCGTGTCTTCCACACAGCTGAGACACACAGCCGTGTCTCTGCCCGTGTGGCCAATACTTAGACTATTTTCCAAGCCTTTTTGTTGCTCTTAATCCTTCACATTCTTATACATTTCATAGGTACATACCATACCCTCAATTATTTTCAACTTAATCATCAAACACATATAATATAATACTAACCATTCATGACACACAAACATGATCACATCACATAAGATCTTGGCACATGTATGCACCTAATTACATTAAAGCATTTCCACATGCATGCATAAATAGGCTTACATACTCATAATCAATATGAGTCACATCTCATGGCCATATACAATGAAGCAATATAAGCCAATACATTTGACTAAATCATAAGAATACACATCACCAATAACTAAGGCTCTATACATGCTACTCATTCGAAAGCACTTAAGATTTTTCAATACCCCAAATTGACAATTTGATAGTGTGATGCTGCCTCTGACAATCTCCAACCCCGAGCCAACCTGACAACACTAAGAGAAATTGAAAGGAGAAAGTAAGCTTTATAGCTTAGTAAGTTGTCATGTAAATAATAAACAATTAAGTAATATGCTTTTACCACTCTTCACAATGTGTTCTCAAGATAATACTATCATAATTACATATAATTCCACTATTCACTCATTTTCATCTTAAGATGTCTGCTTGAGTCACAATCACTAAATTAATTATATCTTGAGCTACGGAACTCCAAATTAAGATTTGAAAATTTTTCTTGAAACTAGACTCATATATTTCTTACCATAAAATTTTTAAAATTTTTGGTTTAGCCAATAAGTACATTTTATTCTTTAAAGTCTCTCCTATTTCGCTATCTGACAGATCTGACCTCTCTTCACTAAAAATTAATTATCTTCTTGTAAAGGATTCAGATAGTGTTTCTGTTTATTTCTTTTGAAAACAAACCTATTAAGGATTTTAAGCATATAAATTATAACCCATAATTATTTTTGTACAATTTATAGTGATTTTCCCAAGTCAGAACAGGGAATTCCAAAATCATTCTGACTCTGTCTCATAAAAATTCAAATATCTCATAATATGTAACTCTTTTACTTACACTATTTCTTTTATATGAAAATAGACTCAATAATCTTTAATTTTATATCTTATTCAACCTCTAATTCAGTTTCCATCATTTTTGGTAATTTTTCAAAGTCACACAGCTGCTACTATTCAAAACTGATTTATTACTAATTTTATTCTTCCATGATTTCTTTATTTTAACTTCCATTCAAACATACAAATTACCAAAACATATCCATAACTAGCCATTAACAAATATTTACATGCCATTCATTGGCAAATTTAACCCATACATCAACAACAAATAATTGAACATATCATTTCTCAATTTAATTTGGCCCAAAAGCCTCACACATGGTCATCAATCAATTTTACCCCGTATGTATACACTATAAGTATTGACCTATAATCACAAGGTCATCACAAGATCATTCTCAAAGGCATAACTTACTCGTTTATATTCTTACCTAAACTCGATCACATACTGAGCACATTAATCATGAGTGTACACGTACATGTACCTGCATCAACTCGTAACACAACCCTAGTCTTCTTACATCTTTAACATAAACTCTAAATTACCCGTTGAACCATTTGGAATATTAAAGAATATTCGATGAGCCTCAAACATAGGGTAAAACGTCGATGCCATGTCCTAGACATGGTCTTACACTTACTCACGCATATCGGTGTCGATGCCATGTCCTAGACATGGTCTTACACTGACACATATCGAGGCCGATGCCATGTCTCAGACATGGTCTTACATTAGCTCTCATATCAAAGTCGACGCCATGTCCTAGACATGGTCTTACACTGACTCTTATACATCGAGGTCGATGCAATGTCCTAGACATGGTCTTACACTGGCTCTCATCCATCGGTGTCGATGCCATGTCCCAGACATAGTCTTACACTGGCTCACATGTTGAGGCCGATGTCATGTCCCAAACATGGTTTTATACTAGCTCTCGTAACACCCTAATGTCATGGCATGAATATCCGATCTATTCCTGAGGTTCACCCGGATTTTACCACATCAATCTCATCATGTATATTCATAATCCATATTCAAACATTTTATGCTATATCAATTAATCAATGCCAAATAACAATATAGTTGCATTATTTACACACAACTTACCTCGAATGCAAAAGCGGCTAATTATTCCAACTTAGTCCATAACCTCGTTATTCCTCGATCTAAGCTTGAATTTTATTTTTCTCGATCTAACATATCAAATAATACTTATTTAGTGTTCATATTTTTCAAATCAGTCCAAAAATCACACTTTGGAAATTTTACATTTTTGCCCCTAAAATTTCACATATTTACAATTTTGCCCCTAGGCTCGTAAAATGAAATGTGTTTAATTTCTTTACTACCAATGCATACCTGAACGTTTTTCATGCTTATTCGATTATTTCACACATTTACCACCTATTTTACAACTTTTACAAAATGGCCCATTTTAGGTGTTTTCATGAAAATCATCTAACAAAAGTTGTTTATTAAACAACCAAATTCATTTTCTTCCATAATATTTCAGAAAACAACATAAATACTCTCATGTAAAAACCTTAGACTTTCAACCTTATTGCAAAATAGTCCCTCCATTAGCTAAATTAAGCTACAAGGGTCCCAAAAGTACAAAAATTATCAAGAAAAGTCATCAAAATCACTTACTTATGAGAGAACTTAATGGCTGAAAGTTTCAAGCTTCAAAAACCTGTTTCTTGCTGATATTTTTGGTGGAGAAGATGAATGGTAAAAAGATGAAGCCTTTTGTTTTATTTTATTTTATTTCTAGTCAAAATAAGTCACCAACTTCCCCTAATTTTGACTTTTCAATATTCTTTGTCTCTATGGCCGGCCATCACCCTAATATTGGCCTATTTTCCCATTAAAGGCCTCTACATTATGATCCATAGCTAATTAACACCATTTTCCAGTAAAACAAAACTTTTGCCATTTATGCGATTTAGTCCTTTTTCAAAATTAAGCAAGTAATCGCTAAAATTAATTCACCAAAATTTTCATGCACTCATGTAATCATGCTATAACACATAAAATGATATTAAAAATAATTTCTCCTACCTCAGATTAGTGGTTTCGAAACCACTGTTCCGACTAGGCCAAAAATTGGGTTGTTAAAATTGGTATGATGAATAGTGTGTTAAGTTTAAATGGTGTTAATGCATGAAAGGTCTGTTAGTGAGTCAGTGTCTGTCTCCACAGAGTTGTCAAAGGGGGTCCATTAGGACTTTAAACACGATCTCTAAAAAGGAAAAGCCTATAGCCATAGTACCATATCGTATAAGACTATAGCTAGTAGACTATGGCATCATAGAGAAAGAACTAAATGAAGATTATTACCTGATAGGGTTCTCTACATGACCAAGGGCGATGAGGGCCAAACGTCACGAAATGCGAGTCTAGGCAAATCCCTATCGTGAGCACGCCAATGAATATGAAAATGGAAGCCTTTGTGGCAATCTATGAGAATGGAAGCCTATGTGGCAATATATGAGAATGGAAGCCTTGTGACGACTACATGAAGGAAGCGTTTTTGTGTCGGACCCTGAAAGAAAGTAATGGTAATTCAATGCGAACTCTGAGGAAACAGTATGTACGGTGAACTCTCAAAGAATGGTAAGAATAATGCATTTGAAGGAAGAGTCGTTTTGGTGTAACTTGTTATACCCTCGATAAGGTATTGTAATCAATTTTTATTATGACAAACTCTGCATAAAATGTCATGGCGTATCATGCATGATCCTAAGATAATAACAGAGAAACTGAAGTACGCCAGAGTATATAGAGGACTCAAAGTATAGGTAAAAAGGGATTGGAAGAACAAAAATGAGTAAGGACTATGTTTAGTAAAGTCAATGGAGGTTATTTGCCTAAAAAATAAAGGAGAAGAAAATGTATTTTTCAGCAAAGATCGAATCATAAAATTTGATAATGTATCTTCTACCTATATACAAAATCACTCATAAATCTCGAAGGAACGAAGACTTAAAGTACGTATGAAAGAATGATAATACTTTATGAATCACTAGGTTTGGATTGGTCAAGGGATCATGAAAGCACAGAGCATAGAACGTAAGTAACGTATTGAAGATGTGAAAGGTAAGGCATGATTTCAAGGTGAGAGGTAACTTTGATGGTGTGAAGAAAGGAATTCTAAGAAAAGCATAGTTAGTGATAGGTCAATGAGTAAAAAAAAAACAAGGAGATGGTCAAATGAACTACCAGATGCAGTATACAATTATGATCCAGGTAATTAGAGTTATCTCACTAAGTTTTTGGGAACTTACCTTTGTGTATTTATGTTACATGTAAGTTGGGTAGGGTCTACGCCAAGAGAGACGATGCCAAGGCAATGCCAAAGTAGTGGCAAGGTAGGTTATTATGCATACAGATCAAGTCAGTAGCATTAGTAAAGTTTTATATATTAAAGTTATGTAGTTAAGCTATGAGAGTAGCCTGTAATTCCTTGTAATTAACACCCATTGTAGAATGATCATAATTACCTATTGTTTATTCATTTGCAATTTAGTTGAAAGATTCTTTTAAGCTAAGTTGTAACTATTGTAAATTTTTACGAGTAAAGTTAGCATGAGTCTATTTTTGCGTTGTAACACCCAAGATTTGGATCAGGTTGAGGACATTACAAATCTACCATGACAAGGAACTTGGGATATTCAGAATGATGATGGTGCAAGTGTCCGCCAAACCTAGAAATTTCTTAGGTCCTACATTAATGTTATCTAGAATTCTATTGAGTATATTGAAATGTTGTGTTCTTCTAAGCAAGTATGAGTGTTTGGACTGATTTGAAGATACAATGTAACTAGTGCTCTGGCAACCGATGAGTTCTGTAAGGGAATTTTCCAAGAATAGTATTTGCTAGGTATAGTTTTGAGAAGCGTACCTAATTACAAATAGTAAAGAAATCATGTAATGAGATTCAAAATATTTTGTAAAGTCTGATATCTGTCAGTCGGGTGAGAGAAGTATAAGACAGTTAAGTGTAGAGATTGATGTATGGTTATCCACCAACCAAGAATCAGAAATATATCTGCCAATGTCTGAAAGGGAACTCAAACCCTTGAGTCAATAAAATCTACATCTTCATAAAAAGGTAACTATGAGTGAGACTCACTAAGTTTCTTGGAAACTCATATGCGTGTTTTGGTTTGTAGGTCCATGAGTTGAACTTGTACATCAAGAAGGACCAAGCCAGGAATACACTATGATAGTAGACCAAGGTAATATTATGCATACAGAAGGATATTATGGAAACATTTTTTCAAATGATAAATAGTAATACCCACTTATCGGATTGAAAACTTTAGCTAAGTATTATGACATCTTATACTTGAATCTGGTAAAACGAGTCAGGTATAAGGTGTTACAAATTTAAATTGTTTCATGTGATCCCTAGGTAGGTTAAAGTTGCAGATTGAAATTAGTATTATGATATACTTTAATATAGGAAATAAGTACCTCCAACTTTATAAAAAAAAACAATTATTTTAGCTTTTTATTTAATTTTTCGTCTCTTGCAACCCTTAAATTTTTATTGTTTGTCAATTCACCTCAAAATAGATGAAAAAATTAATGTTTGTTTACTTTGCTGACGTGACATCTACGCGTATGTCACCATCAACAATTAATTAACTTTTTAAAAATTTTAAAAAATTAAAAAAATTTACATATTATTAAATATTTTAAAATTATAAAAAGTTATTTTAAAATTAATTAATGGCCAATGTAACATATACACGGACTACCACGTGGATGCCATAGCAAAGTTAATAAATATTTTTTCATCCATCTTAGGATAATCTGACAAACAATTTACTAAAAGAGATGAAAAATTAAATAAATGGCTAAAATAACTTCTTCTTTTAAATTGAAGGGCCAAATATATCATTATGCCTTTTCATATATTACCCAATGTTTTATTGTATTCTTGG
Organism: Gossypium stocksii; assembly: GCA_020496765.1. Taxonomy (NCBI): domain Eukaryota; kingdom Viridiplantae; phylum Streptophyta; class Magnoliopsida; order Malvales; family Malvaceae; genus Gossypium; species Gossypium stocksii. Next base: position 85,896,112 of record CM035623.1, read on the forward strand.
GGGAAAATTGGGTATTCTCGCTGAGCTGCAAGTTGCCATTTAATCTTTAAACCACGTTGCTTCAGTCCTTTTTTATGGGCTATTTTTAATTATTTCAGGATCTACTTTTTGGTGAACATATATACATGAACTGATAAACCCCATCTCTTCCTTTGAGGAACACAGACTTTTAGATAAGAAAAATCATAGGATCCTCATTAACCATCAGGAACTTTGAATTAACAAAGCACTATACTGGTGTACATGGTAGTAGAAGCCATATCTCCGACAATGAAGAATAAGCTTTATATCTTCTCTGGATGTTTCACGATCACCACTGGACATTTAACATGTTTGGCACAGTGATCACTCACGCTTCCTAATATCGCCCTACAATACATCAGTTATTATTATTATTAAAAAAAAAGGGGGGGGGGAATCCATCTTCTTTCAAGTTACCTTTGCCTGCAAATAAATTTCATAAGCCAAGTTTGGAAATTGTTACAAATTAAAGATACGTTCATACCTTTTGAAGAAACCGTAACCATGGCTTCCCATCACCAACGTATCTGCTTTGATTTTATCCACTATATTACATATAACGTCCCTTGCATCTCCACTTCCAACAATTCGGTCCACTTTTATCTACTTAGACATAAAACGAGCCTTCAAAATCTTTATCATATTCGTTTATTTAACTTTATAATTAAACAAACAAAAATCTTACATTGCTGCTAAATTTGCCACATATATCTTCAGCTCGACCCATCACTGAATTCACCAGGTCATTGCCATAGGCCTCCAAGGCTCGGATCACATCGCCGGAAAATAAATACCCTGAAACCATACATACTGATATATGAGTACCAATTGTGTTTTTGAAAATAAAGAAAATAACTAACCTGCAACATCCAAGGAAGAGTAGACAGGAGGCGGAGGCTTGACGTAAAGAAGAACAAGGGTATTGATTGTGGCTTGAGAAATCAAATTAGAAAGGCACCATGAAAGTGCATACATGCTTTCTGCACTCTCATCTACTGCCACGACAATTTTGCACTGCTTTTTCTTGAGGTTCACTGCTTCCATTGCTATGGGTTGTGTTTTGTTTGATTTTTAACAGTGTAATATAAGGAGGGTCTGAGATATTATAGGCCTTAAAGTGTAGATAAGAAAGTGAAGGGGGAAGCTCAAAACATTTAAGGGCGGTAGTTGCCGTGGTTTTTCTAGTAACCTAACCTGTTTTTTTGAGTTCCATGGTGTTGTGTAATATTTTTATTACTTTGGTCCTGGCTTTTTAAGCGAAAGCCGTCGTATTGTGGGGGAATGTATGGATATTTTGTGTTTTGATCTGGATAATTTATTTTTCTTTTTATTACGTCAGACTGGATAATTAAGATGAAAAATAAAATATTAAAAATGACGTATGTAATTGTTAATAATCAAGTGGGGATGAAGATCTGTAGTTTTGACTGAATACAGAATCTACTAGCTATTGCCAAATAAAATACCAGCATCCGCAATTAACTGGGTTTTTTTCCATTACTATACGAATTTATATTTGAGTAATGAATAAAATAACAATAATACATTATAAATAATGAATAATGAAATTACAATTGACTATATATATAATAATACATTATGAAAAGAACCAAACATTGAACCCGTTTGCCGACAGTGTTCATCTCAACTCAAAATAAATGTAAGATCGATTCGCAGTTTTAATCGGTATAGTAATATAGTGAATGTGCGAAATGTATTTTATATAATAATAAATCACCAAAAAAACAAAACACTTTTTTCTACGTCTTATTTAGTGACAGTATGTAACCATAAACCGATACAAGATATCGTTAATGATGTGATATACAAAGAATATTTAAATCCCAATTCAGTCTAAGGTCGTGATTGGCTGGAATAAAGATAGGTGTCTCTTTTTATACTTTATGGTCAAAAACAAAATCAGTTACTATTAGGTGTGCAAGTTGACGAAAAAGGTAGCCAACTTTGTCTACAAAAAGTCAAGAAAAGACGACTTTTAAAAAGAACAAATTAATATTAAATATCTGTGTATGAGATTCAAAAACTAAGGCCTAAATATCAAAACTCTTGAAGATTTTTCTTCCTTTAGACGTGATCTAAACATAGTCGCCAATATATGTTGTGCTACTTCGTTTTTTGTGAGACCGTAGAAACTAGAAAGGGAAGTGATTTCCTAGCACAAACCGGCTAAACACACCGACACTTTTAAGAAAAGGTACAATTGACATTCCAAGTTAAGAAAGGGATGTGATTATGAGATTTGCCACTCATTTTTACCTTTTTGGTTTTAGGTGCGCTGACGGATGTAGCGGTTTAATGTTGTGTGTTCGGAGGAACTTTCAGGCATCGATGAATCAAATATCAAAGGTGTGAGGATGTATTTGCCATACATTTAAGGCGGCGTATTCCTCTAAACCTTCTTTCAACTGAGCTTTACTAAATCCCTGTACAAAACAAGAATTTTTAAGCAGTAAGAAACTTCGTATAGTCTTTGATTACGAATGCAAGGTGTATTAACATTTCAGAGCATAACTCAAACAACTTTAAGCAGTATAAATAAACAGCATTTGGGATTAGCTTTTTAAGACCAGCAAGTAATATATTTACAGCTATAGGTGCTAAAATAGATGAATCAGATCAACTCAATACTATTAGTGGTTGGTTGAATCTCTAGTACGGGCATCATAGTGCGTGAGATACTCTATAAAACCCCATCAATTATTGCCAAAAACTGCAATCAGGGTTATAGGCTCACGAGTTAACTATGTCCTACTTGTAGCCACCAGTTAAGATGAAACTTATACCAATCAAATCTTAGTTCTAAAGAAATCCTAAAAGAAATCCTAGAATATTAGTTTTGCTACATTTGTTTCTACGGATGAAAAGCCAAAACAGTGACCACAAGACACCATGCTAAAGTACTCCATGGTATAATATTGTCTTTGCTTTGGAAGGTGACTGGCTTTGACTGTTGGATAATGTTTCACTTTCTTAAATAATAAGCAACAAAAACTCAAAGTGCAACTTGAAAAGCCTTCTTAGAAATTCAATTCAGTGCATACGCATAGCTCACGTCCATCTTGTTAGCCTTTGATGCTACATCTCGTAAGATTGAATATATATCTGATATAGCATCTAGACTAGATTTCTGACTATCATCACATACAAAGAGAATTTGGACATTTGCATTAACCTAAGAGCCTCATCCACATCACTCTAGGCTACAGTTTAAGAGAAACGAAGCCTTGCCAGTACCTATGAAAAAGTTATATCTGTTAAAAGGTGGCAACAAACAGTAGTATATATGTTATTTGAATGAAATACAGCAGCATACTAATGTACCTGATGTTATCTGGATTAAGTACATTTTTTGTAACAAGCGACCTGTATTTGATTTGACAACAACTTTTTGGCTAGATAAAGTTAGTCAAGTACAAACTAGTTTTAGACAAGTCCTAGGTTATTATTGAGCCGTTTTTTACAGCAGGTTCACTCTTTTAAGCAAAAATTTATTGCTCTTTAAATGTAATAGTATAATATATGTACTTTTTGTAGCAAAAAAAATCAAATTTTGTTTTCTCCTTCAACGTCTATTTTGCCTCTGTTTTCATCTTTCAATACAAATTTTAGTTCTTTTGTTCTTGTTTTGTGATTAAAAACTTAACAAATGGTATCAAGAGCCTGTCATCTTTGAGGGCCGTTACTGTGTGTTTGTTATTTGTGTTGATTTTTTGAGTGAATCGTGTTTGAAAGAAAAGAAACATAAGCTATCTTTGTTGGCTTGCTTAGTTGCTGCAAAAGGATGAGTTTTACACCACCACCACCTGTGTTTGTTGGAGAGAACTACCATATCTGGGTAGTGAAAATGAAAACTTACCTACAAGCACATGATCTATGGAATGTGGTCGAGAATGACACTGAACCAACTCCATTGAGGGCCAATCCTAGCATTGCACAGATTAGGCAACATAGTGAAGAATGTGCCAAGAAGCACAAGGCTATGGCTTGCCTGCAAAATGGAGTACCCGATATGATTTTCACTAGGATAATGGCTTGTGACTCACCAAAGCAAGCATGGAAGAAGGTAAAGCAGGAGTTTATGGGGTCAGACAAGACAAGGTGGCAGCAACTGATCAACTTCAGGAGAGACTTTGAAAACTTAAAGATGAAAGAGTCAGAGACTATCAAGCAGTACTCTGATAGGATAATGGCCATAGTCAACAACATTAAGCTCTTTAGTGATGATTTTAGTCAGGGCAGAGTTGTTGAAAAGGTCATTACAACTCTCCCTGAAAATTTTGAATCCAAGATCTCTTCATTGAATGACTCGAGGGACTTATCAGCCATCTCATTGTCTGAGTTGGTAAATTCCCTATATGCACTTGAGCAGAGGAGGGCCAACAGGATGGAGTAGCATCCAGAAGAAGCTTTCCAAGCTAAAGCCAAAGAAAGCTCAAGTTTAAGCTACAAAGGGAAGAAACTATAACTTGACAAAAAAGGAGAAATCAAATAGGGATGCTAGAAAGAAGAAATTCCCACCATGCATTCCCTGCAAAGGAAGTACACTTGGAGAAGAACTGCTGGTACAAGCAAGACATACAGTGTAGGAGCTGTAAACAGTTTGGTCATGTTGAGAAGGTATGCAAAAATAAAGGGCACAAACTCAACAGCAAAACCAAGCTCAAGCTGCTGAGGATGTCCAAGCTCAAAAGGAGCATGTTTTCTCTGCATCCTGTTATGTAACCTCAAGCAAAATCAACAAGAACTAGTTAGTTAACAGTGGTTGCTCTCACCATATGGCTTCAGATGAAGGGCTATTCAAGAATCTTGATAGAAGCTTCTCTTCTAAAGTCAAAATTAGAGATGGAAATCTCATTGAGGCCAGAGGCAAGGGAAATATAGCGATTAGCACACACTCAGGTAACAAAGTAATCTCAGATGTACTTTTTGTGCCTGACATAGACCAAAACCTGCTTAGTTTTGGCCAGCTTATTGAGAAGGGTTATTCACTTATTTTTAAGAATAACTCTTGCATTATTAAAGATTCACTTGGTCAAGAACTGGTTACAGTGGCTATGATTGAAAGATGTTTTGTGTTGAACATGAATCAGTTGGAAATGAAGGCCTATATTAATACTACTGATACAGTTAGTTTATGGCATAAAATATTAGGCTGTGTTAACTACAAATCACTTGATTTGCTGCACAATTGAACTTGGTTGAAGACATATCCAAAGTTGAAGTTAGTGACAATGTTTGTGAAATTTGCCAGCTTGGAAAGGAGGCAAGATTTTCTTTTCTAGTCAATAAGACATGGAGAGCTTGAGGCAAGCTCGAATTAGTCCATACTGACATATGTGGACCAATGAAAACTTCTTCTTTGAATGACAACAGATATTTTGTACTGTTCATTGATGATTTCAGTAAATTCTGTTGGATCTATTTTTTAAAGAAAAATTAGAAGTATTTGAAGCATTCAGCAAGTTTAAAGCTCTAGTTCAGAATCAATCAGGCTGAAAAATTAAGGCTTTGAGATCGAACAATGGTGCTGAGTACTTATCAGATAAGTTTCAGAAGTTGTGTGAGTAAGTTAAAATTCATCATCAGTTACCAACAGTCTATACTCCTCAACAAAATGGAGTCTGTGAAAGAAAGAATAGGACAGTATTCGACATGGTCAGATGCCTGTTATTTGAAAGCAAATTGTCAAGCAAATTTTGGGCTGAGGCAGTGAACACCTCAATGTATCTACTTAACAGGCTCCCTACTACTGCTGTCAAGGACAAAACTCCTTTTGAAGTTTGGTATGAACTTAAGCCAACTGTTTCACGCCTAAAGGTGTTTGGTTGTGTCTACTATACACTCATACCAGCTAAGAAGAGAACCAAACTTGACAAAAGATCTATGCTTGGGATATTTGTTAGTTACAACAACACCGAGAAAGCCTATAGGGTCTTCAATCCATCTGACCAGAAGATTGTTTTGAACAAAGATGTCAAGTTCAATGAAGGGAGCTATTGGAAATGGGGTGGAACAGATGCAAGCTTGTCTGAGCCAGACCAGTATGATCCTGATCTGCAGCAGGTTGAAATTGAAACTGAAGCTGAAGATGATTTTGATGATGCACCTATCAGAGGTACTAGAACTTTAGTAGACATCTATGAGAGGTGTGATATGACCATTGTTGATTCCTGCTTTGATGAGGCTGCAAGGAAAGACTATTGGAAAGAAACTATGGAAGCTGAATTGAGAATGATCCATAAGAATGACACATGGAAGTTGATTGATAGACCAGCAAACAGAAGAATCATTGGTGTAAAATAGGTGTTCAGGACCAAACATAATGCTGATGGGTCACTAAATAAACCCAAGGCTAGGCTGGTTGTAAAGAGGTACAGCCAGTAATATGGAACTGATTTCTTTGAAACTTTTGCACTAGTTGCAAGGTTGGACACCATAAGTCTGTTGTTTGCCTTAGCTGCTCAGAAGCAATAGAAAGTCCATCAACTGGATGTTAAATCAACCTTTCTAAATGGATTTCTTAAGGAAGAAATCTTTGTTAAACAACCTGACAGTTTCAAGGTCCCTGGTGAAGAACACAAAATCTACAAGCTCAAGAAGGCTTTGTATGCCTAAAACAGGCTCCAAGGGCCTGGTATAACAGAATTGATGTATATTTGTCAAGGCTGGGATTCGAGAAGAGCATTAGTGAACCTACACTCTATGTGAAGAAGGCTGAAAAAGAAACTCTGTTGATTGTCTCACTTTATGTGGATGACTTATTGGTTACTGATTGCAAGAGTGAGCTGATTGAAGAATTTAAGAAGGATATGCAAGATGTCTTTGAGATGGCTGATTTAGGTTTGATGACCTACTTCCTTGATATAGAAGTGAATCAGTATTAGCATAGCATTTTCATAAGTCAGCAAGCTTTTGCATTGAAGGTTTAAAGCAAATTTTGCATGGCAAACTGCAAACCTGCTTACACTCCTGTGGCACTAGAAGAAAAACTCTCAAGCAATAGTGAGCATGATCGTATGGATGAGAAGAGCTACAGAAGTCTGATTGGTTGCCTGCTCTACTTGATAACAACAAGGCCAGACAACATGTATGCTGTTAGCCTTCTATCGAGATTCATGCATTGTTGCAATATAGTTCATTTTAAGGCCGCTAAAATAGTCTTAAGGTATGTCAAAGAAACCTTAAGCTATAGTGTGAAGTTTGAAAGAGCTGAAGAATTGAAGCTAGTTGGCTATTTAGATAATGATTGGGTTGATTCAGTTGATGATATGAAGAGCACATCAGGCTACTTCTTCACTCTAGGTTCAGGAGTTTTTAGCTAGAGTTCTAAGAAGCAACAGACAGTAGCTCAATCCACTGTAGAGGCAGAGTATATTGCAGCTGCTACTGCTGTTAATCAAGTCATTTGGCTTAGGAAACTCTTAAATGACTTGAATACTGATCAAATAGAAGCAACAGAGATCAAAGTTGATAATCAGTCAGTTATTGCAATTGCCAAAAATCTTGTGTTTCATGGTAAGACTAAGCATTTTAAGATCAATTATCATTTTGTGATGGAGGCAGAGTTGTCGAAAGAAATCAACTTGGTCCATTGCTGCTCAGAGGTTCAATTGGCAGACATTTAAACCAAGCTATTATCTGCCACAAGGTTCAAGTATTTGAAGAAGGAAGTTGGAGTCTACTGTCTTGTAGCCAAGGAGGAGTGTTAAAAGATAGCAACAAACAGTAGTATGTATGTTACCCGAATGAAATACAGCAGCATACAAATGTACCTGATGTTATCAAGATAAAGTACATTTTTTGTAACAAGCGACCTATATTTGATTTGACAGCAACTTTTTGGCTAGATAAAGTTAGTCAAGTGCTAACCAGTTTTAGACAGGTCCTAGATTATCATTGAGCCGTTTTTTAAGCATGTTCACTCTTTCAAGCAAAAATTTATTGCTCTTTCAATGTAATAGTATAATATATGTACTTTTTGTACAAAAAAAATCAATTTGTATTTTTTCCTTCAACATCTATTTTACTTTTATTTTCATCTTTCAACACAAATTTCAGTTCTTTTGTTCTTGTTTTGTGATTAAAAACTTAACAATATCAATTTCATGACAATTTGCATTTCAAATAAGAGAAAACTGAAAATTTGTGATCACCATAGATCAGTAATGCTGACATGCGAACTTGCCACAAACTGAAATTTGTGATGACGTCAAACTTGTTGATACCAAGCCTTGATGTTGTCATCTTTGAATGGGTTGAATGTAAAAATTAAACTAGCTCTGATACTAATTTTTTAGGAATTAACCCGTATATACAACGAACAAATATAATAAAATTGAGAAGATCAAACACGCAAATTTTACGTGGAAAAACTCCTCAAAAGAGAATAAAAACCACAAGCAAAAAGAAATTTCACTATAATAAAGGAGAGTACAAAATATGTAGAGAATTAAAGGAACACCCAAAGCCCCAAAAACAAAACCCTTCAAAACAAAGAACAGAATTCTCTCAATCTGAATATTTCTACTGTATATAACCTAAAGTAACTAAGGCTTATTTATAGGCTGAAATTCGTAGCATATATGACTACAATAACCCTAGGTTGATCAGAGTTTAATTGTGAAACTAAAAACAGAGTTTAACTGGAAGAAAAAAAAACTTGAGGTGCACGTGCCATGTCGTGACGTTGCATTGCGTTATCGAGACGAAGGGACATCGCGTCGTGGAGATGAAGGCTCTCTTCACATCATAATGTCGGGGTAAAGAACACTTTTTTTTTACGACGTTACACACTGTTTGGTCCGAAAATGCGAGGTATAACTCCACAGATCAAACCAAAAATTCATGTATAAAATTACACAAAATCAAAGTTCATGTATATAGTTGAACATTAAACCAAAGTTCATGTATAATTTTGACATTTATCACTTTTAAAAACTATAAAAGTAAATGCTAAAATAATGGTAAAATTGCATTTTAACTCTTATAAAAATATATAACTTGATATCGGCCCTAAAATATCCCGCCCAATGAAGTTCTAGTGTTCGAATATTGTTTATTGAAGTATGGTTTTTAGAGTAAGTTTTGTGTAGGTAAGGTATTAATTTTGACTAAGTATGTAAGTTCGTGAGTGCGCCTTTGGGCGAAGTCTGTGTTGGGAAAGCTTTATGGTTTGGCAGAATCTTTTATAAAGCATAAAATACCCCAACTATTAGACGAATATGTTAAGTCCTTAGTTTAAAAGAATAGTTTGCTATATCATTATATTATTATTCTGGTTGAACAATTTAGTTAGATAAATGAGAATTGGTTAGAAAAAGATTAATTTATTGTAGTCGATAATACTCACATTTATGATGAGAGAAAAAATGTTTAGTTATAAGAATCGAAGAAGTTTAATGGGATAATCAAACTTATCCACTAAACTCAACTTCTGTGTATAGTTGTTTAAGGTTAGTATTGGCTTATTGAGCAAGTTTTATATTTTCCCTTACACCCATATTTTCTTTTCAAATTTTTCTCTACACCTTTCTTTCAGAAAAAATAATACCAGAAACCCACTGGAAGATTTGGGTTCGTTGTATTCAACTAACTCCTTCATTGTTTAGCACCTGATAAATATCGATGAACTTTAGGTTATTTTCATAGTTATTTACGTGACCTTAGAGCAGCACGCTTTAGCGTCAATTTAGAGTGTAAATAAGGAAAATACCTAAATCTAGGTTTTTGTAATGACATTTCTTGTAAGTTTTTTTAGTTTTCTGGTACAATAATATGATGAGTTTAACCATTTATATTATAGCTCAAGACACCTTTAAAGGTTCACGTGATAAGGGCAAAGGTCCTACAACTTAATCTTGTTATTTTTCTAGTGAGTTTTTTCTTACTCCATATGTGTCTAATACATTGTTTATGTTTGATTTAAGGTAAGTATGCATATTCTGTAAAGATGAAATATTTGTGCAAGAGTGGTGAATGCATGTTGTATTTAGTCTGGTTTGGTTTGTCTGTGTTAAAGATGTAAGTTCCTTCGTGTTTAAGCCACTATCTATTGCTTTTGAAATGAACGATATGATTTGAAACATAGAAATGGTTTCATGGCATTGCCTTTAATGAAATGAGCATTGAACTGGCAAATCACGATACATGAAAATGGTCATGTAGCCTCTAGTAGGGCAAGTATTATTGCAAACCAGATTGGCAAATCATGACAAAGGAAAATAAATGAACAAATGATATAACTCTGAATATGGACCAAGGTGTGTGGCTAACATGAAGTAGGTGGTATGTATGATTGTATAGGCGTAGTGTACACGTCAAAGGAATAGTGTTCGGCGTATAGCCTATCTGTTGTCGAAACCATTTTTTTGAAAAACAGGATCAATTTTTCTTTAAAAAACGAAAATAGAGTTGCCACCAATCTTTTTTGTTTAGGTGTGATCGGATCACCTCGTAATTTGATTGTTTTAATAAAATGTTTTGTTTTACTAAAACAATGGTTTTGGTCTACGAAATTCGAGAAAAAGGGTTCGGGAGTCGGTTATGTACGAGGAAGGATTAGCACCCTCATAACACCCAAAATTGGTACCTCCTTGATTAATTAATGTCTTAATGTCAAAAGTTGAAAATTCGTAAAGAATTTAAAAATACGATCCTCATTTTTTATTAATGTTAATTTTACAAAAAAAAATGCTTGGACAAATCGAAGTGGATGCTAAAGACCTTCTTGTCCCAAAGTAATAAAATGTCACATCTAGTAAGTTAGGATACGACATTTTAAACCTAGAGAATAAGCTTGTCTTTTGATTTTCAAAACTCATGCATTTTAATTTTAAAAGGATATTCGATCATTTAGGTCAAACGAGGAAAAATCGAAACCTAGTACGTTAGGGTACAATCTCTCGAATTTCTAAACACGGAATATTGCCTTTATTAAAAACTCCTTTTTTATGAATTTAGGTGGAAATTAGTGAAATGCTAAAAATAATACATCTATGTAGTTTATTTAATTATGTTAAAAAATAAATCGTTTAAAACTTTTAAAAGGGGTCATACGCGGCTAGTAACAATAGTACAACACACATTTGAAGTGACAATAATATCGCATAAAAAAAATAACACATAGCATTGGCATTAACGAACCATAATGTTGTCAAACATAAACAACAACAAGAATAATGATGTAAACGATAATATGGGGAACAATAATGAGAATAACAAATAACAATAAGATAAATAAATAGCCGACAAACTAATTATCAATAAAGACAATAAGTAAATAAATAAATAAATAAGGTCTAAATAAAAATTAAAAAAAAAGTAAATAAATAAAAGAAATAAACATATTAATAAAACACATAAAATGATAATAACAATAATAATAATCTAAATTTTGAAGGTATATATATAAAGATATAAAATAAATAAATAAATAGTAAAATGACAATAATAGGAGATTATGAAAATAAATAAAGTTTATTTAAAAGAGTAGATAAAACAAAAAATTTGATATTAATTAAATTAATCGATTTAATGATATAATAATAATATTAATAAACCTAACATTTTAAAAATTATAAAAGGGATACAAATAAATAGATGTTAGACTAAAATAAATAAATATATATATATATATAAAGTTTAGGCACATGAATATCAAATAAATATAATAATGATAATAACAATGATGTTAAATTAATTAATTTGAAGGTAAATTAGCAAAAATAAACGAAAAGGGACCAAATTGAATTTTCAAACAAAAATTCAGGGCTAATCCAAAATAAATAAAAGAAAAGAGAACCAAATTGAACGCGCAGATAACAAGAAGAGACTAACTGAGGAATCACGCCCTGCCTCCAAAACGACGCCGTTCAAGGGTAGGCCAATTTGTAAAGAGAAGTAAATTATAGGGTCGAAATAAAAATAAAAAAACTAAATTGTAAAACAATAAAAAAGCAGAGGGGCTAAATGCGTAAATATCCCCTCCACTAAAAAACACGCGGATCCCATGGTTTGCGGGTCGGGTCGATCGGGTCAGAGGCCAAAACGACGCCGTTTCCTTTGCATTATTTAAGCAAATTTTTTTTCAAAAATTTCATTTAGCCTTAGCCCCATAAAAAAAACTCAAATTCTCTCAACCTTCTCCATACTCTCCCTTATCCGGCCACTTGGCCGCCGTCCGTTCGCTAAGGCCGCCGGCCGGCGATGGCGGTGACCACCATGTGCGGTGACCGGAGTTGAGAGAAAGGAGTCGTTTCATAGCTTTTTGCCTTTCTAATCCCGATCCGGGGTTTTTTTTTTTAAATAAAGGCTGAAAGGCGTCAAAAAAGACCTTTCATTTTTTAAGGTTTCAAACATTTCTCAATACCAAAATAAAGTCACCGTTCATCGACGGTGATGACCTCAATCATTTATGGAGTCAGAGGATTGACCACTAGGTAAGTTTGTCTCCGTTCTCCTCTTTTTAGATATTTCTAAGCAATAGATGTACAAGAAAAGGAAAAAGAAAACAAATACAATAGGGATAAATGCAAATGGACCACCTTTGGAATTTCTATTCTGCATTTTTGAAGTCTCTGCTTCTTTTGATTATTTTTGAATTTGTTTTTTCAACCTTTTTTTGTAGTTGTATTCTCTCTTTTTTTTTGTGTAAAAAAAACAACTATACATTCCTCTCTTTTTTCAGGCTTTATAGCCGAAAGAAAATACAAAATTTTTTATTGTTTTTGTTCTGCTTGCTATTTCTTGTTGTTGTTTGTCCTTTTTGCAGGTACGGAGACTGACGTGGGTGTACGGAGGCCGACGTGGCACACGGTGGAGGCGGTAGAATGGTGCGGCGACGGAAGCTAACCCTAGGTTGTTTTGTGTTAGTGGGCTAGGGTTAGTTTTTAGGCTTTGGGCTTGGGATTGGGCTTAGGTTTTAGTTAGGTTGGGTTTTAGTTTGATGGGCTTGCAAAGTATAGTTTGTTTGGGCCGCTGGACTTAGGCCTCGGGTTTTGTAAAGGATATTGGACTATTAATTTTATTCTTGGTTTTATTATTTTAGTTTCTGATGGGCCGGGTAAATTTAGCCCATTACATCTGTGTTTGGTATTCGCCAATTGGCGAACTGTGTGACTGTGTTGAGTTGGAAATGTTTACTTGAATTATATGTGACTATTATAATGTTTTCCAACTGGAACTCACTAAGTTCTTTGAACTTACTTAAGTATCTTTCTTTCTCAAGCCTGCTGACGAAGTAAAAAAATATTTGGAAACTACGCCAAAAGACTATCATCGCCGTAAGACTTTTTATATTTTGTATTATGCATAACATGAGGGTTGGTGTCAAGACATTTACATTTCGAAGAATGTATTTTGTATCTTAAATCATGATTATGAATCTATGGTTCCAATTAAACTTCAATAAAATATTTATGGTTTTCAAAGTGTATTATCGTATTTATCTTTAGGTGACAAGTATTTTATATTTCATACTGACTTAAATTGTGGCATAAATGGGTTTACGCTAGATATAATTTTAAAAGATAATGATTTTAAGGAAGTGACACACCATCCTTGGATCCTCTGGATTGGGTTTAGAGTGTTTCAGTTCTCAAAATAAATTTTGACTTTACCCTCGTCTCTCCCCTTTCTTTCACACAACTCTCCCCTCATTGTGTTTAACCTACGCTTGGTTTCCTTGCAATGTGATCAACTAGCCGGCATTTGCACATGTGGCCATGCACCTATATCACTCCGATGGTCTCTCATTTTTCACTTATATATATTGTCTTGACCTTAGTGGGTATGTCGCTCGTCATCAATATTCTCCTCAAAAGAAGGCTTTCGAACATAACTTTCTAGTGCTCCCTCGTCGAATCTTGTCTTTGACTTCTATTTGTCGCAACTTGCCAATCCTTTTTCCCATTTGATGGCTTTAAAGATTTGTTTTGTCAAAGGGGGACTTGTTTCACAGTAATGTTGATAGTCTCCATGATAAACATTGATCCATCACATTCTGTTGTATTAGAGGTTACATACTATTAACAATGTTTCGCTCTCTGGTGGATTTTCTGTCAATTTAGCATGGTTATTTCCGCAAGGATGTTTTTGTCACATGTTTCCATTGCTAAACTGTGTTTATTAGCCGAATAAGACATCATCATCCGTCACAATCCTTGTGATATTTCTTTCTTCTAGTGGATCTTTTAAGGTTAGTATACTATTTGGTACATGAGTTTTTTTTTAATGTTCAGTATGGTACTTAAGTTTTTTTTGTTCCAACTTAGCATGAGTTTGACTTCAATTTTCAATTTGTTTTATGATTTTTTTTTTAAATTGATAAATGAAGGTTTTTTTTTCATTTAAGCACTCGAGGTCATCTTCAATGTTCACTTTAGAACATGAATTTTTTTTTTATTTGTCCCAATTTAGTATATATTTTTTCCTACTAGAGCACATATGCAAAAAATTCATTGGGCTGATATCATTTGATTTGAGTAAAAAATCAAATATTAAAACCAAACTTAAGTTCTAAATTAGAGAAAAAAAACCCAAGTGAATTAAAACTAAATTCAAGCACCAAACAAAATTTTAACCCTTTTTTATTAAAAAAAATGAACCTTTCCAATTATAAACATTATTATTAGATATATAAAAAGTAAATATATAAGTTGAAATTTGATCTTCCAATTTAGCATAAGTATTATTGTTACGAGTTGCATTTATTATATTTTTATGCCAAAAACAATAATTAAAGAATCTAGAAAATATCTTTCATGTTCAGCCGATTTCCATTATTAAGCCTAAAACGGCGTAACTGTGACAAATAACAATTGAGTAGAAATGTAAAGACCTTCCAAACATCTCCAAATCAAACAACAATGTCAAATAGAAACCCACAAAGGCACTCGATTGAAAAATCGCTTGGATTTGCTATGCAAATATGAAATCAAGATCCCAATATGATGACATTATTCTTAGAAGCTCCAAATTGAGTTTTGCTCATCTCCTATCTAAGAGCCAAATGAAGAGAATGCATATAACGAAACACAGCTGAAGCTGTCCAAAGTTTCACAAGACTAAAAGAACATTTATTCTTCTGCAATGACACTGATTTCACCTTTCTCGAGCATGTCGTAGAATGCCCTCAATTTCCTCTGCTCATTCCAGTGATGCATCTTCCAAAGCCCACCAGCACAGAGGCCAAGTGTTATTCCGATAACTATCTCCTTAACAACACTTGGTCCTTTCAAGGTAGCATGAGCAACCCTGGAACCAGCCATTTCGCTTCTATAGTTGAATCTAGTAAAATCCAGAAGCAAGAATTTAACATTTTATTTTCAATTCTATTTATGGAGGAATACAGGAACACCACGGTTATATATAATTTAACAAGCAAATCAATTGATAAACTGGACATGCAAGCATCAAAGCCAATGAATGTTCATAAACCTAATAATAACAATATAAAGCAATTCATGAAAATTTATGTACTATAACTAGCAATTTAGCCCATTCCAATTGGCACAGAGAGGAAAGATATAGGACAAATGCAGAATTGTTCTCAAATATTGCTTCCTTTCAGTTTTCACTCAAAATGGCTATATACATCTTGTTCTGGGATTAATAAAGCTTGCATTTGCATGTTATGTTAAAAACAATTTCATGCTGAATTCCACAAGGGAGATGTAACTACTTCCAGCAAAACTTTAGCAGTTGTCTTATGCTCTTGGGATTATATCAACTCATCCATTGTTAATGGTTTCCATGTCAAATATCAATGAAGCCTAACCTTAATACCTTTACCATTTGCCAATGTAACAAATCAACACCTTCATTTAATTCATTTTCTTGGTTCAATTCAATAGCAGTTGTGCATTCATAATTCAATAGCAATTCTACTTTGCAGAATTCATGCTCTCGTGTATAAGCACTCGAACAAAAGACACGGTAACTCACGGTTTCTGCTATCTTAGCTTGTCCGGAAACAAATTTATAATACTTTCCAATCAATCAAGCAACCCAGCCAACCCATTCAACTCATTCATCATTTAAGGCTTTACACATCAAATTCATCAATGGAGAACACTTTTCCTATACCACACCTTCAGTTATTCATTTTCTTGGATAATTTCAAAAGCAATTTTACGTTGCACTCTTCATGCCATCTCTTATGTCAAAGAATTCAAATTATAGAGACAGATTTCCAGTCTCCTAGCTTGTTGAGAAACAAATTTACAATACTTGGTCCTTTAAAGGTAGCATGCGCAACCCTAGAACCAGCATTTCGCTTCTATAGTTGAATCTAGTAAAACCCAAAAGCAAGAACTAAACATTTCATTTTCCAACTCTACTTATGGAGGAATATGGGAAAACCATGATTATATATAACTTTAAAAGGCAGATCATTTTACAAGCCAGATATGCAAGCAGCAGAGGCAACAAACGTTCATAAACCTAATAGTAACAATATAAAGCAATTCATGAAAATTATGTAATATAACTAGCAATTTAGCCTATTTCAGGAAAGATGTACTGCAAATGCATAATCGTTCTCAAATATTGCCTCCTTTCACTCAAAAAGGCTATATAATCTACACTGCTTATACATCTTTTTGTTCTGGACACAATAAAGGTTGCATTTGCATCTTATGTATGTTAATAACAATTTCATGCGAGTTCCACATGAGAGACTTAACTATTTCCAGTAAAACTTTAGCACTTGAGTTATGCTTTTGGGATAATATCGACTCATTCATTCTTAATGGTTTACATGTCAAACACCAAAGGAACCTAACCTTATTACCTTTCCTACTCACCAATGTGAGAAATCAAAACCTTCATTTGATTCATTTTCTTGGTTCAATTAGCAGTTATACATTCATAATTGAATAGCAATTTTACATTGCAGAATTCATTCTATCTCTTATGTCTAAGCACTCAAATAAAAGACATGGTAACTCAAGGTTTCCGCTGTCTTAGCTTGTCAGGAAACAAAATTATAATATTTTTCAATCAATCAAGTAACCAAGCCTAACCCCTTCAACTCATTCATTGTTCAAAGCTCTACGGGTCAAATTTCGACAGAGCCTCGCCTTAATACCTTCCCTATATCACACCTTCAATTATTCATTTCTCTTGGTTCAATTCAAAAGCAGTTTTACGTTGCCTAATTCATCCTATCTCTTATGTCTAAGCAATCAAATTATAAACACAGATTTCCAGTCTCATAGCGTGTCAGTAGACAAATTTACAACATTTATTAATCAATGAAGCAAAACAACCCCCACAAAATTAGAAAACAAAAGCTGTCGTGATTTATGAAAGAATTAAATCGAAAATTACGTTTTCATCTATCACTACAAGTAAAAAAGCATATATTTTCCAACAGTTGTTTCGATTCTCGAATCTAAGTTAAGCGTATGAAAATCTCACATGGAAATCAAAACAATGATGAAAACGTGAAAAGAAAAATCGATCTTAAACCACTCAAATCAAACTCAAATATCTTTCGAGAATAATGGCAAACAAACAAATAATCATTTCCATGAAAAAGACGTTGAAAATCGCCATTAAACCCGTCAGAAAAAAAAACGGAAGGAAAAATCGAAGGAAGAAATTAGGGTTTACCTGAACGAGGCTGCGTCGATGAACTAACGAAGGATTTTGATTGTGAGATTCAGCCTTTCCAACAGGATGAGCTATATTATTATTTCCTTCGACGACCTTTATTATGAAAGGCACCAATTGTCTATTTTACCCTTTTTGAAATAACTAGGTTAGAATTACGAATAAACCCAATTTTTTAATGGGTCGATAGATATATCCAACATTTTCCCTTTTATTTTTGATAAATAATTTAAAAAAAAAAAACAAAATACTTACATTTAAAATTGAATCTTAAACTATTTTTTATTTAGATATTAAAAGTTTTTTTTTAATGAAAATTGATTCTATCTCATATTATCTTAAAATACAGTATCAACCAATAAAAACATAGTATATAACATATTTTTATTAGACGTCATACAATTTTTCTACAAAATGAAACGTAATTTGTAGTTTTTATCTTTGCTAGAAATGAATTAAATGGTTTAAGAACCACTTTTTATCAATAAAATTTAGGTACCTAAATGAGAAAGATTGAATAGTTTAAGGTCAATTTTGTAATGAAACCAAATAAAATATAATTGGGACCACAAATATAATTTGGGGTAGGGGAGGAATTTCTACAATTACGGGCTAGAATTTATTTATTCTACAACATAGTACAAAATTAATTTGTAACTAATAAAACACGTAAAATCTCTTTGGGGGGTTTACATGAGGATCTAGCCTTATTGGACGGACTTATTGTAAGTAGAGGCGTAACGAAAGGGTAAGCAGAGCCTCTTGGTTAAATAGGATATTATCAATTTTATTTCTTTTTTTACCCAAAAATTTTATAATTTTATTACCATCATCGGCCTAAACCAGTTGAAGTTTGTGGACGGATATTGGCCTACACCATAAACTTGGGTCGAACTAGAGAAAACTGGATTCCAAATGTAATGGATACTAAACGCCTAGTAAAAGAATTTCCTTTTAAAACAAACGAGTGCATAAAAGAAAATGATAATAGACAGCACTCAGCATCTTTCTTCCCAAACTTCCTTTCTTTGCCAAACTTTCTCCAATAAAAAAGTTATTTGTTAGACAAACCTAATATTTGATGAGCAACTCCCACCAACAACACCACTCTTTCTCTTTACACTGTAAACAGTTTAAACCTAATTTAAACCTTCTTCTTTCCTCATCTCTTCCCACAACTCCCATACCATTTTCTTTCTTCATTTAAGGATGCCGCTAAGGTTTTGCTCTCCTCGATTCCTTGTTTTCGTCTTCCTCATATCGGCAATCCCCATCGCTTACATCATCTCCGAGGAACGTGCCGTGCCTGCCACCCACGTTTTCCACTACCATAGCGCCGGCTTTTTCCGGGAGTGCGCCAAGTGGGACGACCAAGGCCGGCGCTTCCTCGTCAGTTTCTTGGAAGGCGGCGTCGGTGAAATCCGGGTTCCCGACGATTACGCACCGGGACCGGGGGATGTCGTGTTGAAAGAGGTCACCGTGGTCAAAGATTTTGACTTGGCCGGAAATTCTTCCCTTGGAATCGCCGTCGACAGGCTAAGAAACCGGCTGCTTGTGGTTGTCGCCGACTTGCTCGGCAACCGATACAGCGGTCTTGCGGCTTATGATTTGTCATCGTGGAAGCGGCTATTTCTAACCCGGCTCAGTGGCCCTAGTAAGTATCACTATATAAAATTTTAAATGAATTATTAGAGTACGAATATTCTTATACTGAAAAAATTAAATGAATTAATCCCAGAATTAAATTTTGTTAAAAAAGACTAGTTTTTTAAAATGGTTTAATTATGAAATCCACCCATTTATTTTATGAAAATTGACAAGTTAACCCTCTATTTTAATTTATCAAAATTTAGTCATTGGATTATTTCTTCATCTAATTATTGATTTTTCTAAAAGGCGCGTAAAAATCTGGAGCATCCTGCAATCTTTTATTAAGGTCTATAAAAACATATTAGAGCAATTAACATTAGACATGAAGCTGATAATAGTTGTGATATTTCTAAGTTGCTAATGTTAAGTCTCCTAACTAACTCACGTTCATCTTTTGAGGCTCATAATTTGGCTTCCATACTAGTGGCGCCTCTACGACCCCGTGCTTCCGAATGATTGCTGGATTAATTTCTTAATTTTCATACAAAATAAAAAAAAAAAAGATACTTTTTTTTATATAATTAGTGGGATTTTAGGGTTTTGATACGAGGGTAGGAAGTGAATAGATGTTGTCGGCGCTGGGAGTGAAGAGCAGAAGGTTAGGATTGGGGTTTTCTAACCCATACCCACCCCATAACTCTCATATTACTCTCCCATAGCCACTTTTTTCCACTTCCATCCTATGCTTGTATGGATGTTAGAAAATATCTTATTTTATACCCGTAGATTATATTTATATTTTCTTTTAATATTTTAATAATCAGATTCTTGACTTAATCTATTCAAATGTCACTCTAATAATTATTAATTAAAAATTTTAAAATATATATAAAACTAGTTCAATTATTAGTTTTTTTGTTTGGGTTTTATAATTTTTTTCAATTTCAAGCGGTTTGCTTAAAAGTTAGTATGATTCTTATGTTCGGATCAGTATACCTATAATCATCAATTCAAGCTATCAGTTTGGTCCAGTTCAGGTAATACTGTTTCCATTTTTTTTAATATGTTTTATATTTATGTGGATAAAAAATTATGTAAAAAATAAATTTATAAAAAAATTAAAAACATGAATTAAATTTAGTTGAAATGAAAAAGTTGAGAATATGAAAAGGTTTTTTTTTGGTCTTAGATTAAGTTTTAAGATTTATTTTGCATTTATTTATTTTTATAAATTTCATAGAAAACTATAAAAAGAAAACACTTTAGTAATAATATTTATTATTTTTTAAAATAAATTTTTTGTAACTAAGAAGTGTTAGTTATGTTGCAACAACAACTGGATTTAATAACATTATGGATGGATTTTCAATTCAATAATAGAATATTTTTGAAATGACAAGGCTTAAACTTGTTCCATGTAATTCTCAGACCGGAGCTCTAACCATTATTAAATCTTGGCCAATATTATAAATTTATATATTTATTCAAGAATATAATTCCGGATAATTTTTTGAAATAAAAGTGAATAAATAACATATCTAGGGATTTATAATTTTAATATATACATCATATTTTAAAATACAGAATTATAAAATGTTATAATAAATAAAATAATAATTTTAAAAAAAAAAGACAGATCACTTGAAGCTTTTATTTTTATTTATTATTGGGTACATAACACAATGCTAAACCATGATTACATTCACTTTATGTGTTTAATAAACTGTAAACTTTTTTTTTTCTGACCTTAGTTTCTTGAATCTTGATGCTTAGGCGATGAAAAATCCTTCGCCGATGACGTCGCAATAGATGCCGATGGTAATGCGTATGTCACCGATGCTAAAGCCAGCAAAATCTGGAAAGTCGGTGCCGATGGCGAGTTCTTGTCTATCATAAGAAACCCACTCTTCACTCCAAAACAGTGGTACAAAACCTTGGTCGCATTGAACGGAATCGTTTTCCACCCCGACGGCTATTTGATTGTGGTCCACACGTTCAGTGGTAATCTGTTTAAGATCGATCTGGCCAAGGGATATGAAGTGAAGTTGATCGAGGTTGTTGGAGGCTCATTAGTCTTCGGTGATGGTCTAGATCTAATCTCTCCGACAAAGCTCGTCGTCGCCGGGAACCCTTCGGGGAGATTGGTGGAGAGCTCTGACGGATGGGAGACGGCTTCCGTGGTGGCGAAATTTAAGGGGCCCATCCATCGGTTGTCAACGGCGGCGACGGTGAAGGATGGGAAGGTTTATCTCAACCATTTGGTTGGGATGGGGTACCCCAAGAAAACACATGCCCTCGTTGAGGCAGTTTTCTGAAAGTTGGAAAAAAAAGGGGAATAATGGGATTCGTAAATGAAGCTGCAGTTAAGACTATGTTGACCTTCTACTGAATGTAAAACTCCGAAACCCTTGGTTCGAAATGCCATGCCTTTGCTTCTCAAAAAAAAAAAAATCTTGGAATTTCAGAATGGGTTAATTTTTAAACATCCTCCAACTAAAACTTAAATTCTAGATTGAAATTTATTTTAAATAAAACATTAGATCTATTTTGTGAAGATAATCTAAATTCATAATTGCTGTCACAAGTTAATTAGGTTACTAAATTAGGAAAATAATGAAAATGTCTCTTCTTATTTAAATAAGTTAAATTATTCGAGGGTACCACAATAAAAATATACATATTACGAGATTTGAATTTATGCTAACTAGATTAGTAAAATTTTAAATTTATCACTCAATTAAAACTTATCTTAATTTATTTTATTATGTACAATGTTTTATCTCCATCAGTCGTATAGATTAATAATGTTGTTAATTGAGTTTGTGTCACGTGTTAATTGAACACTAACTCATGATCGATAATAGCACTATGGTAAATAATTGTAGTATATTTAGTATTGTTAATGCAATGTATTTATGTATTTAAATTTCATTTTACTCACAATTTAATATTTTTTTTAAATTTTAATGTTGTGCATATTTCATGTGTTATTATGATTAATTAATTTCAAACCATATATTTTATTGTTTATTATATATTATTTCTAAACATACATCTATGTTTTAAATTTGTGATTTCCACACGCATATGCGTTTGAATGTAGTAAGATCTCTAGAAATCATTAAATCTATAAAAAGAACAACCTATTTTAAATAAAACACTAATAACTCTAACTTTTAATCCAATTAATTGAAGTAGACATTAAACATTATAGAAATAGGTGATAAAAAAATAAACTAAAAATTATTTAAAATTTGGCTAAATTAGATGTAAATGTCGATTTTTTTTTTAAATTGTGCCTTTTTTAATTTAGGAAAATAGATCGTTTTTAGAAGAAAGGAAAGCATGTCCAGTTGGGTGCGCTTTTTGCATAGATGGCAGGAAAACGCGCCCAGTTGCACACACTTTCCCTTTCTCTCTCCTAGGGTTAGAGTTTTTAATTTTTAAGGTTAGGGTTTTAAATATTTTAGGGTTTTGGGTTTTTTAAATTGGTTTATGTTTTTCGACTAAAACCTCGAAAGTTCTAATCAAATTAATGATGTATAACATATATTTTTGATATATTTTTGAAATAATAAAATTAGGGTTGGTTATATTAAATTTTGATATTTTTGGTTTAAAAGTTTTTTATTGCAGATTTTATATAAATAATAGAAAGATAAAAAGAAATTGATAAAATCTGCAACTCGAGCGGAGCTTAAAGAGAGTATACCATGTTATAAAATCTAATTAAAATAAGAAAAAATTCTTATAAGAATTAAATATTATTTATTAAAAAAGATAAAAATAATTATGAAATTGAAAAAGGGGTCTGGAGTTTTATTGGTTTTTGTTTACCTAATAACATTTAATTCCATTCAAAAAATGTAATGTTTTAAATTTTGTAGTTTTTTTATGAAAAGATAATTTTATTGTCAAAATAATATTTATTAATTTATAAAATAAAGGTTGTTTGATAACTTTACAATTGAGTTAGACTCGATTAATAGGTGACACTAATTGATTAAAATCTCAAGTACTATAATAGATTTTATCACACCCAAAATGTAGGTGAATGAGAATATTTTATAGGCATAATAACTTATTTAACCTTCCAACTTTATAAAAAAAGGCATTTTAACTCCCCATTTATTTTTTACAATTTTCCCCCTTAAATTTACATTCTTTTATCAAATCAACTCAAAAATAGATGAAAAAGTTAACATTTTTTTACCCTGTTGATGTGGCATACACGCTCATTGTCACATGAATGGCACGTCAGCATTTAATTAATTTTTTAATTTTAAAATATTATAATTTTAAAAATTAAAAAGTATAAAAGATATTTTAAAAAAATATTTTAAATGTAAAAAATCACTTAAATGCTGATATGTATCCATGTGGCAATACACACGTATATCACATCAATAAAGTTAACAAAAATTAACTTTTCCATCTAAAAATAATTTGACAAAAAATACAAATTCAATAATTAAAAGAGACAAAAAAATTAAATGAAGAGTTAAAATAACTTTTTTTAATAAAGCTGAAGGGTCAAATAAATTATTATACCTGTTTTATATTTTAAAAAATAGATTAATAAAATAATCTCAATAGATCATGGTGAGAGTGACAATATATTTCTATATGAATTTGTTGGTTTTTTGTTCAATTTTCAAAAAAAAAATTTCGATTATTCTATTTTTAAAAAAAATACTATTATAATAATATTATTTACTAGATTAATGTTACATTGGATACTTAAACTATAAATTGATGTATTATTATAATATTTGAAGTTCGTATTTTATTTCTTCAAATCATTAGAATAATATAACATTAGCTGCAAAACTATCAAAAAATAAAAATAACTTACAAACAATTTGTGTGATTATTAATATCAATAGGCAATAGCATGAATTAAGATTATTCACGTAGGGTTATTTAATAATTAATTTATCTTTTAGGATTGAAGATCCTTAGGTATTAGGAAAAGAAGTAGAATAAGTGAGGGTGTAGCTTAGTTAGTTTGGTGTTAACTTTAAATATTAATCATGATATTATCTTTTAATAATAAATTTATATTTTAATCTAAGACAACTCCTCATTTTTTCCCACCAAATGATTCCGCTTTCACATAGACCCAGGAATACCCTATTAATAATAATTTCCCAGTCAAAAATGGACCTGTACAGCTGCGATGGCCAAATTGATGCTAATCGTCTTGTGAATCGACTTAACGATATCCCTCACCGGCGACTGGATGTTAGCCGCTTCCAACTCGTCCTCGCAGGGAGACACAGACGCGGAATCGGCTGAGAGTTCTTCGATGATGTGGTTGGCGTTGTGCTTGGTGATGGCTTCCATGGCTTTCTGATCCGAGTCGATGATGTCCTCGAAGTTCTTGACGCAAGTCCAGAGGATCTCGCCGTATTCGGGGGTAGTGGATGGATCTTTCATGATAATATTAGCTTTGTCCAAGGCTTCTTTCACCTTCTGGTTGGTCGCCTCGATACCCACCCTGAGGATGGAAATGGGATCCACGGCGGTCCTGTCGGTCATCAAGGGAGAAAGCAGCTGGATACAATCGACGGGTTCATCGGTGGCGGAGCAGACTTTCTGAAGGCCGGAATGAAAGTTGCCAGGCATTATGGAAACCGGTTTTGCCACATGGGTATCCGAGGTGATGAAAGAGGGTTCAGGCCCGGGGGCAGCTGAAACGGAGAAGGAGAAGAGACATGAGACGTATAGGAGGAGGAAGACGTACTGGTTCATTCTTCTCAATTGTCTCTTCTTTCTTCTCTTCTCTTGGTAGGAAATGGGAGGAGAGGATTTGTGGAAATCAATGGCATTTTTTGAAGCATTTTATAGGCATCGGATAGTGCATCAAAATACCATCTTGGTGCGTATCATCCGGCGTCAAATCTAATTTTAGTGTTTACCCCGTATGAATTTGTTGAAAAAATATAGCTCAACAATTTTGTTTCTAAAGAAAAATTAAGTTAATGAGTGTAGTGTTTTTTAGTGAATAAATTTTATATCATTAATTTTATTATTTTGAAATAGTTTTTTTTTTATTTCTAATTGAATTTAAACTTTTTTTTGGTTAATTTTCTACCTACTAAACTCAATTAAAATTTTTATGGATGGTTGTTTAAATGTATTCATTTTGAGTTATAAGTTAGAATTAAGAAAATATCAACGAAACAATAAAGCCTTGACACAATTAGTAAAAGCTCAAGTATTTGATATTTGTGTCTCACCGTGTATAATTGTGTATGTATAAATCTAAATAAGATAACATACTTATAATTACATCCACCATTATAGTGATTAGGTTATTTGTTGTCTCCCATTAGCATTCAAATATTAACAACATTTTTTTTAATTTACAATACTTCTAATAGAGTTAATCATTACAAATACTAAATTAGATAATTAACTTAAATTTAATTAATTAACCCAAATAAATACAACCTAAACAATTAAATAAATGAGACTCAAATATGTGGTTTGTAATATCCAACAACGCAACTAAAACTATACCATGCTCTCATTAAGAATAAAAATGGTTAGTTTCAAGGGTCACAAAGAGTACGATTTTTTTCTTTGGCTAGCATCTAAGCAGAGGCTTCTAACGAACTCGGAGTGTACACGATGAGTGATTGGGCACATCAGTTCTTACCCTATATGTGGTCATGGAGTTGAGGATATTATTCATGTGCTGCGAGACTGCCCGACAGCTAAGGAAGTATAGCTACATGTGATCCCAACATAGCAACATCAAAGGTTCTTTTCTGATAATTTACAAAATTGGTTATTTGCTAACTTGTGTTGCCATTTGAGATTGCAGTCACTTGGTCACGCCTTTTTGGATTAATCATGTAACGACCCGAATTTTAAGGTTATCAGAAAAATGTATTTTCGGGCCTCTGTTTCTGAAAAAAATGGATTAATAAATAATTATTAAAAATATTTATGAAGTAAGTCGAGTGGTTAATTAGAGTTTAATTGAGTGAATTTAGCTTAATTAAGAGTAACTAAGAAAAAGAACTAAATTGAATAAGGGGTAAAATTTGAATTATAGATTAATCAAAAATAAAAAGGACCAAATAGGCAATTATGCCTATCTCATTAGATGAGGCGGCATAGCATGATAAAATCCTAGATTTTTTTTTAGATTATATTATTATATTATTATAAATTATGTTAATTATGTTATAATATTATTTTGACAATTGCATGGTAAATAAAATAAATGAAACAAATTAAAATAGTGACAAATGTGTGGTAATTATAAAATACATGTGTAATAAATTGAATACATGCATTTGTAATATGTATATTTAATTATTAGTAGATATTTATTATTTATAAAAAATATTTATTAATTAAATAATTATATTATAATATTTCTATAAAATAAATAAATAAAGGTATGACAAATGTATGGTGATAAGTGAATACATATGTACTAATAATATACACATGTGTAATTAATAAATAAATATTACATATTATTTAAGTATAAAATAATGTTGTATTATATATAGATATAAAACAAAACAAAAAAAAAAAAAGAAGGAAAAGAAACAGAATAGAAGAGACGAAACAGAGAAGGAAGGAAAGAAAGAAAAAAAAAAAAAGAAGGGAAAATTGGGGGTTTGAAGCTTAAAGTTTAAATAGGTAAGTTAATTTAGCCCTTTTTACTTAATTTTGATGTTTTAGAAGCTTTGGAATAAGGTTTTAGTGAAATTAAGTTGATATTTTGAAAGTTATTAGATTTCTAAATATGGTTCATGTTGAATAAAATGATGGATTAGGGATTAAATTGATAGAAATTCAAGTTAGAAGTGAAATAAGGATTGAATTGTAAAGTAATTCATAAGTTTTATATTGTAGGGACTAAATTGA
Organism: Gossypium stocksii; assembly: GCA_020496765.1. Taxonomy (NCBI): domain Eukaryota; kingdom Viridiplantae; phylum Streptophyta; class Magnoliopsida; order Malvales; family Malvaceae; genus Gossypium; species Gossypium stocksii. Next base: position 85,923,250 of record CM035623.1, read on the forward strand.
GGAAAATTCGAAATTAGGAAAATATGTTGAAAATTTAATAATTAAATTTGAGTTTGAGTAAAATTTGAATAGAAATAGAGTGTGAATTGAATAAGAAAAGGAAGTAAACTTAGTTAGGATTTAATTGCAAAATAGGCTATAAGAAATAGTTTTGGACAGTAACATAAGTTTAAATTTGAAAAATCACCAAAAATTGTAGGAATAGAATTAAAGGGTGAATAAGATACGAAATTAAAGCTTATTGAGTCTAGTTTCTTTTAGAAGAAACAGTGTAAGTAATGGATTTGTGAATCAAGAGATATTTGAATTTTTATGAGACTGGTTTAGAAAGATTTCGAGATACTCTGTTTTAACTTTGGAAAATCATTAAAAATTGTACAAAAATATTTATGTGTTGAAATTTATATTTTTAGAATCCTCAGTGAGTCTAGTTTCAAGAGAAACAGACGAGAACATTATCCGAGTCCTGAACTATGAGATAATTGAACTTTAGTACAGGGGGGTCGGAACTGTCAGACAGTGAATCAGGGGTAACTTTGAGGAATAAACTGTATTAATTGGAAAAACTAAAAATTCTGGAAATTTTATGGTAGAAAGATACATGAGTCTAGTTTCAAAGAAAATTAACGGAACATAATTTGGAGTTTCGTAGCTCCAGATATAGACAATTTAGTGACTGTTGCGCAGGAAGACAGCTTTAAAAGAATATATGAATAAATGATAGAATTGGGTATAAAGAATGTAGAATGAAGAGGAAGAGTAGGAATTGAATAAAAATTCAATTATTTAAATTTTAATGCTGTAATTAATAATGTAAATTATTATTATTTTCGTAGCTAGCAAAGAATCAGAAGTATCGAGCAAGTAAGGAAAAGAGAAAGTAAACGAGGAGTAAACGCGAGAAATCCGGGTTAGTATTACTATAATTCAAATTTGATTATTTGTTATATTTTAAATTAATATATATATGATAAGCAGATTGAGGTAAGTATCAAGAATGAATTAAGTGATAAATATGTATTGGAATTGAATTTATTATTAGTAATTGTTGAATTTTGAATAATATGTTTAATAAAAAAGAATAATGTTAATATTGATATTGAATTAAATAAAATTGATTTAAATTGTGAATTGCATGAAATTGGAATGAAGTTTGAATATGTATGAACATTTGATGAAATATTGATTGGGAAGTGGAAAAGTGATTGGAATTGAATCAAATTGAGTTGAAATGTGATTTGAAGTGAAATTATGTGATTTATGTGAATTTGAAATTGTGATTGAATTGCTATTGTGATTGAATTGAATCCGAATGATTATGATCAATTGAAAGTGAAAGTGATATGGATATGTGATTTCGATACCCTATTAACTAGTCGGGCTAGGGTGGATATAGTTGGCATGCCATAGGATTTGGAAGAGTACGGGATTTATCGGCTTTACCGATCAGCCACTTTATGTGTCGTATATCAGGCACTTTATGTGTCGTATTTCAGGCACCTTGTATGTCGTTTCAGGCACTTTATGTGTCGTATTTCAGGCACCTTGTGTGTCGTTTCAGGCACTTTATGTGTCGTATACTGATCAGGTACTATGTACCGTTTTAGGCACAATGTGCCGTACTGGTGTGTTTGGGTTGGAATCCGTGTATCCGTAAAAGTCCGAATTGTTAATAGGGTGAATAATTGAAATGAGAAGATCAAATAAACTTGATCAATTATACTACTGAATATGAAAGAAATTGAAATTGTGGACTGAAAATTTAGATTGGAAATGAAATGCATGAAGTTAATGTGAATGTGGTGATTAAATTTTTGATAAATGTAATTAGTGACTAAAATTGAAGAATAGTTGAAGATTGTTTATTATTGTTATTAAATGAAAGTTTAAAAATGAATTGTTATTATATACTTAATTTTTATATTTTATTATTATTGCTATTAAAGTTTGAATTATGGTAATATCACTGAGTATGGAATACTCAGCGTACGGTTGTTTCCGTGCGCAGGTTAAAAGGAGTCAAGTGTCCTGGTTCAGCATCCGAACGATCCCGACTTCAGCAAAAGATTTTGGTGATGTTTTCTTTTCTTAATTGAAAGTGGCATGTACTAGGCATTGTATAGGTTATTTAGGTATGCTTGTAATGTTGGTTGTAAGAATGATATACTATATTTTGTTATTAGCTTGATAAAATGGTAAAAATTATATTATATAATTAGTCTTAAGTTAGAATGAAAAACAAATGAAGTTATTATTTTAGTTTTGATTAATATTATGAATGTTTAGTTATTAAATTACTATGTTAATTAATTGATTATAATTTAGGTGTATTTAAGTTTTTAAATTGTTTTTGATTGTGCCATTGGTGTTGGAATGGTTTATTTCTGGATTGAATTTGCAGGGGGTTTTATGTAAAAATAAGCAAAAATGCTGCCGAAATTTTTATATAAAAAAATGAAAAATGAACGAATAAAATCAATTATAGAAGTAAAATATAATTTATATACATTTATGACTATACTATAATTTATTTGTTAAATAAACTTTATCTTATTTATTTATTAAGAATTATCTGTAAATTGTCTGATTTGTTTGGTAATGCCTTGTAACCCTGTTCTGGCGACGGTTTAGGGTTAAAGGGTATTACAAATCACCTGGCGTATCTGGAAGAATAGAAATCTCTTCATATTCTAGAATGCCGCATGGTCAACAATAAAAGTTGTTAAAGTCTCCATTAGTTGGGCGCAACAATTCGAATTTCATCAAAGTGGATACAAGATCAACAAGCAGAACCCAAATCATAATTTTCAAGATAATATCTTGTGGGTTCATTTATACGTGGATGGCGTAGTTGCTAGATGTAACACTTTTAACCCGAATTCGTTGCCGAAACAGGGTTACGGAGCATTATCGGAGACTACAAATCAAAGAGTCAGAAAATGCAAATATTTCATATCATATAGTATTTATGTCAAAAACTAATTAAAATCATACATATTATCCCTTATACGAGCCCTTGAGGCCAAGTTACGCGTTAGAACAAATTAGGACTAAATCAGAAACTGAGAAAAATTTTCAGAAATATTTAAAATTTTCAACACTGTAGGAGTCACACAGCTGTGTGGCCAGGCCATGTGACTCACACGGTCAAGATACATGCCCGTGTCTTAGGCCGTGTGGACATTCGAATTAGGGACACGCGGCCATGTCCCAGCCTGTGCCAGAGCCCGTGTAAGTATATAGACTTAGGTCACATGGCCAGGCCACACGCGCGTGTGTTAGGATGTATGAACATACTGACTTGCAAGATACAGGGGACACACGGCCGTGTGTCACATACGGCTGAGACACACACCCGTGTCTCTACCCGTATGGACGAAAAAAGGTCATTTTACAAGTCATATTTCTCACCCAATTTGGTGTCAACCTACAATCAACATTATGCATATCAACAAGCCATAATTAGGCATCCAAAACAAGCCAAAATCAAGTCTTAAACATGCATTATCACCACATACAACCAACATGCCCTTAGGCACCTCAAATGACAACTTAAAAACGTGTCAACCAAATATCCAAACTTACCCAATGAATTTACCTAATAAAGTTACCAAAGTTCACTACAATTCAAATACATGCATACACATATCACTCATACTAACATCACAATTATACCTTATTCTCATACCAATATGTAAATCGGTTATATAAACAAAATATTATTCATAATATTTACATAAGCCAAACTTTGATCAAGACCGTATAAAAGCCTATACATGCCATATAAATCGTATTTAACGTTTCAAAAACTACCGAGATAAGCTGGATAGTGTGACTTGAGTGTTAATCCGATTGTCCAACCTTCTAAAAATCTACAATAATATTAAACAATACAAATAAGCGTAATGAAGCTTAGTAAGTTTGACGAGTTAAACAAAAATCTTACCGAACTAACTATAATAAATCAAATAATAAAATTTATCCATGATATTTCCCTATCATTCACAATTTCAATAGATAAATACATCCGTATTTAAAATCAGTATAAATATAAATAACATGTCTTTCAAATTCGTTAAATAAATCACTTTACCGAGATTTTTCCATTCGAATAATGACTTACAAATAAGAGTACATCGTCAACAGAAGCTCATAAGAGCTGATCCTCCCAAATATGCCAATAAAAACTCGAAAGCTGAACAGAAGCTCATAAGAGCTTAATAGAAGCTCGTAAAAGCTAATCCACCAAATTACGCAAACAGAAAGTAAAACACGAGAGTTCGCAACAAATGTTGAACCCTGGTTTACTTGGGAATAATGCCGATGTCTCCCTCTAATACCACCATAAACCAAATTATGAATGTACTCAAACCCCGTGTTCAATTCAAACCAAATATCTAACTCAATATTATAATTCAAACGATAATTCGTTTTCAACAATAGAATATATGCATAATACCAATCATTAATTTATACAAATGTAAAATTTTAACCGTACGAACTTACCTGGATTGAATTGTAGTAAACTTCTCACTAGTATCTACGGGATCTTGATATGAAACAAAAATATGAAGAACCAACTTAAAGTTCTCTCTCTTATGGCGGTTTAGGCGGAAATTAAAGATGAATTGCATAGAAAGCTTTAAAATTCAACTTGTTTTAATTTCATCAAAACTATCATTTTGCTATTCCATCATCTTATTTTATTATTTTCCCTTAACATGCCGCCCCACTATATCAATTTAGGTATATTTATAATTTAAGTCCTTTCTTATTTATTAATCAAGCCATTAATCACTTAATTATTATAATTAGCAAGTTTTGTACTTTTTTAATTTAATCCTTTTTTAATTAATTAACTATCAAAGCGTTAAAATTTTTTTAGCGAAACTTTAATACCACCTTAATGACACTCCATAAATATTTATAAAAATATTTACAGCTTGGTTTATAGAAACGAGGTCCCGATACCTCACTTTCCAAAACCACTTGACCTAGGGTCTTACCAATCAAACCTAATAAATCATTATAAAATATAAATTACCAATTCAAAAACATTTTTGAAACAATATTTGACTCATAAATATTTAATAATAATATTTACGAACTTACTCGCCAGATTTGGTGGTTTCGAAACCACTGTTTCTGACACCACTAAAAAAAAATTAAGCTATTACACTAGAGATACAGGGAATGCTTCTGCGGGAGGTATGCTGCGAGGTCAAGGTGGAAATTGGATTTTGGGTTTCAATCGGTATTTGGGTAAATGTTCGCCTTTTGAAGTTGAAGTATGGGATATCCTGGATCCATATACTCTTTAATAAAGGTTATAAACGAGCAATGATACAAACCTATAATCTGGATGTGGTTCAGACCTTAAATGATATTGGATTGGAAGATTCAGCAAAACTCGATTCGATTCGAAAAAATTGAAAAAAAATTCGAATTTCAAGTTAAACGAATCAAGTTATTCGAGTCAACTAGAGTTTTTTTCGAATTTCGTGTTCGAATCGAGTTAATTTTCGAATTCGAATAACTGGAATAATTAGAATATTAAACTATAATATTTTACATTTTTACTCCAAACACCCAAACCTTTTTACTTTTCCCTCAAAACTTTTACTCCTTCCCACTTTTCCCCCAAAACTTTTACTCTTCTCCCATCCCAAACCCCCATCTACCAAAAATTCATTTCCCACCAAAATTTTACTTTCCTATTTACTTTTCCTCAAAATTTTACTCCCAAAAACTCTCAAAACTTTTTATTTTTCCCCAAATTTTTTACTCCTTCCCATTTTCCCTTTAAAACTTTTACTCCTTTCCTATTCCACCCTCCATCTACCCCAAACCCATCCACCCTTCAATTTTTTTTTAATACTTTCCCTCCAAAATTTCAGTCCCCCTATTTACTTTCCATCAAACTTTTACTCCTTAAAATTTTTTATTTTTCTCCTAAACTTTTACTTCTCACCATTAATTTACTCCCAAATAAAAAATTAAAATTATCCAAAAAAACCCTAAACATAAATAGTAATGATTTTATTTATATCTACTATTTATATTATTAAATTAAATTTCACATTTTATATTATCTATATTATTGAATTGTTTAGTCATATTGAATATTTATATTAAAATTGAATTATTAATGATGCCATAAAATATTCGTGTTAAAATTTTATATTGGTATCAATTTCATATTTTATCTTTAAAATAAATTTTATTAAGAAATCACATTTTTTACATTTAATATATTTTTTAATTCCAAAATACATAGTGACAAGAATCTAAAGATAATTGAAACAACTAAGTAAGCAAAAAAGCTAACCCGTATATAAAAGATTAATAAATAAATTATGAGGTGATGAAAGTCAATAAAAAATTTGATTACGGTGGACAAATTTTATTACGGTGGGTGACATTGGTTACAAGGACCCAAAATTATTTTTTAAAATTTAACTCGAACAAATATATTCGATTCGATTCGAATTCCATTTCACTCGACTCGATTCGAGAAAATTTCAAATCAAATTAGGATGATAAAATATGATTCGTCAACTCGATTAACTTGAAATTTTTTCATTCAATTCGATCAAATGCTCACCCCTACTATTGCGGATCGGTTAGCCAAACTTAGCCTAACGTGGAAGTCAAGCTTACAAGTATTTGATGTGGCCTTGACTGAAGTCCTTCAATTTTTAAAACAAGATGATGCGAGTGGTGATTTAGACAATTGAATTGATGTAATTTGTACTTTTTTTTCACCCAAAAAAAGGAAAGTTAGTTTTATCAAGTATTCTCAAATTATTGTTAGGATTTTAAATTGGTATCTAAATGTCAAAACGTTCTAATTGGATTATCAAAATATAAATACTATATCAATCTGATCATTTTCATTAATCTAACAGTCAGTTTAAGCATTAAATGCTAGTTCAAGTATGATGTAGAGCATTTTTAAAACATCTTAATTAAATTGTAAATAAGTATGATGTAATATATGGACAACTTGAATGTAACATGTTAGAAAAACATATAATGCCATTAAAATTTAGTAAACATTGATTTTAAACTAAAATTTTAATGCAACTAAAAAATTTTAACATTTGTCTTTTGGAAAAATGATTTTCAATGAAATTATCCCATTAAATTTTTTTACTTTACAATATTATGTCTAAAATTGACATTCTATCTTCTCAAAAATACTTTTTAACATATAGTAATAATAAATACTATTCAATATTTCAAAGCACTTATTAAAAGCTCATTTACACCACTTTTCAATATCAATAATAAATTAACTATTTGTATAATATTTTGTTTTTATGTTTGGTTCCATTATTATTGGCATGGGAGTGTTAACAATGGGAAGTGGATAGAAAGATTTTCTTATTTCCATTTTTCTTTATATTTTCAAAAGTTCCTTTTTTTTTTGGTTGGTGCTTAACGGTGGTTATTATAGTTGCATGGGTAGTTTTATCATTGAGTGAATCTGTGTTTCAAATGATATATGTCAACTTATTTCCCCTTGTTTTTTTTTTTAAATTTTAATTATGAAATACAACTTGAACTTGAGCAAGTTCAATACAACTATTTAATTATATCTTCAGTGGAATTTGAGTTTAAAATTAGATTTTGATTTAGCTCGAGTGAAGTATCGAGTTTAAAATTTTGAGTTGAGTTTAAGTTCAAACCTCACAATATTCAAATTTGGCTCTGCTTAATTACAATTCTATTAAGAACTCACTTGTACCACTTTAAAGTTTGGGACAATTTAAATTTTGAACAATAATTTAAAGATACATGATGCAATTAACCCTAAAAAAATGCACATAGAAATTTTGACTAGTTAAATTAAAAGCTTTAACTTCAAATGAGTTCCAATCAATGAAGACCTAGCATCGTAGGTCTGTTCTTTTTTTTTTTTTCGCTATGTGAAAATGGAGTTCTTCTTATTATTTTTCTTTATTGTTCTTTGATTTCTTTAACATTAAGTCTCTAAGTTCGAAGTTTTGTTCCATCGTTCCTTCTTTAATCATCTTTTCTTAAGAGTTTATTTTTTATCAAGTTTTAGTTTATTTTGGACCTAAGTCACCTTCGATGTAAATTTGTTGTTTTAGATAATGAAAAAAACCATTTATTTTTTTGCTTGTGTTAAATATGACTTCTATTTTTAGTCAAATTTGAGAAATAATCTTCTAGTTAAACTCTGTTTATTTGTTTCAATCAAACACTAATTAGTTTAGATTATTTTATTATTATTTGACCTTTGAATTTAGCCTATAAATAGGCTCTTTTACAACCTTGGAAATTACGCCCATTAGAGATTAGAACTCATAACACATTTAGAGAATTTTGTGTTTACGTTTTGAGGGTTCTTTGTTTTCGGGTTTTCAGGGTTTAGTTATTATCTCTATCTTTTGTACTCTTCGTTCTTTTGCCATTATAGTAAAATTATCTTTGCCCGTGGTTTTTTATCCTCTTTAGAGGGGTTTTTCCACGTTAAATTTATGTGTTCAATTTCTCAATTTCTTATGCTAATTTTACTTGTTAGTTGCTTAATCGGGTCGATTCCTAACAAGTGGTATTAGGCTAGTTCAATTTTCATAGATCAGCCCATTCAGATATGACAGCAATAAGGTTTGAAATTGAGAAGTCCGATGGTGAGACAAATTTCAATCTGTGGCAAGTTCGGATGATGGCAATTCTAGTTCAATCCGATTTGAAAAAGGTTGTTACCGGGAAAAAACCTGAGAATCTAAATAAAACAAAATGGGAAGAGCTTGGTGAGAAGGCTTTGTCTGCAATCCAGTTGTGCCTCGCGAATACGATATTACAAGAGGTATTGATGGAGAAGACCTCATCCGCTTTATGGAAAAAGTTAGAAACTCTTTATGCGACTAAGTTTCTAGCTAACCGTTTAGTGTTGAAACAACGTTTATTTACGTTTCGCATGAACGAATGTGAGCTTCTTAGAGATCACATCAATCAATTTATTACTCTTTTAAATTAATTAAAGAACGTTGAGGTTCATATTGATGATGAAGATCAAGCTATGCTATTATTGTGCTCTTTACCCCTTCATACAAGTCTTTCAGGAAGACCCTGATTTATGGCAGAGACAAATTTTCGTTCGAAGATGTGAAGGGTCATTTGTTGAGTAGAGACAAACTCGACAATGAGCTTCATTTGAATAGCAAGGTAGATAGGCAAGCTTCCGTTTTGGTAGCATCAAAGAAACGAGACAAAATGTGTCACTATTGTAAAAAGTTAGGTCACGTCAAAGCAGATTGTTATAAACTGCGAAATAAAAGAGCTGTTGAGAGTAACGAGGAAGATGTAGCTGGTGCTAATTGGGCCAATGAAAGCAGTGATGATTTCTTGTTAGTGTCAACGAGCGATAACTCCAAGTTTACGTCCGAGTGGATCCTAGATTCTGGATGTTCTTTCCACATATATCCTAATAAAGAATGGTTCTCCATATACAATTCGGTTGAAGGTGGAGTTGTGCGCATGGGAAACGATTCATCTAGTAAGGTAATTGGTATTGGTACTGTTAAAATTAGGATACCGATGGGACGATTAGGACACTCTCAAATGTCAGGTATGTACCTGATTTACGAAAGAATCTTATCTCTTTGAGTATTTTAGACTTACAAGGATGCAAAATCAACATCGAGTCAAGCGGCATTAAAGTATCTCGTATATCTCTCGTTTTGTTAAAAGGTAAAAGAATTGGCAATCTTTATATTCTAGAAGGTTCTACAGTGACCGGTGAAATCGGACGTCCTTAGTCAGTTACGAAGTCGAAGTCTACTAGCTTGGAGCGGAAGAAACTTGGTCATAGGAGGGAAAAAAGTATGACCATTTTGTTGAAGAGAGGTTCTCTTTTAGATGCAGGTTTTGAAAAGTTAGGGCACTGTGTTTGTGATAATCAGACCCGGGTTAATTTAGCAGTGTACAAGTTAAAGGCTAGAAGTCTTCTAGTTTCTAAGCACAAATTCGACTCAGTTAATTCCCTGCATAGTTCAAGATAGGCTCGTGGCGAGCTTCGGCAAAGATGGCGTTGTGGAAATATGAGTCAAGGTGGAGATTTGTTAAATATGACTCCTATTTTTAGTCAAATTTGAGAAATAATCTTCTAGTTAAACTCTGTTTATTTGTTTCAATCAAACACTGATTAGTTTAGATTATTTTATTATTATTTGACCTTTGAATTTAGCCTATAAATAGGCTCTTTTACAACCTTGGAAATTACACCCATTAGAGATTAGAACTCATAACACATTTAGAGAATTTTGTGTTTACGTTTTGAGGGTTCTTTATTTTCAGGTTTTCGGGGTTTAGTTATTATCTCCATCTTTTGTACTCTTCGTTCTTTTGCCATTATAGTAAAATTATTTTTGCCCGTGGTTTTTTATCCTCTTTGGAGGGGTTTTTCCACGTTAAATTTGTGTGTTCAGTTTTTCAATTTCTTCTGCTAATTTTACTTTTTCATTGCTTAATCGGGTCGATTCCTAACAGCTTGGAGTTTTGTGTGTGTGTTTTTTTATGTTGTGTAGTAATGATGTAAAGAGAATATGTAGGGGAGTTCTAATGGTTAAGATTTACAAATAATCACAAAATTGAGATAGATCATGGTTTAAACATAGAATTTAGTTTAAGCTCATTTTGTATTGTTATGTTGTGTAACAATGATGTAAAGAGAATATGTAGGAGAGTTCTAGTGGTTAAGATTTACAAATGATCACAAAATTGAATCAACTTTGGTTTAAGCTCATTTTGTATTGTTACCTTTTTAGCAATGGCGTAGATAAGCGGATACTTTTAAAATTTATTTGTTGTATAGGCAATTTAAATTTAATATATTAAAAAATAACACTCATAAATTTTATTTTCTTTGTTTGTTTTTTAATACATTGGATTTAAAATGCTTAAGCAATAGATATGGACACAATTACGATTTGATCAATAAGTTTTAAACATGTTTTATGTCAGATCCTAGATGATATTTTGCAACATTTGGTAGGAGTATTATATATTCACTATGTTTTAGTATATGAGTTAGCAATAAACTAATTTCAATTAGTAATTTTTAGCCACTCACATTGCTTGTTTTGGGAAAAGAGAAGGAAGATTTTTCGCTTATTTTGAAAATGTCTTTTTTTTTTTACAAAAGTTTTTACCCATATTTCTAATTTCAAGTTTAAATATAAAGTATTCTTTATTTTATGTTTATCTATTATAATACATATGTAATAAATAAGTTTTTTTCTCATGTGTGGAGTATGCCTCGCATTTTTTGCAAAAATAAATTTGACGTCCTAACGAGGAAGAGGCATCGTCCCGATGAGAAGAGACGTCTCATAACAACGACGTGATGAAGGGTGTCCAAACGAGGCAACAACCACGTCACAACAAGGTGACGTGTTATGCAATTTTTTGGTTTTCTTCTTTTAATCAAATTCTGATTATTTGTCTCAGTCGAACTCTGATTAGTGTAGGTTATTTTAATATTATTTGACCTACGAATTTAGCCTATAAACAAACCCTTTTCCACCCTAGAAAAATAACCCATAACACATTTAATATTAACTTTTTCAAGTTTTTAGTGAATTTTATGTTTATGTTTTGAGGGTTCTTATTTTTGGGTTTTAGGGTTTACTTTTATCTCCATCTTTTGTACTATTTATTTTTACCATTATAGTGAAATTATCTTTACCTGTGGTTTTTTATCCTCTTCGGAGGGGTTTTTCCAAGTAAAATATTTATTTTTGATCTTTTCAATTTCTTTATTATTTTACTTATTCGTTGCTTGATCAGGTTTATCCCTAACAACCTAGTATCAGAGTTAGTTCGATTTTCGTAATCAACCTATTCAGAGATGGCAAATCAAGGTTTGATATCGACAAGTTCGATGGTATTAAAAATTTCAGTTTATGACAAGTTCACATGTTAGCAATTTTGATCCAGAGTGATCTTGAGAGGATCCTTGTAAGGAAACCGGATGACATGGAACAATCAGAATAGGATAGGTTAGATAAGAAAGCCCTATCCTCAATTCAATTATGCTTAACAAATAATGTGTCTTAAGAGGTTTTGAAGGAGAAAACAACATATATGTTATGGAGTAAACTGGAAGCCTTGTACATGACGAAATCCTTGACCAACAGGTTAGTATTAAAACGTCTTTACACGTTTAGAATGGCCGAATGTGAGTCTATTAGAACTCATATTAGTGAGTTTGTTACCCTTCTTAATGATTTAAAGAATCTCGAAGCAGAGATTGATGATGATTATCAAGCTATATTGTTGTTATGCTCATTGTCCTCTTCTTATAAAATTTTCAAGGAAACTTTGATTTATGGGAGAGATCATCTCTCATTTGAGAAAGTGAAGGGGAATCTCCTGAGCAAGGATAAACTTGACAACAAGTTAGGCCCAAACAAAAAGTCAGATGAGCAAACCTTAGTTCTAGTGTTGGAAAATTAGGTTTAGAAAAATAGTGGAAAATAAATTTAGGAAAAAACCGAAGTTTTAAATTTTTTTTCCAAAATAAGAACTTGGTTGTGATATCTAAAGTAATAAACACTTAATTAAACTTGTACATTTTCTATTCGTCTAGAATGAACGCTTCAACTTAGTAGTCTTCTCCACTATGCTCAAGCTCACGTCTACCAAATGTGGGCTCGCTTCAAATAAAAGAAATTCACAAAAATTACCAATGGGGTAATTTCATAATTTCTCTAAACTTTTGGGTCAAATTATAAATAAGAAAAATATCTCTATAATTTTTCTAAAATAATTTCTTAAGAGAAATTTTCTCTCTACAACTTTTCTCTTGAATTCAAGTGTGCGAAATAATGACACAAGGCTCTCTTTATATAGGGAGAGTTTAGAGATGTCAACTATGATTAAACTTAATCACTTTAATATTAAATTAATATAATATTTATGAAGATAAATATTAGATTAAATTTAATATTAAATCTTATTAAATTAATAGAATATTTATCTAAAAGATAAACATTAAATTAAATTTAATATTAAGACAATTACTTTAATTTTAAATTAATAAAATACTATTAAGATAAATATTAAATTAAAGTTAATATTAAATCTATTAAAATAATATTATTTTTGAAATAGTTAATCTGAAATCAAATTCTCTAGTAGATTCCTAGTAGGAGTGTCATTCTTCCACTACTCAACCACCGAAGACCCACCATTGTCGACCATTTACCGGCCACTAGAATATCGCCGTCTTAGCCGCCGACACCCCGAGCTAGTTCAGTTTTTGTTGATTCGGTCTGGGCTAGTGACGACCTAACTGATCCGATCTAGCCATCGTTTGGACTGTCGGCCCGATTTCACATACCAAACTCGATTCGACCAACTTTTGGGTCTTGGTCTCAGTTTTGGGCTCTTGAGCCCAATTTACGATTTCAGGTCTAATTTTCAAGTTCAATTACCCATTGGGCCAATTGTCTGCCTTGAAAATTAATTTCCAAAAATATCATATCAATTTTAATTAATTTGATTAATTTAATTTTACTTAATCAAAATTAACTTTTCTAAAAATCACTTAGATTTTCTAAATTAATTTTTTAAGAAAATTCTTTAATCAAATTCTCTAGTTGAACAATTCTTATGATTACCAAATTTAATTCCATATCGAATAAATCGACTCAATTAAATTATTTCCAAAGTCGTAGAATTTCTTTCTGATTAAAAAACAATCCGATTGAGCTTTTATTGAGCTAACGAATGGACCAATCGGACATATACAATTAAGCTTTAGTAATTACAATTATGTCTAGAAACATCGTTTTGATAATTTACAATTACTTATTCATGGAGTTAGTCTACAAGAAGTACCATGATTGAAAACTCATTATTGTATACTCTTTATGAAAGCAATTCATCCAACTGCTTTGTCTAATGACCTCTTCATGTGTGTGTTACCTTTATATGATATCAATGATTTCTTTTAGTTAAATTTGTTCACTCAATACAATCCTATTTTATCTCATTGTCACCATTGTATCTTCTTTATGATTAATATGATCATTGTCAACAAATAATTGTGATAAATTGCTCATTCGAGAATGAGCAACCCATGGTCACGCTCCATATTTATCAATCCATACAATGCCAATGAGAGAATATCGTTAACTCTTTAATTGAGCTATGAATTCTACTGTTTTTAGTAAAGTCATGCCATACACAAGTAATGTACCCAATCATCTTTAGAGCATAAGCCTCCACTTATATCAGAGCACATGAGTTACATACACATGGTCAGTGACTAACTCAGGATTTAAATAAATCACACCATGAACGTCACAAGTGAATTAATTCACAAATGGATTCAGAATTAATTCATCTTGGGCCTAGTCCAATGTATCATTTTTTCAATGAATACATCTATGTCTCTACCCATGGAGTCAACTGTTCCAATAGCCAAGACTAGCCATCTACTCACTTTGGTTCTTTTACAAAATTACAGACTCGTTTAGATTATCTATTAAAGTAAGTTGTCTTTCTTGCAATATAAGCGTTCTTACAGTGCCACTTATAATTAATTTGAGCTCAAACAATCAATGAGCTAATATTTACTTATCATAATTTTACTATTCATGCAAAATATGAAAGACAAAAATACAAAAAGACATAATAGTGAAATGTGAAAGTAATTTTATTTATTTATTTATCGTTCAAATAAATAGAAACAGTTACATGTTTACTACAACAAAGGGCATATTTTCCAACATCTAGTTGCAAGAGGCAGACAACAATCTAGAAAAATAGAACAAAACGGGTCTAAAGCAAGATCTAAATCCAAAAACCGTGACAAATACTGTGGCTATGGAAAAAAGAAAGGTCATATTAAGGTAGAATGGTGGAAACTTCAAAATAAAAATTAAAAAGGGATGCCGAAAGTGACAAGAGAGATAAGCAGAAAGTTTAAGTTTTTTATGCTAGTGTAGCAGAAGATAGATGTGATGATTTATTATTGGTATCGACGAGTGAAAGCTCCAACATACTTCTAAATGGATTCTAGATTCAGGGTGCTCCTATCACATATGTCCCAATAGAGATTGGTTCTTCATGTATAGTTCAGTTAAAGATGCAGTTGTGCTAATAGGGAATAATTCTCTATGTAAGATAACTAATGTAGGAACCGTACAAATTAGTATGTACAATGGAATTATTCGAACACTATAAGATGTCAAGCATGTTTTTGACTTAAAGAAAAATATCATTTCATTGAGAATTTTGGGTTCTAACGGTTGCAAGATAGTCATTGAATCAAATAACTTAAAAGTCTCTCGTGGAGCTCTCCTTGTGATGAAAGGACAAAAAAAGGTAGCTTATAGGTTCTGCAAGGGTCTACGATAATTGGTGAGGCTGCAATTATTGAAGGACAACCAAAATAGTTGCTACATCGAGACGAGGAATACCTCAACATCGTGATGATGTGACGTCCTAACAAGAACACTCTCCACATCCTAACGACGCGACATGATTTTTCTTCCACCAATTTCGATTCAACCAAACTTTGGCACATGCTTTTGGGTCATATGAGTGAGAAATGTATGACAGACTTGTGCAACAAAGGTATTCTTAAAAACACTAGAGTTGGTAAGTTAGGTTTTTGTGAGCATTGTATTTTCAGGAAGCAAACCTGAGTCAGTTTTGATTTGGCAGTGCATGTAACACCTCTAACTCGTATCCGTCGTCGGAACAGGGTTATGAGGCATTACTAAAGTTTACAGAACAATTTCCAATTAGTCGAGTCATTTACTATTCATTTTTTGACATAATCTTTAAAGTCCATTAGTTGGGCCTTCGAGGCCCAAAACATGCATTGGAATCAATCCGGGACTAAATCGGGATCATAGGAAATTTTTGGTAAAATCCTAAAATTTTCTCATTAGCAGGAGTCACACGCCCGTGTGGTAGGGGACACGCTTGTGTGGGTCACACGCCCGTGTCCCGAACCCGTGTAACTTTCTGACTTGCAACTTATGAACAAATTGATATTACACGACCAAGTCACACGCCCGTGTGCTAGGCTTTGTGGTTAATTCGAATTTTCAAAAATAGGTGCAGGATTTACACAACCAGGAGACACGCCCGTGTACCAGGCTGTGTGCCTCACACAGCTGAGACACACGCCCGTGTGCTCAATTCTGAGCATTCTGTTTTTGAATTTTGGATGCAGGGGACACACGGTCGAACTAGACGCCCATGTTACAGACCGTGTGTCACATATGGCCTAGACATATGCCCGTGTGTCTACCTGTGTGGACAAAATAAGGCTATGTCCAAGCCTCATTTTTCACCCATTTTCATCCCATACTTGCACCAAATCATTCCAATGCCAACTAAGCAATTTCATATATGATTTTCAACCAATTTCATCATACCATAACCATATTCTCTCATGCATATTTGATACCAACTTACCTCATAACCATATATGTATAATCCATCAATTTTAACCCCTTTAACATACATGTTACACATATCATTTACTACATAAATGTACCAAAATTATATTAACATTAGCCATACCAATGGCTAAGTTTACATCCACCAATTTCAAGACTCAAAATATTAAGTTTAGCCTATACATGCCATTACCACAAAATAAAGCATTTTCTTATACCAAAATATTTGGGTTAATAGTGTGATGTGGCTTCGACCTATCTCCGACCCTCTGAGCTTCTGAGCATTATAAAACAAAGGAAAAGAAACAGGGTAAGCACATAGTGCTTAATAAGTTCATGTAACAGGAATTTAACTTACCACTTGTTCTCATTAAATATATCAAACATACATATATCAAAATAGTGAAGTATAACCCTATCATACACAATCTCAAATAATTGAGTTAGTTCAAGGATAACATGAAATTCTTATATGTACATAAAAGAATGATTGATGAGCTCATCAATTTTATGATTTCAAGTACTTGCCATTTTCTATATATATCCCGTTGAATTTTTCAGAATTTTGATGAATTTCTAGAGTATACAAGCTCAAGTCTGTCAATTCATATTTATTCTTTTTAGAGAGACACTCCGAAATCTCATTTCACACAGCAGGATTACCAGTCCAAGATAAATCCCCTGTAACATATGCTCAAAGAGTATTTGTCAATATTACTAGTCCAGGCTAAATCCTTTCAGTGACAAATACTCTATAGAGCTTTACTTTGGATTACCCATCCGGGCTAAATCCATTCTATAATATATACATCGAGAGGGTTTATATTAGGATTACACGTCCTGGCTGAATCCTTTCCATTTCACATGTAATATTTCTTTTCCATTGATCCATCGAATTCCTCTTTATTCAACCGGGATTTATTTTCCCCTTTTTCATCAAGTATATCAAACATTTCATCATTTTCCATTCATTGTACATTCATATCACATATTCATGCATTACATTCATAAAAATCAAATTCAAGTTACACGAACTTACCTTGATAATGGTTCGTGTTTGAAAATCAACTAATCCGAGACTTTCTCCTTGCCTTGATCTAGTCTCGTATTCAAATTGTTCGGATCTATATAAATGAATTTAATCATCAATTTCATTCAATTCATATCCTATTTCATTCATTTCATGCTATAGGCAAAATTACCATTTTGCCCCTAAACTTTTCATTAATTCTAATTTCGTCGCTAGGCTCGAAAAATGAAATTCATGCAATTCAATCCTCTATTCAAGCCTAGCCAAATTCCATATGTATCAATTACAGCACTTATGTTTCACAAAAATCAAAATTTTTCCATGAATTTCCCAAGTTTACAATTTAGTCCATTTTTCACCATTTCACCAAAAATCACTTTGTAAAAGTTGTTTATCTACCATCAATCTTTCATTTTACATCATAAATATCCAATTTCTAGCATATTCATCCATGGCACAACTTTTATACTTTGATAAATTTTCAAATTAATCTCCTAAATAAAAAGAATAAGTTGTCCCGATATAAAAAATATAAAAATTACTAAAAACAGGACATAAAAACTTACCAATTTAAGCCAAGAAAATTTTCTTCCTCTCTCCTAGGGTTTCCATGAAAATTTGGGGATGAAGATGAATAAATATGATGATATTTTGCATGTAATTAATTATCATCTTTTATTTTTACTTAATTCCAATTTAGTCCTTAGCCTTTTTCTCAAGTTCCATGGATGAATCACCAAAGATATTTTCCCATCTTTTGATTGATGGTCTAATTATCACATAAGGACCTATAATTTCAAGTTTCATAGCTATTTGGTTCTTTTAACATCTAACACTCAACTTTCACATTTTATTCAATTTGATCCTTTTTCTAATAAATCACTAAATCGATAAAATTTTCCTATCAAAATTTCTATATAACTTTCTTATCATATCACATATCATGCAATAATATTAAAATATATTTTCTTTCTAACTTGGATTTGTGGTTACGAAACCACTGTTCCGATATCACTAAATTTAGGCCGTTATAGTGCACAAGTCAAAGACTAGAATTTTTTCAACTTCTAAGCACAACTTCGACTCAGTTAATATCCTGCATAGTTTAAGATTGGCCTGTGGCGGGCTTTGACAAAAAAGATGTTGTGAAAATAAAAGTTAAGGTGGACATTTATAGAGTATGCCTCGCATTTTTGGCTGATACAGAGTTGACATCCCGATGAGGAAAAAGCGTAGTCCCGACAATGAGACCATCAATGTCTCGATGAGAAGAGATGTCTCGTCCTAACGACGCAATGAATGGTGTCCCAATGAGGCAACAGCCACGTCATGACAGGGCAACGTATTATGTAATTTTTTAGTTTTTTTTTTTTCAATCAAATTCTGATTATTTGTCTCAGTCGAACTCTGATTAGTGTAGGTTATTTTAATATTATTTGACCTACGAATTTAGCCTATAAATAGACCCTTTTCCACTATAGAAAAATAACCCATGACACATTTAGTATTAGCTTTTACAAGATTTCAAGGGATTTTGTGTTTACATTTTAAGGGTTCTTATTTTTTGGTTTTAGGATTTAGTTTTATCTCTATCTTTTATACTTTTTGTTTTTGCCGTTATAGTGAAATTAACTTTGCTCGTGGTTTTTTTATCCTCTTCGGGAGGTTTTCACGTAAAATATTTATGTTCGATCTTTTTAATTTCTTTGTTATTTTACTTGTTCGTTGCTTAATCGAGTTTATCCTCAACATCATGTTATTATATTAGTAAGCATGTAACACCCCTTACTAGTATTTGATGCTGGAACAGGGTACAAGGCATTATCGAACTTAAACACAAGCAAACATACAATTTCGAGCCATAAATTTTCATCCAATTTAAAACTCTTTACATTTAATCATAAAGTCCCTAAAATGAGCCTACGAGGCTTGAAACATACATTGGAAACGGTTCGGGACTAAACCGAAAACTTTAGAAAATTTTACGAAACTTGGAAAAATTTCCAATATACAAGGGTCACACGCCCGTGTGGGCAGGCCGTGTGGTCACACGCCCGTGTGGGCAGGCCGTGTGGTCACACACGTCTGTGTCCCGACCCCGTGTAACTCTCTGACTTGTAACTCATGACCAAAATGAACTTACACGGCTAAGGCACACGCCCTTGTTCGAGGCCGTGCCGTCCATAGAGCTGAGAAACACGCCCGTGTCTCTACCTGTGTGCTCAATTTTGAGTATTCTGTTTCAAAATTTTAAGGTGTAGGGGACAAACGGCCAGATCACATGCACGTGTGCTAGCCGTCTGTCTCACACGGTCTGGTCACACCCCCGTGTGCCAGGCTGTGTGGACTCTATATGATCATTTTATATCAAGTTAATTGACCCTGTAAATGCAAACTGCAACCAATTTTCGCATTAATAGTTCAATTAACACAATTTCATCCATTCATATTCAACATAACTTAGGTAATTTCATTCATTTCTACCTTAAGTTGTATAGTATAAATATCATTTCACAATTTTATCATTTTACCTAACAAACTTACACTAATCAAAACATAACCAATATATCCTTAAGTTTTACTAATTATGGTCATTTAAACTCCTTATACATGCCATATAAACCATAAAAAAAAATTTATAATGAAGTCTACCGGAAAATTGAAATAGTGCGACTTGAAATGTGATGATCCGATCTTCCGACCCTCTCGTTAATCTATAAAGAACAATAAACAACACAAGTAAACTACATATAGCTTAGTAAGTTCATCGGTTTTAAACATAAATCTTACCGATCATTGAACACATTATATTCAAATTAAATGAATATTTTACTAATTGACATTTATCCTGTCAACAACAACTTATTTGATAAAATCACTTAATTGAGCTCAATGATAACATTGATAACATTATTCACATTCTTTTACACATGTTCCACTTTCTACTTACCAATTTGTCCATTCAAGGAACGGCTTACGAATTTGAGTACATCGTGGTCTGAAGCCCAAAGGTTTACTGAAGTACATAAGTGCTAACCGAAACCCGTAAGGGTTAAACGGAAGCTCATCAGAGCTGACGGAAACCCATAAAGGGTTGAACTGAAGCTCATAAGAGCTAAATTGAAACCCAATAGGGTTAAACTGAAGCTCATAAGAGCTGAACTGAAACCTAAAAGGGTTAACTGAAACTCATATGAATTAACGGAAGCTCATTAGAGTTGAACGGAAAGAAAACATGAGAATTCGCAACAAATGCTGAATCTCGGTTTACTTGGGTAATTCACCGTTAATTCATCTTTTTCACTGAAAGATCGTACTCATTTCCTGTATTCCGTTCCTCCAAAATATTCAATTTAATTTCGTAACTTTTGTACATAATTCTCTTATTTTCAAAAATTAATATAAATGAATACTAATTAATATTCATAAAATAATATAAAATATTAATAATTAACTGTACGAACTTACCTAGAGCAATTTGTAGTACTTGTAGCGTTTTCAAGGACTCTTCTGCAACTTTTTCCTTTCTTTGTTTATCTTCAATTTCTTGATCTATAATATAAAATTATTCATTTATCAGCATCTAATTTCATTCTAATTCACTTCACATTTCATGCCCTTAAATTTTTGAAATTTCATATTTACCCCAAATTTTATAAATTTTACAATTTTGTCCCTGCTCAATTAACCCTCCAATTGAGTTGATTTTTCTCAATTAACACTTTATTCTATCATTTTAAACTAATTCAGAACCTTTGGAAATCAGAATTTCAGCATCAAACCCTAATTCCAACATTTTTCACAATTAGGTCCTAAAAATCAATTTATACTAAAATCACTTAGTAAATCCATCATATAATGAAATTAAACTTAAATTACAACACTCATTCATAAAAACTTTCAAAATTATCCATAGAATGAAAATCTAATGAATTATTCAAATGGACCTAATTGTAAAAGTCACAAAATCACAAAAATTACAAAGAATTTTCAAGAATTAGACTTACATGGTGAAAACATATGAAAAACCAGCTTGGATGGACTCTTCAATGGCTGTTTTGGTTGAAGGTTAGAGATGAAATGTCTAGATTTCATTTTACTTAGATTTTTATCTATTAACCTTTTCCAAAATTCCAATTTTGTCCTTATTTCTTAGATTTTCAGATTTTTTTTCTTTCTTATGCCACCTAGGTCATTCTATTTTGGCATATTTATGCCTTAAGTCCCTCCTCATTTGTTACTTAAGCCATTTAATCACATTCTTTAGGTTTTACACATTTTCAATTTAGTCCTTTTTATTTAATTGACTACCGAAACATTAAAATTTTCTAACAAAATTTTAATACCACACTATTAACGCTCTATAAATATTTATAAAAATATATTTGGCTAAGTTTTACGAAATCGAGGTCTCGGTACCTCATTTTTAACTCAATTTATTTAGTAATTTCACTTTGATTTTTAATTTCACCTATTTAAAAAAAATATTTCTAATATCTCACTCACCTCAAAATATTATTTTATTTTAATTTTTTAATCTTACTCGTCGGATTTAGTGATCTCGAATCACTGATCCGACCCCACTAGAATTTAGGCTGTTATAAAGCAAATGTGTCATTAGTGTTTAAATTGATGACTAGGCTAATGAAATGTTTAATGCTATACTTTGGTGAGTCAATTAGAATATTTCGAAATTTAGAGACCAATTTAAAATTTGGAAATAGTGAGGTGTTTGATGGAAATGAACCCTTTTGAAAAGATGGTTGCGGTTGAAAACGCTGCGTTTTGATATGGCAGAGGCAAAGGAGTGGAACGTTGTCGTTTAGCGTAATTCTAGAATTTTGGATGGTATACATTTTATTCATTAATTTTGTGTAGTATATTAGGAAAGCTTAAACCCCAAACAAAACCCTGGTGGCTGATAGCCTTCAAAGTTCGAACTCAAACGAGAGAGAGAAATGAAGTTCAGGAGTCTGATTCCGTCGGGGTCGTGGCTGGTGAGGAAGCTTTGCACCGAGACCACTGAGAATGCGACGGCTCCAGCGGTGAGGGCGGCGGCGGCTCGAAACAGAAATATTCTGTATTCGAGGCTGTCGGCTTTAGGAGCGACGGGAGGGACGGTGGCGGAGGCGTTAAACGGTTACATAATGGAAGGGAAAAAGATTAGGAAAGATGAGCTGAGCCGCTGTGTCAAAGAGATGCGCAAGTACCGTCGTTACCAGCACTCCCTTGATGTACTTCCCATTTTCCCCCTTTCTGAAACCTAATAAGCATTTCCTTTAATTTTCGTTTGCATATGAAGATGAAGAAAAAAAAACCTAGTTATTTAATTCGAATTTATCTAGTATTTGATTTGTTTATTATGGTTTATTATAATGTAGATTATGGATTGGATGGAGAAGAGGAATATGCATTTCTCGCATGTTGATCATGCTGTACGTTTGGATCTTATTGCAAAAACCAAAGGACTTGGGGCTGCTGAGAATTACTTAAGCGCCCTTCCTCCAAATGCCAAGAACAAATTTACTTATGGCTCTCTTTTGAATTGCTATTGCAATAATCTTATGGAGGACAAGGCATTGGCCCTTTTTAAGAAAATGGATGAATTGAAGTTCATTGATAATTGTTTACCTTTCAACAATCTCATGTGCTTGTATATGAGATTGGGGCGACCTCAGAAGGTGCCCCAACTTGTCGATGAAATGAAGCGCTGTGACATTCCCCGGGGCAGCTTCACTTACATTCTTTGGATGCAGAGCTATTCAGAGTTAAATGACATTGAGGGAGCGGAGAATGTTTTGGTGGAGTTGTCGAATGATAGTGAAGATAAGTGTACTTGGAGAACATATAGTAATCTGGCTGCAATGTATGTCAAGGCTGGTCAGTTTGAGAAAGCTGAGGCATGTCTTAAGAAGTTAGAGAAAGATAATATGCCTCGTCAGCGCGAGGCTTACCATTATCTGATTAGCTTGTATGCCGGTACTTCGAATCGAGATGAGGTTTATCGGCTATGGGAAGATCTGAAACAGCGTTATCCTACTGTTAACAATGCAAGCTATCTTATTATGGTTCAGGCACTTGCTAATCTAAAGGATTTCAAGGGTTTGAAGAAATGTTTTGAGGAGTGGGACACTAGTTGCTCTTCGTATGATAGGAGGTTGGTAACTAGTACCATCCGTGGTTTTCTATCAGGTGACATGCTCGAGGAAGCTGAAGTCATTTTGGATAATGCTATGAAGAGAAGTAAAGGTCCTTATACTAAGGCTCGAGAGTATTTCATGGTTTACTTCTTAAGGAAATGTCGCTTTGACATGGCTTTGAAGCATATGGAAGCAGCGGTTTCTGAGGTCAAGGACTGGAGCCCTGTGAATCCCGAAACCACAACTGCTTTTTTCGATTATTTCATGAATGAGGGTGATGTCAAGGCCGCCGAGGAGTTCTGCAAGCATCTAAAGAATAACAATTGTCTTGATTCCGAGGTGTACCATCGGTTGCTAAGACTTTATGTTGCTGCTGGTAAGGTGGCTCCCGACATGCGCCGAAGGTTGGAGGATGATGCGATTGAAATCAGCAAAGAGCTCGAGGATTTGCTTGTAAAGGTTTGCCCAGAGTAATGCTGTAATCTGAAGCTGTTAACAACCTATATTCATTTAGGATAATCTTGAGTCTATTCCATGATCTCTGGTGGCTAGTTTCGGTCTAGTTTTTTTTGCGAACTGGGATATTCCAGTTAGTTCAATGACGTTCCAAAGTACCTCATTTATAGAGATGTAGAACTTGCTATGAAAATGAACATTAGGAAAAAGGGACATCAACGATGTAGCGAATTAAGATCATTCTTAAAAATTACAAGGTCTTGTCAGTGATATGTAAGTTGCATCTCATCCATCCACTTTTATATTGTGTACTAAATACTATGTTCTTTCTTTAGCCGATCAAACAGATTAATTCTGAGGACCTTGAGTAATACATTTAAAAATTAAATCCTCGTGTGTAATGTTGCTCAAGTTTGGTTTGATTTGAGATATGAATTTAAAATTTTATTCAAATCCATTCATATATTTGTTAATGTTTAATTTAAGTCTGTTTTAGGTGTGCCCCTTATTATTTTAGATATAAATTTTTCTAATTTCATATTTAATATTTTAAACGGTTATTCTTTTTATTAAAATTTTAAAATTGATCAATTTAATCTATTATTAAATATTCACATAGTATTGTATTATTATATATAAATTATATAATATATAAAAAATAAAAATAATTTACAAAAATATAAAATGAATTGAGCTCCAACTTTGAATGTTTAAGCTTAAATCTTACTTATATATTAAATAACTCTTAAATTTTTTTGTCCAAGCTTAATTTTTGAATCTCGTAATTTTTCTGAACTCAGACTACGAAAAAATCTAACATCGTGTAATTGTAAGAAATTTTAATTTCTTAAATCTAACTAGCAAAGTGAAATTAGGTAGCTGCAAGAATAACACTGTTAATTCTTGATTCTAACAGGCAAAGTGAAATTATATAGCTGCAAGAAAAATATTGTTAAGCTACGTACTAGCATTTTCTTATGGTGAAATTCCCTAGTAGGTCCCTCTTTTATAGAGACTGGATCAAATTAGTCCTTTACTATTAAATGAATCAATTTAGTTCATGTACTATTATTAAAATCAAATGTCAAATATCAACAAAGTCAATATTTATCTTTTAATTTTTAAAAATATCATTTACTATTTAAAAGAGTTAATATCTTTAAAACTTTTATAATTCTATAAATGAAATATTTTATTTGAAGTTGAATTACAATTGAAAAATTAATTTTCATGTTATTTTTTAAACATTAAATAATAATTCTATTACAGTTTAGTCTTATTTAAACAGTAAATAAGGTTAAATATCTGGTATTTTTAATAGAGGGATCTGATAGGTAGTTTCACCAGTTTCTTATTAAGGTTAAAGGGCTTTCAGGTTGGGTTTGAGCGGACTCCATACCCGATTCACAAACAGATCTGATCTGAGGCCTATGTCCAGATCCTCTGTGTCGAAGCGTGATTTATATAGGTCGTTGTTCCAAGCAAATCTCAGATCCTTTCCCAGTCGTTCCCTTAACTTTCAGAGCTTACTTTAGTCGCCGTCGGGCTCTAAAGCAACGGCAGCTAAATTTAGTCATCGAAGATGAAGATCAGAGATGCTTCACTTTGCTTACTGATCTTAGTTTACACTGTTTCAGCTGCTTCTGCAAATTCCGTCCACGGCTGTGGCGGATTCGTTGAGGTAAAAACTTCTTTAACACTTCCTTTTCATTTTTCTGTTCATTTCTTTGATGCGGAAAGGATAAGGAGGTTTCAAGAAATGATATTTTTCGAATCTTTATTCTCTTGTTTCTTGGAAATCAAGACGACTGTTAGTAGAGAAGGATTTTTGTCGTGTGCGTGTGTTTCTCGATCTGAATTCTTTGATTTCAGCTACGATGCGATGCTCATTTTTTGACCGTCTATTAGAATTTCTTCTTGTTATTGCCGTCGTTTAAACCGAACATGAATGGATCATTTTGTAGGCGAGCTCGTCTGTGATTAAATCGAGGAAGGAAACTGATACGAAGTTGGATTATTCTCACATCACCGTACGGACTTAGCGATTTTGTTCATTTTGTCTTTTGGATTCTGTTCTTTTTTTTTTTTTTTTTTTTAAATCTGATTTCCAGAGTCTGTCAATGCTTATTTGTAGGTTGAGCTTCGCACTGTAGATGGGCTAGTGAAGGAAAGAACTCAGTGTGCTCCAAATGGATACTACTTCATTCCAGTATATGATAAGGTTAGTTTGCTAATACTCACTTAGATTCTGGGTGGACTATGTCTATGTGAATTCACATTTGAGATTTTCGGGGCTGTGTTTTGCTTAACTACTTCAACCAAATGCCCGCATAAGAATATTTATGCAGTTATGCTATCCAAATCTTTTAATCCACTGGTTTGCAACCCATTTTTATAGTATTTTCCCAATTCTGTTTGCATGTTCAAAACCATACTGTATGTGGTGCCTACGCATGCTTACTCAAACACTGTATATGAGAATGCAGTTCCTGTTGGACTAATTGTTATAGTTTCTGTTTACAGGGTTCTTTTGTTATTAAAATCAGTGGACCAGAAGGATGGTCTTGGGACCCCGACAAGGTTTGGTTCATTGTTATTATGATAGATTTTCTTACAGGTTACGCTTCCTTTATTTTCTTGATATATCGGTGTTCCTACGCTTAAAGCTAAAAGTTATTCTGTAGGTTCCTGTTGTTATTGATGAAAATGGTTGCAACAATAATGAAGATATCAATTTCCGGTTTACAGGGTTTGTTTAACAGCTTGCATTCTTTAGCTGTTTATTTTTATTTTAGCTAGATTATGTGCAATCTGTGTTCCACTCTTTTATCATGTGCTGAATGTCAGTGCCAATAACCGTATGTATATTTATTTGTTGCAGATTTACCCTATCTGGTAGGGTTGTGGGAGCTGTTGGTGGGCAGAGCTGCTCACTTAAGAATGGTGGTCCCGCAAATTTGAATGTGGACCTTTTATCTCCTAATGATGATCTCATATCTTCAGAATTAACAATGCCAGATGGAAGTTACTTGTTCAAAAACATTATTCCAGGTATGGATGCTGCCATGTTACTTTCTTGCAAGTAGTGTTGTTATGTTCATCTGTTGCTTAATTCATTGTTAACTAATTTTCCCTTTTTTTTCTTATAGTTCATTTTTATTTAGTTTGTGGTTTTTGTGAATCAAAGCAAACAAAAACCATGTTCTCATAAAATTTGACAGAATGGATGTTAACAAGATAATTTAATTCATCTACTAGAATAATGTACAGAGTAACTTGGTCATACTTACTCCTCTGTTCCACTATATGTGAACTCTTCACCTACCAGAATAATTTGCATTTAGAAACCTCTCTCTTACTGTTTTTAACTATTCATATATCCTTCTTATGGTATAGGAAAGTACAAATTACATGCTTCACATCCTGATTTGAAAATTGAAGTTAGAGGTTCCACAGAGGTTTTGTATATTTCCTCAACTCCATTTCTGCTTTGTATTGTGTTCTATGATATGCCAACCACTTGGAAATGCACTTATTGCAGGTGGAACTGGGATTTCAAAACGGTATTGTTGAAAACATTTTCTTTGTTGCTGGGTACAACATCCATGGTTCTGTGGTTGCCCAGGTGCTAAGTAACAACTGTTGAGAGCCCAATATTGTTTATTAATCTCGTGATACATCTTACCATTAAGTGTCTATGCATGAGCATTGCGCTCTAAAGATTTAAAAGAGAATTCGAGTAATTGTTTCTTTTCACCCTTACACGTGCATAATGCATTAGTGCATGAGTTTATATGTTTTCTCTACCCTCTGACAGTCATGTCATTGTTTTGGCAGGGAAATCCCATTTTGGGAGTCCATATATATTTATATTCTGATGATGTCATTGAGGTAGATTGTCCCCAAGGTTCTGGTAGTGCTCCTGAACAAGGAAAAGCTCTATGTCATGCTGTCTCTGATGCTGATGGGATGTTCACATTCAAATCAATTCCTTGCGGTAAACCAATCTAAATGCACATCTCCACTCATTCTACTTCTTTAATCCAATTTAAGGCCGATTACTGATCAGCTGGATAGGGGATACATCGTTAAAGCATTTGTGCCTATCATTCATTAAATGTTATTTGGTACCAACTTGTTAACAACTTTGGAATCAGTCTGTATTACAGGCATGATTGACTTAATGCTACTGAGCTAAGGTTTCTCTGTTCACAGAGTTGGGCTTAAGATATATTGCCAGTAGTTGTTATTTCTGTGGATTTTGCTATTTTCCTGTTCATTTTAGATTTTTAGTGCTTATTTTTGGTTATTAAGATAAGTTTCCATTTTATGCTTACCCTGAAGATTTCTATAGTTTAGAGCCTTTTGGTCACACGCTTATTAAGGTCTTTCTTATCAAGCATTTTTTCTCCCTAATAAATTGTTTATTGTATATCTTTTCCATTGAAGAATATTTGTATCAAGCTGAACGGATGCTGGTAGCTTTACAACAGATAATAACAGAACTTGTTCTGCCATTCATTGGTACAAAAGGTTTGATTTAATCTGAGTTGACTACTTTGACCAACTTACAGGGCTTTATGAACTCATACCATACTACAAGGGTGAAAACACAGTGTTTGATGTCTCACCTTCTGTCGTGTCAGTGTCAGTAGGGCATCAACATGTAACAGTTCCCCAAAAGTTTGAGGTATGATACTTCTGTTTCTACATGCCCAAATGTTTGTCTTCTGTAGTAATTTGTTCCAGTATTCTAGATTTTAGGCCGACTTTTCCTTTTATTTTAGAGAAATTTAAGCTAAGATAAACAGCTTGATCTTTGTCTTCTAAATCTGTTTTGTCAAAATTATTTTTAGTATACCACCCTGGCACCCTCTGTTTTTCCCCATGTATGTATATATATACTTGTTCTCTATCTGTCTCAAACATAAGTTTTGCATTGTTTTCCTGATTACCACTTATGGGAAGTATAATATTCTACATTATAGAATAAGGCTCCCAAAATGAAGTTTGTCCTTGTGCTCCTTGTTCTCTGCAAAGCAGAGTATAATATTGTACATAAATATTGTTCTGTGAGACAGTTTCTTTGTTCCCAGGCCTCAAAGCAATTCCTTACGTCACAAAATACAGTTTGTCCTTGTGCTTCTTGTTTTCTGCAAAGCAGAGTATTTCTTTGACAGCATATCAACATTGATTTTCTTTAGTTCTGTCATTGAGTATTCAGCATTGCCATGTTTCTTGTGTTTTT
Source organism: Gossypium stocksii (assembly GCA_020496765.1). Classification (NCBI taxonomy): domain Eukaryota; kingdom Viridiplantae; phylum Streptophyta; class Magnoliopsida; order Malvales; family Malvaceae; genus Gossypium; species Gossypium stocksii. Next base: position 85,952,578 of record CM035623.1, read on the forward strand.
TCATGATATAAATATTTAAGTGAGTTATCTTCTTCTTATTTAAATGTAGGTTACCGGTTTCTCTATTGGGGGACGTGTTGTTGATGCAAATGACGTTGGGGTGGAGGGTGTTAAAATTCTAGTTGATGGTCAAGAAAGGTCTATCACTGATAAAGAAGGTTATTACAAGCTAGATCAGGTATGGCTAGACTTTTTCCAAATATTAAGGGCTTATTTGGATCCAATTATCTTAGCTCTTTGCAAAATATTTCAATCATGGATATCCGTTCATTTTTTTATCTTCTGTTAATTGAGGATTATAGCTTATCATAGTTACTAAGTTAGGAAAAGTATGACCATGGAATTTGGTCCAGATTCGCACTAGTGGCAGAAAATTAGACATATATCACAGTTCGTACCTATTAAGGCAACTGATGTGAGTTCCCTGTTTTTTATCTGCTTTTCTTTTTAAAGTTATGTGTGTTGAGAAAATATCTTAATGTAGCTGCATACAGACTTGAAAATTTTAATTATGGGCATTTGACGCATTTTTCCCTAACATTTCTCACTGTTATTGCTCTAGGTTACATCAAATCACTATACGATAGAGGCCGTAAAGGAGCATTTCAAGTTCAATAAGTTGAAGGATTACTTGGTAAAGCATATCATATAAAATTTACATTCGTTTCTGAATCTGTGACATGACTTCCACCCTGGTGAACTGTTATAACTTTTGTTGATTCTGCACTGCATTAGGATGACCAAGGATGACCTGTTCCTTTTAAAAAATTTTTAATTATAGGTTAAGCCAAATATGGCGTCAGTTTCAGACATTAAAGCAGTTTCATACGATGTTTGTGGTGTAGTACGGACAATTGACTCAGGTTACAAGGCAAAGGTAACTTCAAGAATTGCTTTTTTTTCTCTATCAGTTACTGTTTTTAAGGCATATCTTGTTTTAATATTGTCATGTTTTGGATCCTAGGTAGCCTTGACCCATGGACCAGAAAATGTCAAGCCACAAGTAAAACAGACAGATGAAAGTGGAAAGTTCTGCTTTGAGGTATGCAACTAGAAGAGCCAGACTCCGTTTTTATGATAAAGAGGATTGAGTTGTAGTAGGAAATTTTCTTATAGTTTGTGAAATTTAGAGATTCTGAAATCTAGTTGGGTAGTCTCATTGTTGCAGGATTCTGAATTGTAGTATTTAACACATTTCTTGCATTTTAATGTCATTTTTTGATAGTGCCTTTTTTCTTTCAATCTTCAAAACCTTTCAGGTTCCACCAGGTGAATATCGCATTTCTGCTCTGAGTGCTGCGCCTGAGAGTTCCCCTGAGCTTCTCTTTTTACCTCCTTATGCTGATGTTGTGGTGAACGGTCCAATATTTAGTGTGGAATTTTCACAGGTAAAATTTCTTGTTCACTAGAAAAGTTGGAATTCTATTTGGCTTGAGAAAAGAATATTTCTTTTTTGTTTTTGTTTTTCACTTAGAAAGTGCGTTTATTGAATGAAAAAAAGGTTTTTCCTAATGCAAAATAATTAATTATATTTTATATCCTGTGCATATATATCTTTTAACAAAAAGAACGATTAAAGAAACAAAGAAAAATATCGAACGATATCATCCCTTGCATGTGATTTCAAATATTTAAACTGTGTTTTTATTTCATAAACTTTTGTAAGAAATATTTGAGTGTTAAGAGAGAAAAGGAATAATGAATAGTTCAAAATAACAATAATATCTAATGACAAAAAAGAAACGGTTAGGAAAACAATTAATATTTAAATAGCTTTTGATTAAAAATAAATTTATATATATTAATGGTTTCAGCGGTTAAAAATGTAATGAACATCTTATTTCTCATAATTTAAAACATCCTTTTCTTTTTCCTTTGCAAATTTTCTCATTTTTGAATTACCAAAACAGATTTCCATTCTTATTTCCTATTTCTCAAAGAATGAAATGAAATGGATCCTATTTTCTGAAATCAAACACAACCTAAGTTTTGATTATCTTATCCACTATTATTGAAGCTTGTATCCAAGTATAAATTATATATGCTACTGTATCCTGCATTCTTAAGATGTTCTGATTCCACCTTTTTTTTCACTTGGTTTGTAGCTTGGGTTAAATGTTAAGCTGGTCGATTAGTAAAGATTGTAAGGGTTCTCAACTCTCAAGTCTCTATAAGTGCAGATTGTAGTGACTATAGTGTTATTCCTTCTAAGAATTATGTAATATTTCTCTCTCAAAAGTTTTAAACCAAGTTGTAAACTAGTCTAGAGTAGGTTTTCTAGATTCTTCACAAATGGGTTTGTTTGATGGCAGCAAAGAAACTTGTGTGTTGGTGGTGCGATTTGGGTGAAAATAGTTTTAACTGATGCTTTTTTTGCCCTTGACATAAGGCACTCGTCAATGTCCGTGGTACAGTAGTTTGCAAGGAGAAATGCGGTGCTTCTGTTTCTGTTACCCTTGTCAGATTAGCTGGAAAACATAATGAAAGGAAAACAATAGTGAGTTTGACTGAAGAGAGAAGCCAATTTCATTTTCCTGATGTTTTGCCAGGAAAGTACAGACTTGAGGTAGGGTGCCTTATTCCTGAACTCTTTGTGTTAGTTGATGTTCAAATAATTTTGCATGTATGGTTTGATTTATAAATTCTGCTGATACTTAAACATTATTTATCTTTTTAGGTCAAACACACATCTCCAGAAGCTATGTCCAAGGAAGATAACTGGTGCTGGGAGCAAAATTTCATTGACGCGGATGTTGGTTCTGAGGATATTGAAGGCATTAAATTTGTTCAAAAGGGTTATTGGGTTAATGTTGTCTCTACCCATGATGTAGATGCATACTTGACGCAGCAAGATGATTCACCTATCAATTTGAAAATTAAGGTTATTTCGTAAAATTCTTGTCTCTCCCGAGTAAAAACTTAAAGGACTATATTTAAATACTATTGAGTTTTTCTTTAAGGAATTCACACCTACTCATGCGATTGCAGAAAGGTTCCCAGCATATTTGTGTCAAATCCCCTGGAGTGCATGAACTTCACTTTGTTAACTCATGTATTTTCTTTGGAAGCTCATCAATGAAGATTGATACGTCTAACCCATTGGTAGAGAATTATACTTCATTTTTCTTTTTGACATAGAATTTACAGTTCTTTTCTTAATGTATTAATTATTGGCTTCAATTATTTCATTCCTGTAGCCCATCTATCTCAAAGGCGAGAAGTATCTCCTTAGCGGACAAATCAATGTAAATCCCAGTTCATCCAATGACTTGCCTGTGGAAATAGTTATGAACATTCTGAATAGTGAAGGCACGATTATGTATAGCACGAATGCCAAACTTGCATCCAGTGCAAATGGTCAAATGACTGCTGTATATGAGTATTCTGTGTGGGCCAATCTTGGTGAAAAGCTTACTTTTCTTCCTATGGACCCCAGGTATTTCTTGATTCATTTGTGTAAATTGTACACTATTTTGTCATTTTCTTATAGCTGAAATGCACAGACATTATCCATTATAGAATTTCAAAGCAATGTATTTCATATAAAGTGTGGTCTACTCTACTATGCCATTTTTGCATATTCACATGGTTTGTCTTTGCTAAACAATATTATCTCCTAAATGCATTTTAACCACTGTGAAAATGAATAAAATGTCTTGTTTTCTCTCCTTTTTGTAGTTTGATATTTTCTCCTAATACTGATAAATATGTATAACATCTCCATAATCATGATATTTCATTTCAACTAGAAATTTTTGTTAAATGATGAAATGATTCCAACTTTTCATGCTCACATTATTTCCTTGAAAAAATGGGAATTATGGTCACCCTTTGTTCTATCATGGTCTGTAGGAAGGCAATGCTATGAGTTTATTCACTGGCTTCAGCCTTACTTGTGGTTGTTAGAAACTTCCAGGCTATCATGCTTGTTTATATTTGCCCATGAGTAAGGATTTCATTGTTGCCAGAACTTTCAATGTATGAAGCACCAGTACTTAGATATTTTTATTTGACTGATTGTCATACACAACTTCAATAGTTTCTTTGGTGTTTGAAAATGAGAATTTCCCAGGATGTTAAAGTGTTGCTGGTATATGCAAGTGATAGATGATGGGTTTTATAGATATGAGTTGTATTCCATGTAATGAGATCGGAATGAAGTAACATTTAAGAGTTGACTATTACCCATAAGTCTTCCTATAGAAGCCGTTTTAAATTACATGTGATCTCTTTAAATTCGATCTCACTATTGGTGCATAGTTTATAACTAGTGCGGTGGTTTGTTGCAGGAATAATGGAGAAAAGAAGTTTCTTTTCTATCCTAGACTACAGCATGTAAGCATCAAATGGAGTAACTTACATACAACTTTATCTGCAATGTTAAAACTATGTTCATATTGGTGAATTATTTGCACTGTGTCTTAGGTTTCGGTGACAAATGATGGTTGTCAAGCTTCAGTACCTCCATTATCTGGTCGACTAGGGCTATACTTGGAGGGATCAGTTGCTCCTGCTATTTCTGGTGTTCATATACAGATTATTGCTGGGGACGACGGCAGCATTACTTCAGTCAAGAAAGGAGGAGTAGTGCTTGAAACTGCTACAGAGGCAGATGGGTCTTTTGTTGTAGGACCTCTGTATGATGACATAACTTACAATATCAGGGCTTCAAAGGTAGGGAATGTTTATTCTGGTATTATTTCTTCTCAACATCAGCTTAAAGTCGATGTGTGTTAACTCCTTTTTCAAATTTAACAACTAACATAGCATCATCTTGGTGTCATTTTGTATTTTTGGCATTTGTTTATGTAAACACATTAGTCTTATAATTGATATTCGAAATGATAGTTTTCTGTTCTTTTCAGTTAAATGACTTGATACCTCCCCTTTTTCTTTGTGATAAGTAACCATGATATTTTCTTTGTTTTTAATTGATAACTATGAGAACTTTTATCTTCAAGACGGGGTGGAGATATGGGCTGTGTTGGTAGTCTTTTGGCCTAAGTTGAATATGTGATGCATGTGCAATCCTATGTTACATATTTTCCTGCAGTTTCTCTTATTGTCATTCTCACTAAATTAGTTAGTATGTGGAGTCATAGAAAATAAAATAAGTATTTGAGTGGGGAAGTTTCTTGTTTGAAGAGCAGTGCTGGCAATTGAGTCTTATTTTAGATCAGGTAGTGATTGTGTGTATGTCAACCATTTCATTGGTAGAGGAGAGAGGCATGTTCTCTAAAAGGTAGTAAATCTAGTAATGGTTGCAGCTGTTACAGGGTGCTAGCCTGCACTCTTGTGATCTATGTTAACTAGACTCTTCATTTTTTTCGCAAGTACTTGTGTCTGACCCATATTTGGACATGATTATGGGTGCATGGTCTTCTTAATACATGAAAAAGCTTAAGAACTTGTCTGCCCCGAGTCTAAATAACATAGCTTGTGATTACTAACAATAAATGGAATGGGCATGTGATACATAGAAGATTGGACTGGGTGAATTGAACTTCTAGCTTTAGATACATGGATGCCTTTAATTTGGTTTTCTGTGATTAGATGGAAAATAAGCTTTCATCCTTTGGATGGATGTAAATACTACAAGATCTAAAGCATCATGGATCCACAATTTTTTATATGGTTTTGCGGGTACAGTTTCAGTATGAATTTGTAATAATTAAGATAAAGTTCTGTTTTGCTGATTTTTATCATCTTCGATGTGTAACTTCTTTTTTGTGCAACTTATTGTTACATTTCCTGATGTGTCTCTTATTTGGTGCAGCCTGGATTTCATCTCAAACAAGTAGGGCCATATTCTTTTTCTTGTCAGAAGCTTAGTCAAATATCTGTGAAAATATATTCCAAGGATGATGCGACTGAACCTATGCCCTCTGTTCTGTTGTCATTGAGTGGGGATGATGGGTATAGGAATAACTCTATGTCAGGGACTGGTGGAATATTTGTCTTTGAGAACTTGTTTCCAGGAAGCTTCTATCTTCGGCCTCTGCTAAAGGTACCTAATCATTTTTCTTCTGATTAAAACGTTCAATTTCTTAAGTTAGTTGAAACTGCAAGGGGAATCTAGGCATTTGGTTAATCTGAGGTAAATCATGACCATATGTACATTGTAGACAGAAATATTGAAAAGGAGTTTTAAAATGGTTTTCTGTTCAATTTAATTACTCCAACAAGTGATCTCTATTTACTCTTGCAGGAGTATGCTTTCTCACCTTCAGCACAGGCAATAGAACTTGGCTCTGGAGAATCTAGAGAAGTTGTTTTCCATGCTACACGTGTTGCTTACAGGTTTTTCTTTTGCTTTAACTCCCCAGTTGCCTTTTTGGCATTGTAAACATTTAAGCGCATGCTTCAATGGTATTATTGAAGATAAGTTTTTTATATATTTTTCCTGGCTCTTATTTACATTAAATCATCTTAAATTTAAGTTTTTTAATTTAGGTGATATGTTCAGCATTTTTTCCCCACTCTCCTTTATAGTTGAGTTACAATCCAAACTTCTAAGATTCTCTGCTACATCACTGCAAAACATAGTATATATTTCTTGAAAATGTCTAGCTTATGTCAGACCCGAAGTACTGTGCATGGGTTTAAGGCATGGGTTTTTAAGGCAGTTTAATTTCTCTGCAGTGCAATGGGCATGGTAACTTTGCTGTCTGGCCAACCAAAAGAAGGTGTCTCAATTGAGGCCCGGTCAGAGTCAAAAGGCTACTATGAGGAGACAGTGACTGATTCATCTGGGAGTTATCGTCTGCGAGGACTGGTTCCTGACGCATTGTATTCAATCAAAGTTGTGAAGAAGGATGGCTTGGGTAGTGCTAAAATTGAGCGAGCATCTCCTGAATCTGTTCCTGTAAAGGTTGGTTCTATTTGCTGGAACTTTTTTCCCCTTTTTTGGGTTTTTGCCTTAGTTCTTAAATGTGTTTAAGCTCTTTGAAGACCTTAAATGTCATTTTGTATGAAGCTTTTGTTGTATCAATGTTTGAATTTGACATCATCACAATTGTAGTTGGAACTGAAGTTATATGATTCATGATCAACTGGGTGAAGCTTCTTCAAAATCAAAATCTCATTCTTTTCAGAAAATCATTTCCATCTACAATCCTAGGGCTACTAAGTTTTAAACTTCTGATGTGTATGTGGTTGATTAATCACTTTCCAGGTTGGGAATAACGATATCAAGGGACTGGACTTTTTGGTCTTTGAAGAACCAGAGATGACTATCTTAAGTGGCCATGTTGAAGCGAATAGGACTGGGGAATTACATTCTCATTTATTGGTAGAAATCAAGTCAGCTGGTGACACGTCTAAAGTAGAGTCTGTCTTCCAACTGCCATTATCCAACTTCTTCCAGGTAAAGGACTTGCCAAGGGGAAAACATACCGTTCAGCTCAAATCCAATCTCCCTTCTAGCACTCACAAATTCGAGTCAGAGGTTATTGAGGTTGACCTAGAGAAGAATGCTCAAGTTCATGTCGGTCCCCTGAAATATAGTGTGGAGGAGTATCATCACAAACAGGTTTGTTTAATTTTGTTAAAATCATGCATGTGTTCCCTTTTTTCCAAATGAATATGCAACTATGTATAATGAAATAGTAGTCTTACTAATACTACAATGATGTTTGATTATATATGTACTTAATGTTTACCATCGAACTTTCCTTTTTTGCTTGTCTTGCTTACCAATAGGAATTAACTCCGGCACCGGTATTCCCTCTTATTGTTGGAGTTTCAGTGATCATTCTCTTTCTCAGCATTCCGAGGTAACCTGAATATCCTTTGACCCCCTTCTTTCCCTCATATGCCTTAAGATTTTATATTTATGTGGATAATTTCTGATAATGTTCTCCTGTGTTTCATACCTTTTCTTAAAAAGACTAAAGGACATTTACCAATCCGCCACGGGAATACCAACACCTGGTTTTATGACAACTGCAAAAAAAGAACCACGGAAGCCAGTTGTGAGAAAGAAGACTTTTTGAAGAACCCTTTTCCACCAAAGTGATGCGACTTTGGGGCTCAGAAGAGACTGTTAAAAAGTTTATATTTCGTTTATTCCCCCCCCCCCCCCTTTCCCCCCCGGGCCCCCAAGAGTTTTGGTAGATGATAAAACTAATTTGGATGATAGCAGTAACATCTTGGGGAACTGTCACTTTGATGAGTTCTTAGCTTTGTAGGATTGAACCTGACTGTATCTTTGTAGAAGCAAATGAACATAGATGTCAATGAACTAAGTAGCCCAACTCAGCAGCCTTTTGGGTTGAAATATTTTTGAGCTTGGCTCATTTGGGTTTGAGGGTTTATTTCTTTCGAGTTGGGTCATTATAGATTTATCTTATTTCAAAGTCATCTGTTTGGGTTAGGGTTTTGATCAATTTTGGGACCAAAGTTAATGATGAAATCAAATTGGGTTGAGTTTAAATTTTGGTGGAACAGGTTTAGGGAAGGAAGGGAAAGTAGAAATGCCACAGGCATCCGTACTAGCAAAGTTATATAATATGATATGAAAGTTAATTCAGTTATATTTTAAGCAGCTACCAGCTGTAAAAGGAAATATCTTCTGATGTTAGTTTCAGGCTTGAGAATGAAATGGAACTCATGAGACATGAAATTGTAGGACAGTATAGAAACTGAAGTTTCCCGATAATTAATGATGCGTACATGCTTGTATTTTTAGCAAGGAGATATCTTGTTGCCAGGCATAATTAAAATGAAAGCAAATATATTATCGAGAGTTAATGATGATGTATTAACTAACTCTACTGCAATTAAATTTTCCTTGAGAATCTCATTCAATCTTCACCTTGAAATCAGATCATATCGAGAACTGATTAGTATTGAAAAAAAAAAAAGAAAACAAATTGAATAAGAAATCAATTTAAGTTGAGGGTTGAATTGGTCAAATTAATTTTTTTATAATATTTTAATATTTAATTTAATTGAAATTAGATTGACAAACTAATTAAATTGACAATCTGTAATTTGATTGGTTTGAAAAACATTATGATTGATACTTGTGTTTTTTTCTTTGATAAGGGTAAAAAGTAATAGAACTGAATGATGGGGAGGAGACAATAAAAGAGGTAAAAGCATCGTATAGGTTTTTGCATTAGGAGTCAGATTATATTTTGTCTTTTTGATAAAAAAATTGACAAATTAATTCATGTATGTTAAATCAAATATCAAATTAGTCTACTGTTAAAAATTGGTCTTTGTATATTAAACGAGAGATACATGACATGTCAAGTGTAACTATTTAGTATTTTGTCAACTACGTTAGTTTTTATCAGTAAAAGTAAATGATATTTTCAACAGAAAAGACTTTTTGTTATGTGATTTAATATATTAGGACTTATTTTTTAAATTTTTAAGTAAAGAAATAAATTATAATTTAATTTTTAAAAAAAATCTTTATAATACTTTTACCCTATAAAAATACAACGGATGGAAATATGTTATCCCTAAGAGTCGGGGTCCAAAGACAAGATTTCATCAAACAACCATTTAATTTTGGAGATTTGTCTCCTCACTTTTGAAACCCCATTTCTCTCAATTTGTCCCTCAATACAATATTTTATATCACGTTGAAGTTGAACATGTCAAAACCCTAATGTTTTTTTGCATTGACTTGCCCCATGCCCATGTGCACCACCTCTAATGGGGTCGAGAAACGAGATTGTTTATTCACAAAAATATTTTAAAAAGCAAAACTAAAAAGTTTAGCTCTATCTTACCACCCATATCCAACAGTGGAAGGGATGAGAGCAGTTTCGGGTCAAGCTGCTCCTTTTTATTATTTATTCATGACTAAACGGTGATTAATATATTAAAAATAATAATCCAAATCATATCACTAAATGTTCTAAGAATAAATAGATTCGATCACTTTAACAAATTTTAGGAAATAGATTAATAATGATTAAAATTAAAAATATTAAAAGTTAAGGAAAAACTAAGAATACTTCTATTTTTAAAAAAATTATTATTTTTGTTAAAATAATCTATGAGTGCCAATCTTCTAGAAAAGTTTACTCTCAATGAAAAGAGGAGGGAGGAATTCTTTTTTATTTTTATTAATTAATGCTTTTGGTTCCGGTCTTGATAAAAAGAATAAGTTATTAAGATATATTGACTTTCTTTTCTTTCTTTCTTTTTTTAATTTTAAAAACTAATTAATTATTCACACAACATTTATAGGGTCATCAATGTGTATGACACGTTAATTTTTACATTTATTTTGAATAATTTGATAAACAATACAAATTTAAATACTAAAAGAGATGAAAAATAAATGGAGGGTTAAGATGATTTTTTTTTTTTTGTAAAGTTAGTGGGCCAAATAAGTTATTTTGCCAAATGAAAATTATAACAATATCAAGTTTTCTTAAAGGTTAAATTATCTTATTTATAAATTCAATCTTTGTACTTTAATTTGTTCAATTTTAGTCCATGTACTATTTGAATTGATGAATTTTAATTCCTATATTTTTTGAATTTTAAAATTTTAGTACTGATCCAAAAAGTAGTAATTAAATTTGTTTGGTTAAATTCTACTATTAGTCTTATATTATGAGTAAGTTGTAAACTTAATTCATATTCTTCAATTTGATCATTCTTAGTCCCTATACTTTTTAAATTTTAAAATTTTAGTCTTGACGCAAGCGATAACTGTTAAATTCATTAAATGACTTTTTTATTAGTAATATATAAAAATAACAAATTGATATGACATTACACGTGTAATAATACATTTACTAAATAAGATTTTAAAAATAATAAAATTTAATAAATTTAACTACTATTATTTAATCAGGATTTAAATCTCAAGTTAAAAAAATATAAAAACTAAAAATAATCAAAGTAAAAAATAAAATTCATAATTTACGCATAATATAAGGATTAATAACAAAATTAAACCTTTCTTAGATATATAATTCGATGAAGGGGGAAGAGCCATGGTCCCTTTTGTTGATGGTACAATTCAAACCCCTCCCAAGTACTAATAATTCAGTTCAATCCTTCCAACACATTTGCTAAATGAAATATATATATATATATATATATATTGTCATTCTAAGAAAACAATATAATCTACTATAATACACCATTTTTAGCTTTGGCCATAAAATTTTAAAAACTTATTTAGGTATTATCACAATATTTTATTTCGCCCCCTTTATGTTATAAACAAGGCATTGTATTATTAAATGATTGTAAAGATATTATTAATATTCAAAGACTTGAATATTATAGGAATAAAAAGGGCATGAGTCAAAATTTAGGCCTCCGCTCTAAATACTAGGCAGCTGCCGATTTCACACTACACAAACAACTATATAATCACAGCTTTTAATAATATATATTATATTAAAATAATTTATAAGCATAGTGTATGTGTGTGTGTATATATATATACTAAAACAATTTTAAGTTAATTACAAAAATTTATGTGAAAGTGTGGAATATGCCTACCATTTCAAATCGAAATAGAAAATGACGTTACAATGTTGTACAACATGATGAGAAGAAAATCTTCGTCCCGACGTCGTGACAAGATATAGAAATATGCAGTTGATTCTTTAGACAATAATTTTGAAATTATTTTTTAGTTAGAACCTAAGCATTTAATAGTATATTGCATAAATTAGTATCTAAATTGTATCTAGGGTAAGTGAGCATCGAGTAAAATGTAGCCTATATAAGTCTCCTTAAAGCCATCGGAATTGGTGTGTGAGTTAGAGTTAGACCGATAAAAAAAATAACACAGTTAAGAGAAAATTCTATGTTTTAGCTTGAAGGATTTTTCATTCAGCGTTTCAAATTCTTTTTTTTTTTTTATTTTGATTCTCTCCATATTTTATTTTTCTCTTATTAGTAAAATTTCTTTTTATTCGTGATTTTTTTATCTTTTTTAGAGAAATTTTTTCATGTAAAATTTCTGCATTCAATCCTTTTAATTTTTTCATTATTTTACTTGTTTATTACTTATAAAAATTTATCCCTAACAGAATATAAACATTTTATAATACTAGAAAACAATTACAGGACATGAATTCCAAAAAATTATTAAAGGGGATTTAGGCCAATTTTATACAATTATATATATTTATACAAAAATTTTAAAAACTATATATATTTATATAAAAATTTAAAAAACATATATTATACAATTTTACTTTTAGAAAACTATTAAGGGGGTTTTTATGGAAAACTAGCTACGTGTTTTAGTCAAGTGTTCCCAATGATCACCTGTCTTTGATTATTGAATATATATATATATATATATATATAAACAATTGGATCCCCAAAAGTTAGAATTTTTAACCGTTGGGATCACCGGGTACTTCAAAGAAATAACCAACGGTTATTGCTTCCAACGGTCTAATTTTTATTTTTTATATAGTCTCTTAAGTATCTTTTTTTTTTTCATTCAATCCTATTTATCTATTCTCTATTTTATTTTTCTTCCAAATTTCTATCCTAATTGTTTATAATTTTTTAGATTTTATTTGATTTTCGTCATCTTAAAAAATTAAAAAATGTCTATGCCTCCTCTAATTCGTTTAGATCACAAATACATTTCTGACATCTAATTGCAAATGGTAAGAAAAACTATTATATTCTTATTTTAATTAATATCATTATTAAGTTGTTAATATTATTTTTAAAATTTTTTTATGTTTATATACTTAGGATGAAGATCGAATTATTGAAACATATATACACAATTTAAGTGCGAGAGAACCGCGTGTTATTGAACAACACTTCGAAAAGGCGAGATTCTTGCACGTGTTCCGTATGCTTGGTGGGACTAAATTGGAATATGCACTTATCAGTACTTTGTTGGAAAGATGGAGATCTAAAACACACACACTCAAGTTTGTGGCATTACAACTCAATCTACCTGTTGATGGGTCAGTTGTTAAGAGGGTAGTCGTGGTGGTGATTGAAGCGCAATTTGCCACCAACAATTAGGCAATGTATAAGACAAGTTTAGTGGTAACTGAATAGATATGAAATGGTCAGAAGATAATTTCTCACATCTCGACAACTCTTCTAGTGCGGTTGAAAGACAAAAATTCACTCGAGCATTTACCAACAATTATTTTTTGGGGAGGGAGAATTGTAATATCCCATTTTTCAGTGGTGATGGTACAGTGGTTTCGGGACCACAAATTCTGGCATGTCGGTTTGTAAATATTATTTATATAATATTTACGAGGTCATTACGGTTTTACCAAAATTTGGTTAAAAGATTTTAACGTTTAGACAACTAATTAAAGAAAAAGGAGTATATTGCAATAAGTGCAAAAGTTAATAACTATTCATCTTTTAGTGTCGATTTGATAATTCTATTAATGAGGGGGTTTAATATGGTAATTAAACCATCCCAATGGTCAGTGGACAGTAATGGAGAAAAATAAATTAGTTAAAACATGTTATAATGGCAATTTTGTAATTTAATTGAAATTAAGTTAAAAACAAAATTGAAGAAAACACCATCTTCTTGATTTTCACTTGTTTTGACCAAAAACACCATTGGAGTAAAAGCTTGGAGGTTTGGCTAGCACATTTCTTTGCATGAGTGAGTTTTTTAGTCCCGTTTTTAATAAATTTTATATTTTTTAGATCGTTACAAATAGGTCTAGCTAAACCGTACCTTTATTTTTGAAACTGTTAAAAATTTTGAGTGTTTCCATTGATGAATATTGATTGATCTTGATGTTAATGATGTGTTTGAAGTCTTGGTTGTGATTTTGGATTGTTTTGCAATGTGATTTTTGTTAGTTTTTAGTTGAAGGATTAAATTGTTAAAACATTAAAAACCTCAGGGTATAATGGTGAAATAGTGATATTTTAGGGACTGTTTTGAAGCCTTAAATATTCGGCTGGATATGATGATTTTCAAAAGTGGCTAATTTGACGATTTTCGGGTTAAGGGACTAAATCGCATAAAGTGTAAAAATTAGTAATAATTATGTAATTTTTATAAATAGAAGGGTACAAATTTTAGAATTTATAAATATATGAAATTTAAGCTAATAAATGAAATAAATTATATTTTAGATCAAGATTCTATTGATATATGGGGAAAAGGAAAAGTACCGGAGTAGTCCCTGAACTTTTACAACCATTGTAATTTAGCCCAGGTAAATTCATAGTGATTTGTTTTAGAAATTGTAATTACTTGTGTTAGATTACTAATTTCTAGATAATTGATGTATTTAAGTGTGAAGTTACTTCGGTTATTTGTATAACAAGGTAAATTGCAAATATTTATGTTTACATGAAATGGAAAAGGGATTGTTTTTGTTAGTGGTATTCGTTGGATTTGTAATAAATTATATGTGAATGAAATGAGTTCTATCATGTATATGGAAATGAAGAAGTGCTCTTGTTTGCACAACTATGCCCCTTAATACACTTTGGTGCCCCTGTTCACACATCTGTGCCCTTGATTGCATGTATGTGCCTCTATTTTACATCTATGATGCCCCTAAAAATAGAGTAATGATCGAGTATGTGAACTGAGTATTGGTGATTTAGTCTAAATGATATAAAGGGTTGCATAGAATTGGTATATTCTTATTATGATAAATTTTCTAAGAAGTTATTCATTTGATTTGGTTGATTATGAGAACTTATATGCAATGCAATTTGAGGATTTTAGTTAGTATGTTATATTTTTAAGTGTTTATATTAACTAAAACAAGTCAAGTAGATATTACACTTTGATCTTACTAATCTATTTAAGTTTATTATTATTTTTCTAATGTTATTTTGTAGATAATAGTTGCAGACTGATCGAAAGGATCGACCTTAAAGCTCACACTATCCAGTTATTTTGGTAGCTTTTGTATCTCTTTTTAGGTTATGGTATGTATATAGGTTTTGTTGTGAATTTGATAATGTTAATAGTCATGGATGATGATGAAGATTAGCTAAATTCTTTTGAGTATGATTTGTAATGTTAGAGTAGGTAATCTTTATGTATAGATGAATATCTCAAAGTGTATTTGGTAAATTTTGTGGCATGTTTAAATTGTTTCAATGTGGTTGGTTATAAATTGAGGTACCTATAAATGATATATTGGTTAGATGTTAGGATGATTATTTTGACTAGTTTTAAGTATGTGTTTTGAGTGTTTTGGTCATGGGATGGTTTGTGTTATAGGTGTACCTTGTTGGGCAAGTTTAGCATAGAATTAGCTTGCTTTAGAGGGTAATTTGTTAGCACACAGCCTGGGATATGAGCTGTCACATGGTCATGTGTCACACACAGTCACCCCACACGGTCGTGTGTGCTTTATTATTTTAGGTACAAGTTTAACACGGTTTGAGACACAGTTGTGTGTCTCAAGTTAGTAGGTTACACGAGCTAGCACACGACCGCGTGAGCCAAGCCAATGAGTTATACAGTTTGACACACGGGCTGGGACACGGCTTGCTACATGGCCGTAAATTTTGAAGTTTTTCCTAAAATTTATGTTTTGATTCATTTTGGTCCCCGATTGCTTTCAAACTAATTTTAGGGCCTTGTAAACCCGAATTAAGGCCCATGTGCATATTTATTCTATGAAAATGATTGAATAATTGTTTTGAATTAAGATAAATTATTCTGTTTGGTTTTGTAACACTTTGATCCTTAATCCGGCAATGGAGACGAGATAAAGGTGTTACAATAAGGTTGATGAGTGAAAATATGTTTATTTGATAACCGACATTATCGAAAAATGATGCATCCCCTTCAATACAAAATTTATGCGTTTCACTAAGTTCATTGTCATATGCTCATATCGTAGACCTCCATCATATGATTGAGCCCACTGTTCCTTAAGTATCTCTTCAAGGTATTCAACACGTGATACATGCTTGGATGGGGTGAAATTTATTAAATTCTAATCATCGAAGTTGTCAATTTTCAAGTTTAAAAAATTAATCGAATTGCGACAACTTTTTAGATGGGATTTTCTGGGTTGAAATGTCTTCATAGGGTTCGAAGATCTATCTTTTAGCTTCAAAACGTACTTTGAATCACTTGATTTCAAGTTTGGGTACTCAAGTTATGACTGTTTTAGTGAAGACTGCATGAGCAAAATTTCTAGTTGGGATTATTATGGAAATTATGAGTTTAAAGCTTTTAATTCGAATTTAAATCATATTGGGTTTGATTTTTAGGCATAATTTTTATTTTATATGAACCCAATATTGTATTTATTAGGTCTTATTATTTCGTTATATATTTATTCGAAAATTTGGATATTTTGTAAGTATTTTAAAATTTGTAGGAGTTTTTTAGTCAACAAGAAAGGTTGGTTTAAAACTACTTGTTTTTTTGTTATACTAAAAACTACTTTTTGTTTAAATTAATTATAGTTTTAATATATTTGAGAGTTTTATTTGTATGTTGTAACACCTTATACTCAACCAATTATCGAGCCAAGTATAGAAATGTCACGATGAAAGTCAAAATAACAATTGACTGAAGTTTATTTAAATTTGAATATTTCACATATATTACTTTGATTTTTTTATCTTTGTATAACTAGTAATAAGACTCGAGGTGACCCAAATTAAGTTTTTCCGGGTTTGCAAGGCTTAAAATGTAAGTTTCTTGTTAAAACAGAGGCTAGGTATCGATACCAATCATGAATTATCAGTATCACAGTGATGGTATCGGTACCCCTATCATGTATCCATACCAAATTGAGCTACTGACTTCTAAAGTTTTGAGATAATTTCCCAAGGTATCAATACATAGGTTGAAGTATCAATACATACCTCAAGTATCAATACTCAAGCCTTGGCATCAATACCTAATTTTCTCTCTAATAATGAAATGCAAGAGAATTTAGCCAAAATCCAAGCTTCACAAATTAGTCATTGCAAATAAAAAATTTAAATTTCAACTCAACCAATTCACAAAATAGACATATAAACCGACCATTTCATCAATATAGTTTAGTAAAATACCATCATACTCAAACTTTAATTAACCCTTTTACTGATTAAGTTTTACAAAGTTTACATTTTTGTCCTTTTTACTAAGTTCCATAGTATATTACCTATGTACATGCCATTCTATACAAATATACATTACATACACTCGACAAGCTAAGCGATGTGATGAGATGAGCAATATTTGACCTCGATACTAGCCCTTCGGATCTACTTTACCTACGCGTTAAAAGAAACACGTTAAGCCGGGGAAGACTTAGTAAGTACCATAAGAATCTAAATCATTAATATAATAATTTCTATTAGCCAACTTATAAGTTATTCCTTACTTCTAATTCTTTTCTTTATCACTAAATAATGAACTTTTTCAATCTAATTACTTACTAAAACTTACCTTCCCATTTAATTATATTCCTTGATCACATTTTATTTAGTAGCCCATCATAGACTAAACAGAAAACTTAGGATATACAGAACAAATATAGAGTCGCAACGAATGCATTAACAGAACAGAGGCACATTTTTAATTGAAGGACACCGTAGTGCTAAGTTAAACAGAGTGCACCGTAGTGCAATACAGAATAAAGGGCGTACTAAATATCCTTAATGGCATGCATCTGTATCCTAATGGTTCTCATCTCGTCTATATGGGCAATACTTTTAGGCACTAAATCAATCATTTAAACAACAATGCAATATAACTTTTCTTTTACACAATTTAGTCCCTAATTCCAAAGGCATAACATAACTTGTTAATTTATTACACATCAATGTTTATAACATTATAACTTTGGTTGTCTTCCTATAAAAATTCTTTTCAACATTTCCATTACTCACATATGTTTTGTCTTCTTTATAATTTAGTCCTTTTTTCAATTACCACTATAAACATATATCCAAATTTCATAACGTAATTCAAAACATAAACTTTCATGTAGAACCTTCTTTCATAGTTATTATGTATAACAATTTCACATTAGGCTATTTAATAAAATATTTATACCTAACTTTAAACTAAGCATGGTAAAATTCTTCAAGTACTTACAACAAAAACTTGAATGGTAGATTTTTCATTCTCTCTACTCCTTGATCAACCCTTTTCCTTTATCTTCAATTTGGTCCTCTACTTTCTTTTCATTTTCTTCAGTTCCATATAAAATACAATATTTTCATGTTAAAAACTATAATCAAATAACTTTTCTATGCTACTTATTGAATAAACATGTATGTCATGAAAAGTTAATCATCTATTACCTCAATCACTTAGAACTAAAACCTAATTCATATTTTCTCTGTCCTTCAATATATATGAAGAGTTTATTCTCATGAAATTTAGGTCTCTACTAGTCTTCTCTATCGAATTTCTAAGAAAACATCAAAGAAATGAATGAAATTAAGCTTGGAATGGCTTGAAAATGGTGGAAGGACTTGTTTGGAATAAAAATAAAAGTTTGGATGTACAGGAATGGTAGAAATGTTGGCTTCTCAAGCAAGAATTGAAGAATTCTCATCCTTTCTTTCATGTTTCTACATATTTCTAACAAAGATATCTCATGATTTTTAATTAAAATAGTTAATTTGCAACTTATTCCTCTAGCTACACATATTTGTAATTTGACCTCTAATCATTATGTCTCATAATATCTTATTTAACCAGTTACCATTTTATCCTTCATCTTTTCTAAAATACCAAGCATGAATCATACCTTAGGTATAATTTCATCTTAGTCCTTCCTTTATTTCCACCAACTCCATGGATTTTTCTTAACTTTTAATTTTCCTACTTTTGGCACAATATTTTCTACTCTACTACAATTTAATCCTTGTCTCAAATAAATTTTCTTATCCAGGAAATATTTTTAGATTTCTTATCAGCTCAAATTTCTTCCTAAATCATCACTCAAATTTCATATTTTGTCTACTTTGAAAATTCTCTATTATTTCCTAACTCGATATACTACTAAACCTAGCTCCAAGACATAACGCAGATGTTACAGATATAATTAGCTAGCCTACTAAACGTCTCTTCATTGTTCATTATATACATAATTCATAATTCATTTAACAACTTGTCTATTTTAAGTTAATAAAATTTTCTTTGAATTTTTCTCTTCAAGAATTTCTCTTGAGTTTTCTTTTAAAAGAGTTTTAACAATCTTTTCAAATTGTTAGATTATTTTCAAGCTTTTTCTTCCCAAGTTTTCTTTTTTGAAGGAGGTTGTGGATTCCTTTTGTTTCCAAGGCCCCTTAGCACTTTTACACGTCACTTTCCATCTTTTCCATTTATCTTCTTTCATTTCTTTGTTATTCTGTTATGTTCTTATTTAATTATTTCTAATATTTGTTTTGGATTCCTTATTATTTTCCTATCTTAATTATTTATTTTAATTGCTACCCTTTAATTCTTAAATTTGACTTGGATTCGCTTGTATTTCAAGTTGTATTAAACTTCGAGTTCTCATTTATTTGTTTAGAGCCTTAAGCTAAATTCGTGATTTGGACAAATTTATGATCTTGTCTCACGCACTGCCTTTATCAACACCAAAATTTTTTTATTGCCTGCAAATTTTATAACATTTCATAGAATTGATGTTAGATAAGCTTGTACCTTGTCAAAGAAAATAAAAAGTATATCCAAGAATACAAAGAATGTGTTAAAGAATTATATAGAAAATAATATTTACTACGTACTCATGTTAATAACATATCGTCACTCATCATACTTGTGAAATCGACTAATTTAGTTTGACCTGATATGACGTATACAATACATGTTGTGTGTACGATCCCATAGGCTTCCATGTCAAACAATCACAGCCTGTATTCTGAGTACCCCATAAAAAATGATGCATATATCAAGTTGTGAAATGATATGCCTTCTCAAGTTAGTTAAGAAGTCTTAAGAATCAACGATTTCTTTTTCAACAATTGCAAAAGCTATTGACAAGATTTTTCGATTATCATCCTGTGCAACAATTAACAACAAGTGATGCTCATATCTCTTTTACATGAATGTGTCGTCAATTTGGATTAATGGCTTATAATATCGAAATGCCTCAATGTATAGCTTGAATGTTCAAAAAATATGATGGAAAATTATTTTCCCTTAGACCATTCAGTTTTCATGATATGTAGGTTTCGTTTGAATATTGATGACTGTACTTGAGACGTGCCGATTCAATACCTTCAACCATTGCCACAAATCATTATATGATTTATCCCACACATTATGCATCTTTTTCATTATCTTCTATTTTGTAACTCATGTCTTGTAGTACGACATAGTGTAATTGTACTCATTATAGATATTGGTAATCAAAATCGACATAAGAATATTAAGAATCACTTTCACCATAGGTAAGACAATATCAAAGATAAGGGAATGTTTCAATTTTAAATGATCCTGTGACATACCTGGAATAGTACAAGTATTTTACCATAGGTAAGGCAATGTTAAAGATAAGGTCAGCATCCAATTTCAGATGATTTTCCATGGGCATTTAGTGTCACACATTTTACACTTCGCCTCATATTTTTTGACTCGTGATTTGTAATATGGAAGTTAACATCATGCTTTATGTTATACCATTTCATTGTAGCAACAACAACATCTTTGAAGGAAAACTCTATTTCAACTTGTAAGTCACCAAAAATTGTAGAAGTACTTGCATGACCTGATCTTCTATGAGAAAGTTCTGAAAATTCTAACCCACCTTCAACATGAATGTCTATATTAAACATGTGGGTTGGAGGTTCATATGCCGTAAAATCTGGTTGGATTCCTTCAATGTTGTTCGAACCTTCGATACCAAAATCACTCACTTCTAGTTCAGTAGGAATAAGCTTTGGCTCAAAAAATAATGCAATTTCCTAACCTTTTGACTCAGACTCTTGGAGTGGATCATCATGAGTTTTAGCTTCCTCTTTGTTCTCAACTTCTTCTTTATCAACCTAGTTGTCGTTTCATGTTTAGGGTTGGTATCCTTCGTCAGTGTAAGTTCTAGAGAGAACATTATTCGTTCTCGTCAACCCTACGTTAAAACCAATATTACTTACAAATTACCTACCCACGTAACTTGATAACATACCGACATAAGTGTTTCTAGCATAGAACATTGGCATTCTGATTTTGAAATAAAAAAGCAGTCACAGAATGTCATGTCGAGGACTTTACGTTCAGGTTACCAACTAATCGCGATTATACGCCAAAGGCTAAAACTGAGGAGTGCCTTCCTATTGATAATTTTAGCATTTCTTGATATGAGCTTTGTAACAACATCATGAAACCACCATACAATTGTGTGGTTGGACTTTCTACTTCTTGTTGTTGAAACAAATTAATTGAAACTATTGCCAAACTCGAACCACCTTCTTCGATATTGACAAATTTGACATATAACTCTAGTATAACATTTCTAATAAAACAACGTGTATTGAGTATTAACTCGACATCCATGTCACCTTTGAGTTCAAATATATCATATCTAACAGGGTTCATTGACGTTAAATATCTATATTTCAGGCTCGAAATTCTCCTCCGGCTTGAACTCGAAACTTTCCTTCTAATTCTTGACTGAAGCTCGTTCAATTTGATACTTCAGTTGAAAGCCAACTTTGTGGATTAGGTTGATACACAAACAACTTTAATTTTGGTGTCACAAATTTGACTATCGTAGTAAATAACAACTTTAGTTCATCTACTCATTTTCGCCAAAAAAAAAACTTGTTTCACATATTTAAAACACAAACATTATATAGAAAAATAAATACTCATTAACCAAATTCAAATAATGACACTTGAACTAATTTTCTTTGTTGGTTTATTTTTTAACTACAGATTTTTAACATTAGCAATCTTTTTCTCCCTATGCAAATCTTTTGCTCGAAATTTAACTATGAAAAATTTTTCAATCAATCTTCATTTTTTAGGAACTCTACCTATCACACCCCAATATCGATGGATCTGAGAAAAAGGGTAAGTAGGCATGCATGTTACCTGTTTTAGTGCAATATGGAAGCACAATTTGCCATTTTACAGATTTCTAGCAAACTAGTTTAGTGCATAAAGTATCCGTCCATGGAAGTATCTAAAGATTTCATCTTTGAGTATTCTTCAATTGAAGGAAGAATATGACAAATGAAGAGTATGCCTTAAAATTTTGGTTGAGCATGAAGTGCCTTTTAAGTATATGAGAAAGTTGTAGGAGACAAAAGTTTATTTAAGACAACGCCACATGCGAGTTATAACTAGGGTTATAGTATGCTTGGTTTTATCAAACACTGTGCAAGTGGGTCGTGCAATGAGATCGGTTAAGAGTCAATTGGATAAACTTGACTAGATAAAGAGTATCTGCATCTAGACTTGACTAGGGCATTTAAGGGACAATTTTAGTATGCACTTATCAAGATCCATTGAAGGGGAAATTTTTATATATATTAGGATGGGAGCATTTTTTATGGTCTTTTTTTCCTTCTGCTCTACGTTCTATGTAATAGCCTGTTTTTCAGTTGTATCGAAAATGGTAGTTTCGGGGCCATAAATCCGGTAAGTGAGTCTATAAATATTAAATAATATTTATAATTTAAATAGGATTATAATAAATTTTAATTTGATAATTTTTGTTATTTGAACGAACAGTTAAGTTCAAATAATTTGTTCCTAAAGTCAAGTGGTTTTGAAAAGAAAAGTCATCGAGTAATCATCATTGATGTGTTCGTAGCTATTGAGATTAGGTAAGTTCATAAATTAGTTTAATTAATTAGTTATTATTTTTTGATTTAATAATTATCTATATATGTTGTGAATGAGTTCAATTGTTTGGTAATTGATAAGTGATGAATTGGATGAATTGATATATAGTAATTAATGAAATGATTTGAATTACCATGTTAGCTAAGTTAATGATTATGATTGTAATTGGAAACAATATAGATACTTTATTATAATACTACAATATGAAGAGAGTTAAACGAATTAGAATGTATATTGACTCGTATGAACCTTATAAAGGCTTAGGATACAAATGACATGTTATTAGGGTTATTATAGTTCAGGTGTTGGTCTTGGATGTCCTACCTATGGCTGAGGTCTTGCATTTATTATAGATTCTCCACAGCTCGTGTGAGTAGCATCGTGTAGCTTCACATCCCGACCCACAGCTCGTGTGAGCAGGCCCATTTCATAAGTCGTGTGAGCATTTATAGGTACAATTACAGTTACAGTTACAGTTACAGTCACACTTGGTGTAAGCATTGTTTCCGGGTATCCAATGTTATTTCATTATGGTTCATCGAGTGGAAAAAATAAGTAAACAAAAATGGTAATATGAAATAGACATACGAATTGTTTATATGGATATAGGTTTGTGAAAAGGGATATTTGAAATTAATACTTGAAATGAATATGTGAAATGTTAAATGAATATGTGATGGTTGGTTTATGTACATGTATTTTTCATATATGTGTTTGAAAACATTATAAAATTACATGTTTCATATATAAACTGACTAACCTTGTGAGACTTATGATGTGTATAAGTAATTAATGAACTCATGACCTTGATATTGAAATATCTTGTAAAATGTTTAAATTACATCCTCTACAATAAGTTAAAGTTTAAATTTATTACGAACTTACTAATCTTTATGCAAGCTTACCTCGTTTCATTTTTTCTTCTTTGTAGATCGTCAGATTCGAGCTGTCGATTGGATTGCTTTTAGAGATCACACTATCTGTCAACACTTTTGGTATTTATATGTTTAATGTTACCAGGTTATAAGTGGCATGTAGATAAGATTTTTTGTATTACTATATGTGATAAGTATTTGGTTATGTTTTGGTCCTTTTGGTATAATGGTTGATTATGACATATGTTGTTTAGGACTTATTTGATGATTGAATAAGGTTGACATGTTAAGTTTGATTTGTTTTGGATAGTTGTTGTCTCATAATTGATTATGAAATGTTGTGATTGTATTTTCTTGGCACATTTGATGTATCTTGACCATGTGTATATATGGGAATTTTGAACTAAGTTTGATAGGTTTAATTGTGGATGGAATTGATGAAATGGTATATTTGATAGGCTTATGAGTCATGAATTTGTTATGGATGAATGTGAATTTATTTTAAGTTGGATATGTGGTGCCGTTGAAGGCATATTGGTTAGGCACTTAGGTTGATTGCTATTTGGTGTATTATGGTATGTTTTGATGCAATTTGAATAGGTAAAAAATGGTTAGAAATGCTTTGGCTTAGAACCTAAGTAATGGAAGATGTAATGGCTTGATTTTGAAGTTGTTTTGGATGCATACGGCTTAGGGCATGGGGTGTCACACGGCTATGTGCCACACATGGCCACCTCACACATCCATGTGTGTAATAATCCAAAATTTACGAGCACCGTAAAAGTACATTATTGGGCATCCGTCTTAGTAAATCAGTTCGTAAGTAATTATTAGGAATAATTATTAGTCTAGTAGTGTGTCTAATTAAGTTTTAATTAGGTGAATTTAGCTTAATTAAGAGTAATTAAGAAAAATAGGACTAAATTGAATAAAGGGCAAAGGTTCAATTATAAATTAATAGAAAATAAAAAGGACCAAACTGACAATTAAGCCAATTTGCTATAGTTGAGGCGGCATAAAGAGAATAAAATCTAAGATTTTATTTGTTTTAAATTATATAATTAATGATATATAAATATAATTTATATAATATGAATTTATGATAATTAAATTATAATGATATTATATTATTAAATAAATTATGCCAATTGAGTGGATATGATAAAATATATGTGTAATGCTTGTATTTATACAATTGTAAAATATGTGTATATTTTCTTAAATAATAAGTAAAAGATATTTATTAATTATTAATTAAATTATTGTATTATAAGATTTTTATTTGATAAATTAATTAGATTAAGACAAATGTATGGTTATGATGTTGTACAAATGTATTAATTATATTTGTTATTAAATAGCTATTTTATATTAATTAATTAATTAATTAGAAAACAAATTAAATTAAAACATAAAAAGAAAGATAAAAGAAACAAAACAAAGAAAAGAAAACAGAAAGCATTCGAACAGGGGAAGGAAAGAAGAAAAAGAAAGAAAGAAAAGGGGAAATAGAGTTTTTGAAGCTTGGAGTTTAATTGGTAAGTTCAATCAAGTCTCTTTCTCTTAATTTTGATGTTTTAGAAGTATTAAAACAAGGTTTTGATGGAGTTAAGTTGGTAGTTTGGAAGTTTTTAGGTTTTTAAACAAAGTTCATATTGAATCAAAAAGATGAAATAGGGGTTTAATTGAATGAAATTCAAGTTAGAATAGATATAGGGATTAAATTGTAAAGTAAGCTATAAGTTTTGTGTTTTAGGGACTAAATTGAGGAAAATTTGAAATTAGAAAAATATGTTGAAAATTTAATAGTTCAATTTAAGTTTGAATGAAATTTGAATAAAATAAAGTGTGAATTGGTGTTATAAACTTGGTTATTAACATTTTACACCAAAACAGTTTTGGGCAGTAGCAGTGGTTTGAATTTGAAAATTTACCAAAAATTGTCGAAATCGAACTAGAGAATGAAAAGAATATGGAATTAAATCTTATTGAGTCTAGTTTCTCATAGAAGAAATGGTGTAAGCAAAATTGTAGATCATGAGATATAATAAGTTTTGTAAGACAATGTCAGAATGAATTTGGGTTCCCCTGTTCTGACTTTGAAAAATCATTAAAAATTATATAAAAATAATTATGTGTTGGAATTTATATGTTTAAAATCCTTAATGAACGTATTTTCAATATAATCAAACGGGAACATCGTCTGAATCTTGTACAAGGAGATAATTAATTTTTAGTGAAGAATGGTTGAAATTGTCTAACAGCAGAATAAGGGAAACTTTAAAGAATAAATTTACTAATTGGATAAACCAAAAATTCTAAAAATTTTATGTAAGAAGATATGTGAGTCTAGTTTCAGGGAAAATTAGCAGATCTTAATTTGGAGTTTTGTAACTCAAGATATAAATGATTTAGTAACAATGACTCAAGTAGACAGCTTTAAATGAACATATAAGTAAATAGTAGAATTATATATACATTTAAAATGGTTGAATTTGCATGTTTAGGCTCAAGGATTAAATTGAATTGTGTTGTATTGATGATTATAAATTATTATTATTTTCATAGTTAACAAAGAACCCGAGACATCGGCGTACAAAGGAAAGGAGAAAGCTATCAAGGATTAAAATGAGGAATTCACGGTTAATAAGAGTCCAGTGTCCTAATCCAGCATCCGAACGATCCTGACTCTAGCAAAAAGATTTTTGGTGATGTTTTCTTTTCTTAATTGAAAGTGGCATGTACTAGGCGTTGTATAGGTTATATAGATATGCTCGTAATGTTGGTTATAAAATGGTATACTATGCTTTGTTATTAGTTTGATAAAAAGGTAAAGATTATATTATATAATTTGGTATTAAGTTAGAATGAAAAATGAAAGAAGTTATTAGTTAATTTTGATTAATATTATGAATTTTTAGTTACTAAATTACTATGTTAATGAATTGGTTATGATTTGGGTATGTTTTAAATTTAAATTGTTTTTGGTTGTGCCATTGGTTGTTGTTTGAAAATTGCAGGGAAGGTTAAATATTTATAAAGGGGTTATATTGAATTTTTATTTTAAAAAAATGAATGATTGAAGTAAATTAGAATAAAAATATAATTTATATGAATTTATGATTATACTATAATATGTTGTTAAATATTTATTTATTTATTTAGTAAGAATTGTCTGTAAATTATCTGATTTGTTTGGTAATGCCTCGTAACCCTGTTCCGGCAACGGTTTAGGGTTAAAGGGTATTACAATGTGTCTTATTGATTTTTAAGTGAAAGTTTTTCTACACAGCCTGGTGACACGGTCGTGTGACCCAAAATTACAAGGTCTATGCTACGTCACATGGTTGGCCACACGGCCATGTCTTTGAACCATGCAGTCTAGGCTCTGTCACATGGCCGTGTGACCCCTATTGTCAGTTTTTATCATATTTTTCTATTTTGTTTCAAATTAGTCCCTATTAATTCCCAAACTACTTTTAAAGTCCTGTAAGCTTGGTTTAAGGTCTGTAAATGTAAATATGCTATGAATGATATGTACTATGAATTTTTGGTATTTAAATTAATATTTGAAAGGTTTTATGTTGTCATTTGTTTTGTTATGTGTCGTAATACTCCGTAATCCTAATGCAGAAACAGAGATGGGTTACAGGTGTTACATTCTGGTTCTTTTTAGTAAATCTTAACAATCTCTTCTTCTTCTTTAAGAATGGAAGCTAAGATTTTTGGTTTAGTTAGTGATGTTTCAATCTCCTAGTAAGTTCTATAACTCTGTATGTTAAGAATTCTAAAGAATATGGATGTTATAAGGAATAACAATAGTAGAGTGTGTGTGAGTGGCCCTACATGGGGGTCGTATGAAATTGATATGTTAGTAAACTGTTTGTAAATAGAGTTTTAATGGAAGTTCTAAGATCTTTTAAGTAGTTGTTGTTGCTGGTTCAGGTAGGACTATCAAAATAGGAACTCCAAGCTGAAGTAAAGATGAGTTTCAAGGACTATCAGAATATGTTGATGTCTCCTCGGATAATTGATGAGTGTATATGTGTGTGAAGTATCATAAAGTTTTTGCATGTTTACAAATGAGGTATATGATGCTTGTTATGAATAAGGTGATGCGTAATATGTATGTATGTGAAATTAGGTATTCGAGAGTATGAATCTGTCAAGATTATGAATAAAATCTAAGTGTGCTCTATGTTAAATGAGAAATGCATGACTAAGTTTTTAGAGAATAGGTGGTTCGACGAAGTGTCAGGAAAATATGTGATATGATAATAGACCTCGCAGTGGTATTTCACAAAGTTCGCCGAGATAAAAAACATGAGGTTCGTCGAGACAGTAAATACGAGAAGAAGCCAATATGATATATATGTGAAAAAACCATAGTCATGGCACATTCTAGAAAAAAAATCAACATGATAAGATTTATTTTGGGATGTCTTCATGGTGTACTCTATGATACCTTTGTGACGTATTCTATAACGCCCTTGAGGCAAAATCTGGTTAATCGCCTTTGTGGCGAGATTTGGGTAAGATTTAAGACTTCTCCACTAGTTGACTCTATGGAAAAGATCTGGGTAAGTTTGAAGATACCCCTGTTTGGATAGCCTTGTGGCAAAATTTGAATTTGCCCTAAGGTTATTTTTTTAAAGAGCTCTCAACAATGTTTCTAAAGAGTGAATATGCCATAGTAGCTCATTAATATAAAGAACTTAGCGTATTCGTAATTATGAGTGGTCTAAATGTTAGCTAGAAATGAGTTTGTCTACGCTATGTATGAAAGTTATCTAAATTCTATGATATCTGCCAAATTTGAGAATTTTCACACTATGTATAGAGTTTATCTGGAGTCTAAGCTATTCACAAAACCTGAGAGTTCTCATGATATGTAACATGGTTGTCTAGGATTCTATGGGATGACTTAGAATGTTTCATCCATAAGAATAAGTTGTAGTTTGGGTTGATTTAAGATATGATCTAACTAGTATCCTGATAGCGGCCAAATTCAGTATGAGAATCTGCCAAAAGTAGGATCCGTATGAAGTTCATCTTAAAAAATTGGTTAGTATAAGTATTCGCTAAGAATAATATCTGTGAGTACACCATCCTGGGTGAAGAATTCAACATCTGTCTATGTGAGAATCCTCTGAAGGTAGATCTTGTATGAATATCTTTTTGAGTAATGCATTTGTCTTTCAAAGAGGAAATGAGAGCATTGATTGGTGAAATCTGTAATCTGCCTAATGAGTGAATTGGCGTATTGTATGCACCTAATATTAAAAAAAATACTTACCAAAGATTGAAAAGAAATTCGAAACCTTCAAGTTGAGGAATTCAACTATAAACTCTCAAAGGTAATCTAAGTTAAAATTCACTAAGTTCATTTGAACTTACAAATGCCAGAAGGGACCAAGCCAAGAATGTGCCAGTGTGGCAGTTCGAGTTGTGATATTTTGCATACAGAGGACATCATAGGGATATGGCACTTAGTACTTTAGGCAATGAAAAAGTTTGTCATTAACAAGGTTTTTAAGTTGTAACGTCATATGCTGCTTTTGAAAATCTGATGTAATTATTAAACATTCTCTTTTATCGATCTATTGTTTTAAGAACATGATATAAAGAAATAAGAAACAAGGTTTTTAAGTTGTAACGTTTAGAATGGTTTTATGCCTATTAAAATTTTTTTGCTAAGTGTTTAAATTTTGTAACATCCAACATCCGGATTCGATAATTGGTGTCGGGTATAGAGTGTTACACTACCACTAACTATGAAACATATTTCAAAATGTTGGAAAAGATCGGGCATGCCAAGTTAAAAAAAAGGCTTTTAACAAGAAGCATTTTTCTGAAAAGTTTTAAAGATAATATTCTTTTTCTGTCACGGAAAAGATGGGATATAAATTTTATCTCGGGATTCTCGAGTTTTCAGAAACTTTATCCTAAAATTCTCTGGTTTTCAGAAATTTAATCTCGAGATTCTTGAGTTTTTAGAATTCAATCTAACTGTTAATTTTTATTATTAATTTTCAAGAAGAGTTTTTGGGTGGTGTGGTAAGAAAAGAGGTGAAAACGTGTCATATAAGATGTGTTTTTATTGAAAGCGCGTCCTAAATGACGTGTTTTCACTCTAGAGCATCATACATAATGCATTTTCACTCTCTCTCCTTCCATGTCACTTGAAAGTGCTTCTTCCAAGAAGTGTTTTTGCCACTTGTCTCAAAATCGATCTATTTTCCTAATTTTCAAATAAATCGACTTAAAGCCACCTTTTTTAAAACTGTCATATATATGTTTTTTTTTGCCTTATTAAAAGTTTTTTCTTGCTTTAATAAATAAATTAGTGTAAATTAGTTAAATCACATACTCTTATAATCACATATTTTTAGTAAATGTTATAGATAATGAGTGAAACTGATTTTAGATAAAATTAGATTTTAAAATTTCCGATCATTTCCTATTTTTTACGAAATATTTAGGGTTCAGGTCATTCAAATTTGGGTAATCTCAAACTCAAGTTATTTTAGATCGTTTTAAATTATTTTTGAGTTAGAATTTTTTAGATTTGAATTATTTAAAATTGTGATTTTTTTCTAATTTATATTGTTTACACTTTATTGTAGATGGAGTTAATTATTTTTTAGTAAAAAAAGAAGGTTATCTAAATTTGTATCCGAAATTTGATGTTAAGGGTAGAAGTATAAAGATATTGAAATCGTGCATGAAAAGCAAGGCGACCCCTCTTCCAAAGTTGCCGTACAAACATGCTCCCTTTAACTTTCTATGTATGTATAATTATAGAAGAAAACCCCATTTAAATGCGTTTTCAATAAGTTAAACAGTGATCGCAAATCATAAAGAAGATTTTATTTTTTAGAAAAAGGCAAAGTGATTTGTCATATAATAAAATGTCTTGTAGTGTGGTAACGTAAAGGGCAAAGGAGAAGATGAAACATGAGGCCAAACTGTAAGCAAATCTCACCCGTTGGATCAAACCACGTGGAACTTGGCGTGCTTCTGATAACACAAATAAAATGAAAATAACAAAAGTGGGTCCCTTGAAAAGCAAAGCCTGATTAGGCAAAGTGCAATGTGGGAGTGAGAAAGGTGGCGAAAGGCTCGCCTTTATGGCGACAACCGGGCCGTGTATCGTGTGGCTTGGCCTATTTTGTTTTAATTTCACACCCCGGGGTGAATAAGGCCTTGCCTTATTAGTTAAGATAGAAGTTTTAGAGATTTTACATCGTGTAAAATTGGAGTATAATAATCTCGGTTTTATTATGTGCGTAAATATAAAATATATTTAATTATGGATTTACGATTAATAATATCAAGGAAAGAAAATTCGAAATTCATTACAACAAGATAGAGATCCAAAACAATTTATTCATATATTTTGATATTAAAAACAATTAATAATTCAATTTATGTTTCTTCATGCAAAATTTATCTAACCACTCTAAGAGATCCTTACTTTATCTAGCTGTTGGTCAAAGAATCAAGACATGATAGTACATTACCATGAAGAAGCCTAAGCAATCAAGATTACAGCAGCAACACATTGGTCACTAAAAGAAATCAAGCAAGCTAATGAAATAATATGGGAAAATAGACAACCATTGGCCATAAATTGAATGCTACTCATTCATGCACACTCTTTGCTTTGTCTCTTTATTATGATCTAAAGCTAGTTTACTTCCTTATTTTCATCTTTATCCTTTAGTGATATAAGTATCGACACTCATCTCAAAACACAAACTCCGAGCTCAATCTATGTCTAAAAAGACATCAAAATTGTTGGTTTGCTGTAAATTCTTAATTGCTATAATAATAATAACAACTATAAAGCTCAATCTCCTAAAATATTTTAAAGTTGAGAATGGTCTTAAATGCCGTCTATTAACAGTGTTATTTGGGGTATTAGAGGGAGAATTTCATGCAATAATAATCAGGAGACAGTAGGTGGGACTGGTTAACATGGAATGAAGTGAAGAAGAAAGACATATGATCATAATTTTGCATCAAAAACAGTTCCATTTTCTATTTTGGTTTTCTCTTTTAAACAACTCATATATAGTAATGTACGAACTTGGGTAAAGTTTTTCCTTTTTAATTTTATAAAGTTATAATAATTCCAATTGATTTATTTAAAGTGTAGATCAAATTTGAAATATCAAAATTTTTAGAGTCCCAATCTGCTAACTTATATTTAATATTATGTTAAATATCAAAATGGTTGAATCAAGATCAAATCATATTTAACTTTTTTGTTTTAAATAAAATAAATAATGAAAACATGAAACATGCATATAATAATTAAAAAAATGAAAAAAAAAAAAAAAAAGCTCTCATCCTTTCCTTTTTTGAAGGTTTTGTTATCACAACGAAATATTTACTAATTAAAAGAAAGTTATATGTGAAAAAGAAGTTAAATTAAATCCCTAATCCAGAAAAAGTTAAGAACCGAATTATTGAAGGTATACAAAGGTCAGTTGAGATTACACGCAAATTATGTCAGCGTGCCCATAGAGGATCAAATTCGAATCCCTTGTTTTGTGCCTCATGTCATGCTAAATCTCACGTGCAAATTTTTTCTTGGGTTAATAACACCTAACATCCTCAAATTATAGTCTAAATTTTAACGAAATTTAGAATATTTTAATTGAGTTCTTAAAGTCTTGCTATAATATCAATCAAGTCTCCCTATTAATCTAGCTAATATCTTGTATGTTAAATGGTAGCTAAAATCTGGTGCTAAACTTGTAAATATTTGGAAATCTATTGCAAGTCTAACATGTTTTGAAAAAAGAAATAGCCCTTTTATTTTTATTTTTTTTGACACCATCTATTTTATTTTTCAGCATGTAAAATCTAAAATATCTATGCTATGAATACACATGTGCTTACAATTTAATTAATGTGTTAATATACTCCCAACTAACATTTAATATTTAAATTGATTGGTAAATTGGTGAAAGAACATGGTTGATATAGTAATATTTTGAGAATTCAATTTGAACATTTTGAAGTATAAGAATTAATTTAAAATCTAAACAATAGTTTAGGGACCTTTAGTGAAATTAACCCTCTTTTTTCTTCTTTTGTTTCACTATAATTTCTTCCCACTCTAAAATCCAAATCCTAAAGCCAAAATAAAGAGAATTTCGATCTTTCTTCTTCTTTCCTTTTACATGGAGATTTTCGTCGGCTGCAAAAGAAAAGATGGCCATTATCACCGACTGAATAAGTGAATAAATTTCTACAAATAAAAAGTGAATATTTGAGCATATATGCATTTGATTTATGCCCTTTATTTTCACACCTAGTTCAGGTTTCCTTTTGTTGTGATTTTCCCCCCTCAAATTTTAATAAAAATATTATATTCAAAAGAGAAGAACTCAGACGTTCACACTATGAAATGGATTAAAATGCAGTCAAAATCCAGGTTTCAAAGCGTCGGACCATATGTACTGTCCGAATCGATGAGGTCATGCAGAGACAACCGGCACTGTTGAATTTCAGCACAAAAAGTTGACCTGTAATTGCCAGTCAATCCCTTTTTTTAATTTTCTTCCCATATTTCTATACATACTCTTCTCTCTGTCTCACTCCATTAGCTAAAAATCTCCACTTTATTTTCCAAAACCTAAAAGTCTCTTTCACACCTATCTTATAAATCACATCAAACCCTACTCTACCCTTTCTTCCTTCTCCCTTTCCCCCTTGTGGCTGTGCGACCTTTTGATGAAGATACAATATTTGGGGCTTTCTTTTTTTTGATTGACTGATATTCATGGAGAGAAAAGAGGGTGTATTAAAGATGGAGGAGGTGTTGGGGAACTCCTCCTTTTCTGATTATTTCCCATTGCAAAGTATATTTGATTGGAGCTGTGAAGGAGGAGCGAATATGCCATTAGGGTTTATGGAGTTGTTGGGTGTTCAAGACTTGAACCCTCCTTTGTTCGATATGGGACAACAACAAGCTCCATCTGCGGTAGTAAACCAGGCTTTGAATCCTTGTTCTACGAAAAACGAGGGTTTTAATTATCAGCCTGCAACCCCCAACTCGTCCTCGATTTCATCAGCTTCAAGCGAGGCTGTCAATGATGAACCTATTCAAGTCGATGATGACCAAGAAGAAGACCAGCAAAAGACCAAGAAACAGTGAGTACTACAAGCATGGGTCCTTTTATGTCTTGTGTTTTGGGTTTTATTCTTAAACAGTCAAAGTGAAACACCCCTATTTTCTTTCCCATTTGAAAACTGATGAGGTGTGTGTGTTTTTGGCGTTTGTGACGGTGGTGGGTCTAGGTTGAAACCCAAGAAGACAAATCAGAAGAGACAGAGAGAGCCGAGATTCGCGTTCATGACAAAGAGCGAGGTTGATCATTTGGAAGATGGGTACAGATGGAGAAAGTACGGCCAAAAAGCTGTAAAAAACAGCTCCTTTCCTAGGTACTAACTTCAAAGTTTCAAGCTTTTTTAACCCCATTTTAGGTAATTTTTCAGATGACCTCCATGGTTTTAATTTTTTTTTGGAACCCGCAGGAGTTATTATCGTTGCACCACCACCTCATGTAACGTGAAAAAAAGGGTGGAGAGATCTTTCACTGATCCCAGCATGGTGATCACCACTTACGAAGGCCAGCACACCCATCCCAGCCCCATCATGCCTCGTTCCAGTCTCGGTGGTGGCTCCGGTTCTGCTCCTTATCACTATCAGCAGCACCCACAGCCATTTGTCAATACCTTGTCTCCTTTGAACTTTGGACACAACAATGGCTCCATTAACGCCGGTAATTTTCGCCACGAGAGGCGATTTTGCAGCCCGGGATCGTCTTTGCCTAAAGACCATGGCCTGCTTCAAGACGTTATACCATCCCATATGCTGAAAGAAGAGTAGAATTACAAAAACTCATTATCGCTATATATATGTAAATGCAAAAATTCCCTCACTGACTTGGGTGATCAGTTCATTCTGGTATGTAATTTTCTAGCCGACAAAGTGGAGATTACTGCACTGTAAAACTTGGTTTTGCTTTTTTATCAAATGGAAGAACTTAGTTAAATAGTTTTTCTTATTTGGGTCTCTTTTTCCCCCTCCATTTTTGCCTCATTTGGTGGGTTTTGGATATGCAGAGATTATATACACCACGGAAATTTGGTTCATCCTTCTCTAATTCTTCTGACCCTTTGGTTGTCCTATACCTTTTGTTCTAGTTGTTGAAGGAATGTGCATTGATTCCCCTCCTCCCCATTGAAGGCACTGCAATCGAGATTTTGATGGCTAGGATTTTCTCAAGAGTACAATAAATGTAGAAGCTAGAAAAAGCTTTCTATTTTGTCTGGGAATCGACGAAATCCTCTCTCTCTCTCTCTCTCTTTTTTTTTAATGTGCTGCATCTAAATATGCTTTTGGGGGGGGGGGGGGGGGGCAAATGGAACATTAACTCAACATTTCCACTCATAAATTTGGTTCATTGAATGGTGGGGGGATTCTGTGAATTGTATAAGAATGCCATTTACATTGACATGCTCTATATGAATCAATACCATGGAGTAAACTTATATAAAAAATTCTGTGACAAAATACATAGAAGATGATTGGGAAAATGGGTTTGAATGTGAAAAGGGGAAACCAGCCGCCTGAAAGAGTAAGCCTGGAGCCTGCCAAGTCACTGATAATCCGTTACGTGAGTCCTATAGGGCCTACCACCGGCCCCCAACAAGGACTCGCTTTGTGAAAGCTACATACATGCTTTGGGACCCTGCTTAAAGCAGAAAACAGGGTTAAGGTAGGCCTTTGGGCTAAAAGCTAAGGTAAACTAAAAGTAGAGCGATTCTTTTAGGCTGCAATTAGTTCATAGGGTTTACCAAAGTGTGAAAACAGGACGTGGACTTAATGATAGTAAACCCTTTAGGAAATTAAAAGAACCCTAAAACCAATCACCAAGGAATCTTTAGCCTGGCGGCAGTTACATTGCCACATGCTTTTGCTTCCCAGGTTGACGATGACTCAGCCCCGCAATTTAGGGTTCATTAAGGGACAAAATCATTCAAATTTTCGTTGGTAGTTAAATTAGACCACTCCATGTGCTTGTTTTTCTTTTTGAGAGTGAAACAAACTGTATGGACGGTTTCTGAAGTGGAAAAGAAAAGGTGATCAAGAAAAATATGAAACATTACAAATGTTTTTTAAACGACAAAAGGTTGTTTGTCTGTTAAGTTTGATATGCATGAGACGTGTCTGACCCTGAATCTTCTTGAATGTTGGGATTTTAGTGATATCGACTGCTGAAATCATTTGCAAGGAAAATTTTACACCATCTACAAATGCACATCTCCCTTCATTTCCAACCTTTAATCTCCTACAATATCAATGACTTAATTTAAACCTTACAAATTCAATTTAAGCAATCTTTACAGTTTTGGTCTCTACCAAATCTTCTAATTTCCTCACTTTACCCTCCTACAAAACTTACTCAGCATGTAAGATCACAACAAATGTTCTTCAAAATAATAAACACCAAGCTTGTACATAACAAAATCATAAAACTTATGGTAAAATTATTAAATTAATCCCTTTATTCTTAAATAGATCAATTTAAGTTTTTGTATTATTAAAAAAATTAAATAAGATACATTTTTGACTTTATGATACAGAAGGCTCTCAAACTTTTTCAAAAAAAATCAATTAACCCTTCAACTAATATTGACTATTAAAAACTAACAGAACTAGTGATGTGTTAGTTATGACTGTTAAAAACTTTATTTTTAAATATGTATAAATTTTAACGATGTGAATTCTTTTAGACATGGAATTTTTTTCTTGCCGACAAAACACTATTTGGAGAGCATTTCCAAGAAATTACAAATGAAAATATTTCCATAAAGCTTTCATTTTTTACACCATCCACAAACTTAATAACCATTTTCATCAATCTTCATTCTCCACTCAGTGCTTACTTGTGAAATAGAAATAAACTCTTCCCAAACAACACCTTCACCATTATTAACCCGTTTCTACCCTCACCATTAAAGTTAACACCCACCCATTAATCAAGTAAAAGAGTGCAAACTTGTTCTATGACGGGTAACTAAAAATTTTCACTTCGTTACTTTGATTCTTCCGAGACATTAAACTTTAAAAAAAAAAATAGATATCAATGATCATAATGAAGATGGGTTGAGTTTTGCACTTAAGGTTTAGATTTGGATATCAATGATCATAAAAGAAAAATCATTCGGGAAAGAGAAGAAGGGGAGAAAGGGCTTTATTCTGGTATTAAAATGAGCACCAAAAGGAGCTTCACTGGCAACAAGATGATGAGCAGCGGCGATTAGGTTTAGAAAAAAAAGAGTTCTTCATTTTGATAAGAAGTTTGAAATTGTAGAAGAAAATATAATAAAAAAGAAAATTACTTTATTTATAAATTTATTACTTTAATAACTAATTCCATGTCATTAGAAAAAATCCTATGTCATTCATGCGAGAAAAATGAAACTTTAAAAATAATTTAAACCAACTGTAACTGCCACATCATCAATTCCCTTAGTTTTTAACGGTCAATGTTGGTCAAAGGATAAGGATCTATTTGATTAATTTTCTCAATTGAAGGGCCCAATTGAATGCAAAAAGATCGTAAAAGCTTAACTGAATTTTTTAAAAAAAGTTTGAGGACTTTTTATACTATTAAGCCTAAAATTTTAACAAAGTTAACATTTATAGTTTAAAAAATGCATGAAATTATTTTTTTTTTTCAATTGTTGTTCAACTTTGAACAAAAAAAATCATTTGTAGAACCATGAAAGCTTTAAAATTATGACTCTAATAAACAATAAATGATATTTTTTATTTGATTATTGTTGAAATTTATAATTGATAATTACGAAAAAAATAAGTTTATGCAAATGAAAGTGTTGCCACTGCAACAAAGAATAAATAATAACACAGAAAGAGTTGTTTGAACAATTCAGTTTCCTTATGCTTGTGGAGTTCACCTTCAGATAATTCATTATCTCTAATCTCAAACAAAGAGCTTTTCAAACCAAACATTGATTTTAAACTAGGATTTTAACCTAAGCAAAAAAAAAAAAAAAAAAATAGCTTTTTGAAAAAGTGCTTTTCAATGATAAATCTTTCACTTAACAATATTATGTCTAAAACAAACATTTTATCTTCTCTAAAACACTTTTTGACAATAATGGTAAATACCATCAAATTTTTTGAAAGTACTTTTCTAAAGCATTCGATTTCCAATACAATCGTGATCCAATTATCATATTTCAAAGTATCCAATTGTTTAATCCGATTCGATTCAATCTTCCAGATAAATTGATTGAAATGGATCATTCTTTATAAATGGACTATTATATTTACATAATATCAGCAAACTCACAATTTAAAAATTTTATTTCTAAAGATATTAACTCTAAAAACAATAAATTATGTTATTTGTTGCAGTGCTAATTAGACTTGTTCATGGGCCGGCTATCATCTCAAGGTTGAAGGTTTGCTTGAAATTTGAGAGGGTTTGGGTAAAAATATTATGCTTAAATAATGGGCTTGGGAAAAAAATTAGGCCC
The DNA here is from genome assembly GCA_020496765.1 of Gossypium stocksii. Lineage (NCBI taxonomy): Eukaryota > Viridiplantae > Streptophyta > Magnoliopsida > Malvales > Malvaceae > Gossypium > Gossypium stocksii. The sequence continues at coordinate 85,990,765 of CM035623.1, forward strand.
ATTTAAAATATGGGTTGGACTTAGGTTTGAACATTAAAAGCCCGAGCTTGGCCCTGCCCATTTTTAAGTTTATAATGCTTTATATTATGTCATTTTTATATATTATGTAATTTATAACGTATTAAAAAAATAAACTTATATTAAATATATAATACTATTCTAATGTAAATATTAAAATAATGTTAAGATGGCTATATAAAAATTTTCAATAAATAAAAAAATATATTAAATTATTAAATACTAAATTAAAATAATATAAATATACATTTTTTAAAAATCTAAAAGTAATATGAGCAGACCTAAAATGAGTTTAAGTTAGTCTTTAATAAATATGGACGGGCTTAAATAAAATATTAAGTCTATATTTTAAATTGAATTAAATTTGAATAAATATAAAATATATTACTATCATATTTAGGCTCAACTCGAACATGATCGGGCCATAAGTACTTGTAATGCTAACAAAATACACAGAATAAATTGAGCTAAAATTTATACAGTAAAGATTTGATTTGGGAGGGCTACATCCAGGGAAAGAGTCCAGTTCCAATGTGTTGTTGGATCAACTTTAATTGCACATGGGTGATTAATGGGTTCACTCTCAAGTTTCAAAACATTTTCCAACCAGAGAATTTGTTCTATTATTTATGTACTACTTATACTAATATTAATATTTATAGATTTTTATTATTAATTATTTAAATCGAATTACTGAAACATGAGGTTTGTCTAAGATTTTATAATATTTTAAAATGGACCGGTTTAGACTATTCTTTTCTTTTTTCAAATTAAATATAAAAATTACGAGTAAAATAAAAACAGAAGACATAAAAATCAAATTGAAATTCCTCTTTCACCCATCCAGGTTCCAGTTGTCTTCTTAATATATACTTTAAATTTTAAAATACAAGTTTAATTATTAGTATAGTTTTAAATTTAATAAAAAAGTAATGATATTAATAATTAAATCTAAATTTTAAGATTTAAAGAGTTGACTTTTTGACCTGACTCTTGCAAATGAATTAGTGGGGACTTGACCTTAACCTAAACCTTAGAAATATTTTTTCTAAGAGGAGAAGACGCCCCTGAATCTTCTTTAGTCCCTCTGTAGTTGGTGTCCCTTTATGAAGCTAATTAATTACCATTTATGCTCATAGATGGTTGGTTGGTAGTAATCATTTCTAACTGTTAAATTCCCGATTTCATTAACTCAAATCATTAAATTTCTTAATTTGAAATATATATATATATAACCAAATCATTTCAATTTCAAAGTTTGGTTTAATCATTTTTTAATACATTAAAAAATAACCCACTTTGTTGAATCTAAGTTTCTTTAATAATCAAATATGCTTATTCTTTATTTTTATTTATATATGATAACTCTTAATTTTACTAATATAATAATATGAGAAACAAAATTATTTGTTTAAATATACAAAAAGGTATAAATTTAGTAAAAAAACAAAATATCTTAAAATAAACAAAAAAGAATTATTTTCCTATTCTCAAAATAAATCAGGTGAAGGTTTAAAATTATCAATTGAAAATAGTTTATTGATATCTCATCTACTAAAATATTCTTTATCAAACATAACATTTACGTTAAATTAATAAAGTAAAACTCGTAAATGCTTTCATTTTAGTTTGAGATAAATTAAGATTTAATATAAATTTTGATTAAAGCTTTATAACAAAATATTGATAAATTAATATCTTAAAAATAGTTCCCAAACCCCAAAAATCAAGTGTTTTTTCATGAATAAATGGAAAAAAAAAATACGGCAAGGGCTTATATGAATAAAAAAAAGGTACCAATTTAAGTACTCTTACAACATATTAGTATTAAGGCATAAAACAAATGGATTCTTAATGATTCAACCGGCAACTGCCAGTTACCAACCCCGTAGGCCGTAGTAGCTGACACGTTCATCCGTCTTCGCTAATCGGCGAACAAGACAAAACCAACAACTGTTTACCTTTGGTTTTTCGTTTTTGATTGTCTTTTTTAGCGGTATGTACTATTTATTTTTAGAAAGCTTTGGTTTTTAAATTAATTTTCCTTCTTCTTTTTTGTTTTTTTTTTCATTCCAAAATATAAAAGACCACTTCCTTTTAAAAGGAATTAGTCAATCGTACGAAAGAAAAAAGAGAGATAAGCTTAAACGAAATCGACCAAGGATTTTTATTAGTTTTATGGTTCTTGCAGACATCGAATTAGGCTCCTTTTAAGGTACATTCCCCTTCTGATTTTCTTATTTTCATGTGTCTCTGCTTTTTTTTTTTTTTTTTGGATGAAGTGTTTTTTTTCCCCTTTTGTCGGCACTGTATTTTCCCCTTGTTTTCTGGGTTTTTGTTTTAAAGGGTATGGGATTCTGGGTTTTATTCCTGTTTCAATTTTTAATTTATTTTATAGTTCCATTTAGACGTAGAGACTGGGAGCTGGTTGTAATCCCTCATCTGATTGTCGAAAAATAGGATTAGTTTTTTTTTTTTTTTCAAATTTCAAGCTTTACGGATTTTTCTGGGGGAGTTAAAAGATGATCATTTGTTTCAAGTTCCTTTATGTTTTAGCTTGTTTCTTTGGGTCTTTGATGATGAAAATTGAGCTATTCATGGTTCATAAATTTGCTATCTTTTTGTCCTTGGAGTTAGCATTTGAATTGACCATTGTTTTCATGTACTTTCCTACTACTAACATGAATTCAATGGCAAATGCAGGATTGGTTGGTTTTTTTTGGTGAGACCTAGACCTGTTTGATATTTCTTTGAAGTCAAGGATTAGTTCATGTAGACCATGACTGAATTTTAGCTTGGTAGTAGTGGGGTTAAGTATCTTAAGGATTTGGGGTTTATTTTTGAATGGATCCCTTGTTTACAAGAGAAAGAGATATTGAAGTAGATCTTGAAAGTGGTGGGATTACCAGTGAGGATGAAAGAACAAAAGATCGTGTTCCGTCGAATTTACAAACAAAGAGAACTCTCAGTGGAGTTTGGAGTGATCTTTTGAATTTTGATAAGATAGGAAAGGGTGAATCCGGCATAAACTCGTGCAGTAGTTCTTCCAGTTTTGGTGGCGGAGTTGAGGGTGAGAATATGGAATGCTTGGTAGACAAGAATTCGGAAGGAGAAGAGAATCATGAGCTCATGGCGGTAGCAGAGAAGAACTTAGCAGAAGTGAAGTGCAAGAAGAAAAGCACTAGGAAGCCTCCCAAACCTCCACGGCCACCGAAAGGTCCGCTGTTGGATGCTGCTGACCAGAAGATGGTGAGGGAGATTGCTGAACTTGCCATGAGGAAACGTGCGAGGATGAAACGGATTAAAACATTGAGGAGGATGAAAGAAGCAAAGGCATCATCATCTAACAGTGGCCTTTATGCTATGGTTATCACGGTTCTCTTTTGCTTTGTCTTACTCTTTCAAGGTATTTGACATCTTTCAAGTTCCAAGGAAGGACCCTAAATAAGAATTATTCTCGTCCTTAGATAAAATCTTTGACCAGTATAAATTTCATGGACTGCACGGTATGAATCCTACAAATAACAAAATCCCCTCAGTTTGTTGTGTTTCAAATTTGAGTAACATACCCTTTCCGGGTTTGCACAAATAACTTTGTCGGAGAGTCGTCATTTCTGGTTACCAGAAAGATTTAGCTTGGTTAGTTTGTGTTATTACAAAGATTAGGCAGCTTAACTTCGTTGATGAGCTATCTCTGTTTTGACCATGTGTAGTATAATGGCATTGTAATTCTTGGTTGTTGCAATTATAGTTGTGCCTTGATATCGAACATTTTTCCTATATTCCCAAAGTATTGTAAAATCATCTGTAAAATATAGCACATTACATTTTCTTTTTTATCTGGAATAAGCCTTCACTTGGAAAAGGAAAACAAAATCAAAAACTGCTACATCAAGTCTCTGTATATTGTTGAGCAGTGAATGGAGTGTTGACAAGAAGAAATTGTTAATGAGTTGACATCGCTCAAGGTTGTCACCTCCTAGTTAGGAACTTGCTTAATTGTAAGAAATCTTTACCAGCTTAATGAAAGATCATAGTCAACTTTTCGTATCAAGAAATCTTTGGTCAATTTGGTTGGTCACCAATTCTTTTAGCCTGTTATCATTATGCTTGAAAGTTTTCTACCTAGACCAAGTATGCTATCATATATAATGCTTTTAAAGTTCTTGTTATGAATGTTTATTTGATATTACAAAGACCTTCAACTTGAATTGTTGTCCCGAAGATGGGATGATTCTTGTCCTATGTTCTCCCTTCCTATGAAGATGTTGTAAGCTTTTATGTACTAGCCAACTGCTACCAAAGTGTGGTGAAAGACATTGCTTTGTTTGTAGGTATATGTTCCAGACGTGGTGCAACTGCGATGTTAAACGGGTCTCCTGCACCTGTGGTTGGTTCAAGTGAAGGCTTGATTTCTGTTCAGTTTTCCAAGAGCTTTCCTACGACTGGAAATCATGACCACGATTAGGTACATATTCCTCCAATCTTCATTCTTTGATTATCTTATCTGTAGTTAAAGACTTGCCTATCTTCTGTGCATGGTGATCATAAAATTGCAATGATGGATTGCCATGATGTTACTTGTGTAAATGATGCAGTTTGTCAGAACAGCAGGTTTCTGGTTCTTTGGTTATTGAGAAAGAACCGGAAAAGTTGCCCGAAGATGCAGAGGAATAGCTGCCGATGTCGAATTTTACAAGGTGATGTACATTTTGGGTTTCTTGATATTAATGTAAATAAAATTTTGATTGCTGGCTATGCTGATTTCTGTATACATGAAAGGTCCAGTTGTTGTACAGCTTAGTTAGTAGTGTAAAGTATTGTATGAATTATAATACAAGTCAATGTGGGTTTGACTTGTCATTGTTAAATTGTCCTGGACAGTTGATGATGGACGAAAAAAACCCCACGTTTCACTATTATTCTTGCATGGTTGACGAATAGGGTTCGTAGAAGGTAGTTGGATTTATTAAGTTAAATAAATAATAATGGAACTCGTAGGTTGGATATGGGGCATTTCAGGAATGCCAAAAATTAAAGATGCATGTCTTTGCCCATCCTACTGTATCTATAAACAAAAATGCAGGGGCGAGTAAAATCAAAATTGAATTATATATTTTTAAAGCACACCGAGTGAAATTAGAAGAATTATAGAAATTCTGAATTTAAAATATTTTATAAATATATAATTTAATCATATAAAATTTTGGATATTCATTTATAAATAAGTAAGCTATTTATTAACCAGTGTTGGGGGCATTTTAAGTGAGAGTACACATGTTTAAATTTTGGAGAGATCATAAAATGAATCTATATTTAAAATAGATTGAGGTTTGGTCTATTAAATTCGAAAGTGTTTTTTTTTTTTTAAAGAAAATATTGAGATATTATTTATTAATAAACATAACATTTAATAAAGTACTAACAACAGTACTCAGCAAAACAAGAGGCAGCTGCTCCGCACAAATGAATATCATTAACAAAAGAAATATCTCGGTAGTCTGAGTGAGTTGAAGGGTCGAAACAGTAAAAAACGCAAATCCAGGTAGATATCTCGAAGCTTCATAAGCCATTTTCAGATTGCAGAACAGCCATGCATTAGCTGGGAAGAGATCATCTTGCATCAATCTGGACGAATCGGAATCTGATTATCTCAATTCACCGCTTTTACCGCCGCTACAGGTACCTCATCCACCCAAAACGTATTTTCAGTTAAATTAAATCTCTCTTGGGCGATTATATGAGCTACATTAGCATTTCTGTCTACATGTTTGAACGAAATCCTTTGAAAACTAGTTGCCATAGCTTTAATCTCTTCAATATACACACCCATATTAGATCTGTCTACTACGCCTTGGTTGATTATCATGATTGTTCGGGAATCGCCCTCCACTTCAATCTGTCTAAATCACATCTCCTCCGCAAACTTTAGAGCTTGGATACATGCTATAGCTTCAGCAGAAAAAGAGTATGAGATATAATCATTTTTGACTGCACCACTGCCGAATCTAAAGAACTCAGGTAATCTTCAATTCAAAAAAACTAATATTTTCTGTATGTGTAATTGTAAGTTGACTTGATACATTGTTAACTGCCATTTATAGGCTAAGAGGAATATTTTCTGTTAATTGCTTAGCTAATAGCTGGATAACAACCTATAACAGAAATATTATCTACTTCTCTTAACATGCATCCATCTTCTCGATCCGTAACACTTGGAGAAACTGATGAAATCGGACAAACGAGGACACAGAAAGCAGCTTAGTGAGAATGTCAACTACTTAGTCACAAGCAGGAACTTTGCCGACTGTAAGAGTCCCATCGGCAACTTTTTCACGAACAAAAAACAAATCAAGCTCAACATGTTTGAATTTGGAGTGAAGAACTGGATTTGCAGCAATTGCAACTGCACCGGAGTTATCACACCAAACAGCAGGAGTGTCAACAGACTTAACTTGCAACTCCTGAAGTAGTGAAAGTAACCAAGTAACCTCACTAGTAGCAGCAGCAAGACTCCGATATTCAGCTTCTGTAATGGAGCGCCAAACCACTTGCTGCTTCTTGGAATACCACAAAATAGGAGTCTGTCCAAAGTATACACAAAACCCTGACGTAGACCGTCGTCATCAAAATTTCAACCCCAATTGGCATCGGCATAGCCGACAAGTGACAGACGAGCACAGGGTCGAATGACAATACCATAGTCAAGTGTGCTACATAGATATCTCAAGATCCGCTTTAAAGTAAACATATGTGGAATTGTTGGAGTGTGCATGAATTGACAAACATGATTTACAGCATATGCAATATCAGGGCAAGTAAGAACAACATCCTGTAGCACACCTGCGAGATTGCAATACCCAGTTGGATCACTTAGTCTATTTCTATCATCCCTCGACAAAATCGCTGAGCTTACCATAGGAGTATGAACCTTCTTTGCATGTAACATCGAGCAGCGAGCAAGAATATCACGAATATACTTCTTCTAACATATATTTGAGAGAGAACTCAGCATTCAATGTCCTAACAAAAGTATCAATAACAGCAGACTTATCGCCGGTAATGATTATATCATCAACATACACAAGAACATACAAAGTAGAATCGGATGCAACTTGCACAAATAATAACGCATCAGACCTAGAAACCAGAAATCCAGCACCGAGAAGAAACTGCTTGAGTTTGTCAAACCAAGCCTGCGCAGCTTGTCGAAGACCATATAGGGCATTCTTCAACCGACACACCAATAGCCTGCCAGTTGAATCACACTGAATAAACCTTGGAGGTTGATGCATGAAAACCTCTATATCAAGATCCCCATTTAAGAAAGCATTATTCACATCAACCTGGTGAAGGGGCCATCCTCTTGAAACAGTAATGGACAACATTACCCTAATAGTGGCTGGTTTTACAATCGGGCTAAAAATTTCTTTAAATCACAACCAGGTACCTGCGAACATCCCTTAGCAACTAAACATGCATTCCTACGACTAATGGATCCATTTGGATTTCACTTAATCTTAAATAGCCACTTGCATCCAATAGCCTTCCGACCAGGAGGTAGAGACATAAGATCCCACATTGAGTTTGCCATAAGCGCGTCATACTCTGCATGAACAGTAACCTTCCACTCTAGGTGAGTCAATGCTTCCATAACAGAGCAAGGTTCAAAGTCATCAGCCTTCGCAGTAAAAATCTTGGGTTTAAAAATTCCAGCCTTTGACCGCTTTACCATAGCATGAGTATTTATAGGAGGATTAGCCGAACCTTGTTAGGACACTAATAAGGACAGAGGAGGTAGAATAGCCTCAGTGTTAACACTTTTTGGCAAATGACAGTAGAACCACTACCAGATTGCCCACTATCACGAACTAGGTCAGGTCCGGTAGAAGATAATAACCCCGGAGAAGACTGATGAGAGGGTGCAGAAGCTAGAGAAGATGAGACCGTAACGACAGGCACAAATGTGACACCTGGAGAGGAACTAGCAATAATAGACATCACCGAGGAGGTAGACAAAAATTGTTGCTCATCAAAGATAACGTGACGAGACACAATGACTTTTCCATCAGGTGTGAGGCAATAATACCCTTTGTGCTGAAAGCTGTGCCTTAAGAACGTGCACGATTGAGATTGAAAGTCTAGTTTATGTTGTAAATACGGTCGTAAGTATGGAAAACAGCAATAGCTAAAAACTCTAAGATGATCGTACTTCGGTTCATGTCCATAAAGCTGATGATATGAAGACTAATGTTGGAGAACCAGAGTAGGAAGCCGATTGATGAGATGAACGGCATTATAGATCGCATATCTCTAGTGTCACATAAGAAGATTTGCCTGAGCTAAGAGTATGAGCCTGGTTTCCACGATATGATGATGTTTACGCTCTACGACCCCATTCTGTTCAGAGGTATGAGGACACGACAACCGATGAAAAATCTCTTGATCAGCTAGACGGAGGTAAAAGCCCGATACTCCCTGCCCCAGTAATTTTGAAACTTCTTAATGGTTCTCCCGAACTGAGTAGCAATTATCTTCTGAAATTGACGAAAATAGTCAATCGCTTAAAACTTTCGTTTAATCAAGTAAACCCAGGTAAACCTATTACACATGTCCACAAACGACACATAATACAAGTGCCCTTCACAATCAATAGATGCTGGGCTCCACAGATCAGAAACAACAAGTTCAAATAACTCCACATACTTAGTAGAGGAACAAGAAAACGGTAATTTATGAGCTTTGCCTTTCTGACACGCAACACAAATGTTAGAAAGAGCATTTTTATTAGTAACAATTCCACATTTATTTAGAACAGAATTCACAATTTTAGCCGACGGATGACCCAGCCTACAGCGCCAAAGAGTGAACTCATCGGTACTAGCGGAACTGTCTTGAAGAGCCACATTATTCACCACAGAATCCACAGGTAGGGAGATAGGAGAAGCAACTGAAAAATGATAGAGGCCCTTACGAACTTGTCCTTGCAGCAAGATGTCCTGCGTCTGGAGTCCTTTATCACACAATAGGATGGGTGAAATTCGAAGAAAACATTGTTATCCTTAGCAAATTGTGACACAGAGAGTAAATTCTTGCGAATGCTAGGAACACACAGCACATTAGTCAATCGTAGCAATTTGGAATTAGTAGAAATAATCGCGTCTCCAACAGACTTAATTTCAGACAACATTCCATTACCCATTAAAAGTTTAGAGGTACCTGAATACAGAGCGGTGGCATTCAAATTTGCAGCATTCTGACAAACATGATTTGATGCTCCCGAATTCGGATACCAGGATGTGGTCCCGATCAGCGTACGTACATGTGGGTCAACATTACCAAAGCTAGAATCATTCCGAGAAACATCAAAAAAATTCGTGGCATGAAAGTCAGGAATTCGAGGTAACCCAATATCCTGAGAGTTATCAATATCAAATACGCGAGCACGAGGCTTTGTACACCATGGAACATCACGAGGAGCAGTCGGAACAGACTCGTCAATAGCAACAAAGTTCGCCACCGGAGACCTAAGAGACCGTTGAGATACATGAACCAGTCCGGGTTGTCGAGGCAGAGGACTATCAAAATTCAACCCATGAAAATTTGGCCCATTAAAATTTGGCCTAGGCATATATGAACCAAATAGATTTTGAGAACCATACGCCAAATGATTTGGCACGCCCAAATGTGGCCCAACATTCGGCCTGCTACTATCAAAAAATGGTTGGCCACAATATGGGCCCACATAACTTGAGCCAAAAGGATTTTGACCCACATTTTGACCAAAATCATGAATTACCCTAGCCCTCCTATTCGGCTAAAAATTTCATCCCCCTTCTTCTCTATTAACACGCACACCACAATTCACGCCTTTTGAATCTCTCGTCAGCGGCTCCGGATCCATCACCGACGAAGCATCATCGCGATGATAGAGATAGTAGCACTTTTGCGCGACGTGACTGAACCTGGAGCAAATTGTATATGCGGTCGAAAACCCCTACCACGACCGTGAGACTGCGATCTACCACCACAAACACTGATCTTCTCCGATGGTGCTATTGGTCCTTTCACCAAATTCGTCGCAAACGGAACCTCTTGGATCGCCCGAGCGTGCCTACTCTCACACTCAAGAAGAGCATCGACCACACGTCGAAGAGGCAAAAAGGTTAGAGAGAGATACGATGAGACCACGCCCTCGTACTCGGAAGGAAGACCGGCAAGAAGCACATGTGTCTGCTCCGCCTCAGAAACCGGCAAACCCGATGCCTCTAAGAGAGCACACAAACTCTTGACCTTTGTAACATACATCTGAATCAATAAAGCCTCATTCTTTAACGAATGAAAATCATGTCGCAACCTGGATTATTTGGCTTCGATATCGGTAACAAATATGGTTGTGGCAGTCATCCACACATCTGACGCCGTCTTGATGTCCATAAATGAATGAAGATGAGAGGAGTCAATCGTTGACAGGAGCCACAATGTCAGAAGATTGTCTTGTTGTGAGAAAACAGAGTAAGATGGATTAAGCACTAAACTATCATTAGTACCTTGAATGAAGAGAACTGGAGCCGCAGTGGAGCCATTAAAAAAGTCGGTCAAGTTATAGCCAGCAAAAATTAGCCGGATCTGTTTCTGCCATTGAAGGAAAGTGGTATCTTCAAGTTTGACCACTTCATGACGAGGAAAGGAGTAAATAACTCGATCGTCAGAGAATGGAGAGCCATGTGGCTCCATAGAGTCGGAATTAGCGAACTGAGAGGAGTCGATCGTTGACAGGAGCCATGATGTCAGAAGATTGTCTTGTTGTGAGAAAATAGAGTAAGATGGATTAAGCACTAAACTACCATTAGTACCTTGAATGAAGCGAACTGGAGCCGCAGTGGAGCCATTAAGAAAGCCGGTCAAGTTATAGCCAGCAAGAATTAGCTGGATCTATTTTTGCCATTGAAGGAAAGTGGTATCTTCAAGTTTGACCACTTCATGACGAGGAAAGGAGTAAATAACTCGATCGCCAGAGAATGGAGAGCCATGTGGCTCCATAAAGTCAGAATTAGCAGACTGAACGGTGGCCATGGCCGAGAATCACTCAGGCAGCTGATACCATTTAAAGAACTCAGGTAATCTTTAATTAAAAAAAAAACTAATTTTTTCTGTATGTGTAATTGTAAGTTGACTTGATACATTGTTAACTACCATTTATAGGCTAAGAGTAATATTTTCTGTTAACTGCTTAGCTAACAGCTGGATAATAACCTATAACAGAAATATTATTTACTTCTCTTAACACCCAATATTAATCCTATCTCATTTCTTATAACGAACCCAGAGCACGATTGGTGTATGTACGGTTTGAACGTTGCATCAAAGTTCGCTTTTACGTTTGGGTCCTGTGAAGGTTTCCAGTGAGTTTTCATGGTTTCTCTCTTGTCAGGCCATTTTCGATTTATCTCATCAAGCTCCTGTACTAGACTAGCCACTATGAATCTGATATCTTGAGTTGTTTGTTGCTGCCTTACATGACCTGCTTGTTTCGAGCATGCCAAATTACCCAAACTGTGAGCGCTATAACTTTGCAGGTATAATTACTTCCATGCTTAAAAACAAAGTCAATTCAAGCCCATATATCATCAATATTAAAAATTGAAGGCCAACCAATACTAACTAAATCCCCTACCTTTTTTGCAGGGCCACACCTTGTGATGACATGCATCAATGTTTCAGGCTCACCGCCACATTTAGGGCATATCGAGGAGGCCACAATCCTTTTGTTGTATAGAATATAGTGTAACAGCCTAAAATTTCAGTGGTGTCGGAACAGTGATTCGAGATCACTAAATCCGACAAGTACGATTAGGAAATTAAAATAAAATAGTATTTAGAAGTGAATAAAATATTGGAAATATTTTAATAGGTTAAATTAAAATTTAAAAGAGAAATAAATTAAGTCGAAATGAAGTATCGAGGCCCGATCTCGTGAAATCGAGCCGTAAATATTTTTATAAATATTTATGGAGTGTTAGTAATGTGGTGTTAAAATTTCGTTAGAAAATTTTATCGTTTGGATGGTTAATTAAATAAAAAGGACTAAATTGTAACAAAATGCAAAATTTGCTAGAAGGATTAAATAGCTTAAGTGTTAAAAGAAAGAGGATTTAAAGGGCAATTAAGCCTAAAAGTGACTAGGTTGGACGGCAAGGGCAAGAAAATCAGCAGAAAAATAAGGGAAATAAGGGCAAAATTGGAAATTTTATAATTTTAACATATAAAATAAAGACAAAATTGAGAAATCTAGAGATCTCTTCATATTTTCTCAGAAAAAACGACATAGGAGGTCTGGAGAAGGCTGGTTATTCATATTTTTACATCATGTGAGTTTATTCTTGCTTTTTCTTGATAATTTTTATGTTTTTTTTGACTTTTACAACTAGGTCCACTTATAGAATTCATTAGTTTTTGATTTGGTGGGTGAAATTGGAAGTTACCCTAGCTGATTAAGGGAATTTTATGATGAATTATTATGAAATTTAAGTTCTAATTTCATATTAAGGTGGTTTTATTAAGTGATTTTGATAGAAAATGGTATTTAGGACCTAATTGTGAAAAAAATTGTGAATTAGAGGTTGGTGTTGAAATTCAGAATATGAAAGGTTGTGAAATAGTTTATAATGATAAAATAAAGTGTTAATTGAGAAAAATTAGTTCAATTGATGGGTGAATTGGGCAGGGACTAAATTGTAAAAACTGTAAATTTTGGGCTAAAAGTGTAATTTCGAAATTTGAACAGCATAAATTGTGAAGTGAAATAGAAATCAAATAAATGCTAATGAGTGAAAATATTTTACATTATAGACCAAGAATCCAAAGAAGAACGAGGAAAAGAAAAAGTTGCGGAATAGTCCCTGAATTTCAATATCTTCTACCAATCAGCCGGGTAAGTTCATATGGTTGAATGTTCATGCTTAATTGTGAATGATTGAATGATGTAATGTATTATTAATATGAATTTGTCGTGGAATTGTGGGAATTGTGATAAAATGGAATAACAAAGGCGGTAATCCAAATTAGGAAAAACGCAGGAATTGAGTACGTTCGTATCGTGATATGTGATGAATTGACTGATAAGGCCATGATTGTTCCATGGAAAAGTGTGAAATGTAGGTATGGTATCATCCATACTGAGTTGCGAAATGTAGGTATGGTATTATCAAATCCATACTGAGTTAAGAAATGTAGGTATGGCATTTCCCATACCGAGTTGTAAAACGTAGGTATGGTATTTCAATGAGGAAAACCATACTGAGTTATGAATCGTGGCACTAAACAACGACGTACTCAATTTCATAAGCCGTTCCCTAATTTGATATTAAGAAATACAAGAGAAGTGAATCAAATGAAAGAGATTGAATAGTTGTTAATATTGAGCTCAACTATGCAAAGTATTATAACAGAGGTTGTGAATGGTAGGAAACTTTAGTAAATGTTTTGGTATTGTTTGGAATTATTATATTTAGTAAGCATTACTTTAAAACCTATGAACTTACTAAGCTTCAATGAGCTTACTTGTGTGTGGTTGACATTGTTATGTAGATTGAACTGAAGTGAAGTTGGTAGATCGGATCAACACAAGAAGGCACACTATCCAGATCAATTCCGGTAGCTTTTGTTTTATGGTTATAGATTTATATGGCATGTATAGAGTTTAAATGAAATGAAGTAAGGATGTTATAAACTAGTTAGCAATATTTTGTACTAAAACAGTTTTTAGTTAGTAGCAGTAGTTCAATTTTGAAAATTCACTATAAATCATGGAAATTGAATTAGAGGTTGAATAAGATATGAAATTAAATCTCATTGAATCTAGTTTCACATAGAAGAAATGGTGTAAGCAAAATACTTTTATATTAGGAGATATTTGAATTTTTGTGAGACAAGATTAGAGTGACTTCGAGCTCCCCTGTTTTGACTTTAGAAATTCATTAAAAATTGTACAAAAATTATTAGGAGATATTCTATATATGTACAGATTACTTATTGAGTCTAGTTTTAAGGAAAATAAACGGCATAGTCATTTAAATTTTGTACAAAGAGAAAAGTGATTCGTAAGGGATAGAGGTCAAAGCAGTCCAGCACTGAAACAGGGGAGACTTTAACTAATAAACTGTACTAATTGGCCCAACCAAAAATTCTGGAAAAAAATTAGTAGATAGATATATGAGTCTAGTTTCTGGGAAAATTTACGGATTTTAATTCTGAGTTTTGTAACTCGAGATATGATTTTTTTAGCGACTGTGACGCAGATAAACAGCTCATTCCGAAAGCTAAAGTAAATGGTTTGAAAATAGTTTAAGTGATAAATTAAGTTTATTAACACCTCAAACTCGACTCCGGCGACGGTTTCGGGTATGGGGGCGTTACATATAGGCTGTAAGGATGTAATTATCTAGTATTCGCCAGTTTGCAATTTTTATTTTAGGAGGAATCTATAATTGCCAGAGTTTTTTTTGTAAATTTCTCTGCTTTAATGTATGTCGTCCACTGTAATATGGTCGCTGATTAGAGTTCGATACCTGCTCTGGACAGAGTATTCTCACCTCTCCAAACAATCTTTTCAACATCTACTCTTCTGGATAAGGGAATACACTGAATTGTTGCAGCTTCCTCAAGAGTAAAAACACTGGTAATGAGCCTTTCCTTCTAACTTCTAGACGAGTGATCTGTTAAATCCGCCACCTTTTCTATATTCTCGTTAACTTTTGTTTGTCGAATTTGTCCACCAGCCTATCACGGAAGCTATTTATCTCTCCAAATTGAAATTTGGGTGCCAAATCCCACTCTTCAACCAATCCCGTCTTCCAGTAATTTTTGTGTCGCATATATGCTTTTCCAAACATACGAAAGGTAAGATCCAAAATTTACATTCCAGAAATTAGTATTTGGGAAATATTTAGCCCTATAAAAGCATGCAACTAACGAGTTAGGATTAGTAACTAACCTTCACCATTGCTTTGCCACCAATGCAATATTGAATTTACACAACTCATAAAAACCCATGCCTCCACTCTCTTTTGGTAAACACAAATCGACTCATTTACTCCAATGCATTCCTTTTTGACTTGAGCTTTTCTACCACAAAAATTGATTTATAGTCTTTTCTAAATCTGAGCACAAAGTCTTTGGTAGCAAGAAACACGACATAAAGTATGTTGGAAGCTAGGAAAGCAGGACACGACTCATCCCTCATTGTACCAGTGTCGTAAGTGTGTTTGACACGAACACTCATCGGACATGCTCGAATACGTACAGGACACGTTAGAATACGTTAAAAAAGAGAGGTTGGACACGATCTCGACATGGATGTCAAAAAATGGATATAGTCTTGACACGGTCACGATGGCTTTGATTGAAAAACCACAATTCACAGTTGAGAATGAAAGAGGAAGCAAAGTTCTAAAGTAGTCTAGGAAATGAAAGGTTATTTTCCCCTTAAATTTTTTTTCTCATGTACATTTGGCTTGTAGATTTTTCTAGAATTCCTTTTCCTATGTTTGATAAACGCAATCTAGAAAATTGGGTTGGATTTAATTTTTGCTTATTGTTATTTTCGGAGTGTTTTAAGCAACCTAAGGGTCTTGTCTTGGGTATTGTTTTATTAATACAATAGACATTTAAAAAAAAAAACTTAAAAAAGCTTATTTGAGAAGCTTTCAAGTTTTGTACTTGCTTTGTTGCTTCAGATGTTTCCATTTTTCACATTTCAAAAAATATTTTAAATATTAATCACTTTTTTTCCATTTTCCTACTTTCAACGAACATGGAAGTTTGAAGCAACTGAAGGTAAGTTTAATATTTTATTTTGTTTATGAATTGAATGTGTTACATTTTTTTTATTTGTTTAGTTACTTATTTTATTTTTTTAAAATTTTTCTATATATTTGTATGTTAAATAATTGATTTGTGATGATCACTCTTGAAGTATACATTGATTTTTTTTGTTAATACTTTAGGCTTTTAATTATGACATCTCAAAGTGGTAGTGAAAGTATTGGTACATCAAATAATGTTACTAATACTAGTGTGTCTCAAGATGATATTAGTAACACTCCTCTTTAGAGATATATCACTAAAATACCAAAAACTATTGAAGGAGGTGAGGATGTTAGTTTTGTGCGTAATTTTTGCAATGCTACATTTAAGGGGTCATACTTTAAGGTTAAAACATATTTATTGAAACTAAATGGACAAGGAATTTGAGTGTGTCCTAAAGTAACATTACAACATCTTGCTGAAATGCAAAAAAATAGTTAAAGATACGAAACACAAGTTGCAACAAAAAATAGTCCCATTACCACCTAGTTCTCAAACACTAGCATCTTCCTTTAGGCCAAACATAACCTCACTTCAAAGGTATAGTTTAGGTTCTAAAAGAAGAAAAGACCCTTCAGAACAATCATTAAACCTTGTTGCTTGATAGAATTTAGATAGTGAAATTGCTCAAATGTTTTATTCAGGTGGATTGCCTTTTCATCTGGCTAGGAACCTTCATTATGTGAATGCATTCACCTTAGCTAGTAAGAATTTGATTTCCAATTACATACCTCTAGAGTATAATGCTTTAAAGGCTACATTGTTACAAAAAGAACAAGCAAACATAAAGAGGTTATTACAACCTATAAAGGGAACGTGGAGGGAAAAATGTATTAGTCTTGTATGTGATGGATGGATGGATGGATGCACAAAGGAGACCATTGATTAACTTTATGTTCATTTATGAAGGTGGAATTGTTTTCTTGAAAGACGTCAATTGTGAAAAGGAGTATAATGATAAGTTTTATGTGGAAACTTTAATTAGAGATGTCATAAATAAGGTTGGGGCACAAAATATTGTTCAAGTGATAACCAACAATGCACCGATTTGTAAAGTCGCGAGATCATTAGTAAAGTCTTCGTATCTTTTGGACACCTTGTGTAGTACATATTCTTAATTTTACTCTTAAAAATATGTGCTACAAAAAATATTAAAAAGAATGAGGTTACATATGATGTTTTGTGTTGGATAAATAATATTGGTGATGATGCTATCTTTATAAGAAACTTCATAATGAATTATTCTATGAGGTTGGCAATATTTAATTCTTTTGTGCCTTTGAAATTACTTGCTGTTGTGGATACTTGATTTGCTTCTATGATTGTGATGTTAAAAATACTCAAACTCATTAAATGGGGTCTCCAAAATATAGTTGTTAGTGATGAATGGTTTACTTATAGAGATGATGATGCTTCCAAAGCCTCTTTAGTGAAGGAAAATTTTTTTGGATGACCTTTGGTGAGATAAGGTTGATTATATCCTTTCTTTTATGGGACCTATATATGATATACTTCGAATTATGGACATGGATAGACTTACTCTTCACTTGGTTTATGAGATGTGGGTTGAAATGATTGAAAAAGTAAAGACAAACATTTATAGGCATGAAGGGAAGAAATGAGACGAGAGATCAATCTTTTATGAAGTGGTATATGATATTCTTATATATCGATGGACTAAGAGTAGTACACCACTTCATTGTATGGTTCATTCTTTAAATGTAATGTAAACTTAGATAACATATATTCCATTTATGTTTTTTTTATTCTTTTATACGTGTTTTATTTACTATCAATTAAAAAATTTTAAATTTATTTGTTTACATAGGTATTATTGTACTGGTTGGCTTAATGAGATTCCAAATCGCCTTCCATCACATAAAGATGTAGAAATCTCAATAAGTGCTTAAGAAGGTATTTTCCTTTTACCGGAGAAAGGAAGATGGCATTCCAAGAGTTTGCAAGATTTTTGGAACCACTAGATTATTCTTGGTTTATTTGATTCACTACAAGATTGATGGTTTTTGGGTCCCAAGTCTTGGTGGTTAGTTTATGGGTGTAATAAGACGTTTTTCAGTGGTGTCGGAAACAGTGGTTTTAGAACCACAAATTCGACGAGTGAGCTTTTAAATATTAATAATTAATATTTGAATCAAGTAGAATATTATTGAAATTTTGATTTAATAAATTTCGTTAATTGATCGTATAGTCAAGTTTAAGTGGTTAATTCCTTAAGTTAAGTGGTTTTGAAAAATGAGGTATCGAAACCTCGTTTATATAAATCGAACATGTAAATATTTTTATAGAGTTATTATATAGGTATGTGAAGATTCGGTTAGGAAATTTTAATATTTAATTAGTTAATTAATTAAAAAGGACTAAATCATAAAAGTTAAAAAAATTAATAACTATTGAATTTTAATGGTTAAATAGCTTAAATAGTGGATGTGTGAGGACTTATAAAGTAATTATACCATGTTTTTATATTAGTGATTTATTTATAGATCACATTTGTTATATTATAAGGTAAATAATAAAGTAAATAAAATAAGTAAAGTTAAAAATAAGAAAACATAAAGAATTAGTGTTATCTTTTTCTTTTAATTTGAACACCAAACCACCTTGAGAGAACTTGGGAAGCTTCGGCTTTGATATTTCCATTTGCATGTAAGTGAGTTTTCATTAGTGTTTTTTTTTTTTTTTTGTAAATTTTATATTTTTGAGACTGTTACAACTAGGTACAGCTAATTCGTATTTTTGTTTTTGAAACTTTTAAAGATTTTGGATTTTGCCATTAATAAATTTTAGTTGTGTTGAGAATTTAATTGGTGGATTCTTGAGTTTTATAGCTAAATATAAGTATTTTGTTAAATGATTTTTAGTAATTTTAATGTTTAGGGATTAAATTGTTTAAATAGTAAAATTCAATGAAAATAGTGGAAATGATGAGAAATTTGGGCTATAATGGACCCCTAGGAAAATTAGCTAGCATGATTTTTTTTATTAAATGTGATTAATTTGTGAGTTTCGAGTTTAGGGGCTAAATTGTATCAAAGGTAAATGTTTAGGGTAAAAACGTAAAATGACGATTAAGGGTCATATATATGAATTTCAATATATTATGATATTTGAATTGGTTAATTGAATAAAATTATTATATTTAGGTCACGAAATGAGTCAACCTGGCAATAATAGCGGTAAAGGAAAATTAGAGGAGAAACTGTCGGCGTTGCGTTCATAACTGTTTTTGATTAGGTAAGTTTTTAAATTGATTAAATTAATTATTTGTTGTTTTTGTGATTTAATACATATCTATTTATGTTGTAATTAAATTTAACTGCTTGAGATTTGTATGTGATGAGTTGGACTAAGTTGTGATAATATTTAAGTTGAGTATTGTGTTTGGAAAATGTGAAATACACAAATGTGAGTTTGAAATGATATAATGGAAATAAAGTTAAAGGATTCAGATATGAAATGTGTCCCATTTTAATCGTGTGAATACTTAGGATACAAATGAAATGTCATTAGGAGGTTATCTACAGTTTCTGGTGCTGGTCTTATATGTCCTACTGATGGCTGAGAATTTTAAATGAATATGTGATGTTTGGTTATTTCCCAAATGAGTTTTTAGGTATATGTTTGATGGCATGATAAAGTTACATGCTTTATATATCTTGTGAGAATTCTGATATGTCTAGGAAATTAATGAACTCATGATTAGAACATTGAATTATCTTGTAAAATATTTTATTACATCCTTTTTGGTAAGTCAAAGTTTAAGTTTATCACGAACTTATTAAGCTTTATGCAAGCTGACCTCATTTTGATTTTTCTTCTTTGTAAATCGTTGGATTAGAGTTGTTGATTGGATTACTTTTGGAGATCACACTATTCGTTCAACGATTCAGTATAAGATGTGATTATTTTTTATTTAGGTTATAAATGGCATGTTTTAGGAGCATTTAAGTTCTTTTACCATAATGATGTTATTTAAACTTAGTTTAAGCATATATAGTGTATATATCTTTGGATTTGGCTTGTATATGTCCATATATGTTTGTCTTTAGTTGTTTGGTATATGCTTCTTGGAAGTGTTTGAAATATGGTAAGATTGAATGTGAATGGAATGGTTGAATTTGTAATACCCCTATATCTGGTCCGAATGTATGGACCCGATATAAGACTATTATATTTGTTGCCAATGCGGTTTTGGCTAGACATTGTATAATTCAATCATTAATACATAGTGTATTAACTTATTTAACCAAAAAATTATTAATATAAACATCTGAGGTTATTAATAGATATTCGTTTGTGTTTGGAAATGACTTAAAAATTATTTTTACTCAAAACAGGGCAAAATTTCGATACTTAAACAAAATGTCTCAATAATTTATGAAAAGTATCTATACCACTGCACAAAATCGATACCAAAATAGTATTATAGAACTCCAAAAATTCAAGTTTTGATGAAGGTATTGATGCCTAGGCTTTAATATTGATACCCACATCAAAAATGATACCAAAATTGCTTATTTTTCAAAAATTTGATTTTTGGGTCAAGGTATCGATACCTCACCCTCAGGTATGGATACCTTGGGTTATGATGACACAAAAACAGTTAGAAAATTTGCTAAAAAGCGTTTTGCACTAATTCAAAGCATTCAAACACTTTCAAACCAAATCAATTACCCTCAAACTCATTAAAATTCACTACAAAATCGATATAACAACTTCATATATGCATGCATATGTTAAGCTATTATAAATTCCTTTCAAAATCTAACAAAATACGCCATTAGATCACCAAAATAACAAGGTTTCCAAAGTTTGCATTTTAGTCCATCTATCATTCACCCATACTAATAACCTATGTACATGCTATACTAACCCTAAAATTCATACATATAACCTTGCCTCTTGGAATAGTGATGAGATGGGATGCACTTGACCTCGATATTAGCCTAACGGGATCTACTGCATCTACGCTTTAGAGAATTAACGCAATAAGGTAGTTCAAGATTTTTAAAATCTACTATTAATAATAATATAAAATAAAATTTTGTTTATTTTATAAACATATAATTCGCATCAAATTAGTCCCTAAATTTTAAATCCATGAAAGCAGTTGGAGTATTGGTCAACCCAAATGGCATAACTAAAAACTCATAGTGACCATATCTCGTTTTGAAAGCAGCCTTTGGCATATCTACTTCTTTTACCTGTAACTGATGATATCCATATATGAACTCAATCTTTGAAAACACACCAACACCCTTTAACTAATCAAACAAATCGCCTATTCTCGGTAACAGATAATTTTTCTTCACTGTTATAAATAGTCTATTCTCAGTAACTGATCAAACAAATCGTCTATTCTCGGTAACAAATCGTCTATTCACGGTCATAGTCAGTTACGCGGTCTGAGCACATAGGCGTGTGGGGTAGCCACACGTCTATGTGACCCTTGTTTTCACTTTTTTTCACATTTTTCTGTTTTATTCAGATTGGTCCCTATTTGTTTCTGAATTGTTTCTAAGGTCCTATAGACTTGATTTAAGACTGTTTTTGTATGAATGCTATGATTATTGATTAGACTGATTTATGATATTTAAATTGGTATTTGAATTGTGTTTAAATATTATTGAATATGTTAATCGTTGTAATATCCCGTAACCTTATTTCGATGGCAGAGACATATTAGGGGTGTTACAATGGGGCTTCAATACCTGTGCTCCAAAATTTAGTTTTGAAACTTCTTGGACAACTTTCTTCATCATCTTGTTGTGAGAGGAATTGGAGTACATATTTGTTTATCCATTAAATGAGGGAAAACAAGATTCATCCTCAATGTGTCGTAGATTTAGTATTTGTGCATGCTAATCTTTGATTTCTTTCAAGAAATAATCTTTCATTATAAAGGAGAGAACAAGATGTGGGATATTGGAGGTGATTCATTTGACTCATTTGAAGGAGTTGGAGTTCTTGAAGTTGCTAACTTATCTCTTGATGAACCGGATATAGAGATGGTAATTTTTGCCAATGAAGAAGAAGATATGGAAAATGCTAATGCTATGAACTGAACTAGAAAATTACTCTATTTTTACTTCTTTTCGTACAAGCCTTCTTAGGGATATAAGTTGAACTTCAAATTTAGATTTGATATGGCATGTTTTGCATTAATGAATTGTATTGCTATGTTTTGTCATATTTTATGTAATGACAAGTGAGCTTAATGGAAATGAATTGATTATATATTAATGAAAAAGATCAATATTTTCATTTATATTAAGTATTTTAACATAAAAAATATATAAAAATATTAAAAAAATTTATTGCCAAATCCTGCCGTATCCGTGTCCTTATTTTTTTTAAAATTATCATGTCACCGTGTCCGTTTCGTGTCATACCTATATTGTGTGTCTTTGTCCATGATTCATAGGTTGGGAGTGCTTGTAATGCTATTTAAAAAAAAAAACTCTTTCCCACCTTGTGATAACAATCGAGCACCTCAACAATTAACTTTCACCCTCATTTGATTACGAATATGCTAAAAAAACTTCTTTTTTTCCTCCTTCCTACCATCGTTGGGAGACCCAAGTAATGTTACATACAAAATGCTCTTCTGACACCCAACTAATTTGTAGCCCAATTACAAGTATCTTAAGAAACACTGGAACTGAAAAAAATCAAGGACTTTTCGAAGTTATTCTGTTAACTAGATGCGCTCTCATATCTCCTCAAAATGTCTTGAATAACCCAACGCATATCTTCAGTGGCTTTGCTAAAGATAATGATATCATCTATGAAAAAATGTGTGTCATAGCAAGGCTCACTAGACAGACCTTTACGCCTTATAATTTGCCTTCGCTCTTTGTTGAGTGTAATAACGTTGAAAACCCTTTTGTGCATATTAAGAAAAGATAAGGGTTTAGAGGATCCCTTTGCTGAAACCCTCTATGTGGATAAAAATGAGAACTAGATTAGCTATTAAGAATCACAAAATAAGACATAGAAGAAATATAATGCATAATTAAAGTAATCCATCTATCATCAAATCCTATTCTCTTCATCATACCTTCAAGAAAACCCAATTCAACTCTATCATAGTCTTTGCTCATGTCAAGTTTAAGAGTAAAAAAGCCTTTTTTCTTTTTTTTGCCTCATCTTTAAAGTGTGCAACACCTCATAAGCCACAAGAATATTGTTAGAGATAAGACACCCTGGCACAAAAGCTCCTTATGCCTCATCAATACACTGATTAAAAATTATCTGTTTGCTATAACTGTAGAAATAATCTTATATAAAACATAATACAAACTAATAGGGTGAAATAAAGACATCATATCAGCTTTAGAAACTTTCAGAAAAAGAGCAATTTTAGTAAAATTTACCTCCTACATAGATATTTCACAATTTAGGGCTTTAAGAGAAAACTGAGTCACATCGATTCCTTTGGTAAAATATTGCATGAAAACCACCATACCCAGAACCCTTGTTGACCCATTTCTTTCACTGCAATCTTAATCTCTTCATCCTTAAAATCACCCAAAAGAAAACCATTCATAGACAACGTTATACTCGTGGCCACTCCCTCATAGATACTGTCAGCATCCACACACCCTGAACTTGTAAAAAGATCCTCAAAGTAGCAAACTGTTATGCTCATCATTTTTGTTTCCTCTGTAACCAGTGTACCATTCTCATTTTTTAGCCCATTAATTCTATTTGTCCGACGCCTATGGGAGGCTAAACTGTGAAAAATTTGGTATTTTAATCTCTATATCTTAGCCAATCAGATTGGGCATGTTGTTCCCAGTACATTTCCTTCTTGTCAATCTCTAAATTAAGATCCAATTTAGCTTTGATAATCTCTTCAAGGTTATCATCACTTGACATAGCATTATACGGTTCATTAAGGTGATGCTTAATCCCATTAATACGTCGTCCTTTCTCTTTACTATTCTTAGAGGCCCATGCATTTAAACTTGTCCCAATAGTTAGAAATCAATTTAGGATTTGCAAATGTTTGTTAGTGTTATAGCCCAATTTTGCATTCTTTAAACCCAAAACCAAAAGACAAAACAGAAATTAAATAAATTAAACCAAATTAATGTCCATTTACAATTTTTTTGAACCCAATTACAAACCCAATACCCACTAAAGCCCAATACCACTCAAATACTCAAAACCCGTTACAAATGCCCTACCCGTGACCTAAAACAGACCCAATTACTAACCCAATCTACCTAAGCCCGTTTACCCTCAGAAACCCTAACCCTACCCGAGCCTCCCACTTGCAAGCTATTGTCGATTCAGCCTCTGACTCAGCAGCTGCTCCACCGCCTCTGTCCCATCAGCACCTTCCAGGTCTGCCCAAGCACCGCCCTTGTTCCTGCAAATAATTAAAACGAGAGGACAGAAAGTAAAAGGAGAATAAAAAAATATTGTAGAAAACGGCTATAAAAGCCTATTCGAAACAGTTTGTAAGGGTTGGAGTTTTCTAATAAAAATCAGAGAAGTTTTAGTACGAAAGGCAGTAATAATAACAATATAACAATAGGCAGTGAAGGGATACCCCCCAATCGTAAGCAAATCTCAGAATATAGAATCGACAGAGGTGATTTCTTCTTTTCATTTTATTTCATTTTTCCTCTATTTTGATATATATATCTATATTAAAATTGATAACTAAAAGTAAAAAAATAAGGCATATATATATCGACTAGCATAAAAAAGAAAAAAATCAGAATTTTTTTACCTTTTCCGGCCACCGGAACGGTGGCAGACGACGGCGCGAACGGTGGCCAACGATCGGCCGGTGATCGGCCGGTGATCGGCCGGCCACCGGTCCGGTGACCGGACCTTCCCCGGATCTCCCCTCTCTCCTTCCTTCCTTCTCTTTCCTTTCCTCTCCTTCCCTCTTTCCTTTCTTTCCCTTTCCTTTCTCCCTTCTCCTTTCTCCTTTCTTTCTTTCTCCTCTCCCCTTCCCCTTTCTTTTTTTTTTCTCTCCGGATACCAAATAAGCCAGAAACAAAAAAATCGCCCTTTTATACTAACCGACCTGGGTCGAGTCGACCCGACCCAGGTCCGCTCAAGGTCCGCGTGCTCTGACGTCACGTGGGGAATTTGCGCGATTGGTCCTTCCGCCTTTTTTTAAATTTACAATTAAGTTCCATTTCTTTGCAATTTGGCCCGGAAATTTATCCCGAGTTTCAATTTATTCCTCTCTGTTACGACACCATTTTACAGAGACGGGCAAATTGCTGTTTTGGTCCCCCGTGGTTTCTAGCGTGTTCTAATAAGTCCTTATTTTTCGTTTTCATTTTAAAATTTACCCCGTTCGTTTGATGTTGCTTCTAATTTGGTCCTGTTTATCATTTTATTATTATTTTTATCATTTTGTTTTCTTTCCATGTATTTCTATTATATGATATTATTATTATACTATATTTATTACTTATATTTTTCATTATTACCATTATTTACTATTTCCATCATTATATGTGATTATTATTTACCATTAATTTTACTATATATTACTATTATTATTATTATTGTTATATTGGTATTATAATTCTCATTATTAATTCATATATCTATGTATATTTCATGTACATACTTTTAACATTATTATTTATCTATTTTAATATACGGGTATATTTTTTTTTACATAGTATTATTAATAGTTGTTTTTAATATTATTATTTCTAACATGTATATATTATATATATTTTTAATACTACATTAAATATATGTTTATATATATACTTTTAATATTATATTGTTTATATATATATTTTACATATTATCTTATGCATATATATTTTTTACATATATTACTTACGTACGTTTTGAGTTATTTATCTTTACATGTGTAGATACATTTTCGTATACATATTTTCTTTATATATATTATCTTAGATATATATATATATATATATATATATATTCATGATATCATATTCATATATATTTTCGCGTATACTTTATATATACTCACGTACGTACTTTGTCACTATTATCGTTATATTTTTATATTATTTTATGTGTTTATTCTTAATACCATCATATACATATATATATAGATATATATATATCCTTGTATTACATTTTTAATGTCAAAACCCTATATACGTATATTATTTCTTTTCTATATATTACGCATTTTTGTACATTATATTATTATTAGTTATTTTTATGTTATTTTTTTACACACTATTATTATGTATACTTTTCTTAAACCTAGCATTATATGTTCTATATGCATTTATTATTATTTCATATCTTGCATTACCATTATTATTATACTATATGTATCATTATAATCAGTATTATTACGCATGCATTGTTATACGTCTTATTTATCGCATATATTTTTCACCTTTATCATCATTTGTTTCGAATTTAGCATGTTAGTTCGTATTCTATTTCTACATCAATATTACTTTTCTACGATCTTTTTATGTTTTAATAAACAAGGCAATGTACCGACTCTAACATTAAGCCAGTGATTTCATCGCTATGTTGGGTGAATCACGGATGGCTCGCGTTAAAAGCGGGATATCCTTCTTAAAAATAAAAAACCCTTAAAATGCTCGTATCTTGATCGGATCATAACTAAATTTTAAGTTGAACTTGTATTTTTGAAAATTTAGACAACTCGCGTTTGAAAAGATACCAATTTTTGGGCGTCGCGGGGGTGCTAATACTTTCCCCGCGCGTAACCGACTCCCGAACCCTACTTTTCTCTGAATTTCAACGTGGACCTAAATTTAGCCTTTTTACTTAAAAAACGAATTTTTCAGCCAAAAGAAGTTTTAATAGGTGTCCGATCACACCTAAGAAAAAGGATCGGTGGCGACTCCTTTGCTTTAAATAAATCGAAATTCGTTTTCAAGATTTTAAATCGCCACAATTAGCGACCAAAGCTACTAAGCTAAAAATTTTTCGTCGCTACAGCTAGAATTCCAAAGAGCTTTTATTTCATTTTCGCAAGAGTGATCTAATAACCAAGCCGTTTCAAATTTAAAAGAAAAAGTATTACCCAATTCACCAGAGCTTCAGTGTCAAGTAAAATAGGGCAATGGTCTAAGAAAGAATGATCCAAGTGCGTTAATCTATAGTCCGAGAAAAGATTACACTAATTCAACTTTGTAACTCCTCTGTCCAGTTTCTTTCCAATATTACTGGAAGCAAAATTCCCCCTTTCTCATGTATACCAACGCCCTTGATAACCTAAATCAATCAAGTTACAACTATCCAATGCAGCTCTAAATTCCCCCATTTGTCTCTTGTCCCCAACCAGTTCCCCTTGTTTTTCTTGAATTGAAAGAATTTTGTTGAAATCTCCCATAACCACCCAAAGATTGTTGTAATTTTAGCCGAGTTGTTTAAGCAAGGTCTAAGAACCCACTCTTTTTCTACCATTTGAGGCTCCATAAAAGCAAATTAACTGCCATTCAGTACTATTTTCATCACCAATAACTGAAACATCAATATAGCAATCATTAAAGCTACGAAGATTAACAGTATAGCCCAATTTCCATCCCAAAGAAAGGCCACCCTGAAAACCATTAGCTGAAACATTAATGCCATTATGAAAACCATAATTACATTTGACTTTTTCCATTCTACAAGCATCCAATTTAGATTCAATAAAGAAAATAATATGGGGATGATACTCCTTCAGTAAATTCAGAATTCTAGAATTGACCGTGGACACCCTAATCTATGGATATTCCAACTTAGAATTTTCATAATGTTCGGCTAACTTGCTCAATAGGTTCAGCCGTTTGAATATTTATCAAGCGTCATTCCACTTCCCCTGAGTCTCGTTCGAATTTGTGGCAAAAGAAACTGGCGAGACATTATTCGATCTAGGCCTTTTTTTTTTCCATCAGTAACCGACATGGGCTTGTCTTCGTTCAAACTTCCTTCATCCATTTTTTTCCAACCCATCACTCTCAACCATATAAGATAAGTTTACCTTACCAGCCAAATTGATTCCCAAATTTATGCTAGCATCGCACATAAAATTAGGAAAAATTATATTCTTATTGATCATCCCCTTGTCTCCTCTTGATTCTCCCACATTAACTCCTAAAATTGAGCCCAATTCTAGTAACCAAAATACTACCATCGACCATCGCCCTCTATAGTGGTGTTTTCAGTGAAATATCCCATCTTAGAGGCAGTTCCTTGCTCCCTTGCACCATTCGAATGGGGTAGAAACTTTCACCATGACCTAGCCTTCCACATAAGAAACAAATTTAACAATTTTTCATACTTGAAGACAGTTTCTTTTGTTTTAGCAATGATGAGTTTTTTTCTTCCTTTTCAAAAGTTGACGGATATCGATTTGTACTCGAGTTCTCATAAGATTCCTCAATCTTGCTGCTATGACTTTCGTATCATAATTAAGAGAAAACTCCGATAAAATCTCTGAATTGTTTAGCCATTGCCTCTAAGTACATTCCTGACGGAAGATTATGGATTTGAGCCAAAAAAACAGTATATAATAGTGACAACTCTAATGGATCATCTCATTCCTTTAAAGTTTGAATAACTAAGAAGTGATTATTAAATGTCCATGACGACCCCTTCACCGCCTTGTCCAGATCCACTTCATAATAAAAACGTAAAAGAAATCTTTTCTCCCCTATGTCAATGATTGTAACCCCACCAAAGGGATGCCATAGATTGGCCATCACCGTTCATGGAAATTCACCGCAATGGCAGTGAAAAAAATCCATTTAAATACAGATTAGAGATTTGTTCAAACGGATCCTCCTCTTGATTGACATCCCATGCCTTGACTTCACCACTTCCCTCTCCATCTTCTAGTCTTAACTCTACCAAAGCGTCTTCCATATTCAAACAAACTCTCAAATCAACATAAACAAAAAATGATACGGAAAAATGCTACAAAAAAATGAGAATAATTTTTCTTATATTAGTATAAGATTTTAAACAAATTTAAAATAAGTTATTTAGCATATACTATTTTAAAATAATTTTTAAAAATAAATTAGATAAAATTCAACTTCGGTGGGGATTTTGAAATATTTGATCATCGCATTAAAAATTTCACATTCTTGCTGATAAATTCCTTTATCGTGGCTTTGACTTCAACCTTACTCTAAAGCTTAAGACTTAAATGATGGGAGAAACGAAATGAAATATGTGAAAGAAAAGTAGGAAGACCAAATTAGTAACTAATTCTAATAAATGCTGGAGAAAAGTCATTAGGAGACGTATTTATGGACTTTAAAACGTCTTTTCACTTTCACTATTAAAGGAGTTATTTGTGATTTGGATGCCAACTTGGATGACTTTTCTTTTATCCATTTCCTCATTCTTTTGGTTGTAAAAAGAAATGCATATTTTAATATAAAACAATGCTAATATGTTTTATTTTTTGAAAAACAAAACTTATAATAATTTATTATAGAAAATAAATTTGGTTTTATAATAATTTAATAAATAAGTAGATATACAAATATAATTAATAAAATTATTATTTATTATAAACTTATTATTTTAACATAAATAAAAAATTAATACATTTTTATTATTTAATATGAAATATAATTATTTATTTTACATATGTAATTTGATTTAATATTTTTAATAGTCGTTCTTTAACTTCACCTCCACACTACAATTAAGTTTGAATCCAAACACGCATCTCATCGCTGATTTAATTCTCACCGTTATAATAATTGATTTTACCATCACTGTTATTTTTAACTTTACCGAAAACAATTTTACCACCCATCCAAAAGAAGTCTAAAAACTACCCATGCAAAGCTCCATTTTCCTAATCCAAAAATATGTTTTTCAATCTATTACTTATTAAAAATATTACTTGAATAAAATCCGAAAATTTAAAACAACTGAAGTTACAAATTATATAAAATTTATGATTTTACTTGATAAAAGATGGAAGGTGGTGAGAAAGAAGAATTAAAATAGGAAATTGATGGGAAGTTGAAGACTTGGTTAAGGCTCTAATCTTTCACATTAGAAATTAAGTGGTATATTTTTATAAAAATTAAAAATGTAATTAATATCTTATATTTTTATATTTTTTAAAAAATAAATAAATTTTTTATTATTTTTAAAAGTTAAAATATAATTTTATCATATTTTAATTTAAAATTTTATAAATTTTAAAAAGTGAAAAGTTGAATTTTCAATTTTAGAAGATTGAGGGTACTGGCAGCCCCACATAGCGCCTAATGGCCATAATCTTCATTTCTTCTTGGTCCCTTAATAACTTTTAAAGTTTCCATTCATTTTTTTAAAGTTCTGTTTTGATTTAAGTACTTGATTTGAATTTTAAAAAGAATGAAAATTTTAATCAATAAATAAAAATTCAACTACAAATTTACTGGTACCTCAATTTTTATGTGTTTAACAGAAATATCTAAATATTTCAAAGAACCCAGCTTCTTAATCTTTGATTGTAGGAAATTGAATTAGCTGACTCAAATTCTTTCCTCAATTTCTTGAAAAAAAAGTTGAGTTTAAAATATGAAATTTATAGAGTTTGTGTAACCAAATCTCGTCACTTGTTAATAAAATAAATACAATGAAAAAAATAAGAGGGTTTGTGCCCTTGCGGTATAAATCATACCGCATAAGTAAAATTCATATAGAACTACACTTCTTCTCTTTGACATTGATTAGAATAGAGTTTTTCAACCTTTAAATACATGTAATCGAAACTCCTCTTATATTAGTCGGTTTTCAACATTAGTGAATTTCTTCTCCTCTGGTCGTGATTTTTTCCCGAAAGGATTTTCACATAAAATCTGCCTGTTCTTATTTTTCTTATATTGCGATCATTCTATTGTCATTATCAACATCTATTATAACAAAAATAATGAAAACAAAAAATATTACCAGTCGAAGCGATTTCTTTTAGATCTTAAACAACATTGAAACATATGTTTCTAGACCTTGATAGTTGCAAAAATGGTAAAATTGAATAATGAAAAATAAAAAAAAAATGAGTATTTGAATAATAGGTTATGTATTGAATCACATTATTTAATTATGTAGTTAAGAGTTTGATGTTCAGTCGTGAAAATAAAATATATTTCATAATTAACTGTTTACCTCTTTGAAAAATATTTACATATGAATGCCATAATTTTAAAAAATATTTTTTTTGAATTTAATAGGTTATGGGTTAAAACATAAACGAGTTATGAGTGGGGATTTTTTAATTAGGTGTGAAATTTAAATTACATGGAACAACATCAATTCCGTACCTAGATTCCTTATTATTAATAGATTTTTTTTTTCCACAAAATATTAACACTGTTATTAGTTATTTTTAATTACTATTTTTTACAGAAATTAAATTGAGAGTGATGGAAGATATTTTTTTTTATCATCATTAATGTGCATAAATTATAAAATAATTTTCTAAAATGTTGTACCAAATAATTGCATTTCTAGATTTTATTTTTGAAGATCGGAATATCCGTATCATATCAATTAATAGGCAGTCCACCTTGCAAATTGCAAGAGAAACAGCAATTAGTTGGGTGTAAACTCTTAACGGTCACATATAACTGTAAACATCTATTGTATGAACATAAGACGACGTTTACTTCTTCAACACAAAAACATACTTTTTTCCCAAACAGGGAATTGGTCAAGCAACAAAGGTCACTCTGATTCATTTCTTTTCATATTGTTGGCAAAGATGCCTATTTTAGGGTCCTAAATTGGGTAGTCAATATATTGTTATAAATATATATTTATCTTTTATTTATTGTTATAAGTACCTTTCTCAAACAAGTTTTACCACAACAATCTCAACTTTATTAAGAGTAATACTTCACCAAAGTCAAGTTTCATGAATATACATATTCATGACACATGAAACTCCTTTGAACTATTTATGTTGAATCCTTTTTGCATGACTCACACGTGAGACCTCGCGGTCCTAATTCATTTTCGTCTCATTATCACTCACCTAAAAGGCCGTATGCCTCTTGAGTGGTCGATCATAATGAGGCATACGCCATACACGTGTCAAGATCCTTAATTAAGAAAAAGCCACCCTCATCTATAAATACATGTGTCAAGGTTCTTCTTCTCCTTCTACCTTTCTAGTTTCACTAGAAACATCTTTGACCTCCACCTTATGGCTCTTCGTAAGCCACCATCTAAATCGTCGTCCAACTTCTCTACTTCTTTTTTCTCTCAACATGTGTAGATCATAAATGTGTAGGCAATATACTAAAATTATGTGGAAAAAACTTATAGTCGTCTTAAAAAGTTGCATTTGAATATTGATTGAAGGCTCTAAATTTTGTTTAAAAGGGTTTTCATGAAATCGACATGATTTTCATTTCAAACAGATAGGATAAGCTTCTTTCAATTGATAAGTATGGTGACTACAATAATTGAATAAATAGCTATATAATTCTAAGATATTTTAAAATTAGAATGAAATTGCATACAATTAATATACATTGATATCAATATCTGTGAAGATATTCAAAATTTTTACTAAGCCCCTTCAAGCTTCCGTCCATAAGCATCCACCGATGTTTTACCACTTGAAAGAAAACTCTGTATATCATATATAAACTTTGGTTAAATTTTACTATTAGTCCTTATATTATATCTAAATTATGAATTTAGTTTTATTGCTTTTGGTCTGTTTTAGTCCCTATACTTTTCAAAATATAAAATTTCAATCATAACCCAAATGATAGCAGTTAAATTTATTGGGTTAAATTATGCTATTAGCCTTGCACTATGCGTAAAGTTATAAATTTAATTTATATTCTCTAATTTGATCATTCTTAATTTCTATACTTTACCAAATTTGAAATTCCAGTCTTGATGTAAACAATAGTGATTAAACTCTTTAATTAGCTTTTCTGTGAGTAATAAGTGAAAATAACAAGCTAATATAAAATTATATTACACATTTTATGATGTTTGCTCCTTAAGATTTTGAAAATAACAGAATTTAATGAATTTAATAACTATTGATTGAAATCTCAAAATTCAAAAAATATAAAAGCTAAAAATAAATAAATTAAAATATTAATACTAATAGCCTGTTTGGTTGAATGGAATGAGCCATTCATTCAGGCTTGATTCAATGGGCCCACTACAATACAATGTTTGATTTATTGCAATCTCTTATTACAGATAGGGGTGTTCAGTCGGTTAACTAACTGGTTAACTAACTCGAAACACCATTAACCGAATTAACTAACCTTTCAAAAATTTTAACTGTTAATTGAACTGAAATTTTTTCAAAAAAAATTAACTGAACCAAAATTTTTCAGTTAATTCGGTCGGTTAACTGAATTAACCAAAAATTATATGTTTTTTATTTTTTGCTTAAAATAAGTATAAAATTAACCGATTACCCGAATTATCCGAATTAACCGAAAATTATATGTTTTTTATTTTGATGTTGAGTTTTAAAGAAAAAAATAAATCATGGTGTGGAATAATAAACTAAATTAATATCAATTTGGTTTTTTATTAAATCTTCTGCGTTAAGTAATGCCTAATTAACAGTTTAGGCATCTTGCATTTAGACATGGCCCTAACTGTTGTTAAATTACTTTTGTGTCTACATATATAATATTCTGTTCAAATTACTTTCCACGCCTCAGTCAATAAAAATAAAGACAGACAATCCCACTTTTTAACTGTTCCATAGATTGAATAAATGAGAAATAGAGAAGAATACAGAACTTAAAACAAAGAAGAAATGAATGAATTAAACTCTACCCTCTCAAACACAACCAAATGAATCAAAAAAAAGCGTTCCTCTGATCTACAACATGTACAATAGCAGAACAAGAAAGCAATCTGTTGAAAAACCTGAACAATACAATCTTGATTTTCCTTCAAACCAAACACGTCATTCTTCTTCCAATACGTAGGCTCTTCTTCTTCTTCCCATCACCCCCATGATATTAAAAGTTGGTTTTTTATTATTTTCAGGTCAGGTATTAATATCATAATAAACTAAATCAATTGGAATGGACTTCAGCTGCAAACAAAGACTACTGCACCAATTTGGACATTACAAGTTTGAATGAAGAAATTAATCCTAAAATCAGTCCTAGGATTCACAAGGACATACACATGCATACATGGATATCAACTTCTAAAAGCATAAGAAACAAAGGATTATCTCTAGAGGTGTACATGGGCCGGGTGGCCCGGCCCGGCTCGAAGGCCCGCCCGAAATGTGAGAGGGTTTGGGCAAAAATATAGGCCCGAAAAATGGGCTTGTACAAAAAAAAAAGACCCGTTTAAAAAACGGGTCGGGCTCGGGTAAGGCATTTTTGGCCCAAGCCTGGCCAGGTCCAGCCCGAATTCACTAAAGGACAAAAAAAATCTTTTTTTTGAAATATTATTTTCTTATTGTTTTTCTCTCTATTTTGCTACCATTTTACTATTATGTTGCTATTATTTTGTTGTTATTGTTTAGATATTGTATAAAACTTATTTTATTGTTAATTTTGTTATTATTTTTAAAGACATTTGTTAATTTTTTTGTTATTTTAGAGGCATTTGCTTATTAAGTTGCATCTATTTTAGTGTTATTTAAGTCTACATATTTTTTAAAATTTATTTTCAATTTGTTGAAAAATATTTATTTTGATTTTTTAGTATTTTTGATGTATTATATAAATTTAAAAATTATATAAAATAATATAAAAAATTAATACAGGCGGGCCGGGCCCGAGTTTTAGCATTTTTATATGGACCGGGCTTGGGCAAAATTTTAGGCCCATTTTTTGGGCCTGGCCCGGCCTGAACCCGGCGCGACCCGGCCCATGTACACCTCTAATTATCTCTTTTGCTCCTTGATTTTTTATTGCATTTTCATTCAAATTTTACCATAAAGCAAAATCTAGATCAAGTAGGCAATGAAAATAGATCACAAGGTTTCTTGCTTTTAAACTTGAGATGTGACAGTTCCTTGGTTCAAGAATAACAAAAAAGAAACCAATCAAAAGTTCTAAGATTTTTGAAACTTTTTGTCAATATAATATAGTGTAACCTTAGTTGCCGATACTGAGGGTAACTGCATCAAAGTTTCCCAAAGCTAAGTTGTAAGAATCATCAGAAATGCATACAGTTATGGTGGCATGTTCCACTATTGCAACTCATCTAAAAGTATAATCAGTAGAGATTAGGGAAAAACAAGACGTAGGA
Source organism: Gossypium stocksii (assembly GCA_020496765.1). Taxonomy (NCBI): domain Eukaryota; kingdom Viridiplantae; phylum Streptophyta; class Magnoliopsida; order Malvales; family Malvaceae; genus Gossypium; species Gossypium stocksii. The sequence goes on from CM035623.1 coordinate 86,025,874, forward strand.
AATCAGGGAAATTTGAGTGAATTAAAAAAAAAAAAGAGACTTGAGAACCACTCATATCGAAAGTACTATTCAAAAAAATCCTAAGCTATAAAAACAATATGATTCGGGGGCATGAAATTGATGACCTGTAGATGGCAATGTTTTATGTAATTAAGTAGCATGAGCTAAGTTTCATTTCTAGAATTAAACTAATGTCATTAAAGAGAGAGAGAGAGAGAGAGAGAGAATAAAAGGTTTTTGAATCAGCTTTCTTGTTCACCATCTTATACAGCAACAAACTTGCTTAATATACTCGTAATAACATGTTATACTAAGAGAGTGTAACGACCCAAAATCCGTGGGCACCGGAAAAGTGTATTATCGGGCCTTCGTCTTAGTAAATTAAATCCTTAAATAATTATTAGGAATAATTATGAGTCTAGTTATATGTCTAATTAGGTTTTAAATTAGATGAAATTAGACTAATTAGGAGAAAATAGGAAAAAGGATTCAATTGAATTAATGATAAAAGTTGAATTATAGAATAATATAAAGAAAAAGGGATTAAAATGGCAATTAAGCCATTTGTAATCATTGAGGCGTCAAAATGGATAGAAAAATCTAAGATTTTTCTTAGATTTCTATTTAATAATTAAAATAATAATAATAATTATTATTATTATTAAATTATATAATAAGTACGATAAAGACGAATGTATGGTATATAATTAATACATGTGTAAAAATTTTATTTGTACAATTGTAAGACAAATAATTAAATTACTTATTATTTAAGTTAAAGATATTTATTAAATTAAATAATTAAATTATATGATTTTTGTATAGTAAACAAATTGAATAATGACAATTGTAATAAAAATATTAGTACATTTGTTATAAAATAATTTTTTTATTTAATATTAAAAGTAATAGATAATAAGAATTAAATTATATTATTAATTAAAATTTTGGGATTTATATGATAAATAAATTAAAAATATAGCAAATGTAGTATGATGATATATTACATGTGTAAGTATAGATAATATTACATTTGTAAAATATTCATTTGTTGTTAAATAAAATATTTATGATTATTATTATTGCGTTAATATAAAAGAAATAAGTAAATAGAAATAAAAAGATAGTAAAAGAAAACGAAATAAAGAAAGAAGAACAGAAAAGAAGTAGAGAACAAGACGAAAATAGGGGAAGAAAAAGGGAAAGAAAAGAAAAGAGAAAATTGGGAATTTAAAGCTTCAAGTTTAATTGGTAAGCTAAATTTAGTCATTTTTCTCTTAATTTTGATGATTTAGAAGCTTTTAAACAAAGTTTTATTGAAATTAAGTAAAAGCCATGGAAGGTTTTAGGTTTCCAAACTTAGCTCATGTTGGATAAATTGTTGAATTAGGAGTTAAATTGAATGGATTTTAAGTTAGAATTGAAAAAGGGATTAAATTGTAAAAGAAGTTATAAGTTTTGTGTTTTACGAATTAAATTGAAAGAAAATTTAAATTAGGGTTTTATAATGAACATTAGATCGTTAGGCTAAATTTGATAGGAAATTGAATAGAAATGAAGTACTAATTGAAATTAAACAAGTAAAAGAGTCAATTAGGATTAAATTGGAATTGGAGTATAAATTGAGTAAAAATTCAATTAATTATTAAAATTAGTCCTGTAATTAACAATGTAAATTGTTATTATTATTTTCGTAGCTAAAAAGGAAAATGAGGCATCGACATCTAGAGGAAAAGAAAAGATCGTTGAGGAGTAAACGTGTATTCCGGGTTTGTATTACTATAACTCAAACTATTTATTAAATGTATATTAAATTTATAGTTATAGAATAATTAAGATAAGGTAAGTATTATATTTGAAATTAAATATGAGTATGTGTGAAAATTAATTTGTATATGAATTAAGATAATAGATGTTGAATTGATTGAGTATTGGAAATTTTTTGTGGAAATGAAAGTGAAATTGGAAAAGTAAAATAATACCCTATTAACTTGTCGGACTAGATTGATACAAATGGCATGCCATTGGATTTGTGATTTGATGAGGAGATTTGTAGCTCGGCCGAGGAGGTGTTTCTGTTATTATATACTTTGATTTATCCGAAAAGGCATTTTATGCCTTATTGGTATGTTTGGGAGGATATAATATACTGGTGTGTTTGGGAGGCTATATTATACTGGTGTGTTATGGAAGATTTATATTATTCTGGGTGTGTTGGGTTGGATATTCTGGTGTGTTTGGGTGGAAACCGCGTATCTGTCAGAGTTCGAGCCTTGTTAATAGGGTAAACAATTGAAATGAAATTTTAAAAATGAGATTAATTGTTTGGCACTATTGAAAAATATGAGAAAGAATGTATGAGTTAAATTATGAATTGAGTTAGTATGTGAAAAATGAAATAGGAATTTAAGATTTATGAAGTAGTATAATTATATATATAGTTAGTTTAAAAGATTAGAAAGTTTATGGTTGATGTTGTAATTTATTAATGTTAAATAGTTTTGATTTATAGTAATACCACTGAGTATGAAATACTCAGCGTACGGTTGTTTCCGTGCGCAGGTCATTAGAGTTTCGAATCCGGTCCAGCATCCAAAGTAAACCCGACTCCAAAAAAAAGATTTTGGTGATGTATTTTTTCCTTTTGTTAAGTGGCATGTACTAGGTAGTTGTATATGAATTATGTATAAATATATTTAAGCTAAATGATTTTGGTTGTATATATATGATTATAATGTTTGGGATGATGAATATGATATAAAGTCATGAAATGGTAAAGTTGGTATTAAATAAATGAAATGAGATAAAAGTTATTAATTATACATATATGTTAGCATGGTATATTGTTTAAACTAAGGTATTAAATTATTATTTTGACATAAATTAGATGTATTTGAATATGCCTAGTCATTGGTTGAAATATTGATATTGGATTGTTTCGGCTTGAAATTTGCAGGGGTTTTTATGTAAAAATAAGCAGAAATACTGTCGAAATTTTTATAAAAAAATAAAAATAAAAAAATAAAATACGAAAATTTTTTGAAGTATTCGAACAAGTTTCGTTTCACTTTTAATTTACATTTTGGTTTCGAGCGTCTATTATTGGGACTTAATTATTAAATTATACTATGAATGTTATTTTATTTGTAAATTATTCGTAAGTTGTCTGATATGTCCGGTAATGCTTCGTAACCCTATTCCGGCGACGGTTTGGGGTTAAGGGGTGTTACAGAGAGTGAAAGTGATTGAAAGAGTTACAGGGCCTAAAACCGTAACTGTTTCTTTCCCCCCAAAAGAAATTAGCTAATATAAATAGTTTAATATCCCAGGGTTCTTAAATAGCATAAGTTATTGACCATAGTAAGTTCAATAAGCAAATCAAAATTGTCAACATTTCAGGTGAAGTAGATAAAACAAGATGCCTTTTGAAACAAGAAAACAAGATAATTATATATAGCTAGTTTCTAATAACTTAGCAGGACAAACAGATTGCTTAAACGGCCTATACAAATTCCTTATAGAAACTTTGTTTCAGAATCACTATATGTTAGCAAATCAGGTTGTTTGTAGTTAGAATTTTGAATTGCAATTTACATATAATGGTAATTCTATAGAGTCATCGTTCAATTATTGATTACTCAATATAACAAATAAGATGGTGGAACACTTCCAGTAATCAGATTTCAAAATAGTAAAAAAAAAAAGCATAACCAAGCTATTTAGACAAATCCAGCAATGGCATAAGGATAAAAGATGTTCAAGTTAAACAAAAAAAAGCCTTACTTTAGCATTTAGAACTCTTGGAATCAAAGCAGTAATCAAAGATTTCTGGAATCAAAGCAGGAATCAAAGAAGAAAAGCCTACCTCAACTCGCCGGTGTTAGTGACTTGGTAGACGCCGGACGATTCACGAAGGTGGCTGGCCTGGTGGCTGGTAGTGATAATAAGGATTTTGGGATTTCAATTAGGGATTTTGAAGGTTAGGGTTTAGTTAGGGATTTTGGGTATTTGATATTTCTATCATCTATTATTGTTAATACTATGTTTTAGTTTTAGAATTTTACTTTTACTTATAGTTTTAGAAATTTATTTTTATTTATTAAATTATTTGTAATTTTTATTATTGGGTTGGGTAATTAGTTTTAGTTTGATTAGGTTTATGTTGGATTGGGTTTGAGTGAACAGTGGGCTATTTCTATATTATAATTTTATTTATTAATTTTTTTGGTTAAACTGAAAAAATTCGGTTAATCAACTGGTTTCAAACTAAATTAACCGTTAACCGAAAACTCAAAAAATTATTAACTAACCCCCGACTGAAAAAATTTAGTTAATCGACTGATTAACCGAATTCAGTAGGTTAACCAATTTTTTCGGTTTTACCCGAATTTTGCACACCCCTAATTATAGCTGGGTTTGTTTAGCTTTCTATTCCTCAAAAGCACTAAATGTCATTCCTTGCTCCCACCATTGAATTGCAATTACACGCACGGAGGAATAAAGAAAAAAATCATAACCTACCAGTACTGCCCTTTACCACTCTCCCTCACCAAGCACCTTAAGTCACCACACCCCCGGTCTTGTTTCCTCATTCTCGTTCAATTTCAAGTATTTTCTTTTCTTCTTTTTTTCCCCTTTTGTATCTTTATTTTTCTTCTTTATTTTTTCTATCAGATCTTTGATCTTTGCCATTTTCTTTCAAAATGAAGATATGAGTTCTTTCATTTTGTAATTTAGCGTTTGATTTTCACTTTCTTTACTTTTGGGTATTTTTTTAACCATTTTTATTGTATTTAAATTTGTTTTGAGGAAAAAAAAATATAGTTTTTGAGTGACTGTTTAAGCTTGAAAATATCTACTTGTTTCTTCTTTTTTTTGGTACTTTAGTTTTAGTAAAACAAAAATAGGAATTTAATGGTTTCTATTTGGTTATTTGGTGACAAATTTTTTAACTATTTGATTATTTCCACCATTTCGGGCCCTACGTATCGTCATTTTTTTAATGTTAATTGTATATTAGGATCCATATATGTTCAACTTCTATACATGCTAATAGGGGTTGTTGCTGATTTTGATTTGAATTGCTTGACTTCAATCCCATTATTTTGCTTTATCAATTGAGTTAAAACTCTTGCTTGTGAATTGGGGATTCAAAAAGGATTTTAGGAAAGTTCTTGGGTTGCTTAGAGGGGGACAGTGAAAAAAAAGAAGAAGGAAAAGGAAGAAAGGGAAAAGACTTAGGAAATTTTCTTATTTTTGCTTATTTTCTTTGCTGTTCAAATTAAGAGGGAAGAAAGGAGCTGCTACATGTTAAATTTTGAGCTCATTTAAGAGCTGGTTTCTTAAGAGATTCGGTAAACATCTTGAATCTTTCCTTAATCCTAGAGTGGAAATGAAAAGTTTGGAGAAGGGAAAAGTCTCATTTCGAAATGTGTATTAAGATGTTGATATGTGTAAAATAACCATGCAATACTTTAATTTGAAACCATTATGTGTTAAACGTGTTTTTCTCTTGAAATAATGGAATGGTTTGTGTGTTTTAGCTAAGTGAGTGGTTGAAGGTGGTAGTAAGAAGGGAAAGATATTGCTCAAGGGTAGGTTCAATCACTGTTCTGTAAGTTTTTAGAGGATGTATGTCTAAACATTCATTCTTATTTAATGGTTAGTGTTGCAGGTATTACACGACATTTAAGAGTAATTTAAACCAAGTTTTGGTAGTTAAAGAATAGTAAAACGGTTGTTGCTTGTATTGCCGATTGAAGACAAAAAATTGGGATTTAATTACCTTGTGTTACTGTTGCATGTTGTTGCTTAGATTGAAGAGAAAACTTATTTTTGTTTAATTCCATGCCATTACTGTGAATGCTATTCGAATGATAGGGGAATTTACTAATTTAATGCCATATTTGAACTGCTGTAGGAAACTGATTTGAGAAGTTGTAGTAAGCTCATTAAATTCCTTTTAAGTTAGCTAAGTGACTAAATTGACATGCATGGTTCGACAACTTTGGTATGGTTAAAAATTTGGTCATAAACTTAATTGTTATATGTTGTTTAAGTGAGGTGAGTTCTTTAAGGGAAATTTGTTTAAATTGTGATATTGAATTAATAGTTATACTTGTAAGTTTTTTTTTTGAGAATTTTTGTGGTTAGAAATTGTTTATTAACAGTGAGTTATGACTAGTAAGGTCTTTGAACCTTTAGCTTTCGATTTTGTACAAAATTTTATTAATTAACAGTATAGAAATTGTATGAAGTAACAAACAAAGCTTTAACTTAATAATTGTTTATGTTCTTAAAGTTGGACATGTTATTGTCATTCGTTAAATTTAATTATTCTAATCATTTGAAGTTTTAATGTTGTCCAATGCTGGACATTTTCATGTCATTTAGTTGGACTTAATTGTTTGTATTATTGGTAGTTTAATGTTGTCCAAAGCAGAACATTTTTAGGATTATTCGGTTGAATATTCAAATCATTTGAGGTTTTGATGTTGTCTTATGCTAGACATTTCCATGTTATTCGGTTGAGTTAAATACTTTAATAATTTTTTTCTATCATGTTATTGTCTGCATTTTTTTTATATATTACGTTGGTGATGTTGCATGTTGAATTTTATGATTTTTAGGACATGATGGATGCTGTTCGACTTTGAACAAAATTTTTGAGTAATTTGCTGGATTGCCGTTGAATTCTTTTCCATGCTTACTGCCATCCTATCGTTTAACCCAATAATTGTTGTTTCAACCAAGATTTTTGCAACAAAAATACCATCACCTCATTAGCCATTATTAATAGCAACCAACTATGTATGCAAAAAATATACTGTAGGCCATCATATCATAGAAATAGAGGTGTTTTAATGTTAGTTCCTTTGATCCTTAACGCACTCTCACTCCTAGGGCATTGAGTTGAAGTTTAGAGAAGATGATAAGTTGGTTGGTTACAGCAGCCACTCGGGAGTGCATACGTTGCTTCATGGATGCTAGTGTATAGAACTTGATTGGCTACCCAAATCTTAATTAAGAGGGAAATCTTTTTCTTCTAACTTAGACTACCTATATCCATTACTGCATTGTATTTTCTTCTTGTTTTGAAGCTTTTGCAATGTAAATTCTACCATAGTTTCCTGCTTTGCATTGAGTACATCAATCAAGTTTCATTTATCCTAAAAGAAGACTAGTTTTAAGTTTCTATTTTACTTTTTCTTTTTTACAGTTATGATATTCATCCTAGTAATAGCAATGTCCAAATTAAAATGTTTTCGATTCTATTCTTTCTTTTTTTTTTGAAAAAAAATCTTATATTTAGATATCATTTTTAATACATTCATTTTCAAGTATACATTAAAATATAAATATCAAATACCAACAACTTAAAAAAGTGAAACAAAAAATAGATAACATAGTAAAATAGTTTGAAATGGTAATTCAATGATATTTAAACACCAATTAACCGAATCCAAATTCCAGGGAAATTTGGAAATTGACGATTACCGAATTATTCAATATGGATTCTTGGGAAGAAAAAAAATTGTAGGATTGAACTTGTCTGAGCGAAAGGTTCAGTTGTTAATTACCCCCTAAAAAAGGCTAATGGCACACTTTTTCTTCATCCCTAGCATATTTTTAGAAAAAGTTATATTTCAATAATAAATCTATATATATTTTGCCAGTTATAGTTGTTCTTTCCATAAATGTAATGTAAACTGGTTGGTAGGTCTATCCGAAAAAGATGCAACATGTATATATATAGACATATAGATAAATATTCAGTTCTTTGTTTCTTTCTTTTTGATTTTTGGTCTTTCTGTTTTTAGTGTTCAATCGATAGGTTTAGCCACCACCCACTCAAACCTAAAAACCTGTTCGAAAAGTGGGAAGGTTTGGATAAACCGTTTGTTTTTGCTCTCTTTCTATTTTTTATTATTATAAATTTCTATTATGTCACAATCAATATGTATTTTCAGTCATAAAGCATATGAGAAATATTTTAATTAAATAGCATATTCCCTATATCAACAATAACTATATTGTCGGAAATGACTAGAACTTTGGTTGTTTCTATGTTTTTCCTTAACCTGCTTTTGATCCACTTTTGGATTGCATACTTCAAGTTGCTAAGTCAATGAAATCTTATACTTCTTACTTAATGTAAATTCTAGAAGCAAAATTTTTATCTACGATTGTTTAGGTGTTCATCATTAATTTTTCTTTTAAAACAACTATAATTTTTGTTGAAGACATTATTATTTGCTAAACAAAAAGTCGATTTTGTTGAATGAAAGTTGATAAAGAAATGAATTTCAAGTTTTTACTTGCAAAGATAGTTGTACTTTCTATTTAGTGCTTTGTAAAGACTCTTAATATGTATTGTTCATTTTTCTTTGGCAGTGTGTTATTACTTCCTCTTCTTTTTTGGTTTGCTTCCTCCACCCACAGCTGATCCTCTTGTATTCACTGAATCACTGTAAGTTCTTTGGCAATTAAATTCTTTTATTTTATATTACTATTATTGAAATTAGTATTAAAGAAATGTGACCTTTTTACTATAATTTGAAGATATGTAGCACTTTAATATCTTGCAGTAATGACTCGTCTGTCTTTAATAGTACAAAGTGAGAAATGTAAAAGAATTGGTCTTGCATTAACATTATGGTTGCACATGTGTATAGTTGCGAGTTGGTTCTTAGTTACATTAGGTGATGTCCATAGCCTACATATTTATAGACCAAGGATTAGATAATATATTTTAGATTTTTATGCAAAACAAGATTATGTGAAAAGACTTGTATATGCTAGTGACAAGACCTGTATTGAACAAGTTAGGATGAATAGAATTACTTTCTTTTAAACTATATGAGATGTTACAAACTTTAGGATGGCTGAAGTTGTCAAGGAACATACTTCTTGATGAGCAAGTGACAATATTTTTACATATCATTTCTCATCACCTTAAAAATCGAGTTATCAAGCATCACTTTAAGAGGTTTAGGGAAACCGTTAGCAGATCATTTCACAATGTTTTAAATGCTGTCGTACGCTTACAAGATGTGTTATTTAAAAAGGCAGAGCCAATTACAACTAATTCTACAGACCTAATGTGGAAATGGTTCAAGGTATTAGAGTGAGTTCCATATAAGGATCATACATAATTTAGTTGATTTAGATTTAAATATAGTAACCTAACCCAAGGTTTTGTACATGTGATGTAGAATTGCTTAGGTGCTTTAGATGAAACCCACATTAAGGTTAAGGTTCCAACAGTTGATGAACCTAGATATCGAATGCGAAAATGTGACATAGCAACAAATATGTTAGGTGTTTGTACACTTGATATGCATTTTGTTTATGTTCTTCCTGGTTGGGAAGGTTCTATTGCTAATGACAGGTTCTTTGAGATGCCATTAGTAGGAGACATGGACTAAAAGTTCCTCATGGTAAAATGTAGAATTGAAGGAATTTGAATTAATTTTTAAAATCAAACTTTTTTGGAAAGTTAACAATGATAAATAGTTTTTTTTTCTTTTTTATAGGTTGCTATTATCTAGTTGGTATTGGTTACACAAATTGTGAGGTATTTCTTGCGCCTTTTAAAGGACAAAGATATCATTTAAGTGAGTGGTGTCATGGTTCCGAACAAAATACACTAGAAGAATTTTTCAATATGAAACATGCTTCAGCATACAATGTTATTGAAAGATGCTTTGGGTCATTAAAACTTAGATGGGGAATACTTAGGAATCTATCATTCTATCCTGTGAGGGTACATAATAGAATCATTGTTGCATGTTGTTTGCTCTATAATTTTATTCAAACCTATATGAATCTTGATCCTATTGAAGCGGAGTTGGGAGAAGGATTACCTAGTAATGTCATAAATGACGATGAACCAAATATCATAAATGTTCATCCATTGGATACATGGGTTACTTGGAGGATGAAGCTAGCCAATCAAATGTTTTATGAATGACAACCATCTAGAAATTAGTTAGGTTTATTAAAACATAGTAGAATGTTAATTTATTTATGTTATTTCATGTATCTAATTTACGAAACTTTGGTGTTGTTTGAATTGTCTTTATGTAGTGTACTAAATTTGTTAAATTACAATTTCAATTTATTTTCTTTTGATTCGTTATGTGTTATAATTCTATAAAGTGTCAACCTTATGATTCATAATATCAAACCTAATTTTAATTTGCGTTTTTTTCTTAAGATATTTATGTCATGATTTTCAGAATCAAGTGTTTCTTCCCAAAATTCTCAAGGAACCAAAAGGAAATGGGTTCTAGAAGAAGATGTTACGTTGGTTGCTTGTATGATCGACTTGTACAATGTTGGAACCTATAATGCAAATAAGGGATTCAAGGCCGATTATTTAAAAGAACTAGAAAAAATGTTAGAAAAAGTTTTACCTCATGCTATGTTGAAGGCTAAACCTAATCTTGAATCGAGGATTAGAACATTGAAAAGGGATTGGGCAATCGTTTACGACATGATCAATGGAAAAGGCAATAGTGGCTTTGGTTGGGACGAACATAGGCAGATGGTTGTTGCTGAAGATGCTGTGTGGAACTCATATATAAGTGTAAGAATTATTTCCTGTCCTTATTATCTTATTTTGACCAAACTTATATCTAATGTTGATTCCTTCTTTTTTCATAGAGTCATAAAGCAATCGATCAATTCAGACATTATAATTTCCCTTATTATGATCAACTTACTTCCATATATGCAAAAGATCGAGCCACTAGGAAAGATGCTCAAACAATTACAGATATTATTGAAGAAATAGATGCTAATAATGTAACTACTGTAAATAAACTTGAAGAAGGAAATAATTATTGTGGATGCGAAGATGATGTCTCCTTGGATGAGATGGATGTCTCGGCTATACAACCACAACTGTCAAAGCCAAAGCAAGACGATTCCATATCTTAAAAGAAGAAGAAAATTTTTTTTTGATGGAAGTGAACAAATTTCTACTTCAATTACTGATGTTGTCATGTTATTGAGGGAAAACATACGGACAATTGGCCTTGAATTAAGTAGGAGCATTGCCTCGGAGAAAGTGATTCAAGAAAGTGCTCGAAAATTATATCCGACCTTATGTGAAGTAGAAGGATTAATTGAGGATGAGTGCTATCATGAGTTGAGCAAAATTCCTGATCATCCAACGCAAATGGTCATTTTCTTCAGTGTACCTTCTTCAATGCGATTGGAATGGGTGAGAAGATTTCTTTTTGACCATTAAAAATCATGGTTGTGTTGGTGATATTTTGGTAACTTTTTGTATATGTAATATTTGAATGATAAGATGCCATTAGTACAATGCCATAGACTATTGTAACTTTTTGGTGTTGTAAAATTTAACATATAGATTATGGCATATAAGCTAATGACATCATGTAACTTTTTGTTAATGTATAAACATTATGTTTGGATGTAAAATATAATTCTCAAGCTATTTATTAGTTCTAATATTTTACTTTTTTAGTTTAGAAGATAATTAAATTATTTGTTTCGCTAATGATAGTTTAACACATTAAATATGTATTACAGTTTAAAAATAAAAAAGTAGGTTATATATTATTTTTATTAATTCATATTTTAATAATATTTCTATTAAGAATGTTATTAAAATATATATTATTTTATTAAATTATATCTAATAAAAATTATGTTAAAATATGATTAAATTATTTATTTTTAAATTATATTTAATAATAATAACAATAATCATTTACCTATAAAAATTCTATTAAGGGTAATTTGGTCATTTAAACATTTTTTCTTATGCTATTATAACATCTATTTCATTCAACCAAAAATAAGAATACTATTATAGCTCTATTCCATTCCATTAAACCAAACAATTAAATTACTGATAACAACTTTATTCTATTATAGTTTTATTCCATTACAACTCTATTCTATTCCTCCAACTAAATTGTTGTAAATCTATAGAGACTGATAATAATATTTTTTTGAAAGTAAAAATTGCAATTTTATTAGCCTATATAGTAGGCAAATATCAATACACTATCATCAAGTTGTCCCAAAATAACTGGCTTTAAAAAAAAAGCAAAAGCATAATTATTTATTTAGCCCTTTAATTTTATAAAAAAAATTATTTTAATCCTTCATTTATTTTTTTACCTCTTTTAGGTTTTAAGTTTGCATTGTTTTTCAAATTACTATAAAATAGATGAAAAATTAAGTCTGTTAACTTTGTTGACATGGCATGCATGTGAATTGCTACGTGGATGCCACATAAGCATTAAGTAAACTTTTTTTTTTAGAGTTCAACATTAAGTAAATTTTTAAAATTGAAAAAATTATTTCTAAAAATTTATAATTATTAAAAAAATGTCTTTTTTAATTTTTAAAAATTAATTAATTATTAGCACTATCTATTTTAAAAATGATTTAACAAAAAATATAAATTAAATGATTAAAAAATAAAAATAATTTTTTTTATAAAATTAAAAAACCATATAAATCATTTAACAACCACAAGCAAAATTGAATCGTAAACATTTTGTTGGTGGTCAATTTTATACAGGAAAAGGTGGTTTTCATCATAAATCCGTATATTGTAAACGTTGGTTGCCATCAGCTCCTAAGATAAGAATTAAGAATTGATTTAATTGTATATATCAAAATTTTCGTTTTCAATTTGATAAGGATTTGTTTGGAAAGATTTTTAATAATTAGAATTAAGTGTAATTACAAATAAGTATACATATGTGAATGTTTAAATAATCACTGTAATTAATAGGTATTATTGAATATTTAAGCGTAATTAAAATTTCATATTCTTCCATCATTAGGAAAGCATAATTACGCTTAAATCTAATTACCTATGATTTTATAAACATATTTATACATTATTTAAGTTTAAAATGTTACTTTTATACAATAACAATAGTATTTTAAGTTTACGATATGTATATTATTTTCAAAGATTATGTTAATTTTTATAATAATTGGTTTTTTAAAATGTTACTTGTTTAAAAATATTGTTTCAAATACTATTGATAATTTTTATAATAATTGGTTTTTTAAAATTTGAAATTATACAATTATATAATTATAATTTATACTTCCAAGCACAAAATATAAAATTATGATGTAATTACATTCTATCAATCAAATATATTTAGAAAATATTTTTATCATTATAAGAAATTATTACCCTATTAATTATACTTAATCACAAACTACTCATAACAAAAATATAAAATTTTCTTTGTCAATTGGATTTATTATTTTCTAAAAGAAAATTTAAAAATGAAATCAAAATTAAAATTTATATATAATTTGGAAAGTAATTACACTACATAAAAATAATGAAAAATTGAGATTTGTCATTGATCTGACTACCTGAATCTCATCATATTAAATGATTAAAATATCAAAGGAAGAAGTCAAATATGTGTACTCCATCTTGCCATTGTTGACTAGTCCACAACTCTCTTGATTTTGTTAAATAATCAACTTACTATGGTGTTATCGCTATTGATACATTCTTATCCAACTTCAGTTTACTCTTTCCTATAATTTAATTATCTCATTTACTATTTAAAAATGAATTTATATTTAATTCAAACTCATTTCATATTAATTTTTATTTAACCTTTAATAATATTTGCTTACTTGACATCGATGCTTTTACTTTTTTATTCAACATTTGCAACTTGGACTTTCTCTATAGTAACCGTGTTTTATTTCTGCATGTCACTGAGGGCAAAATGCTAAAACCGTGTTCAACTCTCTCCCTCTCTCCCTCTCTCTCTCTATATATATACACATATATATAAAGTATCACTCCATGCCTTAATTTCATTCAACCAAAAACACTATGGCTAAGTTTTTCATGAACTATTTTTCCTTCTTCTTCTTCCTCTATCGACTTGTCTTTAAACCATCCAAAAACCCCAAAGCTTTCCATAGAACTGCGAGCAACATTCATGCAAACGAAGGCAAATTATACCACAAGTACCCATCTTTTGCTCACAGAGCAAACCTGTCAAAGGACCAAACCCTGCTACTCTTCAACGTAGAAGATGCATTGTTGAAGTCGCCATCTTTGTTCCCTTACTTCATGCTGGTGGCCTTTGAAGCCGGAGGGTTGTTGAGGGCTTTTTTCCTCATTCTTTCCTACCCATTACTATGCCTTGTTGGCGAAGACCTGGGGTTGAAGATAACGGTGTTCGTTTGCTTCTTTGGGGTAAAGACGAAGAGTTTCAAGGTTGGGAGTGCTGTTTTGCCCAAGTTTTTTTTAGAGGATGTGGCGGTGGAAACGCTTGAGGTGTTGAAGAAAGGTGGTAAAAAAGTGGGGTTCAGCAATGTCCCTCGAGTGATGATCGAGAGTTTCTTGAGAGATTATTTGGACATTGATTTTGTTGTTGGGAGGGAGGTGAAGGTGTTTCGTGGGTACTTTTTGGGTGTCATGGAAGACCAGAAACAGAGCAATGCTGCTTTGGAGACAATAATTGGGAGCCAAGGGTTGGGAATTTGTGATGTTATTGGCATAAGTGGCTTCAAGGGATCACTTCAATATCATTTGTCTTCTCATTGCAAGGTATGCTTTGAGGTTCTTCTACATATTCCCTTTCTTTCAAAATGACTTTGGGCCGCTTTTAAAATTATATATAATATAGGGTTAATCACATCAAACCATGTTTAATCTACGGTATAAATTTTACATTGAATTTAAACTTGTGATTCCTTAAAATATTTTCTGTTAACATAATTATCAATTTAAAAATCAAAACACTTGAATTTAATGTGTTTTTAATTTGATTCATGTATTTGAACTATAATTTAGTGTCCAAAGTAATGATTAAGCTGGTGAAAGAGATACTTTGAGGAATCAATTACAATGGTTTGAAGATTAGGGGTCAATTTAGTATTTGACCATAGTTTGAGGACTTACGCATGAAATTATCCCTGTATCTATCGCTCCATTTATAACGATTACCTGTTAGCTAATTTATTGCATCTGTGGTGCATCAGGAAATTTACCTCGTGAGAAAAGCCGACAAAAGAAGCTGGCAACGCATAAGGAGAGATGAATATCTAAAACCACTCATTTTCCACGATGGGAGACTGGCTTTCATGCCGACCCCATTAGCCACCCTAGCCATGTTCATGTGGCTCCCCTTCGGTATCACCCTTTCCATCATCCGAGCCATTTCCGGCATATTGCTTCCCTACAGGCTTTCAATACCCATATTAGCCTACACAGGGTTCCAACTCTTCCTCTCTCCCAACCCATCGCTCCAAAGCTCAAACACACGTAAAACCAGAGGCCGCCTCTACGTTTGCAACCATAAAACCCTGCTGGACCCACTCTACCTGTCTTTTTCATTACAAAAGGATCTCACCGCCGTCACTTACAGCTTGAGCAGGGTGTCGGAGCTGTTAGCCCCGATCAAGACCGTGAGGTTAGCTAGGGACCGCGATCAAGACAGCAAAATGATGGAAAAGATGTTGAATGAAGGGGACCTAGTTGTTTGCCCAGAAGGAACCACGTGTAGGGAGCCTTATCTGTTGAGGTTCAGCCCTTTGTTCGCTGAGATGAGCGATGATATAGTTCCCGTTGCAATGGACAGCCATGTTAGCATGTTCTACGGTACCACAGCGGGTGGGCTGAAATGCTTGGACCCACTTTTCTTCATCATGAATCCACGTCCAAGCTACAACGTACGAGTCCTTGATGGTGTATGTGGGTTGAGTTCTTTTCTTGGTGGTGGTGAGAGATCAAGGTTCGATGTAGCTAACCATGTGCAGAGTGAGATTGGGAAGGCACTGGGTTTTGGTTGCACCAGGCTGACCAGGAGAGACAAGTACTTGATCTTGGCAGGGAACGAAGGAATATTTAATAAATCCTAACCAAATTAATTTGCTCCAACCCGGCTAACATAATTTTAACCTTTATTATTTGTTTTGGGTTTCAACTATAGAATAATTCCTTCCAAATTCTTAAACAATTTTAACGAATAAGTTGATTAAGATTTAATTTTCTTTTAATGAAATATAGGATTGTAAGTTTTCTTAGAAGACAAGAAAAAGATAAAAAGGATTGTTGTAAGTTGTAGCATAAACATATTTTTTTGGTTGTATAAGATTGTATATTTAAGTTAATTAATAATAGAAATATTGTGCACCCTAGATAGTGCTGTATTGTTTATTTGCTGCTGTTTTTTTTTTTTTTTTTTAAATTGTATGCATCTGCTTTATTTTAGATTTTTGATAAGGGATGTTTGAGCGTGTTGTTTTTGCTTTAAATTTATGAAGTAGAAAATGAAAAAAAACTTTAAAATCTTAAAGTAGGGTGGTAATTATCAAGTAGGAGTTGTCAGTGGAGATGAATTCGATTATGTAATACGCCTGATTACATACTAACGTAAAGTAAACGGTACATTAAATTACCTTCTTTGTCATGACTAATATATATTGGTTCAGATATCACAATAAATTATAATTTCTAAAATATATTGTATTTAATATATTGTTACAAAATTTTAATTTTTATTAACAATTTTTAAAAATTAAAAAATTTAACAATACATTAAATATAAATTCATATATTATATATAATCTCATTTCTTTTGCCTCATTGGAGCACATTGCAAAAGATTACATTATCTTTTGTATCGTGGCATGCTCTTTAATTAGATATCTTCCAACTAGAGCAGCTCATAATCATGGACCTGATTTGAATAAAATTTTTTAGGTTTAAAGTTGCTGTGATTTAACTAATAAAAAATATTTTAAATTTAAATTTAAATTTAATATAAAACTATAAAAATATTTCTAAACGAAGAAACGAATTTTTTAGTCCAATCAGACCTACCAAAAAATTGGGTTTAGGAATGAAACTTGGTTTTGGAAGAGGAGCGCTGCCTGACCCACGCACAGCTCAACTTCCAACTACCCATTGGCCAAAGCTGAGATCGTGATAGATCAGACGTTGACATTAACAAAACACAGATTTTATAAGATATGGTGTGGCCTTATGACTCATTGTTTTGTCGGGAAATACCTGCTGCTGCTATAAAATTATAGTTCGCATATTTATATCAATTTATATATATGTGGTACAACAATTTTATATATTTTGATGTTATATTTAAATGAAAATATATATTCATAAAATTTAATATTCTATATAAAATTTGATGTATATTCACGTCATATACTTGTTATTTTTTTGTATACTTTTTGCTGAGCTATTTTTCTCTCTTGTCTTCTCAAAGGATGGTGCTGACCTATTTATATGATACGAATATTGTTCACTGACATGACATCGGGTAGGCTCTATGCATGTGGACACGTACCTTATCTTAGACTTAACTCGTATTTACCTGGCCCCATGTGTGATTCCACGTGCGCGACCTCGCAGGGGATTATTGTTCACACCCTGTGATCACACCTCGTCACGTGAACCCAACCTACGAACACATCATGCAAACTCAATGGAATCAGACCCGAATTTGACCCAAACCCATTCAGATTCGGACCATTTGGACCCAAGATAATCAACATTGTAACAATTTGTCCCCCTTCTGGTTTTAAGAAGAGTTATATAGTGACTCTTTTTAAAACCTAGATAGAAGTGGATTAAAATTAGAATGATAATCTTTTTGAGTACGCCTTATTCTTTACTGGACAACATTCATTTAACCACATGTATAGGAAAAATATTGCTATCCACATGTGATTGGTTCTTCACTGTTGGACATTCAAATCATCTGAAGTGAAGGAAACCCTCTTTAAAAAGGGGGTAACAATGCCCTAGCAATCACACTGCTTGAATTCAAAATTTCGAAAGAAGAATTTCAAATGATAAGCAGAGGTAATCTTTCTGAGAATCTTAATTTTCTTTTTATTTTCATCAGTGGAATATGACTAGAACTAAGGGCATCGATCATGTTAATTTGGATAACTCCTCGTGACAACAGGAGCTATGGAATGTGGTGGAGGGCAAAAGCTACGTCTATACCACAAAAGAGGAAGAAATGTATCATGCCCTCGCCATTCGTGGAATTAGAATTTCAAATTTTGGGTATGATTTCTCCATTGGAATTAGAATTCTGAATTTTGCGTATGATTTCTCCATTCCCGAGGGTTAACATTGCCTGAGTGACATCAATGATGATAATTTTTTACTCCCCCTGCACATTTTGGAAACAGGCTTTCACTTACCCTTTCATCATTTCTTCTGCAACCTTTTCGGTGAGTACCAACTAGCTCTTAACCAACTATCTGGTTTCTCTTGGTGGTTGGTCGTAGCATATTTCATAGAATGCTATTGGTGTAAAAAAGTTTCATTGATCACCATATTTCAAAAGTTATACCAACTGAAGCCCTATAATCGAAGGGGTTCGTATGGGTTCTTTTATTTTACTCATCGTAAGGATGCGAAAACCATCATTTCTAATAGATGTAGCAACCTTCATCTCAATTATGACAAATACATCTTAGTTCAGTATAAGTTGAGAAGTGGGTTTGATTTTCCCATAAGATGGTCTTTCCCGAGTAAAAATATATGCTCTAGAAGGTGAGATATTATAACCGAGATGGGCTGGGCACAGTACTACAGACTTCGCCAGGGTTGCGTACTGGATTTAGAAGAAATATTAACCGTAAGAAATGTCTTTAAGCATTGTTTTTTGGATTTGAGCCCTAATAGATGGAGGCAAATCAATACAGATGATAGAGTTGACACTAACACAGTTGGGCTTGTTCTTGCACAGCTCGCATGGCCCCACGAGGCAGACGATGAGTTAGCTCTTATACTTTTGGGCTAAGGGTTGAGCAAAAGAATTACTTTTATAGCTTTTGTAAATTAAAGCCCCGCCTTTGTTCTTTGCAGCCTTCAACGCGTGAATAGACTAGTGCGAACACACTTATGTTGACTGCTGATGCTAATGTTAGAATTGTTGGTATTACGGGAATAACTTAAGGCATTAAAGACAATACAGGGCAGACGATGAGTTAGCTTTTATACTTTTGGGGCTAAGGGTCTAGCCTATGAACTACTTTTATAGCTTTTGTAAACTAGAGCCTCACCTTTGGTCTCCACTGCCTCCAACGCGCGAACAAACTGGTGCAAACACACTTATGTTAATTGTTGGTGGTATAGGAACAACTCAAGTCACTGAAGATAGTTCTGAGGAGTCTATAAGCTTATCGAGAGAGATTGATGAGTACATGGACCTTCATTCGTATATGCAGAGTGTTCGTGGTAGTCTTTCTGGAATGGCTACTGATGGAGGTAATGTGAACACAAGAAAAAGACAAAGAACTGTTGTGGGAACTGTGAACATTGTTTTAAGTAGTGAGGATGAGGGTAGTTCAGGGGAAGCTTTGTAAAAAAAAAATGAAATTGGCTTGGGAATTCTAATGTTTCCCATTGCAACAGAGCCCGTTGTAAACTCACCTCTAGTAGTTTCTCCTATTCACTCTTCACGAATGCTGATGCCAACAAACACTAACACCTTTGGGTTCATTGTTAATCATGGTCCTCTTAGAGGTTCTATAAAATATAACACTATTGCCAGTAAAATAGGGACTCTATTTCCATGGTGTGATCACTTGAATGTGAATAAGTTTCCATTAAAACCTAATGATGTGAGAAAACAATAGGATAATCATGCCTTGGAGGAAAGAAAAAGGTTATTTTGCCATGATGTATCGTCTAGTGACGCTAGAAGGCCTTCGTTGCAAGAGCTAGCAGTTTCTCTGCAAGTATTGTTAAATGAGGCCTGTATGGCTAGAATGGGGTTGGTTGAAGGTGTTCATCAAGGTGATACCCAAAGGATGGAAGCTGAAAATGACTATTATTCTACAAAGGTAGCATTAGCATAGGTACGCGAGCTCTACATGAAACTGGATAAAGAAAACAAGATATTACGATGGTACAATGATAGACTACAAAAGCATCTGACTGTTGCTGAAAAGGATGCTGAGAAACTTCACGGTGTGCTCGCAAGTGAACGAGAAAATAAACTAGTTCTTAAGGCTAGCTTGAGGAAAATGGATGAAGGTCACAAGTCTGTGGTGGCTAACTTAACAAAGATCCATAAAGAAGCTATGGAGCAGTATAAGAAAAGGCCGATGGAAAACTTAGATGCGTATCTGCTTGATTTGAATGCTAATTTTTTACTTCATACTTAAGTTACTGTAGGCCCTTTTGAGGAACAAAGAGTAAACTTCAATGTCTTTAGTGAGCTAACAAGTACCTAACTAGATTTTGAGGTCCATTTTCCTTCTGGGATAGCTTGGGCAGAGTTCACAGCAAAGTGGAAGAATTCTTCAAATTTTTATATTGCTGATATTGTTGAAATAAACACTGCTCTTGAGAAGCCTGTTGATACAAGTGCTATTCCTACAGATGGAAATGAGGACATTGAACATGAAGAGATGATGAAGGAGGAGATAATGGGCCAGCTAACTCTTTAGGTGCATATAATAACTGACTATTTCATTACTTGTAATGTACTTAGTATGCTGGCTGTGAAGATTTAAGAGATGAAAATCTTTGATTTTTTTTATATGATAACGTGTTTGATTGTTAATGTAGGTGAACTTATTACCTAACCGCACAATAATCATAAGTATACTAAGTAATGAAAACTATTAAGGTAACTAACTTAGAGTAAATTTTCGTAGCTTTGAAATTATCGTGATTAGGTCATAAATTGGAGTCACTGTACATTAATAGTACGAATGTATATTGGCACACAAGTAAACAATCACAAGTTGTGGCCTTAAGCCTATACATTCGAAAAAAACCCAAGTTCTGCTTTGGATTTAACTAGATTTTTATAATATTAGTTGCAAATGCAAATTGTCAAGTTGTTTAAAAGTCATGATATTAAATTAACTAACTCAGAAATGGATAGGTTACGATCTTAAATCAGCTAACCTTTGTAAAATCAACTATGAATGTAGGTCATTGAATTGTTTAGGAGTTGTGATATTAAATCAGCTAACTTAAAGATAAATAGGTTGCGATCTTAAATCAGCTAACTCAAAGATGAATAGGTTGCGATCTTAAATAAGCCAACCTTTGTAAAATTAGCATCTATAAACAATACTTATTTATTAAAGTAAAGCTTTGCTTATACATAGTATTTCTTCAAATGGCAGGCATTCCATGTTTGCGAAAGAATAGGGTCATCCATTTTAGCTAACCTATAGGGTCCATAGCCTACATTCTATATCATTTTGTAAGGCCCTTCCCGATTTGGAGCCATCTTTCCCTATTATACTGCTGGAAGGCTAGCCTTGATATTTATGAGAATAAGGTCACCCACCTAAAACTATTTATTCCTTACCTTGGAATTGTAATAACGAGCCACCTGTTGAGTGTGACAGCCCTAATTTGACCCTAGTCGAAAAGTGGTTTCGGAACCACAAAACAGAGTCACAAAAATAATTAAATGTTATATTCCATGTTTATTATTATGTGAAATTTCATGTGTGAAAATTTCATGCTTTGATTTTGTCATCTGAATGTGAAATTATTAAAGAGGACTCAAGTGATAAAACTTGAAAATGTGAGAGGTGATTTTAAAATGGCCAAATTATTGCATGGTTTGAAATAGGGGATTTGCATGTCAAATTACCCATTTTAAACATAGTGGCCAGCCATGATTATTGCTTGATGCAAAATATATGTATTTTATATTAATAATATATAATAAGTAATGGTTTTATAATATGAATTCTGGATTCATTAATTATTATGAATTTTGGTGATAAAAACAAAGTATAGATTTATATATATATATTGATGGACGGTAAAGCCACTTGGAAATGGCTTTCACATGTGCTTTAGTGATGGATAGTAAAGTAAATTAATAAATGGTGATTATATGTTTATAGAATGAAAAGAACATAAAGAAAACATGCATTATTTTTGCTTTGGAAATGCCGATTGTTAAAAGAAGAAGAAGTGTGGTGTTCGGTTCTGATCAAGCTCAATTAAGGTAGGATTTTCTTGTAAATTCTTGTGATTTTTGTGAAATTGAGATGAATGTTAAGCTTCTATCATAGCCCATGAGTAAATTTTGAGTTTTGAGGCAAAATAAGCATTCGGCTATGATGGTTTTGTATAGGATTTGGTATATGATTGTTATGTAATAAAATTTGGGTATTTGATGTTTAAAAAGGTATACTTTAAATGGTATAAGTAAAATCAGCCTTTAGGTAAGGTTAGATTATTTGTGATTCCATAGGATATTCAGCTTGGTGTTTATTTTGAGAGAGTGGATTTTGGGTTAGATGTTAATAGTTGGAGAAAGAGTGCTAATTGGACCGTATGATGTTAAAATCAATGTGATAATAAGCTTGTAAATTAAATTGTGAAATTGAGCTTTGTGGGGCTAAGGTATATAAATATAAAGATTTTCGGCTATGGCTTTTATGCATGAAGGTTAATTGTTGGATGATGATAAATGAAAGAATTGAGTTGGCTTGTATAAATTGAACAAGTGAAAGGTTATTTTTAGCTAAATGGGAAGTTCGACTTTAGCATGACATTAGAAAAGAATGTTTAAGTATTAACTTTTGTATATATATGTGTGTACCGAATGTGATAAGGAATAATAATTTGGGTATTTGATTGAATTTAAGATGGATTGAAAGTGAGTTTGCCGTAAGTGGTGTAATTTAGAAAATTTATCATTGTTATGTATGTGGTTACCATTATTGAATATAGTTATTGAGTAGTCAAATTTGTTTAAATTAGCTCAAGAGCTTAAGGGGGCAAACTCGGATCGAGGAAAAACGAAAGTGGCTGAGTAGTCGATAATACCATACGATAACAGTCGAGGCAAGTTCTTAAGTGTTTGAACTTTACTTTAGTATGCTTATAGATTAAATAAACCTAGTAGCGAGAAGGATGAATTCATATAGTCTAAGTGCTGAATTAGTAATGAATTGTCCTCATAAGCCGAATGTGGCTAGTTTGATTAAATTAATGAATATGATAATGTGGAGAAGTAAACAAGTATTGTGATGAATGAATTAGACCGTATGTATTAGTGAAAAAGGTATCTTGAAGTAAGATTGTTGGAAATTTAAGAGTAAATTTGTAATAAATCTACTTTGGACAGCAGCAGTAACGTGAATTTAGAAAATCACCATAAATTGTTGGAGTTTAGTTAGAGGCTGAATAAATTATGTAATTAAAGCTTAATGAGTCTAGTTTCTTGTAAAACAAACCGTGTAAGCAAAGGAATTGCTGATAATGAGATATTTGAAGTAGCGTGGGACAGAGTCAAAATAACTTTGAAGGCCCTTGTTCTATTTTTAGAAAATCATTATAAATTGTAAAAAAATGGTTATAAGATAAAGTTTATATTCTTAGACTCCTTAATGAGTCTAGTTTCAAACGAAATAAACAAGAACATATTTTAAATTCTTTACAATGAGAAATTTGATTTGTAGTGAAGAGTGGTTAGAATAGTCAAACAGTGAAACAGGGGAAACTTTAAGAAAAATCTGGTATTGATTGGCCAAACCAAAAATTCTAAAATTTTATGGATAGAAGATATATGAGTCTATTTTCAGAGAAAATTAATGGCACTTGATTTGGAGTTTCGTAGCTCCAGTTACAAATAATTTAATAACTATTGCTCAAGAAGATAGCTTGTAGTGAATTTGTGATTATGTTGTAAACATTGATAAAACTTGTTTGAGTTGCTTATAAGCTATCGATTAAACCCATATGTGAATTTTGAATTTTTGATGAAACATACATTCGGTCATGGCTTCAAATGGTCAATTTGATTGTGTTTTTGATGTTCTTGAGCTTCTTGCTAATTTTATCTTAAATTCACAAATGCATTCCTTGAATTTGGTGTTGGTTTCATGCTCGGTATTGGATAAGATGTCACAAATTCGGAAAATTTGGATAGAAAAACTATGAATTTTGAAATGTGACGTTAGGAAATGATATATGAGTGTTAGATGGATCTTTGATGTTAAAATTCGTGAAATTATAAGTTTCTAAGTATTTGAATTGAGATAATTGGAACCTGGTGAATTAATAAAAGTATAATGCCATGAGGCTATGTGTTAATACGACATGTGGGTTCGTTCAATAAACTAATTTATTCAGGTATGTATAACCTATTTGTGTACATGAGAACTAAGTGAATTAGATGATTGATGAGAAGTGTATGCGAAGTGATTATATGCCTATATTTAGATATAAACCTATGGTTTTGTGAAATCATTCATGGAAGCATATGACTTATTTATGTGATTGTGGACATGGAAATTTAAATGTGGATATGATCTGTAATTTTATATTGATTGATTGATTTAAAGTTGGCTTTAAAATGTTTAAGTGTTCATGACTATATGAATTCAAAGTTAAATGAATTGATGTGTTCAAAGTGTATATATATATGATGTTTTATAGACTTGGTTAAGTCATTTTAATGTGTGATAACAAGTGAAAATGGGCACTATGTGTGCAAATGAACATAGGCACTATGTGTGCGAATGAATGAGGCACTATGTGTGCGAGTTCTTTAAACCGAGCACTGTGTGTGCGAGATCGGTTATTGGGGCACTAAGTGTGTGAAATGAGATCGTGTAAGACCCTGTCCAGGACAGTGGCATCGATATTGAATAACATGTAAGACCTCGTCTAGGACGAAGGCATTGATTTGAGGTAGTGTGTAAGACTGTGTCTGGGACGCTGGCATCACTCATAATTCGTGTAAGACCGTGTCTGGGACACTGGCATCACTCATAATTCGTGTAAGACCCTGTCCGGGACAGTGGCATCGATATTGAATAACATGTAAGACCTCGTCTTGGACGAAGGCATTGATTTGAGGCAGTGTATAAGACCGTGTCTGGGACACTGGCATCACTTATGATTCAAGGCAATATGCCAATAATGTGATTCAGGTTATAAACCTAGTAGGCTATAATGCCGGTGAAATGATATCAGGCTCCGAGCCTAGCAGGCTAAATGCCGGTGAATGAGTTCAGACTTAAAAGTCTAGTAGGCTTTGTGCCGGTGATATACTCAGGTTTATACCTAGCAGGCTGACTTGCCAGCGAATTTATAAGTGAATAAGATTTCGAGGTTCCGTGCCATAATGTTAAGTGAACTCATATTATGTACTAAGTGGCCCAGGTATGTACAACTTGCTCCTTAATTTGTGAGAATGATCTAAATAGAATTTTGGATGTGGAATTGGGAAACTTTTATGAGATTGTTATATATATATATATATATATATATATGTGTGTGTGTGTACATACATGTATTCGGCCACTGTGAAATTCTAATACATGGTAGTATAAGTAAATATGTGATTATGATTATTGCAATTACAAGTGGTTATGGTGCTTTGAAATAACTCTGTTAAATTAACTCAAGGAATGACGATGTGTGAATCAACTTTTGTGATTTCGCAAATTTGAAGAAATGAAATACTAAATAAAATGTGTATAATGTTGTTATACATATTCAGCCAAGTGGTAGTATGCTTGGATAATATAATATGTGAATTTGGTTACTCGTTTAAGTTTTGTGCATACATATGAGAAGTTGTTTAAATTTACTTAAGACTTACTAAGCTAATTAGCTTACTTCGAGTGTCTCTGTTACTTTATTTTATAGGTCACATTTTGAAGTTACAGGCTCGGGGATTCAAGCTTAAAGTCATCCACATTATCAATGTTATTTTGGCACTTTTGATAGCTTATTTTGAAGTATGGCATGTATAGGCTTAAGTCCTTGTTTTGGTATAAATGATATTTTGATTATGTATATTTATAAGAGCCATGCGAAAATAGCTTATTCCTTTTGTTATATGTAGTTCCATAGTTTAATTAAATGATGTGTTGGTTTAATTATGTTTAGTATTTTCAGCTAATGCATTGGAACATGTAACACGTATATATTTGTGTTAGACTATTCGATGATAAACTATGTTTGCTTGTAGAGATTTTAGTTATGGTAAATCTGTTTAAATTTCTTAGTTATTCACCATCGCTTAATAAAGAAATAACTTGTGTTATTCTTTTGTGCTTAAATGTCCGATAGTTGTGGTTGATGAGTAATACCTTGTAACCCTATTTCGGCAACGGATAAGGGATATAGGGTGTTACATTGAGCTCGCATAACAGACTTGACTTTTTTTGTTTCTTTAATTTCATCAAGAAGATCAAGGTAAATTCTCAAGGCTTCTTAGTTAGCAGTTTCATTAAAAAGTAGAGTTCTATATGAGTGCATACCTATTTCAGCAGGGATTACTGCCTCTGTCCTATGAACAAACGAGAACGTGGTTTTACTAGTAGTTGTATGAGGTAAGGTTTGCAAGGCCTAGAGAATTGTTGATAGTTCCTTCAACCATGCTCCTCTGGCATCATCTACTTTCTTCTTCAAAGCTGTTATTTGTGGCCTCCACTGTACCATTTGTCTAGGGAGTTTTGACAGAGCTTTAAGGCAAAGCAATATGTAAATCCTTGCAAAAATTTTTAAATTTTCCTAAGAACTACATCCCATTATCTGTTATTATTAAGTGGGTGACCAAATCTACAGATAATAGACTTCCACAGGAAAGATTCCATCTGTTTTGCAGTAATTGGAGCTAAGGCTTCAGCTTCTATCCATTTGCTGAAGTAATCCATAACACCACTATGAACTTTTTATGAGCTGTAACTACAAGGAATGGGCCTAGAATGTCAACTCCCCAAGTTGCAAATGGCTAGGGGTTTGACATGACTTGCAATAACTTGACATGACTTGCAATAACTCCATTGGTGATATTTGTACCCGAGCATATTTTTTACAAGAATCGTAGGCACGAACCATATGATGCGCATCCATCTACATAGTTGGCCAATAGTACCCTTATCTAAAAAAATTTTGTGCAAGTAACCTAGCACCCAAATGATCTCCACAGATTCCTTCATGCATCTCTTTCATTACATAATTAGTTTCTGGATGCATCAAACATCACAACAACGGCTGGGGATACCCCTTTCTATAGAGTATACCCTCTAAAAGGGTATACCTAACAATTATACAATAAAATAAACTATTTTAATCAACTAAAAATGGCACAATTCACTCATTAATTAGATGGTAATTAATTTAACATCTTGATCACTTGTTAATTCATACATATTTAGTTAGAAACAATAATATCATTCCTCGTAGCTTTACGCTATAATTTAACGAGCTCCCTTTTATCAACATAAGTTTCTTCCCTTTGCAATATTCAAATGATAGGAGTCATCCACGTGTCCTCCTAATCCAGAGTATAAATTTGCTGTATGTTATAGCCTGGAACGTCCTTATACTCTAGCAAAATTTTCCCTCTTTGTTCAATGATAATAGACGATGCTAGCTTGGAGAGTACATCTGCTCGAGTATTATCTTTCTTTGACAGCTATTTAACTTGCACTTTTTCAAATCTGGTAAGTAGTTGTGCTATTATAGATTGATATTTTCTCAAAATCAATTCGTTTACTTTGTACTCTCCACTTATCTTTTTAGCAACCAATTGGGAATTTGTATGCACCACCAA
The DNA here is from genome assembly GCA_020496765.1 of Gossypium stocksii. Classification (NCBI taxonomy): domain Eukaryota; kingdom Viridiplantae; phylum Streptophyta; class Magnoliopsida; order Malvales; family Malvaceae; genus Gossypium; species Gossypium stocksii. The sequence goes on from CM035623.1 coordinate 86,053,458, forward strand.
TTCCTTAGCCCCTAACTGGTGAGTTAATTGCAATCCCGATATCAAGGCTTTATATTTTACTGTGCTATAAGATGCTTGGAAGTCGAAAGAAAGACTATATTGCCATTAATTGTTATCAGGGTCAATTAAAAGCACGCCCACTCCTGATCCTAACTTTGTCGTAGAGCCATCAACATAAACCTCTCAAGTTTTGAGCTATCAGGCATACTCACACCCTCCTGTGGTGAATTAACCACTATATCATGCACAATAAATGGAAAAGAAATTTTTAGAATGTGAACATGTCCTTGTTCTATGCCATCATAAGAGGTAATAAATTGATTGTATAATTTTCATTAGTTAGTTCTCGCAAAGGATAAAAAATATTAACAAGTATAGTTCTAGTAATATTTCGCAAACCAACATTTCATATTATAAATCATGTTACCTGCGAGATTAGCAGATTTCTCAAAAGAGCATTTAACCATAAAATCATCCAAAATCTGAACTTTTATCGCTGTTCTTGAAGCATAGTCCACACCAAACACAGCTAACTCAATCCCCCATCTTGTCATTCTCCCTAATGTATCAGCTTTGGATAGTATGTCTTTAAGTGTGGACGCATATTGCGAATACCTTAATTTGTTGTTTTGCAATACTACTAATGTAGTATACTGAGAGTTGGCGAAGACCTTTTGCTCTAACTAAAATAGCTACAATTGTCTTCTCCAAGGTCATCAAATAAACATAGAGGGTTTCTCCTACGCATGGCGACATCAATAGTGGTGGGGATGTAAGATACATTTTGAGCTTTTCAATGGCTTTCTAACACTCTTCGGTCTATGAGAAAGTAGTTCGCAGGGCTTCAAAGAAAGGCAAAAATTTATCAACCATCCTTGAAACAAAACTATTAAGCGCAACCACTTTTCCCGTTAAATGTTGTATATCCTTTATGGTCCTTAGAGGAGGTGTAACAGCCTAATTTCGGTGAAATCGAAACAATAGTTTTGGGACTACAAATCTGAGTCAAAAAATAAATTTATTTTTATTTTATTACATGATCTATAATATGATAGAAATGTCATGTGAAAATTCTGATAAGAAAATTTTACTGATTTTGTGCTTAAGTACAAGAAGGACTAAATTGCATAAAAGGCAAAAGTTGCATTCTAGTAGCTATAAGGAGTAAATAGCTAGAGAATTCAAAATTTGAGGTCCTTATTTGGTAATTAGACCATTTAGAAAAGCATGTAGATGTTTTGGTGACTCATTCATGGAAATTTAGAAAAAGGACAAAGACTAAATTGAAAAGTGAAATAATTTAATTAATTAAAAGATGATAAAAAGAAATATCATCTTATTTTCTCATCTTCTTCCCCAAAAATACATTGAAACTCTAAGAGAGGGAGAAGAAACTTTCATGGCCAAATTGGGTAAGTTTTCTTGGTCTGCTTTTAGTAATTTTAATATTTTTAAAACCAAGATAGCTTAATCTATCTATTTGGGGGATCACTTTGAGAAGTTATCAAAGCATGGAAAATAGGTCATGGATGTATATGTTGAAAATTAGAAATTTATGGTAGAAAATGAAAGGTTGTTAATAGATAAACAACTTTTACAAAGCGATTTTTGATGAAAATATGATTTAGGGACTAAAATATAAAGTTGTGAAATTTGATGGAAAATTCTGAATTTTTATGAATACATGTGCTGTAAATTTTGTAATGGAATTTTGGTTAGGCTTGGAATAGGGAGTAAATTGCACAAATTTTATTTCCCGAGCCTAGGGACAAAATGGGAATTTATGGAAAAGTTAGGGGCAAAATGATAATTTTTCCTAGACTGTAAATTGAGTCTAAATGAGTATGAAATATGAGAAGTTGATGTAAAATTTACTCGTATAGATCCAGATAGACCAAATTCGGAGCTAGAATGAGGAAAGAGGAAAATGTCGAATTAGTAAATTTTACGTACACGAACATTGTCGAGGTAAGATCGTGTAACTAAATTGTGTTTATTTACATGCTTGCATTGATTCTGTTTATATAAATTGTATAAATATTTGAAGTGATTACATATCCGATCAAGCCCGATAAATAAAAATGATTAAATTAAATGATAAGGCCCGATAGATGATAAAGGATAAATGATGAGCATATTACTTACATGCTTGAAATGAATGTGGAATGTGTTTATTTGAATTATACGAATGTTGTGGATGTATGAAATAATCACATGCTCGATCGTGCTTGAGAAAAATGTTTAAATCCCAGTTAAATAAAATAGAAAATCGATGGATATGTGACTTCCTGAAATGAATGAGGTCCTACAATTGTTGCAGATAAGATTTAGCCCGGACAGGTAATCCTGATATACACCCTCTCGAGCATATGTTATGGATTGGGTTTACCCGGATGGGTAATCGAAATCAAGCTCCTTAGATCATATGTTATAGAAAGGATTTAGGTTGGACTGGCAATCTTGATTAAGCTCGCGTGAGCATATGTTGGAGACAAGATTTAGCTTGGACTGGTAATCCTGTTGTATGATACGTGGCTAGAGAGTGTGATTTCTGATTATGTGCCTTAACGGGTACTCTTGAACATGAATTGACGGATTCCTAAATTTATACATTTTGGGTGTACTACTTGAATATCCATATATATTTTCAATAATTCAACGGGTAAAACCCTGATTTGAAAAGAAATAGGTTTTTACATGTATCTGCTTGAAGTACATGGAAATGATATTTTATGAAATATTGAAGTATGAAATTATAATATATGAACATAGAAATTTGTTTGATGAACTTATTCATCTATGAGGATAGATTTGTACACCACGAGTGTACTACTTATGCATCCATCGATATTTCATATAAATTCAACGGGTAAAAGTTCTTGACATGAGAAGATATGAATAAGAAATGAGTTATTACACTTATCGGCCTGAAATACATGAAAATAATGATACATGATAAATAATATATAAAAACACGAGATGATGATATTTGTACCTGTACTTTATTTAATGAATATATGTTCATTCTTGATTATAGACTTGTACACCTTGAGTGTACTAATCATGACCTTCATATTCCGAGTAATATGAGTAAAGTTCTGATATGAAATGATCTGAACTCGAAATGAACTATTATAAAGTTTTACTTGTAATAATGAGATGAATTATGCATGTTGAATGAATACATATTGTGGAAAGCATATGTAATTGGAAACTTGATTGTTGTTGAGCCCTTATATGTTTTGATGTTAATATGGAATATATGACTAACAAAGGCAATGAGGATGTGTGTAGGGCTTGAGGTCAAATTGATTGAATATGTCTTACATAATTACCTTAAAATAGAATGAATTGTAAGTTAAGTACCATGTTATACGAACTTACTAAGCATTCTATGCTTACTTAGTTTCATTTCCCTATTTTATAGTAAATTGGAAGCTCGTTGGGTTGGAAGCTTGGTGGAGATCACTCACACTATCTATCGGCCCATGTCGAAACAATATGGTAAATCAATTATGGTTGTAATGGCATGTATGGAATATATTGGCCATATGGGCATGTAAATGTAAATGATGCTTGTAATCTAGCCATTGGCATGGCTAGTAATAGTTTGTTCTAAAATACATGAAGTGTCAAACTATGGTAGCTACATGTATGTTAAGTAGTTGATCAAACTATGTCTAACTCGAGGTCTTAACTAAAGTAAGATTGTAAACATGTATGCATGAAATGATATGCCATGATGAATGATGGAATTTGCTTGATTTGAATGCTTGAAATGGTTGGAATGTGCTTGGTATGTTTTAGTGCATGAAAATGGTGAATTTGGGTGACAAATGAGGCTAGGAAATGACTTTATTTTGTCCATACGGGCAGACACACGGGTGTGTGTCTAGACCGTGTGTGACACACAGTCGAGTACATGGGTGTGTAGCTAGGTCGTGTGTTCCCTGCACCTTAATTTTGAGAAACAGAATGTTTAGAATTGGGCACACGGGCAAAGACACGGTCATGTGCCTTAGTTGTGTGAGGCACATGGCCTAGAACACGGGCGTGTCTCTTAGCTATGCGAATCTTGCACCTATTTTTTGAAAATTCGAATTAACCATACGGCCTAGCACACGGGCGTGTGACTTGGCCGTGTGACATCAATTTGTTTATGAGTTGCAAGTTAGAGGTTACACAGGTTAGGGACACAGACGTGTGAACCCACACGGCCTGACCACATGAGCGTGTCCCATACCACACTGACGTGCGACTCTTAATAGTGAGAAAAATTTTAGAATTTCATAAAAATTCTCTGAGTTCCTGATTTAGTCTCGATTCGATTCCAACACTTGTTTTGGGTCTCGAGGGTCCATATAAGGGACGTTATGAATGATTTTAGAAAATGAATAGTAATTTACATGAATTATTTGCAAATGTTCTGAAAGTTTTGGTAATGCTCCAAAACCCTGTTCCGACGACAGATACGGGTTAGAGGTGTTACATTTAATGGTATCAGAGTTGTGATTTAGTCGGTTCTCAAACTGAACGTAGCGTTTGTGGAGTCTAGAAATACATGCCATTATATAACCTGTGATAGTGTGATATCTCCCGACTCTGATGAAAATTGTTTTGCAAATAGACAAAGATGCTTTGCAACCAAACAAATTCCAATAATGCTAAAAGTGATACTCACAACGTTCGAGTAAAAATGTTGCGTGTGATAAAAAAGGTACCTATAAAGGTATGAAATAAATGTTTTATGATGGACATGTTAATGATAAATGTTAAGTGATATGTGTATATTTATGAAAGTTAAATTTTGAGGCTTACGATCTCCACCCCTTACCAGTATAGTATTGTACAATGAAATTTACAAAATGTATATGGATTAAGCTCATGAATGTGGAACTAAAGAGTTCAAAGGCTGAATGATTAATGATGTAGTTAGAATGAGAATGGGTTAATAAGTAAAGACGGTATTAAAAGAGATTGTGATGTCATTGTTAAGGAAGAAGTTATTCATGAGTAAACGACTTATCTAGATATGATATTTACAGAATGGATTAGCCGAAAATTCTTCTGAGTTGACTCTTTTAGTGAACTGAATGATGTAAGATTATTGAGGACTTAATTAGTCAGTAGAATAGTGATGAAATTGCAAAGATATTTGAAGGCAGCTTTTATAATTGAGTATATTATAGCAACATCTCTTGAGTACTCTATAAGTTCTGTTATTCTCATATGCGTATGAAATTGTTTATGTTCAGATGCAATATTTGTCGTATTGAAAGGCTAGTAAATCATGATAGATGGAATTACTATAGGTTAGGTTAATTTATGAGCGGTATTGTTCTACCTTACTTTGGTTTTCTAATTTATCATGATTGATATAAGATTTGAGGATAAGATTCATATGATGTTATTTTCTATTTCTACTGGTCAAAGCCCTGAATTGCGAATATGGAAAATTATATTTTCTTTGTCACAGTTGTTTCTACTGAGTATGCATGATATTACTCTTCTAAATTTTCTCTAAGATAACCTCAATCTCTTTGTTATTCAAACATGGTTTATCTGTGAAAAATATTCATTGGTCAGTGGTAATTATATTTACTACCGTTATGAATTCTGACTTGATCATGGAATTTGGTAATATGGAACACAAATTATAGAAACTGTATTATTGCACTAGATGATATTGGACCCACCCTTGGTTTTCCTCTTTTATTTGAAAAATATTATTTAAATTGATGTATTGTTCCATTTATATTGTGGAAACATCAGATGTATTATAGTATTATGATTTTAACCTATCTGATGATTGTGACCATGGAATAATTTAAAGTTTCGATATCCTTTTTAATTCTTGTGAAAGTGTTTTCTATGATAGCTACATCAATGATATGAATATCACAGAAAGATGTAAGGTTTGAATGGATTGACAGATGTTAGTAAAGTTTTTTTATCAATTGGAAGCCCTGATGACCGAAGCATCAGTTCTGGTTCAGTCTGAATCGGGTAAGGAATTCGTTATTACAGTACTGCACTATTGAACAGGATTAGACTGTGTTTTAATGCAGTAAGGCAAAGTAATAGCTGTACTTTTAGACAGTTAAAAACCACATGGAAAGTATTACCCGATACATGATCTAGAATTAACAGCTATTGTTTTTGTGTTGAAATCTGATAACATTACTTGTTTGGTGAAAAATGTCATATATTCACCGATTATAAAAAGTTGAAGTATCTAATGTTGTAAGAAGATTTGACTTTGAGACAACGTATATAACTTGAATTGTTGAGAGATTATGATCTGACAATTGTATATCACTTGGAAAGAACGAATGTGGTTACAGACATTCTGAGTAGGAAATTTCTATATACTTTACAAGCCATGGATACAGATTATGATTGTCTAATAATAACTTAATTTTAGCCGAGTATAGAGCTAAACTGATGTTTCTATAACAAAATAGTGAAACTCAGAAAAGTGATAATGAGTTGTAAGTTAAACGGGTATAGAATGAAATAATTATTGAATCAGGATAGCAGATTTGAATTTGATGATTGTCCGTTATTCCGAGATAGAGCCTGTGTACTGAAAAAATTTGAAACTTTTATAGAAAATTTTGCATGAATGATCACAGTAGTATTATGTTTGTTTATCTGGGAAATGATAAAATGCACAACGATTTTAAAGGATGTACTGGTAGCCTGGAATGAAATGTGGTATTTTTTTTGAATCTATATTTAAATGTTGGATGTATCAGCAAGATAGAGATGACAATTTCAAGATGGGTAGAGTCAGTGAAACATTGAAATGGAAATGGGACAAAGTTACCATGAATTTTATATCAAGATTATCCCTGTCTATGAAAAAAAAAGATACTAGTTGAGTAATTGTCTATTGTTTGATGAAGCCTACACATTCTATTCTGGTATGAATGGATTTTACACTTGATAGATTACTTGAATTATATGTTTTTGAGATTGTCAGACTATATAATATGTTAGTTTCTCCTATATCTGATAGAGATCTACAGTTTAAATTCTGATTCTGAAACAAGTTACAAGAAACTCTAGGTATACGATCACATTTTAGTACCATATTTCATTCTCAGATGGATGATCAATCTAAACATATGGTTCAGATTTTTGAAGATATGTTTTGGTGCTGTATTTTAGAATTCAAAGGTAATTGAAAAAGGAAATATTTGCAGTTAGTTAAACACGTATATAGTAACAATTAACAATCAAGTATAGAATTTTACCATATAAGGTTTTATATGGTCACAAGTGTAAAACTTTGGTGTCTTGTACTGAGTTCAGTGAGAAAAGATACATGTAGATGGTTTGATTCATTGAAATGAATGTGGAATGTGTTTATTTGAATTATACAAATGTTGTGGATGTATGAGATAATCACATGCCTAATCATGCGTGAGAAAAATGTGTAAATCCCGATTAAATAAAATGAAAAATCGATGGATATGTGATTTCCTGAAATGAATGAGGTCCTACAATTGTTACAAATAGGATTTAGCTCGGACGGGTAATCCTGATATAAACCCTCTCGAACATATGTTATGGATTGGATTTAACCCGGACGGGTAATCCAAATCAAGCTCCTTAGAACATATGTTATATAAAGGATTTAGCCTAGACTAGCAATCCTGAATAAGCTCATGTGAGCATATTTTGGAGACAGGATTTAACCTGGACTAGTAATCCCGTTGTATGATATGTGGCTCGAGAGTGTGATTTCTGATTATTTACCCTAATGGGTACTCCCGAACATGAATTGACAGATTCCTGAATTTGTGCATTTTGGGTGTACTACTTGAATATCCATAGATATTTTTAATAATTCAACGGGTAAAACCCTGACTTGAAAAGAAATGGGTTTTTACATGTATCTGCTTGAAGTACACGTAAAATGATGTTTTATGAAATATGGAAGTATGAAATTGTAATATATAAATATAGAAATTTGTTTGATGAACTTATTCATCTATAAGGATAGATTTGTACACCACGAGTGTACTACTTATGCATCCATCGATATTTCAGATAAATTCAACGGGTAAAAGTTCTTGACATGAGAAAATATGAATAAGAAATGAGTCATTACACTTATCGGCCTGAAATACATGAAAATGATGATACATGACAAATGATATATGAAAACACGAAATGATGATATTTGTACCTGTACTTTATTTAATGAATATATGTTCATTGTTGATTATAAACTTGTACACCTTGAGTGTACTAATCATGGCCTTGATATTCCGAGTAAAATGAGTAAATTTTTTATATGAAACGATCTGAACTCGAAATAAACTATTATGAAAATTTACTTGTAATAATGAGATGAATTATGCATGTTGAATGAATACATGTTATGGAAAGCATATGTGATTGGAAACTTGATTGTTGTTGAGCTCGTATATGTTTTGATGTTAATATGGAATATATGACTAACAAGGGCAATGAGGATGTGTATAGGGCTTGAGGTCAAATTGATTGAATATGCCTTACATAATTACCTCAAAATAGAATGAATAGTAAGCTAAGTACCATGTTATACGAACTTACTAAGCATTCTATCCTTAGTTTTATTTCCCTATTTTATAGTAAATTGGAAGCTCGTTGGGTTGGAAGCCTGACGGAGATTACTCATACTATCCATCAGCCCATGTCGGAACAATACGGTAAATCAATTATGGTTGTAATGGCATGTATGGGATATATTGGTCATATTAGCATGTAAATGTAAATGATGCTTGTCATCTAGCCATTGGCATGACTAGTAATGGTATGTTCTAAAATACATGTAGTGTCAAACTATGGTAGCTACATGTATGTTAAGTAGTTGATCAAACTATGTCTAACTTGAGGTCTTAACTAAAGTAAGATTATAGACATGTATGAATGAAATGATATGCCATGATGAATGATGGAATTTGCTTGATTTGAATGCTTGAAATGGTTGGAATGTGTTTGGTATGTTTTAGTGCATGAAAATGGTGAATTTAGGTGACAAATGAGGCTAGGAAATGACTTTATTTTGTCTACATGGGCAAACACACGGACGTGTCCGTGTGTCTAGACTATGTGTGACACACGGCCGAGTACATGAGCCTGTAGTTAGGCCGTGTATCCCCTGCACCTTAATTTTGAGAAATAAAATGCTCAAAACTAGGCACACGGGTAGAGACACGGGCGTGTACCTCAGCCGTGTGAGGCACATGGCCTAAAACACAGGCGTGTCTTTTGGCTGTGTGAATCCTGCACCTAATTTTTGAAAATTTGAATTAACCACACGGCCTAGCACACGGGCGTGTGACTTGGCCGTGTGGCATCAATTTATTAATGAGTTGCAAGTCAGAGAGTTACACGAGTTAGGGACACGGACGTGTGAACCCACACGGCCTGACCACACGGACGTGTGACTCTTAATAGTGAGAAAAATTTTAGAATTTCACAAAAAATTCTGTGAGTTCCCGATTTAGTCCCGATTCGATTTCAACGATTGTTTTGTGCCTCGATGGTCTATATAAGGGACGTTATAAATGATTTCGAAAAATGAAGAGTAATTTACATTAATTATCTAAAAATATTCTGAAAGTTTCTGTAATGCTCCAAAACCCTATTTGTGCGATGGATACGAGTTAGGGGTGTTACAGGAGGTATATCTAAGATGGCATGAATCTTTTCTAGGTTAACCTCAATTTCTCTTTCCGAGACCATGAAGCTCAGAAATTTACCAGCTCTTACACCGAAGGCATATTTATCAGGATTCAACATCATGTTTCGAGTTCGCAACACAACGAACGCCTCTAATAGGTTTTGCACATACTCATTGATCGATTGAGCGCGTGCGCATTAAAATAACTAATTTATGAAACAATTTTTAAGGTTCAATTTTACTACAACCTTACAGGTCAGTTGTAATATTTATAGTGTTACAATGAAACACTGAAGTATTCCAAGGATCAAACTCAAAGGAAGATGCAATTGAGCAATAACTAGCATACACAATAGAGGCTAAGTGGCTACTAATATGATTTTATATCACAGTGATTCATAAAATAAGTTTGCAAGAAAATTAAATATTTTACTCTAGGCAATAAATTGTAAGAAATGTAAACTAGGGGGACTATCTAGCAAATGACTAATGGAGGGTTGGTTGACTTCGATGTGGTTCACCAAATCTCGGACTAGGGATATAAATCACGTAAATTACAAAGTGGCTCCATTTTATCTTCCAATCTCAATTTTATAGACTTAAACAAATTAGATCTGAGTTATCTTCTGATCTCTTCAATTAATTCGAGACTAACGAACGGGTGCACGACAAGAGTACCTTCTTGTCTCACTTTATCTTAATATTCCCTTAAAGGCATTACTACCTAAGTTCTTAATTCTATTCAAATTAGTCACATTTGTTACAATTTAGTCTTTTGTCCAAAATATTTTTGTTTATCCACATCTCTATCAACCAACCTCCTTAAGGATTTAGCTACACATGTTCAAAGTTAAAAAAAAAATAAACATAATAACGGAAAACAAAGAAGCCATAAGAGTAAAACTTGAGAAAAATGTGATAGTTGAGATTTTTATGTAAGAAAACTTAAATAGCATGAAACCAAAGCATTTAACAAAGAAATCTAAAGTAAAAAACACAAAAGAAACAAGCTTTAACAGATTTGAAATGAAATAAACTGAAATACATTAAACTAAAGCTTAAAGAGTCTTGAAAGCAAGGTACAATGACTGTAAATGTAAATAAATCTTAGCTACAGTGTTAACTAACTTAGCTAACATAAAGAACATCAAGCATAAGAAGTATATGCAAAAAAAAAAAAAAAACTTTAACTTAAGGTAGAAAAAGAGAAAAATAAAAACACTAGAAAAGTGCAAAGAAAAATTAAAGAAAACCTAGAGAAAACTAAACCTAAAACTAAGCTAAAAATGTGTCTCTTTCCACTTCAGCATTTTTTGGCTTTTTTTTAGGATGTTTGATGACTTTTCAATGCCAAAATTACTTCTACACTGGCCTTGTGTGATTGGTGGGTTGAGTAGACAAAGGTTGCCCTTTTTGTCCAAGTTTGTCTCTCTGACGAAGGTGATATTGAAATACCCAAAAAAGGATATCGTAATATCTTGAGAAGTGTTGAACTTGGAGGGTCTTCCTTGAGAGGTGGATATCATAATACCCAAAGAGGATGTCGCAATACCACTAAATGGCCTCATTAGTCTTCTATACTGCCGGAGGTATCACGATTCCAAGGGTTGGATATCGCGATACCCTCGTCCTAGATGTCGTTCTCACTTGTTTTCAACCTACAACATATCCTTACATCACTCAAATACACGTTAGACCTCCCAATGCTATTATCGACCAATTTGGTTAAAAAAATAAACAAAAACGAGAGATTTTCACTTATTACCCGAAAAATATAAAAAATGAAAATAACGAAAAACTAAGCTAAAAACTTTATTTTGCTAAAAAAAAGCTCATTAAGTGTGTCAGAAAAGCCTAATTTGTCACATCGATTTGTGGCAGATCACTCATCAAGAGTAGAACCCTTTACAAACATGTCGTCAACATTAACCTCATTGTTACGCCCAAGCTGATCTCTAAAAATTCTGTTCAGTAGCTTTTGATAAGTTGCACTCGCATTCTTCAAACCAAAGGCATGGCACAGTAACAAAATAACACTTCTTTTGTAAAAAAAGCCATCTTATCTTGATCCTTTGGGCCATAGATATCTGATTATGCCTAGAGAAAGCATCCATAAAACTCATGAATCTATGCCAAGAGGATGCATCAACCAACCTATCAATTGAAGGCAAGGAAAAATTGTCCTTTGGGCAAGCTTTATTAAGGTTGGTGAAGTTGATATACATTCTCCACTTACCATTAGCCTTCTTCACCATCACCACATTTGAAACCTAGCCAGGGTACACAACCTCTCTGATAAATCTAACTAACAACAATTTTCCCACTTCCTACTTATGACCTCTACAACTTGCGACGCAAACTTTCTTTCCTTATGTTTCATTGGCTTAGCCTTGGGAAGAACATTCAATCTATGAACAATTAGCCGAGGATCCACCCCTGGTATATCTGTAGCTGACCAGGCAAATATATCAGCATCTTCCCTTAAGCATTTTACTAAGCTTTCCCTTTCCTCTACTGCTAACATCGATGAAATCTTAACCACGTTGTCTGCATCATTGTAAAATAATTGCAAAGTTTCCAAAACTTCTACAGCTTCTGGTTTCTTCACTCTCTCCTCATTAATCCCCTACGAGGTCGAGCACGTGGAATTGCACATGGGGTCAGGTAAACACATGTTAAGTCTAAGATAGGGTACGTGTCCACGTGCATGGAGCCTATCTAATATACCATATCAGTGAACAATATCCGTATCATGTCTTTCATAATTAATGAAATTATAGACAAATGAAAAATAATAAAAGTTAATTCCATGTCCTTAAATTATCATTTAAATTCTCTAAATTTTAAATTATCATCTTGATTTTAAATTATTCATAAAATATCAAGTTTTTTCATCAAACTAATTATCACATCAAGAATCGAATGTAAATTTAAATTTTGCGTTTAGCGCATATGTAAAATCCACCATACATTTAAATATGGTTTTTAAGGAGTTTTTACAATTTCAGAAAAAAGAAAAATAATGTGGAAAAAAGGCATTAATTTGAACAATTGGGCTTGCTGTTTCAAGTTATAATATATATATATATATATATATATATATATATATAAAATTAAAAGTGTAAAGCAAACTGTGCACGTTGTGAGCTTGCTGATCATGATTTTCTAAATGGGGAGAGTTATGGCATTGGAGATATATATAACAATTTCATTTGCATGTTATAGGTCTCTCAATGGTACACATCACTCAAGTTTACATGATGTTTTGGACCGTAGTTTGTTATTCAATCTTGGCCCTTTCCAACTACCCCCCATTGGCAACGGGTTTTTCTATTATATTTGTGTGGCCTTAATATAATATGACAGCTTACTGTTGCTTTGGACCATAACTCTAAAATAATTGCTGTTAATATTTTTCCAGGTAAACATATATTTTGATGCTTAAATTTAGTTTTAGAGTTTAAATTGGAACTTAAGGGATTTTTTTAATTATGTATTTGAATTTGGCTTTAATGTTAAATTTGATATCTAAAGTTTATTTTAGTACAATTAGGTACTTAAACTTGGCTTCTTGGTTCAAATTGGTACTTGAATTTCACTCTTTGGTCCAAAATAGTTCTTAGTTATTTGAACCAATTTGAATAATGAAGCCAAGTTCAAATACCAATTTGAACCCAAAAGCCAAGTTCAAGTACTCAATCGGACCCAAAAAAGTTTAGGTATCAAATTAAACCTTATGGCCAAATTTAGGTGTCTAATTGGACAAAAAAAAACCTTAAGGACCAAATTGAACCTTGATGCCAAGTTCAGGTACCAAAATATATATTTATCTTGATGATCACAAAACTAACTAAAAATTTGGCTAAGGCAAGTGCACCTATGCCAAGTTCATAGGCATTAAACAAAATTTTACCTTATCTTTCAATTAAACACAATAAATTATTAAGCTTGGCATAGTTGGCTATGGTAAACCACACATCAATAAGGTGAGTTTTAACTTGTAAATAAAACATATAATGCCACAATTCACATCTCATGCCGATTCATGTCATTTTGATTAACTAGCTCGAACTTATTCAATCATGGAATGAAACAATTGCATACATGCTCCTATCATTTCTTCAATACCTTATTCAATTTCAAATTCAATATTTCACAAGTGAATATCAAGATCATTATGTCTCATTTCAATTTCTCAATTCATGTAATATGTTTCACCTGATGAACCCTAGTATACGGGCTCGGATACACAAGTATCTTCGTTACACCAGTTGCTCGTCCAAGCTAAGTATATTCGTGGCAGGTTACCAATCTAGGCTAAAGCTCTATAACAACACATCTAATTACTTTCCCAAGTTGAATATATATATGTCAGTTTACCCGTCCGAGCTAAACCTTTAAATTGACATCAGGTTACCAGTTCAGGTTAAACTTGTGTCACATGTATCTTCGAGTCCACAACAAATACAGGACCTCAGTAACATCTGTAACCAACCCGTACAAGCGTGCACAAAACCCTATTGGCATGTCAAGCATATCCTAACATTTATCTTATTTTTAACTTATATAGTTAGATTGAAATTTAATTAACTAAGTTTAATTAATTTAAGCATTCTTAATTAACCTAATCCTTCATTATATAAGTGGATCCTTCCATCATTTCCCACTAACACGTATTATAATTTGGTTTAATTGTCATTTGGGACCGTTGGCTATTTACAATTTAAGTCCCTAAATATTTGGCCAATTAAAAACCTATAGTGATAAGACTTTTACAATTTAATCCTTGTACCCTAATTAAGCAATTAATTTGAAAAAAATTGAAGGACCAAACTTTAATATACTTTTATACCAACTCCGTAAATACTTATATTTAATATTTACGGACCCGATTCATGGAAATAGAGTTCCAAAAGAAGAAGAAGGATTGCAGCAACAAGAGAAGTGGATGTACTGCTAGGGTAATGAGTACTGGATAATGATGGAATATGGCATGTAACTGAACTGGATATAAAACATACACATGCATTGCTTTCAAACCTGTCTAGGCTTATGGTTGCATGTATAGTTTAGAGCGCAATAAGGAAAAAAAATTACAATATGTAGTCATATATAACGAAATTCTAAACATGAATTTGAATAAAGAAGGAAGATCTAATACATGAGAGGTAGTAATGTAATTGTACATTTATACTATTATGAGTAATTTCCTAGGAAAAATATAATTAGTACTAGATCAAACCTTCAATATAATCATTCGTAATTATGATTACTAGAATAAGATTGATGATAGGTCACTAGTATTACCATCCCTTAGCATTCATATACCTTTGAAAATAAGGCATTACGTAATAAAACTGAAAGGAACTTGAGAAATTTAGGTTTGCTATCATTGAAAATTCAAAAAAAGACAAATAAACTTCACGATCTAACATGTATAGAAACATCAGTATGGTCTGAGAGAGATGCGTCACTATCCAATCCGCGACATGGTTCTTGAGATATCAGAAGCTGAAGCCAAGGCAAACCTTCTTTAAGAGTTTGTCTGAAAGGGTTATGCATGAGTCTTTCACACTCAAGTTGATTCCTTGCTTCGCAAGCTTTAAAGGGTGTTGGTTTCTTCATCAACCCTGTTTTTCCCTTCATTTGCGACCTCCATCTCTTCAATTATATTTGTTCTTATACAGTGCGTTGATCGTAGCCACGTTCTCCTCAATCATAAACACCAGAATTAATTCACAAATGCATTTCTTTTTAACTTATTTTTCGATTTTAATTTAAAAATTCGCTAATTAATGGCTTATCATTTCATTTGAAAAGTTTTGGATAAGTAAAAAACGAAATAAATTGTTTTTGAAAAAATGTAAAGATTTTAATTTGAAGAGATATAAAATTATTAAATTTCAAAATTAAATCATAAAAGAAAATATAATCAGGAAGCCAAAAGGAATACAAATTTGTTAGAAACCTCGCTCGAATGGATGAACTATGTGTTGTTGAGACCAAACATAGAATTTCCCAAATTTAATTAAATGTTGTATAAAATGTATCAATACTAATGTATCTCGCCTTTCCTTTTTAAACCCCACTTTCGGGGAAAATTAATTTAAAGAAAGAAAGAAAGAAAGAAATGCTAATATTTTGTTATTCATGTACATTTGCACATCGGTATGTTAATTCAAATAATAAGTAACAAATGTGCAATCAAATTTGATTTATTTATGACCATCATAAAACAAATATGACTTCTTTATGCTTTGTATTTCAATTAATTTCTGTCTTTTTCTTTAGCTTTTTTACGAATAAATAATAATTACTCAAAAACATCCAAATCAGTAATCTGTAAGTGCAATATGCCAAAATTTAAATATAACAATTAATAGGGCATCCATGATGAGGGACCTAAAAAAAGTTAGTATTGCACATTTTCACAAAGTTCTAGTCTAGGCTAGAGAAGCAGGTTCATGTTTTTGACTCCAAAAACAAAAATAGACATAACATACAAGACACTGAAGAACAGAAAGGTGCATGACTATAAAATCAAAAAGGACCCTCTACTGATTCACCCTAACCACTACAATTGCTCCTAAAAAACAACCCCACTACAATCGAATCCACATATTTAACAACAATAATTAGCAGTTCCAACATGAAACCAATGAGTGATCATGGCAACTTCCACGACGCAGTAGCTATTTTCTTAAATTCATGAGGGGCATTCTGAATAAGCTTATTTAGAACATCAGCATGCAACTTCAAACTACCCACCTTAAGACTCTTGGTCTCCTTCTCTGACTTTATGGAAGAATGTTGTTCTTGTAATTGAGCAATCTTCTTTTCAATCTCTTCCATCTCTTCATTGAATTTAGTTATCCCCTTTGTATTTTCCATTATCTCCCTTTCTGCATTTTCTTTCTCCCCTAGATGCTGACTATGCCCTTCTTTGATTGAAAGTAGTTTATTCACACGGCGCCTAAGCAGACTAACATCAAATCCGTGCTTTTCCAAGTCATCAAGACCTTCTGAAATACTGTCAAATGTGTTTCGAGGGTCATCAAAATGCAACAGGGATATCTTATCGAACAAACTGGCAAACGTCACCATGATCCCAATTGCCGATCCCTCACGAAACTCCTCTCTGCTTTCAGCCAAAGGTTGAAAATGTGGTTTTTGGGGCACAATTTGGAAGACATCCAAAGATTCAATTGTTCGCCATATAGGTGATTTCTTCACAAAAGGCAAACTCTGATCACTATCCAGTGGGCTTCTACCAGTAGCATCAATTGCATGAGATTCAATAGGAACATCAACCAATCCTTTTTCCTCATTCCATCCATTGACGAGCCTACCAGAGGAGAGTCCTAAAAGGAAAAAAAAATCCCCAAAATGTTGTAAATATAAAAGCCGAGTGATGATCTACGTTTATGTACCTAGACAGTGAGAGACTAACAACAAACAAAACAAGTTTTATAAATCTGATGAAGCTGCTTACTTGATTCTTCGTCACCTGAGGAGTGGATTCCCCCTATCCAAGTTGATAGAGGTTGATCGTCCTCATTCATGTCGGAAATCCCAGCAGTCGCCAAGTGAACCTCTTTTGTTTTTTGGTCGTCATTTATCCTTCCTGTAAAATCTTCAGAGGTTATACACTTAACAAATAGGATAGTTAATTCACAAACAATAAGGCGAGTAACCATAAACTACAAAAAATTAACAGAGAGTCAACTTAATTGCATCTACATCAGGTAAAAGACAGCACAAGTAAGGAGAAGAAAAAGCTGTTGGTACATGCATGACATTTCTTCTCAACATCACCCTCCCCTCCCCAGCACACGTAGAACAAAAATATCGCCTTCTTTCATATGCACCCCTACCCAAATCAATTTTCCTCGAAACTGCTCCCATTACGCCTACTATTCTTCTATCAATTAGCATACCACTTGGAAAATTCATTTAAGAAAATGATAACTGCTAAACTTGGGTAAAGACATTGGAAGTGCCTAACTCAATGCTTCCAAGAGAGCCTTGTATAGCAGTTTTATACTGTCCTTGAGGCATATTACTAACAATGACAAACCAAGAACTGAGACCCCCCATGTACCTGACAGTTCCACACCTTTATGTTTTGACAAACCAGCTTCATCACTCGTACAATCTTTTAAAACTTTTTCATCAGTAATACCTCCAGCCCCATTTTGCTCCTTACCTACCAATCGTAATATCAAGTTTGCATTGACACAGATTTGCCTATATACATCAAAAAGCTGAAGCTTAAGTTTTATATACCAGCATGAAAAGCCTTCGGACTTGTAACTACTGCTTTACGTGGTCTTCCCCTCTTTTTTTTCAGATCGCTTTCTCCAACATTATTTTCCATTATTTCCTATATCAGTTAGAGAAACAGTTAATATTACTACCAGAGGAATATATATATGCAGGAAATCAAATTAATAAAGGGGAGTCAGATTCCATGTTTGATAACATATTAAGATAAAAGACAGGCCAGGGAGCAGGCTCAAGAAAATTTTCTATTTTAATAAAATGAGCAGACAACACCCAAAAAGTTAACCACTTAATTAGACTTTATATACTGGCCAAAAAGAAAAGGCATTATATGTAAAACAACAACATTAGATATACTCTTTTACCTATGATCATGACAAGGAAATATAGATCAGTTATCAAGTACATCCAACAGTTTAATAACAAACTTGTTCCCATTTAAGAATTTGAGGCATTTTGAATTTAAAAGTTTATATTAGTAGTTTTCTATGAGCCAAAGACTAAAATGAATTTTTTGCTTACCATATTTTCATTTCTGACTGAATCATTTAAATTGTTCTTTTGATCCCCCATTAGCTTCCCAGGTTCTTCACTAGGGATCTGACAGGAATTTTCTGCCTGTAAAGTCTTTGAGAACTTTGCTGCTAATCCTAAGATGATGGGCATTTCAACTTCTTTTGTTTTAATATCCCCTTCATTAATTTCTCCAGCAACCCTTGTAGTTCCTTCCTTGCCTGAAAATATATAATACGTACACATTATCTTTAAACAATTTATCAAACTGGCAAACATGTATTGACGACTAAATTTACCTGCTGTCAAAACCTGTGGGCCATTACTTGGTGACTTTCTAGCTTTTACATTCCTCTTCGCAAGGTTGTCTACTTTTCCGTCAGCTGAACCAACTTTCTGCCTCTTAGTCGTCTGCATTAGTAAGGGGAAATGTAGATCAAATGAAGGTAGTAGCGACAGTGCTGATCAGGAATATTGGCTGATGGAGCCAACAAATCCAAAGTGACAATAATCAATGATCATTACCCAGTTAGAACGGTGATGTTGACAGAAAAGGCGGTCATTTGAAGCAGTTTGCTGCAAAGCAAGTGGGCACATTGAATATCCCAGTTGGAAAACAAGGTTGCTCAACCCTTGAAACAACCCATTGAGCAGTGACAACTATGTCAAGCAGGCCAATTTTTTTATGATACTCACGTAGACAAGACCTGTTTTTAGTTATTATGATTCTAAAGCAGCAAGCTAGTTTTCACTTCTTTGTGCAAAGGTTATGCTTGAAGGCACACATGATTTTCTAGCATATTTTAGAACAAGACATACTCTTAACATGGTGAAGTTTTAGAAGCTGAGTGCTTCAAGGAAAGGCAACTCAGGCATGCAATGCAGGCAGCCAAGAGTGGTAAAGTACACAGTATTTTAAAGTGAAATTTATACATTTCTCGTCAAATAGGAATGTATTAACATGTGAAAAAGAAAACAAAGAAAGAAATGAAAATGATCTGATGTTGCTAGTATGAACAATGGAACTCCAAAACAATAAATCTAACTCACAGTTGTTGCTTCTGTTAATGGGCTCTCACTCTTAGCACAAGGCTGATCAGCAATCACAGTTTTCTTTGGGAATTTAGTAGCTTTACCACCGGTCCTCGGATTCCCTTCTTTACACAATGTTTCACTGGGCATATCTTTTAACTGATCGCCAAGGACTGATATCGGTGTTACCACTGCATTTCCTTCAGTTAGCTTTTTTGAAGACCGTGAATTAGAAGTGTTGCCATTTGACGTTTCCAGTTTGAGCTTCTTCTTGCCTGAGTGCAAAGTACTGTTTTCATCAGTGGGAGTTGGCTGCTCTGTAGCATTCCTTTTCATCTTTTTCAAAGGAATCTTATCTTCAGTGTTTTCTTTTGTGGACAAGGAACTTTCAAGTTCTCCAGCCACCTTGGTGTTCCGGGTACCACAGAGAGCATCCCCTATCAGCTCTTGGTCATCAGAAGCAATTATGACTTCCTGAAACAAAAGCTCACCGCTTAAGTATTCTTTTACCTAAAAACGAATGATATTTACACTTGCATGCTACTAAATTTCTGAAATAATCACAACAAAAAAATGCAAACCACTAAAGGAATTGTAGGCAATGCCAGAAGTAGTACGAACATTTAAGGCATTCAACACACAAACTAGTTACATGTAGAATCTGACCAGATTCTAAAAAACAGTGAAACGTATACAAAAACTAGTTCAACATCTGTCTAGAAAAAGTTGAAATATGTGTAGAAAGGAAGATAAGACATAAAAACAAAGCATTTTTAAAACTGGAATACAGAAGGCCATCACTGTTATGAACAGAAATCAACTTAGATAAAGCCAAAAATCATTATTTCAGATATTTATTTCCTTCTCCTTTTAAGATAACGCACTAGACCCATGTTCAGTACCACAAACACAACATTAACAGCTCATTAAATTTTAAAGTGAGAAAATAATGGGGTAACAAAAGAAATTTATATCCCAAAAAGAAGAAATAGGAGAGATACCTTGGATTTACTAATCCAGTTTCCATTCGTCCATTCAACGTTAGGCCTTATTTCAGAGTGAGAGAGTTCCTTGTCCTCATTTCCATGCTTAAAGAAGACATTGTACCTTCTTCCAGTAAGAACTTTGGTAATTACTCCAGTGCGCCAACCAAAATTATATGTTGTATCCACTCTTTCCAGCAATTCATAATTCCTATCTGCATATCGAGGAGGAGTGGGTCTAATATGGAGGGAATCTACAACAACTTTTGCAGTCCCAGACTCATCATCATTCTTAGAGTTCTGATACTTCACCAGGAAAGTCTTATCCTCATTTTCTTTTACGACTATTGCAGGGAACCAAACATCACGTAGGTTTTCATCATCAACATTTACCTCCACTGCTGTCCCAGAGCTAAAAGCGGAGCCTGTTGATTTCTTTAAAACACAAAAATAAAATAAAATCACTCACACGATACCATACCAAAAGTCAATCAGGTTTCCACAGATGAAAGTTTCGTCCATATCAAACTAAATTTACATGACTCCCAGGCCAAAATGCAATGAAAATTAGCAGAACTAAAACAAAGAAAGCACTGAAGGTGAAACGTATCGATCGAGTTCATTATTTACACCAATTAATTGGGCACTAGAAAGGCCCTAATTTTAGAAGCAATCACTAAAGCATGACTTAAATAGCAAATTTTCAGTGTAAAAAGCTACATGCAGTGAGATTCGCAAGTTCAATACCGGGAAAAATTTTATTCCTAAAAAAGTTCGGCTCTCAACTCCAAAATAACCCCCCCAAAAAAAAATTTCCAGATTAAAAAAACTGAAAAATTAAAAAGAATGAACACTTCACCCCATACCTGCTTTTCAGGACGAACCCAGTTGCCATCGATCCAATCCCAATGAACCCTTAAATCTTTCCTATCAAACTCAATGACATCAGGAGGATTATCAAAGTAAACCCTATATTTCGACTTCGCCAAAACCTTCCTCACAACGCCAGTCCACCAACCATCTCTGTACCTCGCATCAACGACGTCGTTCACTTCGAACCCGGACTGAGCATTTCCCTTCTCGTTAGGCGGCAAAGGGCGAATATAGCCGGGGTCGACATGCTCAGTCAAAGGGGACTTACCATCGTCAGCGAGTAAAGTCTTGTAGCGAACAAATGCCTTCTTTCGTTTCTTGGAAGCGGATTTGGGAGGCATTTCGAGGATGGTGGCCAAGTACCAAGCCCCCCGAAAGCCTTCCTCGTCACTGCTGACCTCGACTGGGGCTCCCTTGCTTAAAGGCTGTTGTTGTTGAAGTGGGTCATTTTCAGCAGGAGAATTCACCATGCTTGGTGAAACTGAAAGAGTTAGGGTATGTGGTGTGGAATCTTTCTAGCAGAAAATTCTAAGGGTTTTTCTTTTTTTCTTCTTTTATCTATTTTTATTTGGACACTGCACTTCGCATTTCAGTCAATCGGCTAAAGCAAAATGCTATTGGCCTCTTTTTCTTTTTCATTTTCCTTTGTTTTTCTTGAAGTTCTCTATCAGTATAAAAATTAAAGAATTGAATTTTACAATTATATGCTGTAAATCCAACCAAGACAAATGCCTTGTTTCCAAATTTTCCTTGTTCATTTATAGATAGTAATGTTTATTATTTATATGATAATGTATTTATCCACAAAACATAGTAAATAATTTGTTTTCTTTTGTTTTGCTTATGACGATTATGTCACAACTGGACTATCACATTAACACTTCTATATTTCAATCACCACATGTTCGGTTGAAAAAACACATGAATCATAAAAATAAATAAATAAACACTTAAAAGGACTTGTTTCAATTGCATGTAATTTGTTTGAAAAGAAATTAAAAATTAATTACCACGACAGAATAACTAGGTAGCTCCTGGATAGAAATATGAACTTTACAAAATAAAATATCCAACTCCCTCAGCTAAGCAAAATGGGTGAAAAATACGTGTTGCTTTTTTTGGATCCTGATGCTTTATGCATATTCATTCAAAAAGATGTCTTTTTCCTACTTGACTACACAAACTTACAAAGCCTGGTCAAAGGGTTAAAAAAGAAAAGCGAGAGAGAGAGAGAGAGAGAGAGAGAGAGAGAGAGAGAGAGAGAGAGAGAACTTGGTAGTCAAAACTATGGAACTTGTTTATCTGCTTCCAATGACCAATGGTAGAGTAACAATGGGGTTGGCAATGACCCTGAAATCTTGCAATGAATCAAAAACAGGCTGATGAGAATTTGGGCAAATAAGAAGAAAGCAATATCATCATTTTGTTTATACGGGGTGATGTCAATTTGCTAGCTCACCCTTTTTTATAGATCAGAAGCTTTCATCTTTCTTGGTCTTTTATGAGCTCCCGCTGGTGAAGATGGAGTCTCAGATGTTCTCCCAGGTCCCTACAATACATATACACATCATAAGACCTGATAAGTTCCAAAACTTTAAGCGACAAAAGGAAATATTAAGGCAAGAAAATAATATATATATATATATATATATATATACACATACCTTTCGTTTTTGCTCCCTTTTGACAACCCTATCACCTGGAATTACTATCAGAAATGAAAATAATCAAAACCATTAAACTCGCCCATCTCAGATAAAAATATTTAAGGAAAATGAGATATATATTACCTCCAAAACTAATGGTGTCGGGGACAAATGTACGGTCCTGATCAGCAGCACGTTGTGATCGCTGCTCAATTGACAGAACCCCACAAAGTTTCAATGATTTGAACCATTGACATAATCATACATCTGTAAAACTATGAGATTAAAATGATTCAGAGACTTAGATTTTTCAACCTTCGCAGTGCCTGGCATATCACCATAGGAACCATCACGGAAAGATGAACCTTCTGCCTCCTTGTATTGCAACTGTTAAAAAGACACAAAACTTCTTTTAATGCCTTGGCTAAACTTCTGAACACAATTAATCAAGCATAATTCATAATTTAGATCTAACTCTAAATATGTGCTTGGTTAGGTGGAAAAGACGAGGGACTAGAAAAATGGAAAGAAAATAAATTTGAAGTGTGCTTGGTAGGGAGAAAAGCGAGAAAAAAATAGAAAAGATGACCATTTTTCATCCTAATGCATAAAAATCAATACTTCTAAATTGGAAAGTGATAGATGTGTATTTTAGTTCAAAATTATGCATTTTTTCCTTTCATTTTTCAACTTTACCAAGCAATGAATAGAAAGAAATTTCATATTTTCCATCTTTCTATTTTTCTACCACTTCAAATTTCCATCTTTTTCATTTTCTTTCCACTCTACCAAGCAAAGCCTAAATCCAGAACCCCACAGTTTCAACACCTTGGCCGAATTGGTACAAGCACAATAAATGATATAATTTTTCAGATGCCTATCAGAAAAGAAAATATATGGACTCAACGAAAATGAGAAATACCATGACTAAGCTCATTCTCTTTTTTTGTTTTTCATAAATAATAAATTCAGTAAAAGGAATTGGAGATGAGAACTGTTTTAACGAAGTTGACAATAATTTTGCAGGAATTGTTTAACTACAGATCTTAACATGAATGGTAGGCTTGATATAAAAGAGGAGTGTTAAGTAACACAAAATTTTCAAAATGATGAATAAAAGATAGATGTTACAACATCAAGGTGTTTGGTTGTTGAAAATTGTGATACATATTGCTCTTCTTATCATGTATTTGCTGAGTTAAAACATAAGTATTCTTTGTTAATGTACCTACCATCTTTACCCTTAACATCTTTATTTTTTTATATAATTTAAAATAAAATATAATAAAACTATTTAAAAAATATTTTTATTAAAATATAATAAAATACTAAAATAAAAAAATATTATAATATTTAATTTTATATTACTAGTAAGATAATAAAATAAAAGTATTGTTGTTTGAAAACAATATACTAATATTATTACTTTTTTTTTAAATAATAAAATATACAATTTTATTAAAATAATAAAAATATATATTTATATATAAATATATAAATAACAATATATTAAATTATATAATTTTATATTAATATAAATATTAAAATATTAAAATATTATTAAAATGTATACTTTTAATATTAATATAATAAAATAAAATATTTATATAATTGTATAATTTTATATTAAATATATAAAATAATAAAATATTACTGTTTGAAATTGATAAAATAATAAAATATATATTTTTATTAATATTTATATATTTTATATTAAATTTAATAAAAATATTTTTAAAAATCATTTAATTTAAATTCAGGCTGAGTCGGGTCAGCCCAAGGACAAGAAATAATGGGCTGGGCTGACCAAGTCAGGTGGGTCACTCGACTCATGAACTGCTGTACTTGAAATATGTGGTTGTTGGGTGAGAATAAAATTGGAACAAAAATAATTGAAGTAGAGTAAAAGATGAGTGATATTTAATGCACATTCACATAGGTGAAAGTTATCATCCATCTAAGTAAAGACTACCAAATGCCTTGTTATTTGAAACTCATGTGATAGTTCCGTAATCAATGAGCTATCAAACCAGTTTCAAGCAAACCAAACGGGCCCTAAAGGATTAAGTTGTCATTAGAAAAAGGGCCCAAAGAAGACGATTATTCTACAGAAAATTTTGAGACATGAATGTAAAATACCTGTTTCTGGAGATTTAGCAACGTTAGAATTTCTTTTCTTAATTCAAGATGCTCAGCACAAACGGCCTTTGTTGGAACCTTTGGCTTTAAATTAACCTGTAAAGATTAATATAAAACTTATATACCCAGTTTCAGGAAGATAAAAAACTAGAAAAATGAAGAATGCTTAAAAGATTAAGAATAGAGTTACAAGCAAATGACAACAAATACAGAGCAAAGGATTTACTTTGGCACAAACCAGCAATAATTATTAAAAGTAATAAAACAGGTTATCTAACAATGACAAAAAATCTATTTTACTGAACCTCTACATCATCTCCAATAAGACCAATTTCATCTAGAAACAGAAAAGACCTTATAATTTGAGAAATCATAGATTGAATAGGCTCACAAAATGAAATCCAGTGAGAAACCCTCAGAGAGAGGAATCTTCATGTGTAGAAATTGCAACCAAAAAAGCTGAATTAGAATAAGTTTAAGAAATGAAGTAACCATTAGACAGAGTTTTCCAGTCTGGTCATCATGCATATAATTCAACATCATCCACCAACAAGTGATATATGAATCTATCTGCGCATAATTAAAATTTCAGGGAGCATAGACAAACCCCAAGATCTTGTAAGGTTTGCTCAACCCGCTTGATGGTCCGAAGTCCAGCAGAGGAGCTTGCAGCTTGGACCATTTGCTCAAGTGCATAAGTTCTCAAATATACCCGAAGCTGAAAATTATATCAAAACAGTCAAAGAACTTTTTTACAAGAGCAAAAATATCAAGTAACAAACTTTAGAAAACATAGACACACACAAACTTTCTTCCATCAAACTTCCAAGAAGTAACTTGCCTTAGGTACTAATTCAACCATAAAAATATTATAAGGGTAAACACATTTTACTGATGACAGAAGCAATCATTTCCAATTATGTTTTATTCATTGATGGAAAGAGAATAAGAGAAGAGAAAACTGAAGAACAGATGCTGCACTTACCATACGCAAGGAAGCAAGAGTTGAGGCATTATCAGCTATTACTGAGGTAGAAGGTGCAATTGCTGCAGCAGGAGCTTGAACATTGGACGGAGATATAGTATCTCCAGGAACAACAGCCCCCTCAGCACTTTCAGGACCAACATCTAAGGGGACAGGCAAATCAGGTTCTTCGGCAGCCTGGGCAGTATATACATAGAAGCTATATTATTCTAGATTGTAGAAAATCCAGTGGCAATCAGATAAGCAAATACATGAAAACACACACACCCCTATGATTTGTAACTGAATTCCAACTCAAGCATACAATATCATGGGACTATCAAATCAAGTTGAAAATCTTTATGCCTTTAGACTTCAATTGAAAATTCAAGTGGGCATTAACAGACATCATATTTAAAGTCCAGAAAGAGAAATTGCAACTGCCACAATAGCAGCTTGTCCAGCTGATACATACCCGTGCCGCCATACGTGACTCGGCTATTCTTTTTGCTTCAGCAAGAACCTGGAGAAAAAAAAAACCATAGACCAGTGAAGAATTCTACATATTCAACCAACAAGCCTACATGCAAATAAATGATGTTGAAGATCACATAATAAATGGCAGTAATATCAGGGCCAAAGGAAAAAAATATGCACCTCAGCATCTTTCCGCTCTTGGTGCTTTGTTTGAGAAAGGACCATTGATAAAGCACGCTTGCGTTCAGTCTCTTGAGTAGCATTGTAGGGTTCCTATACCCAGAACAATATATATTAAATAACTTTCTAGAGCGACATTATAGACACCAAAACAGCTTATTTTTGTTCCTACTTCCTAGAAACAGCAACAAAAAGGTAAATCATTTATATGGTGCTGCCGCTGAATTGCTACCAGACCTTAACAAGAGGATGCCCTGCAACTTCACCAGGAGATGGAGCCCTAGCAACCAGAATGGCTCGAGACACTACATAAAGATAGTGCTATAATTACTATGAGAACCATATATCAAAGCTCAAATGAAAAAGATTATATGCAATTCTGAACTGTAAACAGAACAGCAAGAAAGTGATTTGAATGATTGCAATAGATAGTCTAGAAATTTATCACAGTACCACTATAATATCGATCCTTCAGTTCCTCCACAGTCCGGTGTGTTGGGAACCTGTCAGCTATAATGATGAAGCGGAGATCAAACCGTTCGCATAAGTCAAACAATTGATCTGTCTCTTCCTTGGTCCATTTCTAATTATCAAGGTAAACAAAAGAGAGTCAACCTGGCAAATTGAATCAATGGAAGCACAAATACATGCCTTAATCCTACTATCTACTTTCACTATTTCAAATTTTCAATCAGACAAAAAATAAAAAAGCATTAGCAGAGAAACCAAAACCAAGAGCTGCAACCTCAAGTTGATACATACAGGATCAGTTAAATACTTCTCATACTCCTCATCTGTGTATCTGATAACATCAACAGACTGCACCACACCAGACAAATGAACAGACACGTTCAATTGCATGAACAAACAAACGCATAGAAACTTAAGGATAAAGAAAAATAGATACAGCATGAACTATTTTGACAGTAAATATGAACAGAGCAGAAAAATGAAAACAAAATGTGTGCTTACCTTGTTGTACTTAGCAAAGGAATAATCACCGGTTGGTGGAACACCATTTACGACTCTCACCTGAATCATATAAGAGAGACTAAGAGTTTAAACGAAATAATCCACAATGTTAAGGGGGAGTTTTATGATACCTACCCAGTGGTAAAGTTGCAAATCATCCTTTCGGGCAGAGCTTGTGAAAGGAAGCCACTGCCATGTGATCTGAAGAAAATTTCAAAATCATTAAGAAACTCACCTTAAAGTATAGCATCTACCACCGAGAAATATCAATGTAAATCATTTAACGTGAAAATTAGTTTAGTACTTTTTTTTATGCTCCATTTGACAGTTGCTTACACTACTCTTTCTTGTTTGTTGACACTTCCCAAGGGTTTCAATACATGCAAAATTACTTCTATGAAACTCAATACTTTAATCCTTGATTCATCAAAGACACATGTAAATAAATATAGAATTTGCACCCAAATCTACAATTTTTCTTCGAAAGCAAAACGCAAACAAAAATTGCACTCTAACAAACAAAAGAAGTCTTGGCAAAACCTTCTCGTCGGATGGTGGGCGTCGTTTCAGTTGAGAGACATCAATGGAAGGCATAAGCGGAGCCACCCCACCTGTAAGGGCATAAACCTACAAATTCCACCCCCCAAAAAAAAAAAAAAAAGAGGAAGAAGTCCTCTTTCACTCAGTTCAAGCTTTTTATTTTTTGAAAAACAAGAAATTCAATTTTCCATTTTTTTTACCTCGCGAGAAATGCCATCGGGTTTTCTCTGGGAATCTTTCTGGGGACGTGATTTCTTCTCCTGGGGTATTGGCAACGGAGTTTTGGGCAGTCCAAGGATGTCCTTCGCGTCCATTGTAATTTCACTGCCACTCTCCGATAAAATTTAATTAGTGCTTTTGCAATTCATCCAAAACTCCACTGCTTCTGGAGAAGTTTGATTTTTATCGGGAAATTAGAGCTGCAATGGATAAAAGGGACAAATTCTAGGGTTTTCCCTCAACGCGCGAAGGATGGTTTTGAGCATAACAAAAATTAACTGTAGGATTTGGAAATGATCACTTCCGGGTTACTGATGGGCTTCTATGGACTATTTCTCATCATGTGCTTTGCAAGGGATTTTTTTTTTTTTGGGGGTATTACTAAATTATATGTAAGTTTTAGTTATTTAATTAAAAATATTATAACTTAGTAATTAAATTATTTAAAATTTTTTATTTAACTCATTGTATTATTTAAAAGTTTTTATTTAATTTATCAGACCGTTAATTTTTTTAAAATGTTCTGCCACTAAGCTCCAAGTGATCATTTGATGAAAAGTACGGTGAATCAATACTCATCAACTAGTAAAAAAGCATATCTTAGATCCAAGTTGATATGATGGTCAGTGTCAAAGATCGAAGAAAAAAGCTAATAGAATTTTAGTTCGGAAATTCTTGACGTCTAAAGTTGTTTAATGAAAAAAAACTGAATAGAGAAAGAGATAAAAGAGAAAGAGAGCTTTCAATTGGTGTAGGCATATGAACAGAGAAAGTCATATAGCATTGATTTTAACAACTTGTGATTTAAATGAAAATTAATAATTCAATGAATAATTGTAACATTTTTTAGTTAAGTAATCAAAATGAAAACTTATCCATAATTTAGTGGTTAATAGTGCAGTTTACTCTTTTTCATACAATATTTGAAGTTACCCATAGATAATGACCCTTCTCAAACCTTTAAATGGAAGGAAACCTATAGATAATGACTTTTTTCCAACATTTAAATGGAAGGAAAACTATGCACAAATTCACATCTTCTTACATTAATAAGAATGTCAATAGTAACTAATTTAAGACTAAGTTATCTTTCACTTAATTTTACATTTTTATTTTTTAAATTTATTAAATGATATATTTTTGTAATTTTTAAACACTGCAACAGAACTTACTTCTGGCGACGTTTTACATTTAACAACGTTTGAAAATGCCTCAAGAAATGCTGTTAAAAAGAGGATCGGCAAAAATGCGCCGTTTTGTAAATAAACAGCAGTAATATGTGTAAACTTTTACTGGCATTTTCGCTTATTCATTTTTTATTATTAAAATAAGGTTTCTTAGATTTAGCGTTATTAATAATTCATTTATATATATAAAAAAAAAAAAAAAACACTGAACACAATCGAAGCATATAAACTTAAATTTTTATTTAAATTTTATTTATACAATAAAGTTTGTTAACACTTAAACCGTTAAACATAAAGTCTAATACAAGTAAACAATATTTAAATCTCATTTAAATCACATTTAAGTTAATGCATACATAAATTAATTTTCTATTGAAACCCTAAAAAGTGGAGATTGAACAAAGGAAGTAATGTGCAATATATACATTTATATAGTTATTGATGTTATCCTAGGCAATTACAAGAAATGCTCCCTGCTTAGATATTAAAAAATATTTTATATATTAATTTGGAAATATAATTATATATGTCATGCCTTGAATAAGAAATAATTGGGAAATATGACTTTATATGCTTTGCACTTATAGAACATTGGGTGTTGATTTAATCAGCTATTAAAAAGATTTTATATACTAATTTGGAGATATTACTTTTTATGTCATCGGTTATATAAGGAATAAAGAATCACAAATGTGCATTTAAAGATATATGAACCTGAAAATTATTTATCTTTTGTTTTGAAAAAACTTCAAATTCATTAGAATAGTAGGACTGCAAAATTGAGATGGAAAACTTGACACCAGAAAGGGGGAAATCGACGAACATTAAGACGACAGTAAGCATGAAAGTGAAACTTGAAAGCTGAGGCTGGAACTAACAAGTAGGCAAGAAATTGTATCTGGTTTTCTAAAATGTATATAAGAATTATGCATTATAGTGAACAAAAAGAGGGGAAAAAAACACTCACTAAGTTTAGGGAGCATTTTACAAGGACTGGAGGCTCGTACATATGTTGATTTCAGCAATAATGCATCAAAGGGAGAAGCAATGGTTGATCTTTTTGGATCCAATAATAGAACAAACTGAGAGAGTGTGTGTACAAGGCCATATTTTGAATGTGAATCTTTCAATGCATGGCCAAATATCCTTGCAACAAAATTGTCATACATATGCAAAATTACAGGTAAAGTCACAAATAGAGAATTGATATGATGATGCGGGTTCAAAAGAGATAAAAAGGAACTATATCTCACAAACATTGGACTAAAGAGCTTAGTGGTTAAAGTTAATGGTGTAACACCCCTAATCCATATCCGTCACCAGAATAGGGTTACGAGGCATTTTCAGAGTTTTATAAAATATGTACAATTAAATCGAGTCAAGTACTATTCATTTTTCGAGTTTCATCAAAACGTTCCTTGATTGGACCTTCGAGGCCCAATATATGCATTAGAATCAAGTAGGGACTAAATCGGGAGCTCAGGGAATTTTTCGCAGAATTCTAAAATTTCTTTCATATTTAGGAGTCACACGCCCCTGTGGTGAGGGACACGCCACTGTGGTGAGGCCATGTGACATATGTCATGCCTATGTCTTGAGCCGTGTAATGTCACACGCCTATGTCCCTTACCTGTGTAACTCTCTGACTTGCAACCCATGAAGAAATTTAAGTTGCACGGCCAAGTCACACGCACGTGTGCTAGGCTGTATGGTTAATTTAATTTTTGAAAATTAGGTGCAAGTTTCACACGGCCAAGAGACATGCCCATGTTCTAGGCCGTGCACCTCACACAGCTGAGACAGAAGCCCGTGTCTCTTCCCGTGTGCTGAATTCAGAGCATTCTATTTCTCAAATTTAGGACGCAAGGGACACACGACCAGGCTACACGCCCATGTACCAGACCGTGTGTCATACATGGCTTAGACACACGCCCGTGTGTCTACCCATGTGGACAAAATAAGGCTATTTTCCAAGCCTTATTCCTCACCCTTTTTCATCCAAAACCTGCATAAAACTTTACCAATACCAACTAACCAATTCAAGCATTTAAGTTCAACCAAATTTATCATTCAATGTGTTATATTTTCACATATTCACTTATTTCAAATCTTACCTCATTTAACACATATGTTTATTTTACCAACTCAAACTATACCAATATACATGTAAAACTATAATTTACTTTATAAACATACCAAAATCAAGTTATCACTAGCCATACCAATGGCTAGTTTATATTCAATCATTTCAACATGTACAATACCAAATAAGATCTATATTTATACCAAAATGAGCTGGAGGATAGTGTGACGTTGCTCCAACTGTTTCCAACCTTCACGAGCTTCCGAGCATTATAAAACAGAGAAATAAAACCTAGTAAGCATTTAATGCTTAGTAAGTTCATGTAACAAGAATCGAACTTATCATGTATTTTCGTGCATCTTAATCACATACATAAACATCCAAATAAGTGAATTATTAGCCTATCACACAACTTAAAGAATTCAAGTTAGTCAAGTAACTTTACATAATCTCATTAACTTGGATGAGCTCATCATATCATGTTTTCCACATGCTTATCATTTATGTATCACATATACATTTTCAAGATAAATTCATTCAAATTCCATTAACCATTTCCAATTTTTGCCTATTGAATTTATTGAAAATATCGATGGATACTCTCATGTAGTACACTTAAAGTGTACGAAACTCTCGAGTCGCCTTTTCAAGTCATTCGAGTAAATCGTGCAGCATGTATCATGAAGCTAATCTGGGCTAATCAAGTATGCTCATCAAAGCCATGTCTCATGTATTAGTTCACAAAGAATTTTTAGTTCTGATGTGAACCAGCTCGGTGATGCAAATCGAGTCATTCTTAGTTGCCCGATCATCGACGAAAAAGTATCGTTTGGTTTTAAGCAATAGTTGTATTCGGCTAAGTAAAGGCTAAAGTTATCAAAATATGTTCAAAATTAGGTTAAGTATGAATAAGGTAGGTCCGACTACAAAGAAATAAAGATAGGTAAGTTTGGATAGTGGATGGAATGGAAATCGAACTCAAGTGTCAAAAATGATCCAACACTATAGAGAGTGTCGTCCCGAGATTTATATTGCTTAAGGTGGAAAAGTGATGAAGGAAATGGGACCTTGACCCGTTACCTAAAAAGGTAGGAACCAAAGGTATCAAGATAGGGGTAAACGCCACACCAGGATGGTGATAAGTTCAAAGAGAATTAGATTGACGCCACTGACGAGCAGATAAGTCAAGATGAGACTCAAACGAAATTAGAAAGGAAGAAACCTCACAAAGAACAATTTGTTCATTCAAAATAGAAAAAGTCTATTGTCTAACCCCAAAATGTTTACAAAGCAACTTTTTATAAACACAAAGATGACTACTTAAATTCGGCATCTATGTGTTCACACAACAATTAAAATGTTTACACTTAACATTAAAGATGGTTCATGGACGCTCATCCCTTGTATTGGCATGTATTTGGACATTCATACATCTTATTAAATGAAATTCATGCATGAACTTTAGCTTGAAGAGTCAGATTCTTCCTCCCTTTGCTGTGCATGAATTTTTAGCATAGAAGAAAGCTTCAAGTGACTTGTATGATCACCAAAAGTCTCATCCATCTCCTTAGTTTGTTCATGCACTTGCATGAACATGCATTTTCATGAATAGGTGCTTTAATGGCATGTAGGTTCATAAACAGCAGCATATATCTTGTAAATTCATCCTCCCTATTTTGTATGCATGTTGTTCATTCAATATGTTGAATTTATGTGTCAATTCCCCCTTGAACGTTCA
Organism: Gossypium stocksii; assembly: GCA_020496765.1. NCBI lineage: Eukaryota > Viridiplantae > Streptophyta > Magnoliopsida > Malvales > Malvaceae > Gossypium > Gossypium stocksii. Next base: position 86,086,966 of record CM035623.1, read on the forward strand.
TGACTTCACCCATGCATGTATAGAAGCTGATTGGTCAAATTAAGGTGTGAACATGGCAGCTAATCGATCAATCAAGTGTGAAAGCACCCGATGCTTTGCTAGCTACGAAATGGCTCTTGGGAGGATGTGTTCAACTCATAATTGTGCCATATGAACAGCCAAAAGAAGCTTCCTAGTAACAGCCAATGTGAACACCTTTAGTGCCGTCCATACTCAATCCTACAAGACAAATTAAACACAACTTAGACATATTTAATTGGTCTGAATTAAAACATGTATTGAAGATGTCTAAAACTAAGACACATATTAAATTCGATTGTAGCTAAGACATATTAAATGTTGACTTAAAATGTCACATTAATTTCGACTAGCTCACAAAGTACTAAAAACATATAATAAGCTTAAATGAGCAGATAAACTAATTAATGAGCTGTAGCAAAATAAACTAATTGAAATGAACACTTAGTTTATTCTAGCAATGAAGTAAATGAGCTAGAAAGAGGTTGAAATGAGCTCAAACGAGCTGAAACAAGCTCAAATGAGCTGATTTAAGCTGAACAGAGCTCGGGGAGTTGGAAAGGAGCTAAGGTCGACTTGCAAAAAATTACAAGGAGTCTTCATGGAGCTGGACTTAGCTTCATCAATGTGTTCGAGCTTTGTTTCATCCCAAATTCTGGTGACTAATGCCGAAATGGCCTCTTTAAAAAGCTTAGCTCGAGCTCAGGTGATAGGACCTTCGGGCAACTCAATGGAATCCTTGTTCGAGCTTTGTGAGCTCTGGGGTGTGCTTACATCAAGTTCACAAAGAACTTCTAACCAGGAAAGTCGTGTAATAAAAGCACTGGATAGCCATATCTCATGTAGTTCATACGAGTCATGTCTGGACGCTTACACAAAGCTATATTTATGTCTGCAACATATGCAAGATCACAACTGATCGATTATCACTATGCTCACAAAGAGTCATGTTTGTGTCTGCAACTTATGCAGGATCATAATCGGGTAAGTCGTGTATCAAGATGCTCACATAGAGCTACGGTAGTCCACAACTTATGCGGAATTACTACCGATCACTATACTCGTAAAACTTTATCTCATAATGCTCGAGAGACTTATTAGGATTACCCGTCCGAGCTAAATCCTGTTTGCAACACATGCAGAATCACGTTTACACTAATCTATTGAATTTCCTTCATTCAACCAGGACTTATCCATTTTCTCAAGTAATATCAAACATATTATTACATTCTTATACATTTAACGTCTACATAACATTCATATCATATAACTTGTAATTTAAGCATATCAAGATTCAATATTAAGTTACACGAACTTACCTCGATACTTGTTTGTACGAAAATCTACTAATTTGAAATCTTTTCTTTTCCTTGATCTAGCTTCGTATTTGAATTTTTCGGATTTATATAAATGAATTTATTCATCAATTTATCACATTTCATATTCATTTGGACTCAATTTACACTCTAGGTAAAATTACTATTTTGCCCTTAAACTTTTTATAAATTCCAATTTCGTCCTTAGGCTTGGAAAATGAAATTCATGCAATCTAATCCTTGTTCCAAGCCTAAACAAAATTCTCATATATCATTTACAACACTTATGATTCACAAAATTCTTTGAATTTCACAACTTTACAATTTAGCCCCTAAATCTCAATTTCATGCAAATTCATTTTGTAAAAGTTGTTTATCTACTAACAACCAAAATTTGCCAAAGTCATGGCTTGAACTTGGGACCTCACACACACACCCAGAATACTTAACCATTGAAGCAGATAGATAATTGTGTTAATATTTCACCAAAACATACACATCAATTTTGGGGCGTTACATAAAGTTAACCCAATTTCAATTCAAAAAGCGCGTTGGGTTGGAGCCATTTTGGCGGACAGTTGGAGAGACGAGTCAATTGTGCTGTATTTAGATTTCCATGAACAAATTAAGGAAGATAATGATCGGATTAAATGTCGTGCGCGGTTGAGGCCGTTAATCCGAGTTGGGTTCTTCAGAATGCAAGGCTACCAGAATCTTGAATTTCGAAAATGCGTGTATTGTGGTTAGATAATCGGTAATGGTTGGTTTGCAAGTCGTATCAGAATCAACTACGAGAGGAAGAATTGGTGGTTAGGATGTTCTTAGTCGCTATAACAAGCTTAATGCTTGGACGAGAAAACTAATTTTCGAGGATCAGTTCAGAAATTGGAGTTCACCGAGTCTAAGGCTAAGGCTTATTATTTCTACTTATAAAATTTGAATTTAATTTCTAATTTAATTTTATTTTCGATTTACATAATTGTTAATTTTTGCTAACTCACTTATTTAATTTCTAGACATTTTCAACTCCTCTAATTTATTTTATTTATTTTTCAGCTGGTCCGTTTGGAGTCGTAGGCATGACTATTGCCACGATTATTGACACGATAGAAATTCTATTCAGAAGAAAAGCATGAAATTTAATCATAATTACAATCTCTATGGACTCGACCCTACTACTCTTTACTACTGTTTAGAGTTATTTTATTTTAAGAATTTTTTTTATTTGGTGGTTTCGACGCCCATCATAGGTTAATTCATTTGCATTTAGTTAATTAAATTAATTTTATCCATCACTTCAAAATATTGTGTTTTCTTAACCAACTTGTAAATTCTTAATTTTATAATTATTGATTAACAGATACAGTCCCTGCAGAGACGATAACTCTTTTACTTACTTATTACTTAATAACGACTATGTACACTTGCACATTTCATCGTGAACCATTCGTCTTTAGCTACGTTTAATAATTTAATTACGAAAATGATATTAGTTTCCACTTAATCTCATGAAAAACATATAATCAAACATATTTTTCATTTTATTCATTTTAGTACCTATATCGAAAATACTCATATTTTTCAATATTTAACATTGGACCAAAATCTGATTTCTTTTTTTTCTTTTTTTGATAAAAACCAAAATTTGATTTCATATTCTTTTATTAGGGACCTTGTACTTTTAATATATAACATGATTTCTTAATAGTTTTTAATTTATTCAATTTGATCCTTAAGGTCATAAAATTATCTATAAAGCTTACCTTAATACTTAACCTAATCCAAGCTTACTAATTAACAATCTCTTCAAATTCAAGCTTAATTCATCAATTATACTTTAATATTAACTTGCTAAACATCTAACAATTGAAGAAATTAATATATGGTTTAGCTAAATCAAGCTCCCATGATTCAAAATTCATAAAAATTTCAAATAAAAGACAAGTTTACCTTGATTAATTGGGACAAAAAATGGAGATGAAAAACTTGAAAATCTTTTTTTCTTCCTAGCTTGGGATAACACAACTAAAGTGAGGCTGATGAATGTTTTCATCTTCCATTAACAATTGTTATTTATACTTTAATTAATAATATAATTAGGTTAATTAACTTAATTAACCTATGTTTAATAATAATCCAACTTAAACTAATTAAATAGAAATGGATTCGTTAATTTTGTCCACCCACTAACTCATACATTAATAATGATTAAAATAACCATTAGGTCCTTTGGCTAATTACCAATTAGGCCTTCAAGCATTTCCTAAATTAAACTTTGTGGAGTTATGCCTCGTATGTTTTTATGTTTCTTCTCCTAGTTAAACTATATTTTTAGTTTCCCACTTAAACTCTGATTAGTGTAAGTTATTTTAATATCAATTTCTCACTTAAACTCTAATTAGTGTAGGTTATTTTAATATTATTTGACCTACAAATTTAGCGTATAAATAGCCCTTTTCCACCCTAGAAAAATAACACATTACACATTTAGCCATTAGCTTTTACAAGCTTTGAAAGAATTTTGTGTTTACGTTTTGAGGGTTCTTATTTCAAGTTTTGGGGTTTAGTTTTATCTTCATCTTTTGTACTATTCATTTTTTCCATTTTAATGAAATTGTCTGTGGTTTTTTATCCTCTTCGGAAGGGGTTTTTAATGTAAAATATTTGTGTTCGATCTTTTCAATTTTTTCATTATTTTTACTTATTTGTTGCTTAAACTAGGTTCATCCCCCAACAAACTGGTATCAAGAGCTAATTTGATTTTTGCAATCAACCCGTTTAGCAATGGCAGCAACAAAGTTTGATATTGATAAGTTCAATGGCATCACAAGTTTCAATATATTGCAAGTTCAAATGACGACAATTTTGATTTAAGACTTTCTTGAGAAGGTCTTTACAAAGAAAAAGCTTGTAGACATGGATAAATTAGAATGAGATAGGTTAGATAAAAAATGTTCTATTTACGATTCAATTATGTCTAACAAATAATGTGTTGCAGAAGGTTTTGATGGAGAAAATGACATTCACCCTTATGAAAAATGTTAAAAACCCTCTACGTGGCTAAGTCTCTAGCTAATTGATTAGTGCCGAAACAACGATTGTACACATTTCGCATGAACGAATGTGAGCACCTTAGAGATCACATCAACTAATTTATTACTCTTTTGAATGATTTAAAGAATGTTAAGGATTAGATTGACAATGAAGATCAAGCTATGTTATTAGTTTGCTTTTTACCCCATTCATACAAGTCTTTTAAGGAGACATTGATTTATGGAGGAGATAATCTCTCATCCAAGAATGTGAAGGGTTATTTGTTGAGCAAAGACAAACTGAACAATGAGCTTGGTTCGGATAACAAGTCAGATAGGCAAACCTTGATTTTGGTAGCATCAATGAAGTGAGACAAGAGATGTCGTTATTGTAATAAGTTAGGTCATATCAAGACAGCTTATTATAAACTACGAAATAAAAGGGTTGCTAAGAATAATGAAGAAGATTTAGCTGGCGTTATTTTGGCCAATGACAAGGGTGATGATTTCTTGTTGGTATCAATAAATGAAAGCTTCGAGCTTACGTCTGAGTGGATCCAGGATTTCGAATGTTCTTTCCACATGTGTCCCAACAGAGACTGGTTCTCCAAATACAATTCAGTTGAAGGTGGAGTTTTGTGCATAGGGAATGACTCACCTAATAAAGTAATCAGTGTTGGTACTATTCAGATCAAGATGCATGATGGAACAATCAGCATACTGTCAAACGTCAAGCATATGTCTAACTTAAAGAAAAATCTCATCTCTTTGGGAAACTTGGACTTGAAGGGTTGTAAAATTAACATTGAGTCAAGTATAATTAAGGTATCCCATGGGGCTCTCATTTTGATAAAAAGTAAAAATATTAGTGGTCTTTATTTTCTGGAAAGATTAATGGTGACTGGTGAAATAGGACGTCCCTCGTCTATTAAGGAGTCAAAGTCGACTCGTTTGAAGTGGAGACACCTTGGTCATAGGAGGGCAAAAAGTATGACCATTTTGTATAAGAGAGGTTCTCTTTCGGGTGTAAGTTTTGAAAAGATAGGGCACTACGTTTGTGTAAATCAGACTCCGGTCAATTTTGATTTGGCAGTGCACAAGTCAAATACTAGTACTCCTCTAGCTTCTAAGCACAACTTTTGTAACAACTTGATTTTCATTGGTGACGGAATAGTGGTTTCGGGACCACAAATTTCTATCCTGTCGACTTGTAATTATTATTTTTAGAATATTTATAGAGTCATTATAGTCGTATTAAAATTTGGTTAAGCAATATTAATGTTTAGTTAGTTAATTAAAGAAAAATGACTAAATGAAAAATGTGCAAAACTTGCTAATTATAGCAATTAGGTGATGAAATGGTGTAATTATTAATTGAGGAAGGAATTAAGTGATAATTAAGCCCTAAATAATATAGTAGGACGACAAATTGATGGATAATGACAAAATAATGAAATTATAACGGCACACTTGTAATTTAGTTGAAATTAAAACAAAATTAAGTAAAAAGAAATAGGTTTCTTCTTCATTTTACTTACCATAGCCAAAATTCATGGTTTTTTAATTTAGGAGAATCGGCCAAGCAAATTGTTATGCTTGTGAGTGAATTTCTTACTCGCAATTTTTATATATTTGATATCATTGCAACTGGGTCCAGCTAGCCCATACCTTCGCTTTCGATTCTGTTAAAAATTTTGGAAGTTTCCATTGATGAATATTAGATGCTTTTGATGAATAACATGGATTTGGAGCTTTGATTGTGTTGTGTGATGATTTTGTAAAATGATTTTTGTTAAATATTGATTTTAGGATTAAATTGTGAAAATGTCAAAATATTAGGGTTTGATAATGAATTTTAGGTTTAGTAGGGACTGTATGAGGGCCTAGAATATTTGGATAGATTATTGATTTAAGAAAATTAGCTAATTTGATATATTAACTAATTAAGGGATTAAATTGTAAAAAATGTAAAAGTTTGGGGGTAATTATGCAAATTTGAAAAATAAAAGGGTATTAATTGTAAAATAGATTGGAAATGAAATATATGCTAATAAATGAGTAATTTTATATTTTAGATCAAGATCCTGTAGATACTCGTGGAAAAGAAAAAATAGTGGAATAGTTCCTAAACTTCTGCAATTATTACAATTCAGTCCAGGTAAGTTCATATGATTAAAATTTAACATTTGTATAAATTGATGATTGGTATTATGTGTATATATTCTATTGCTAGAAATGAATTATTGTTTGAATTATAATATTAAATTGGATATTTGGTTTGAATTGAACGCGAGATTTGAATACATTCTTGATTTGGTGTATGACGGGGGTTTGGAGTGGAGATGGTATTGGAGGGAGATATCGGCATTTTACCCAAGTAAATCGAGGTTCAGTATTTGTTGCAAACTCTAGTGTTTTACTTTCTGTTCAGCGTGATTGGGTGGATCAGCTCTTCCGAGCTTCTGTTCAACTCTTACGACCTTCTATTTAGCTTTTGAGCTTCTGTTGGTGTATTCGGGAGGACTAGCTCTTATAAGCTTCTGTTGACGATGTACTCTTAACTGTAAGTCATTCTTCAAATGGAAAATCTCGGTAAGGAAACTTGTTTAATGAATTTGAAAGACATGTTATTTATTTTTGTATTAATCTGAATACGAATGTATTTATCGATTGAAGTTGTGAATGACAAGGAGTTTTTCTTAGATGATTTTTATTGTATGATTTATTATAGTTAGTTTGGTAAGATTTTCGTTTAACTCGTCGAACTTACTAAGCTTCATTAAGCTTACTTGTGTTGTTTAATGTCATTGTAGATTTTCGAAAGGTTGAACGATCGGATCAGCACTCAAGTCACACTATCTAGTTTATCTCGGTAGTTTTTGAAACATTTAATTCAGATTATATGGCATGTATAGGCTCTTGTGCTATTTTGGTTAATGTTTGGATTATGTAAATGTGATGAATGATATTTTGTGCAAATAACCAATTTGCAAATAGTATGAGAATGAAGTATAGTCGTTATGCTAGTATGTGTGGCTTACATATTTGAATTGTTGTGATTGTGATACCTTTATTAGGTATATTGATTTGGTATTGCTTGAATGAGTTGATGAATTCAATTGATGAGAATTTTGTGGTAAAGTTGTATATAATTGTGGTACCAATGATGGTTTATTGGTTAGGCACATATTAGGTTGGTTTTGACCTTTTTTTGACCCGATTAATGTCATTTTGATTTGGTATTTTGGTTAGTATTTGAGTTTCTTAAGGTCCAAGCAATTTGAAATGGTAAACTTGTCTTTTAAGGTTCATTTTAAGGCTACACGGCCTGATACACAGGCGTGTGTCTGTGTGTAGCACATGGCCATACGACACGACTATGTGTCCATTGTATGTTCAAGGCATGCAAGTCAGGCTATTACATAGCTTAGTACACAACGTAGCACATGGGCATGTGGCTTAGCCGTATGACCCAAGTCAGTGAGTTACACGGGTACAGACATGGGCAGGGACACGGCCGTGTGTCCCTATTTTGAATGTCCACATGGCATGAGACACGGGCGTGTGTCTCAGCCATGTGAGTCACACGACCATTTGACCCTTGCAGTCCAAAATTTTTATTTTTTTCCTAAAATTTCCAAATGTTTTCGATTTAGTCCCGGATTGTTTCTATAATATTTTTAGGGCCTCAAGGGCTCGATTAAGGGACATTATGGATGTATTTGAATGAAATTTGATTATGTTTGGGTTAATGTATGATTTGAATAGTTTAATATTCCATTTGTCTGGTAATGCTTCGTAACCTTATTTTAGCGACAGATACGGGTTAGGGGCATTACAACTTTGACTTAGTTAATATCTTGCATAATTCGAGATAAGCTCGTGGTAGACTTTGGCAAAGAAGGCGTTATGGAAATACGAGTCAATGTGGAGATTTGTGAAGTTATGCCTCGTATTTTTTGGCTTTTGTTCTTCCAGTTAAACTCTATTTTTAGTTTCACACTTAAACTCTAATTAGTGTAGGTTATTTTAATATTAGTTTCCCACTTAAACTCCAACTAGTGTAGGTTATTTTAATATTAGTTTCCCACTTAAACTCCGATTAGTGTAGGTTAATTTAATATTATTTGACCTACAAATTTAACCTATAAATATGCCCTTTTTCAATCTTAGAAAGATAACCCATTACGCATTTAGGTATTAGCTTTTACAAGCTTTTAGAGAATTTTGTGTTTATGTTTTGAGGGTTCTTATTTAGGGTTTTGGGGTTTATTTTTATCTCCATCTTTTGTACTCTTCGTTTTTGCCATTTTAGTGAAATTATCTTTGCCTGTGGTTTTTTATCCTCTTTGGAGTGGTTTTTCCACATAAAATATTTGTGTTCAATCTTTTTAATTTCTTTGCTATTTTACTTGTTCGTTGCTTACCCCAACAAAATCAATAGCAATTAAACTTTTACAACTTAATAATTGCACTAAATTAACTATTTACTCTATTTAATTTCTTATTTGATCTTTAATATATTTTCATACTAACTCCATAAATCCTCCTATTATTATCACACTGACTAGGTTCACGAAATTAGGTTCCAAAACCATATTTTTTTGACACCAACTAAAGTCGAGTCCTTACAATTATTGTAATAAAACAACACATGGTATCTTAGTAACCTTCATGAAAGATGTGATTCCTATCAAATCAACCAGTTAGCGCAACACCTCTTGATGTGTCCGTTAACAAATTGTCTCAGTAAATCCCTATAAATAGATTAAATAATATATTTTATCCTTTGTAGTTAACAAATCATAAACCATCAAAAAGTTCAATTTTTTCATGCAAATCACTAGACTTACAACACTTTACTCATGCCAAACCCAAAGAACAAACTTACCAGAGAAAAAAGTTTATACTTACACCTTATCTACATGGCGTTTACATAGTACCCAAGCTGAGGCTTGAGTATCGAAAAATCCTTCAAGGGAACCAGCGTTCCTTACTTCTTCAATCTCATCACCATCAATCTCACTCGCTCCATCGATCTTCAGTGTAGTCATGGCACTGTTACTCCCTCTCTCCCCAGCATACCCACTACTGCTAGGACTCAAAGGCCTTTCGACACCAAATATTTCTCGATTCTCCACTGTTAATCGTTCATCCTCTTTATTGTCGTTGCTTTTCTCATTTTAACGATCCATTGGAAATTCAATCACCATTTCCATAATTAGGTTCCAATTTAACAAATTTGGTCAATGCCAACAAACAAATCATCCACCAAACAAATTGATATTGGAATTACGGTTCAATCTGATGGAGTCATAAATGGAAGACGAATATGAAAGATCCCAACAACATTTACTTTTTTTCCCTCTTTGACAATAAAATCTAAGGTTTAGAATAGGGAAAATGCAATTGAGAAAAAAAAGAATTTATATTACCAATATCAACAACACTATTATGCTCAACTACTAATTAAAACCTTAACAAAGAAATCTAAAGTCAAAATTAAAACATTTAAAAATAACGAGTGAATTTAACAAAGAGAAGAAAATGAGAGATATAATATAAGGAATGAGAGTGAGAAACAATGTGCCATTGAAAAAGCATGTTTGTGGCGTTTTATGATAAAACTGCCACCAATTCTTGCATTATTTGCGGCATTCACAATAAAAATAAAGTAATATTTGAAATTAAAATTATTTTAAAAAATTAAATAAGTGGGGCATTTATTCTAAATTAGTGGCGTTTATAAGAGAATGACTGCAAAATATATAAAACATATGTGACATTTATTTAAAAAGCGCCATTAATTATTTTATATAATGGCATTTATACTACAAGCATTGTTAAATTCTAAACCTCGTGGCATTTTTTGTAAAAACGTCACAAGAAATGCTATTGAAGCACCAAATTGTTGTATTGAAAAACCATATATTTGCTAATTAAATGATAATTTATCAATTTATAATAAAAGTTTATTAATTTTGTAAAGATATAATGATAAATTTGACTCTTACATTTACATTTTTTTTTGTTAATTTGGGTCACTCTTTTTTTTTAAGCAAAATTTGACCCTCAATCTTTTAAAAAGAGTAGAATCTGACCATTAACCTTTTAAAAGAGTCAAATTACTTTTTTTTAACGGAAATATTGGCTAAAATGTTAAACTTTAAACATGACAACCCACATAATAATCCATGTATATTTCATGCTAACTTTTTGAAATTTTTATTAGTTTTTTCATACAAATCTCATATGTCACCTTTTTGTTAAAACAAGATTAAAATTCAATATTAATCTACCATATAGACTTTAACATTGACTAATGGTTTGCGACCCCTCTCTATCCATGTTATTATAAAAATAATTAATTAAAGGGTAAACTATACCACATGTCACTCAATTATTGCTCATTTTCTTTTTTTATTATCCAACTATCATTTTTTAATTTGGTCATGTAACTATTGTTCGTTTTCTTTTCTGATCACCAAATTATTAATTTTATAATTTGGTCACCTAATTAACTGAGATTATTTTTTGGGTCCCTTTCCATTAAATCTTGTTAATGTAGCAATTAAAAATTTATATAAATAATAAATTATCCCTCAACTTTTACATATTACATCGATTTAGTTATAAATTTAAAAAATCAACCCTCAAAATTTACAAATGATCTTAATTTGATTCTCAAAATTTACCTTCCTCTTTTGCTTCCCTCACCTCCACTACCATGTTGCCTCCACCTTCGCATCCTCCTTCACTTTTCTTCACACACACCAAAAAAAAAAAAATGAAGAAGTTAGCACATATATTCTTACCAAACATGTGTGATCTCTGATGCCTGCTTGTGAGATATGATTCAATTTTCATCTTTTTCTCTTGAAGTTAGGATTTGAAGATGAGTCAATGAGTATCAGAGACCCATTTGCTCAATTTTCCTACTCTTTCAAATGCAAGAAACAATTTGTTATTATTATTACACTTTTCATATATAGAGACCATTGCTATCGTTAATGATTATAATTTTGAAACCCATTAATCCAAGTTCAAATCTCTACCCAAATTGATTTTTAACTCAAAATCTTCACCAGATCCATGATTTTCAACAAATTTAAAATCTTGTAATATAACATAATTGGAAAGGTTGATGATGATCAAAATAATAACTTCGATAAAGAAAAAGGAAATCAACAATATTTTTTAAAAACATAACAAAGCTTTACCTTAAATCAATCATTAAAGGTGTTAAAAACACCTTACCCTTTACCCTTTATATAAACTCGAAATCCTATTGCATCAAAATATCTTAAACCAAAAAATAAAATTAAAAAAAATCGAAATATTTTGTCTTGTTTGGTGGTTTTTGGCAAAATTTTAGGTCCAAATCAAAAAAGAAAAAAAAAAAGAAAAAGCAAGTTTTTTTTTTTGGAGAAAGGTGAAGGAAGAGGTGGAAATTTTAGATCATTTGTAAATTTTAAGGGTTAATTTTTTTAAATTATAACTAAATTAATATAATATGTAAAAGTAGATGGCTAAATTTTTTATTATAATAGTTTTTTAACTACCATGTTAACAAAACTTAACGAAAATAAATAAAAAATAATAATCGCGATTAACTGAGTGACCAAATTTAAAAAAAAATGATAATTGAGTGATAAAAAAATAATGGAATAACCAAATTAAAAAATTTAATAGTTGAGTGATTTAAAAAGGAAAATATATTATAATTGAGTGACATGTGTGTAGTTTACCCTTAACTAAAACATATTAATAACAATTATTTCATGCCATTTTAGTATTTATTTTAAAATATAATAATAGAAAAGTAAATATATCCTCCAAAATACACAAAAATAACAGAAGACTCCTTTCTCTTCCTTCGTTCTACAAGTTTTTATTTTCCTTTACTTGGAATACCCTTCTCCAACTCTTTCTCTTGACAACACAACAAATATCCACTGTAAATGCCATAATAAAATATTAAATACTTAACAACTAACATAATTGCCTTGGATAAATGTAGTGAGATGATGATAACTAACATAATTCAAATGATTTTATAAGCATTTAGCATTTGTTTGAATGCTAACATTCTCTTCATAAATTATCTTGAATGATTAATCACTTTCTTATCTGGTTTTGAAAATAACTCCAAATGAAAAAATAAATATGAAAAAATGGAATGTTTGGTAAACAGAATTTTGGATTTTTTTAGTTGATTTGGACACAAATGAAGGATTGGATAATTAAACCCTCTAATTGTAATGTTTGGTAAATGGAGGGTTGCAAGAATTTTTTGAGTTAAAACCTCCAAAACAAAAAACACAGAGATGAATAACTTTTTTCACAGCTGATTATGAATGAGATATGTGGAATGGCATAGCTGATCATGCTTGCTAAAAAATTACTCTCTTTTATCACATGCTCTTAAACCTAATGATATATGTAGAATGAAATATATATCTATTTCTTGAATATTTATGTACTCTTAATCATTTTTAATTTACTTGTGTAAAATGATTCTTTATGCAACTTTATATGAATTGAAATATGCTACTTGACAAACTTATTCAAAGTGTGACATAATTATCACAATTTACATACTAAGAACATGACATAATTATCACTAAGAATATAATTTATAATAATATTGATACACTATTAATATTTATCAATTTCCACAAGATTAATATTTGCAAATAAGGAACTTAATAAATTTGTTTATTTAAAATTTTAAAAATAGTCACTAATTATTTTCCATAATGGCTGTTTTAATTCATTGGTAATAGTGTTTTATTTCAATAATTTCATCCAATAAAGATTGAAGTATTATAAACAAATAAATACTTAACAATAAAATGTGAGATGCCCTTATTAATCATTTTACATGTATCAACTTTCAACTAAATTTTACCAAATACTTTTAAATAAACAATTAATAGAATCAATTGGTCAAACTAGCCACTGCAATCAGTAATCAACTATCAACTATTAGCCAATTACCAAATAGGGCCAAAGATATATTCAATCATCTCAAACTTCTATACTTCCTTTCCTAATCATTCGAATGAATGATAATCTCATTAATCCCATCTTAAACATCCATACCTCCTCATTGCTCCTTAGCAAGATTAAATCAAAAGAAATCAAAAGCCATGTAATTAAAAATTTGAACATGTCAATACCAAAATTGTTTTAACTATTGTTTGAACATGATGTGGAACAAAACAGTCAAAATTTCTAAAACACTTTTATATTATTTTATATATTTTAATAACATATGAAATAATTTTGAAAATATTTGATCAAAACTTTGATTTTTTATTAAATTTACAACAACTCTAATAACTTTAGTTACTACAAGCATTAAACTCAACAAGCTTACTTAAACTAATTAACTGAATAAATCCAAAAATCTCCAAATTTGAGATTTCAAAATGGAAAAAAATTTGATAACTTAAAAAGATAGTTTTAATTACTTTTTGATGACTTTTTTTGGTAAATAAAACAGTATTAAGCAATTATAATAGCAAGCATAAAATAAAAAGCCCTTTAATATATTTTTGAACTAAACCTCACATAGGTTGAGGAGGTTCGAAGAACACCTGGATATTTATGAATCATGTAGTAGCATGCTTAGCCATGAAGTTTATAACATCATTATGAGCTCTGGAAATGTGACGGATACAAACTTTCCAATTCATCTGAATTAGCTTATGAATGGCCCGTAATACTATAATACGATTATCAATAAAATTGTCGGCTACGATTAATTCCACTAATAGCGCATTATCAAACTCAAGTTCAACCTGTCTATAACCCTTGTCCCAAGTAACTTGAAGCCCTTCTAACATGGTCCTCGCTTCAATTCTAAACACTTCATCTTTCCCTAATGACATCGAGTAACCACATAACCAATTACCATCAGTATCTCTAATGACTCCTTCAATTGTAGAGAAATAAGAACTAAGTGAAACTGTACCATCAATATTAAGCTTAACCTATCCACTCTTCGGAGCTGACCATTTGAGATCAATAACTATAGAACTCGAATATAACATCACCTTTGATGTTGGATAATAGCTTCTCATCCAACTAATACTTGTATCTACCACATCCTGGACAGAATTGTGACAACCAAAAAACACAAACATATTTATGCTTTTCCATAATAACCAATAAACTATAGGAAATAACCTTTGCTAGTCAATTTTGTGATTACCACAATTCCCTACATTTTGCATGTTCCAAACAACCCATTCATCAAGAGGTAAGGAGAAGAATAGTACCTACTTATGAGTTGGTACAATTGAACTCTAGACTACCCATGGAAATTTACAATCTCTGACTACATGTAACTTGGTCTCGAGGGAAATATTGCAATGCTGACATTAGCCATCACAGGCCATATGTCTTCTAACTCTCTCATCATTAGTTAATAGTTTATTCTTCCGCAATAACCAAATGAACACTCTAACTCATTGAGGGACCTTAGCTTTGAAATAACCTCCAGACATTAGAGTTATCATTCGAATCAAATTGGTACATACCTCTATAGGTTTTTGCCATGAAAAATGCATTTCTAGTCACTTATCTCTACGATAAACGATCATTTCCAACTTCTTGAAAAAGGGAAAGACCAAAGCTATTTGCATCAAATTTGGGCCTAGTAGGAGGCTTAGAAGACGATTCCAATCCCAATTCCCTAACTCATTCACTAAGTCACATACTCGTAAAAGTGTCATTTGGTTGCTTAGATTCCACACAAAAATTCCTTAAAGGGCCTAGTTGATAAATCCAGTTTTCATTCCAAAAATTCATCAAGGTTCTATCCCCAATAGTCCAATAAATATTTTTTACCACATCTTGCCAAACCCGCATTAAAGACATCCATATGTAGGAACAAATACTCCTATAGATAGAATATGGTAGCACCCTACAAATCTTGTATTTACTCCTCACAATCTTGACCAATAAGTCATCAGTCTTAGTTAATAAAAGAAAATCGAGTTTCAAAAGGAATAGCTTGTTTTGAACAGCTAAACATCATATACCCGAACCTCCAACCTCAATCGGATGACAATAGTCATCCCATTTAACAATGATCAGTTTCTTAGTATCAGAAGAGGATCCCCAAACACAATTATGAGCCAACTTCTCAATCTTACCACACATAGTTGTAGGAATACGAACTGTAAACATAAAATAATTAGGGATAGATAGCAATAAAGATTTAGCTAGCGTAATTCTTTCTGTCAATGAAATTTTATTAGCCTTCCACCCATTGAGTTTACTACAGACCTTATTCACTAAAAACTCAAAAGTGCCAACTTTGACGCTTTTATGAATAATCAAAAGACCAAGGTATATCCCCAAATCATCCACACATTTAAAACCCACATTCCTACAAATATCTGACGCAACTGTTTCTAGAACATTACAGGATAAAAGTACCTAAGATTTGTTCTTATTCACTTTTTGTCTCGAGAAGTGATAGAAGGTATTCAAAATATCATTTATAACTTTAGATTGCTTCGAGTCCGCTTCCCTAAAAAGTTTTAAGTCATCCACAAAAAATAGATGTGATAGAGCTAGACCACCCTTAGCTAGAAACAAAGGTCTCTACCTCATGTTATTCACTACTTCATTAATTAAGTGTCCCAACCTCTCCATAGGTAAGACAAATAAGTGAGGAGATAGAGGATCTCATTGTCGTAACCCCGTAGAAGGCCTAAATTCATTCGTGATCGTACCATTCCAAAGAACTTAAAACGTAGTTAAATCCACATAATTCATAATTATTGTGATTAACATAGATGGCAACCTTATGTAACACCCTGAATAATTTAAGTCTGCTTTTGTAAAATTTGGCATGAATGTGTATTTGCTTCAGTGGTTAAGTGTTCTGGGTGTGTGTGTGAGGTCTTGGGTTTAAGTCCCACCTTTGGCAATTCTGTTATTTTTTATCCTAGCCTTATTCCTGCTGAGTAGGATTTTATAATATTGTTTGTAAACTCATATTAGAATAAGCCTGCTGGTTCGAGTGATAAGGAGTTAGTGTATTTGAGGTCTTGTGTTCGAATCCTTACATGAGCGTGAGTGATAATTTTTACTTCAGTTGTATGATAGAGATTCAGTGGAACCAAAACTTTGAAGTTGTTGGATGAAAATCAAGTTGTGAGATAGCGGGTCGGTTAGTTAGTGGGATAATAGGGGGAGTTGAGATATTGTTTTTATTATCTTATTTTTTATTTTTTTATTTTTCTCTCTCTTCCTAATTTTTCCTTTGATTCTAATGTTCCTCTTTTTTTTTCCTTCTCCACTTTCTTTTGTTTTCTCTCAAATTTTGCTTTTCATCTATTGAATTTTCATAATTGTATCTATAAAATTGTTACTTCCCATTCGGTTTAGGTAAATAGAGCTTTATTGATGATGGTTTTGACTTTAGTGTGATCGTCTCTTTCTTTTTGGAATTGGGGTAGTGTTGTGGTTTAAAGTTTTGATCGTTATAGATTTTTCTTTCGTAGGAGAAGGTGATAAATTAATGAATTTTGCTTCAACAGCTTAAATCGTGTTTGTACTGCTTTCATTAATGGTAAGTTTGGTTGTGCTACCCGGTTTTTGTGTTAATGAAATCATAAATTGGTTGCTAATAGTCATTGGAATGCTGTCTTTAGGTTTTTGGTGGGCTCAAGATTGTAGTAGCATCAAAGTCGTACAAGGTGTGTACCCTAAACACGAAAAATTAAAGTTCAACGAAAGCTAAAAAAGGGCACTGTCAATGCCATACGGGCGTGTGCCTAGCCATGTGGCTAGCTGTGTGCGAGACACGACCGTGTGAGTGTTGTAGGTGTGGTCGTGCATGAGACACAGCCGTGTAACAAAGATGTTGTGGTCGTGTGGGCCATGTGGGCTAGGCCAAATTAGATGTGTAGGTTTTGAGTTAGACCGTGTGGCCCACACGGGTAAGGCCAATTTGGGCGTGTGGAACACACGGGCATGTGGGCCCAAAATTTTAAAATTTTTCTTAGGGTCGCATAGGTCATTCCAATCAATTGTGGGCCTACCGTAGGATCAATAAGGGCTAACTAGACCCTAATTCATGTGATTTGATATTCTGATAGTCTAATCTAAGTAGGAAATTAAAATGTATGCTTGATTGTTCTATTGAGTATATATGTTATCTGTATACAAGCATGTTAAGCATGATAATTCTATTAATTATGTATTTTGTATCTGTGTTTGGGGTGGGATTTATATATGTGGAGGAAGTGATTTATACGACAACCTTTCACCTATTATTTGATAGCTTGGTTGTATATTATTCTGTTATGTGTCGCATTGACACTACATGTTGTGTAGAGATGGGTGGATATTTTTAAGCCTACATTGTGTGATAAGATGGTTGGAGATGGTGTGTAGAAGATAGGGTAGAATTCTGTATATCTATTCTGTACATCTTATTCTAATATCTGTATCTATAAAGAACTTGGGTCCAATTCTATTTTCTGCATATGAGATTCTGTGAATGTTGCATGACTATCTCTGTTGGGTTACACACTGAGTTTACAAAAACTCACATCTGTTTGTCTGATCTGTACAAGTAACCCTCAGTCATAGGCGGGTCGATGCAACGAAGGTTCTGCGGTGACTACTCGTTGGGAAACTGTTTCCTCATTACCATTAGTTTCAATATTTTAAATTCTGGATTTATTTGAGTGTTTGTAATTTTTGGGACTCTCTAGACTGTATGGTTTTAACTATTGGTTTTTGGTTTGGTTGTGTTTAAATTTTTTAAAATTATGATGATTGACAAGTTGCGATTTTAAGCGAATAAATATTTTGAAAACATGAACGAATGGTTTTTGAAGAAAAAAATGATTTTTCATATTTCCGCTGCAAATTAATCAAATACTTTAAAGGATAGTATATAATCGTTTTTATTAAAATTATAAAAATGAGTTTCTTTGAAACATATAAACTCTATTTGGTATCAAATAACTCGATTTATTTTAACCAAAAAGACGTGTTTTAAAATCTTTCTACGTAACACTCTCTGATTCGATCATAACGTCGAGGTCGGGTTGGGGGTGTTACACCTTGCTTCTGAAAGTGTATCCCTTAAGAAATCCCAATGAATTCTATTATTTGCCTTCTCAAGATTAATTTTAAGGATCATACCACATTTTCTACCTTTAAAATTCCTCAAAGAATGTAACATTTCTTGAGCAATAACAATATTGTCAGAAATGCTTCTATGTAACAGCCTGTTTTCAGTGGTGTTAGAAATAATGGTTTAGGGACCATGATTTTGATAAGTGAGTTAGTATTTTAATATCTTGATAACGGCTCGTGATATTAAGTAATAAAATTTATAAAACTGATCACACCAAAACTAACTAATATCACGATAGTAAAGGTAAGCGCACCTATCGAACAGTAGTATAGTTTAGTGGCAAGACCGAGTTATCGTACCCAAGGGAACTAAAAGTACTAATACTTACTTTCTTTCTGTTATCTAGCCTAAAAATAAAAAAGGTTTGTTTGAAACTAATTCTAAAACTAACTAAAAGTGCACAAAAAGTAAATTGGGGAAAACTTTAGGGAAAAGCTGATTGATATAAACAATACTTAAGGGAGAATCCACCTAGACTTCACTTGTTATTGGTTCTTGAGCTAGACGATTTATTCACTTGACTTGATCCGTAGAGATCCCTAATTTATGCTAAACCCTCTGTCGAGGCGAAGAGCAACTAGGCCTAGGTTGTTAACTAAAGTTTCTTTATTAATTAACACCCTAGGTTGCATTAATTCGATCTATGGTTCCCCATATTAGTTTGACCCTGATCCGGTAGATTTACGTCGCCCTATGTCTAGGGTTGCATGCAATTCCGCTTAATTATGGTAGATCTACTCTTATCACAAGGACTTTTGCTCCTCTGCTTTAAGCACATCCGTTTCTTGAATTAATACCTAGGCTTATTAACACAAGAATTAAGCACACATAATTAAGAACAACTCAAGTATTTATCATATAACTCAAGAATAAATAATAACAAGATTCGTCTTAGGTTTCATTCCCCTCAAGTATTTGAGGGGTTTAGTTCATAATAAAGAAAGAAAACATTTCAGAAGAATTAAAATAACAAAACATAAAGAACCCGAAAACCCTTGAAGGAATTTAGAGAGATCCTCAGTCTTGATGTAGAACTCTGGCTTCTGGGATGAATCAATCGGCTTCCCTTGGAGTAATTCCTTGCTTCCACTCCTTGTGTTGGCTGAAAGATGATGCTCTTTTTTGGGAGAAAAGAGTACTCCATTAGCGGGAAATAAGCCCACCCTTAGAGTTGCCTCCTAGGGTCTTTATATAGAGCTTTGGGGAGCCTTTCTTAGCCTCTAAGCATCCCAATTCGAGTGAAATTCCTCTTCCCCACGGCAGGGACACGCCCGTGTGCCACGACAAGAGGCCGTGTGATTGTGTCAATGGAGGCACGGCCGTGTGGGCTGGCCGTGCTTGTCGGGGGCTAGACCGTGTGATCTTCATATTACACGGACGTGTGGTGACTCTTTAGGCCGTGTCGTTTTTACATTTTGGCTCATTTTCCTCGTTTTTGGTCTATTTTTCGTTCTTTTCTCTTCCCTATGCTCTCCTGAGTATAAGATATGAAAAAGAAAGATTCAGAGCACAAATTCTCACATAATTAATAATAATTCATCCAAAATGTAGGCTAAATATGGGGTAAAAATATGTATAATTTATCGTTTATCATATCTATTTAATGTCTATAAGGTTATATTAGGGTTGTAATAAATTTTTGTTATGCAATTTTGAGGTTTATATAGTTAATTAGGTAAAAAGAACTAAACTGTAAAAAGATGTAAAAGTTGGTTTCTATTAGTTAAATGGATTAAATGGCTTTGGAAATATAAGTTAATGGATCTAGTTGGTAATTATGCCATTTATTTTCATGGTGGACAATGATGGACATGATTTGGTTATTTTATAATATTTTAAACTAAGGGTAAACTTGTAATTCATTAAATAAAC
This sequence comes from Gossypium stocksii, assembly GCA_020496765.1. NCBI lineage: Eukaryota > Viridiplantae > Streptophyta > Magnoliopsida > Malvales > Malvaceae > Gossypium > Gossypium stocksii. The sequence continues at coordinate 86,107,377 of CM035623.1, forward strand.
TCAAAATAAATCACTAAAATGTTATCATCTTCTTCCTTTTAATTTTTTTCAACTGAAAATACCATTAAAGAAGGAGCTTGAATTATGGCTAGGGTTATTCAATTGCATGGTATGTGTTTGAACCCCGTTTTTAGTGATTTTTATGTTTTTGAACTCGTTTCGGCATAGTTTAGTTAGTCCAAGGGTTAATTTGCAAAATTTTTAAAGGATGAGGGACTTGCCATGGATGAATTTGAATGTGTTTTGGATTAAATTGATAGATTATTAAACTTGGTTGTTAAATAAACTTATTTTTTTAAGTGATTTTTTATGAATTTAGGGTTAAGGGTTAATTTGTTAAAAGTGTAAAATTCCTTAGGGTTGATGAGAAATTTTGATAATTACGGGCTGTTTAGGACTCCTAGTAAAACCGGCTATTATGTTTTTGTTAGAAAAATGGTGAATTTGCAAGTTTGGCTTAGGGACTAAATTGTATAAAAGTTAAAATATTAGGGGTAATTTCATTTCACATTGAAATGAGTTATGAACTAGAATTAATGATTTTTTTTACTATTTGAATTACTTAATTGAGTTAAATTACTATTTAGGTTAAGAAAAGAATCAAATGGACTTGAACCGAGGAAAAAATATCGGATTAGTTTCGACTTAGTTGTAACAACCGTGGTGATTGAGGTAAGTTCATATGATTTAAATAATTTCTTTGGATTGATTATTAGTTAACAATATGTTAGATATAATTTGACTCCGCAATATTACGATAACTTGAATATTTGACGGTTTAATAATCCCATTTGAACCTTGAGAATTCTTAGGATACAAATGACATGTCATTAGGGATTATATAATTTCGGGTGCTGATATTAGATGTCCTACCGATGACTGAGGTCTTGCATTTGTTATAGATTCTCCATAGCTTGTGTGAGCATTATTAAAAATGATACAATTACATGAAAAGGAGCACTATGTGTGAGCATTCTCGAGTATCTAATGTAATTCTATATGGTTCAAAGGGTAAGTAAAGGCTAATGGAAAGGCATTAATATAAACTGATGGCTGTTAATGATATTATGAAATGGAAAATTTGGTATTTCCAAATCAATGGAAAATGATTATTAAGCAAACATGTGAGAAAAGATGAATGTATACAATTCATTTAATGATATATGCCATGTTACTTTGATGATATATTTTTAAGTTATCTACTACCTTTGTGGATTGTTATGAATAGGAAAGTAAAGTATTTATATGATTCAATGAGCATGGTTGAATGATTTTATGTTGATGTTCAATAAGTATGAATTTCTCTTATACAAGCTTATTAAGCACTAATTGCTTACGTAGTTGTTTTTCCTCTGTTTTGTAGATCATCGGAAGCTCAATCAATTGGAATCTATCTGAGTCGTATCACACTATCCAACATTCATTTTGGTAGCTTTTGGTTATTTTTGCTATGGTTATAAATGACATGTATAGGTCTTATACAAATAGGTGTTGTGAATACGTTATTTGGTCTACTTGGTTTGGTTATTTTTTTAGTATATGTCTTTTGGACTTGTAATGCTTATTAAGAATATGTCTATGGTCACTTTTGTGTGATATGTAAATACATGACTTGAGGTATGTCTATATGTGATTGAAATGGGTGAATGGTTTGTGGTTGTGATGATGTATGTTTAGGTTATAATGTGATTTTGAATTAGTATGAATTGATGTGCATTTGAATGGCATATTGGTTAGAACTTATAGCTTGATTGATTTGGTATGTTTTGAGTATGTTTAGAGAATGTTTCGGTCAATTGAATGTATGGGTAAATGGTCTATCTTGTTGGGCAAGGATAAGTATTGAAATAGCTTATTTTAGGGGTTAAATTTGGAGCACACAGCCTGGGAGACGGGCTGTCACATAGCCGTGTGCCACACACGGTCATCTCACACGACCGTATGTCATTTATATTTAGGTGCAATTTTCACACAGTTTAAGACACTGTCTATGACACGACTATGTGTCTCAAAACAGTTTGTCACATAACCTTACACACGACCTGTAACATGACTGTGTGACCCAACATCAAATGTACAAACGGTTTGGCACATGACCTGCGACATGACCATATGAACATATTTTGAATACCCACACGGATGGGCACATGGGCTGGGACAAGGTCGTGTGTCCGTACATCGAATGTCCACACGATCTGAGCTATGTCACACAGCCATATGACCCTTGTTTCCCAATTTTTCATGTTTTTCCAAAATGTTCTTATTTGTTTCAATTGAACCTCAATTGTTTTTAAATTGTTTTTAGGGTCCTGAAGGCTCGATATAATGCCCAAATGTGTATGATTGATATGGTTGTAATGAGTTATTGGAAATTAATTTAAATTGTATTTTTGATCTATTTTTAAGTTAAAGGTTCTATTTTGTACAATAAGTAATACTCCGTAACTCTAATCTAGTGACGGTGACGGGGTAGAGGTGTTACATTCTACCTATTACAAAGCTACCTTGATTTTGTTTAGTAACCCTCAACATTAGCGGTCTTACCATCAACTCTTGGTGCCTTAAGTGGGGCCATACAAAAAACTACATTACGGATATCTAAATTGGTCATTTCCAATACAAGCTTATCTTTTTTAGCTAGAAATAAATCTTGGAAATATCCTCTGCAGAGCAAAGTACCATCAACTGAATAGTCTATGGAAAATAGACTCTTATAAAAATCCAGAACATGTTTTAGTATAGTAGGATCAAAACACCAATCAACCTCATCCATCTTAAGGCCCTCAATTCTGTTCCTTCTACGTCGAGCAAGAGTCCTACCATGGAAGTATTTTGTATTCCAATTACCATTTATAAGCCAAACTAATCGGGATTTCTAAAACCATTAGAGCTCATCATGCTTTGTATTCCAATTACCATTTATAAGCCAAACTAATCGGGATTTCTAAAACCATTAGAGCTCCTCATGCTTCAACACCTCCTCTAAAGCTTGTCTCAATTCTATTTCTCGAGTGCAAAATCTCTCATTCAGCCTTAACTCCATTAGACTTTGTACTTTCTTTAGTTCGTAAACTAGTTGTCTTTTCTGGCTAAAGATGTGACCATAGACATGATTGTTCCAGACTTAGACCTTAACCCAAAATTGCTCAAGCATATTCACCATAGATTCTTCAGAATTCCAATTATTACTAACCAACATCCTAAACTCAGGGTGAAGCATCCAACTGTCAATACACTGAAAAGGTCTTGTCCCCCCACCGGTTGAGGTTTAAGAGATAGTACCATGCAATTCAATCTCATTAGCTCGAAATGGCGCGTGCTTTAATTTATCCGAATTGGTCATTAGAGGAACAGTCTTGAAATTTTTTTGACCTAGAATATCCTCATTACCTACTCGGCCCAACAAAACACCCATACCAAACCCATTAGTATTCTTTTTTGAGACAAACCCACTTCCACCATTATTGGGTAGCAAAACCCTTCCAATAGACTTAAGCCCAAAATTTCCAATTAGCCCTTTACCCTTAACCCTAACGTCCCTTCTCCTAACCCCAACATCCCCATTAACTGCCTCCACAACTTTCCTTTCTAATAGAGACGTTCCTTTCCTTACTTCTATCACTGTTTCATTCTTCAATGAAAAAATCATCAAATTCTCCTCCATCACACCAGTTCTAATCGATTCACTCACCTTGTGATTGTTGATTTTTGTCTCCTCCCGTTCAGCTTCCAACATGACAAACTTAGAGCCCCTGAAACAGTTGTTACCACCGACAGTTCTTCTTTCTGATGAATCACGTGATTTCCTCCTTTACTGTCGCTCAATCATCATCTAAGGGCCAAACGCCTCTTCCTCTACTCACGATTGGAGACCTGAAGTTACTCCAATAACAAAATCAACTCGAGAGAGCATTTCAAACATGTTTTCTCTAATTGAAATACAATTCAACTGTTAATAAAAATTCAACCTTTTTTATAGTTATACTTTTTGACGACTTTTGTTAATAGTTTGGTAACTTTCAAAATGATTGTGATTAAGACCAACATAATTCAGAATAGTTTAATAACTTCAAATATAATTTTTATATAATTAAGACAATAGCATCATCAATGCTAACGTAAGCGATGACATCTTCTTTTGTGAGAGAATAAGAAAACAAGCTTTTGCCAACAAATTCAATTGTTAACTCCACTCAAACGTTTACTTGGTAGACTCGAGACTATCGGCTGCTTTGTCTCAAAATATAATATTTACTTATATTGATCTTTTTGACATGCCAAATTATTTAAAATATTAACCAAATTAAATATACAGAGATGAAATTATATGTTATATGACATGAGTAATTCAAATAAAACTTGGTAATTCCTTTGGAAATATTTAATAATGAATAAATATAATCACTTTCGAAAATGTATAAATACAAATGCTTATTGTATTCTATTTCTAAGGGTTTATCTGTATTTTTTTGAAGATGATGATTCGATTGAGCCAAACTGATTGATAATATCAACTTCACTAATTTCTCTAAATTATATTAAATAATGCTAATGTCATGAGTAAAGTACAATTATTTGTACAGACAACCATCAAAGCAAACCATTTTCTATCACAAAATGTCTTACACCTTTTCTTCCTTAACAGGTATCTATGTCTTGATCATTCTTATATAATAATACTTAAATTGCACTATTCTAATAGATTTTATAGAATACAGTAGGTGGAGAGCAATATATTTAGCTTATTTTTTGTCTCATATTATAGTATCACTACAATATCAAATCTCACATTCCTAAATAATAATAATAATTAAAAATTTTTTTAGATGTATATTACTTCTAAATTGCAACATATTTTTCTTATAAAACCCTCTCTATGAAACATATAATATAAATTTGTATTTATATAAACTATTATATATATAATTAGGCTCCAATGTTATAAATTAACTTATCAGAAATTAAATTATAAAATTACTTAAAAGATATATTATTATAACGTGTTTTCTTTTTTGTATTTAGATATAAAATTAATAAGAACAAAATTATAGTATAAATTGAATCCATGACCCGATCCATTTTAAATATTTAACTTTACAATTTTAATCAAAAATTCATTTCATCTTATATAAACTTTTAATTAATGAAACGATGATTAAAATTATAAACCAAAAATCGAATTTAAATACTAGTAACTCACAATAAAACTTTTTTTTTCATCTATCTATCTATATATTTGTTTGTATATTTGTTTATCTCTCTCTCTATATGTTATATTTAATTTATTGACTAAGATAATGTCATGAGTTAACTGAGCACTAATCTAATTGAAAAATGATTAAAATAATGTTTCTACTTATAAAGTAACAAATATTATTATGAGGCTATTTTTATCTTTTTTATTTTATAATATATCTATAAAAGACAGTTTAAACATAAAATAATTTCATAAAGGGTACTATCATCCCTAAAGCCTCTATTTTAACCAAATTCTTCATTGATTTTTGCATAGAGTTTTTATGAAGTGCATTTTTACAATTTTTTTTTGCTTATGTCATGATTTAACATCAAAATTATACTCGTTTTTCTATTTTGATATTTAAATTATTTTTTTCTATTTTTTACTTAAAATATCATTTTGCTATAATTTTAGGTCCAAAAAATTAATGATATAAAAATAAAAAAGATAACACACCAAACCAATGAGAACATGTCACAATGCTCATAGCAAACGATGATGTGGCATCCATTAAATATTTCAAAATTCAAAATATATACAATATTTAAAAATGTAATTTTTTTAAAACTAAAATTATATTAAATTCAAAAAACCCAATTTTTTCTAAATAAAATTCAAATTATATAAAATAAAATATTTTAAAAACATTATGAAATATAAACAACTCAAATATCTATAAATTCAAAAAAAATTCAAATTAATATATCAAATATAAAAATTGTATTAAATTTCAAAAATCAATTTTTTATAGTGTATGAATTATATAAATAAAAGTTATAAAAGAATTATATAAATTATAAAAAATAATTAAAAGAATATGTAAGAATTTTAAAAATTTTAAAATATATAATTATATAAATGAAAATTTATAAAATATTATATAAGATAAAGAAAACAGTTCTAAAAGGCAAAATGAAAAATTCTAAAATATTTGAAAAATTATATAAAAGTAGCCAACTGTCAATCAACGTGCGTTAGCAATTAATTAACCAAATTAATAATCACTGGCCGCATATGAGAAAAAGTTAAACACGTGGCATGTTTTTATTGGTTGAACATATTACGTTTTTATGCATATAATTTGATACTTGATTGTTACATTTTTCTAATATGATATTTATGTTTTTTTTAATTTGGTATTTATATTTAATAAAAAAATATATATTTTGGAATCCAAAAATAATGTTGTTAATTTTTTAATGTTTAATTTGGGTTTTAATGTTAATTTGATTAAAAGTAATTGTTAATATTAACTCTGAAGCCCATATCAAATCACATTCATCGAATTGTATTTAAAAATTTAAACGTAAAATTAAACAAATTCACAATAAACACTAAATTTATTCTATTAACAAAATCATGAAAAATTTAAACATAATAATATTATCAATTAATTTTATTAAATCAACTCTAAAACCTGAATTAAATACTAAATAATTTACATTATTATCTTCAAGTACCAAATTATATAACTTTTGTCAAATATAAGTATCAAATAGACAACAAACAATATAGAAACCATATTAAAAAAAGTGTCAAACTCAGATACTAAATGATATATTAGGGTTTTTTTTAAACACTATCAACTTTTATACTAAAAATTATATCGGATGAATAGCTTATGTGCAAAAATAGGTCAAAAAGGTTAAAAATCAAGATAAGAAAAATATAATTCGAAAGTCAAATCGTGACATAGTTCACATGGGTGCTATAATCTACTTTAATCTAATTTATATTTATTATAAAGTTTTTTATTGAGTTGATACCATGGTTTAATTGGATATTAATTTTGTAATGGTTCAAATTTCAGTGGTGTTGGAACAGTGATTCGAGATCACTAAATTCGATAAATAAGTTAGAATTTTTTATAAATAATAGATAAATGTAGTGTTAATAATATTGTTGAAATTGTGGTTTAAAAGAATTATTAGATAAATTAAGTTAAACGAGGTATCGAGACCTCGAAACATTAAATCGAGCCATAAATATTTTTATAAATATTTATGGAGTGTTAATAAGTTAGTATTAAATTTTCGTGAAGAAATTTTAAGGTTTCGGTAGTCAATTGGGTAAAAAAGACTAAATTGAATAAAATATAAAATTGTGGAAAGTGATTAAATAGCTTAAATAATAAAGAAGAATGACTTAAGGTGTAAATTGGCCCAAAAACAAATGGGCTGGACGGTTTGGTATTGAAATTAGAGGTGTACATGGGCCGGGCCGGATCGGGTTGGGGCCGGGTCCAACTAAAAATTTAGGCCCGTTCATTGGGCTCGGGCCGGGCTGGGCCCAAAAAATAGGCCTAAAATTTTGTCCAAGCCCGACCCATATAAAAATGCTAAACCTGGGCCTGGCCCGACCTGCCCGTATTAATTTTTTATATTATTTTATATAATTTTAAATATATATAATACATAAAAAATACTAAAAAATTTTAAAATAAATATTTTTCAACAAATTGAAAATAAAATTTAAAAAATATGTAGACTTAAATAACATTAAAATAGATGTAACTTAACAAGCAAATGCCTCTAAAATAATAACAAAATTAACAAATGTCTTTAAAATAATAACAAAATTAACAATAAAATAAGTTTTATACAATATCTAAACAATAACAACAAAATAATAACAATATAATAGTAAAATGGTAGCAAAATATGGAGAAAAATAATAAGAAAACAATATTTTAAAAAATATTTTTTTGTCCTTTAGTGAATTCGGGCCGGGCCTAGCCGGGCTTGGGCCAAAAATGCCTTACCTAAGCCCGACCCATTTTTTAAACGGGCTTTATTTTTTTATCCAAGCCCATTTTTTGGGCCTATAGTTTTGCCCAAACCCTCCCACATTTCGGGCGGGCCTTCGGGCCGGGCCGAGCCGCCCGGCCTATGTACACCTCTAATTGAAATAGCTGAGAATGATGTGAACTAAGGGTAAATAGTCATTTGGGCAAAGTTAAACATAAAATCTAGGATTTAGTTGGAAATCTAGAGATTTCTTCATTTTTCTTTATCTTCATCAGCTGAAACAGCCATTGAAAGAGTCTTTAAGCTGATTTTTCATATTTTTACTACAAGTAAGCTCAATTCTTGATTATTTCTTGAAATTTTTATGTTTTTGTGACTTTTACAACTAGGTCCATTTGTTGAATTCATTCGTTTTTAATTTCATGAAAGAAATTGAAAGTTTCTATGGATATATGTTGGAAGTATATGATGATTTAGCATGGAATTGAAGCTTTAATTTTATTATATGATGATTTTATTGGGAGAAATGAGTATAAAGTGGATAGTTAGGACCTATTTGTAAAAAAGTTTGAAATTAGGGCTTTATTTGGAAATTTTGAACTCTAATGATTATGAAATAGCTTGTAATATTTAGATACAGTGTTAATTAAGAAGAAATAGCTCAATTGATGGGCAAAGTGATTAGGGACTAAATTGTAAAAACTGTAAAGTTTGGGGCAAAAGTATAATTTCGTGAATTAAATAGCATCAATTGTGGAATATAGTAAAATTGAAATAAATACTAATAAATGAATGATTTTGCACTTATAGATCAAGAAACGGAAGTAAATCGAGGAAAGGAGAAAATAGTCGAATAATTCCCGAACTTCTACAACTTTTGCGAATTAGCCCAGGTAAATTCATGAGGCTAAATTTAGTAATTCATTCTTAAATTTATGAATATCATGGTATATGATCTTATATGTGAATATTATTAAATTGAGACAAATGTGAAGAAATAAATAATTGCGTAAAGATTTAAGTTAAGAGAAATATTGGATTTGAGTACTCTCGTTCAGTAACAAGATGAATTGATGGAAAAGACCATGGTTGGACTATGACAACAAATGATAAGTGATATCTGTATGAGACCATAGCTGGGCTATGGCATCGGAAAACAAGTGACAAGTGACTCCCGCATAAGACCAGAGCTGGGCTATGGCATCGGTGAGAAATGCCAAGTGATTTTCATGTAAGACCATAGCCGGGCTATGGCATTTGATTAAAGTGATATAAGTTGTAACACCCCCTACCCGTATTCGTCTCCGGAATAGGGTATGAGGCATTATCGGAGTTTACCAAATATTTTTTTCATTATTACGAGTTAAATACTATTCATTTACTGAAACATGTTAGGACGTCCCTTAGATGGGCCTCCGAAGCCTAAAACATACATCGGGACTGAACCGGTATTAAATCAAAACCATAGGGAATTTTTTTAACTCAATATAACCCCTTTATAGATATCTAACATTCCCTGCAAAATTTAAACCGAGACCAATCCAATCAACCAACCTAATTCAACATACTTTCAAAATAGATTCATGCATATCCATAAGATAATCTTATCACATATCAAAACCAAGATTTGTTAGCCACACCAATAGCTAACTTTACATTCATTTCACATTAATATTTACTTTATTGACTTATACATGCCATTGATTTCCAAAATAAAGTTTCTTGGTATACCAAAATGTTGAGGTTGATAGTGTGATGTGTCTCCGACAGAATCCGACCCCCGAGCTCTTAATACTACAAAACAGGGAAAAAGAAAATAGGGTAAGCACATTGTGCTTAGTAAGCTCATGTAACAAGAATTATACTTACCTAAAATTTTCAATACAATACAATAAACATTCATACATCCATTCAATGCATTGTTAACCTAACATGCACAAACTCAACATTCAAGTTAGTCAAATAATTTCAATGTATCAATAATATATACCGTGATTGATGAGCTCATCAATACCATGATTTTCATTCCATTATTATTTTTCCATATTTATCCCGTTGAATTTCTCGAAATTTCGATAGATTTTCAAGGGTACAGTTTAGTGTACAAATCCAGGTCCGTCAATTCATATTCATGTGCGCACATTTTCATTTCAGAGAGCACACTCCCGCGAACTTCATCTTTACAGTGGGATTACCACTTCAGGCTAAATCCCCTGCAATGACAATTACTCTAATGAGCTTGGATCTGAATTACCAGTCCAGGCTAAATTTAGACCCTAATTCGAATTACCCGTCCAAGCTAAATCCATTTTACACATATTCTTCGGGAGGGCTATATCAGGATAGGATCACCCGTCCGGGTTAGATCCTTTTTACCATCAATTCCTTTTCAGAGATCCATCGAATTTTCCTTTCATTCAACCGAGATTTCTTCCCCTTTTTATCAAATATATCAATGTTTCATCAATTTTCGTACAATGAACATTCAAATCTATTCACATCAATAACACACGTTTTAAGCATTTAAGAATTTAATTCAAGTTATACGAACTTACCTCGATACTTGTTCGTATACAAAAATCTACTAATCCTGAACTTTTTCCTTTCCTCGATCTAGCTTCGAATTTGAGTCTTTGAGATCTAAATAAATAAATTTAATCATCAATTTAACATTTCATGTTCATATGTACCATTCTTTACAATTCCACTATTATTTATAGTTCATTCAAAGCTATTTATTTGGGTCGTAGTCACTAAATTATTTGTATCTTGAGCTATGGAACTCCAAATTAAGATCCGCTAATTTTTGCTAAAACTAGACTCACATATCTTCTTACCATAAAAATTTCAGAATTTTTGGTTTAGCCAATAAGTACAGTTTATTCTTTAGTATCACCCCTATTCTGCTATATGATAGTTCCAATCTTTCTTCACTAAAAATTAATTATCTCCTTGTACGGTAATCAGATGATGTTCTTGTTTGTTTCTTTTGAAAATAGACTCATTAAAGATTTCAAAAATATAAATTTAAGCCCATAATTATTTTTCTTCAATTTTTAGTGATTTTCCAATTCAGAACAGGGGAACCCAAAATCATTCTGACCTTGTCTCACAAAATTTATTATCTCTCATGATTTACAATTCCATTGCTTACACCGTTTTTTTATAAGAAACTAGACTCAATAAGCTTTAATTCCATATTTTTTCCATCCTCTAATTTGATTTGTAAAATTTATGATGATTTTTCAAAGTTAGCCTACTGTTGCTGTCCAAAACTGTTTTAGTGCAAGGGGTTTATTACCATTTTTCCCCTAAGCTTTTAATAAATGATAATTTTGGCCCTACTCAATTAACCTCTCAATTGAGCTGATTTTTCTAAATTAACACTTTATTTTATCATTTTAAACTATTTTATAGCCTTTGGAAATAAGAATTTCAGCACTAGACTTCAATTTCACACTCTTTTACAAATAGGTCCTAAATATCCACTTCCTATTCATTTCATTCAATAAAATCATCATATAATATGATTAAAGCTTCAATTCCATTCTAAATATTCATATACTTACTGCACTCAACCATGGTGACTTTCAATTTCATCCATGAAATAAAAAACTAATGAATTTAATAGTAGCACCTAGTTGTAAAAGTCTTAAAAACACAAAAATTACAAGAAAAAGGCAAGGATTAACTCACTTGGTGAAAAAATTATCAAATACCATCTTAAAGAACCCCTCCTATGGCATTTTGGCTGATGAGAATGAAGAGAAATCACAAGAAATCTAGATATTTCCATATTAGTCCGAGTTTTATTTAGTTAATAATGCAATATTCTAATTTTGCCCTTAAATCATCCATTTTCTTGCTGATTTCATGCCCTTGCCGTCCAGCCCAAATAAATTTTGGGTCTATTTCCTTTTAAATCCTTTCTTATTAAACACTTAAGCTATTTAATTATCCTAACCACTTTTACACCTTTTCCAATTTAGTCCTTTTCATTTAATTGACTGCCCAAACTTTAAAATTTTCTAACGAAATTTTAATACGGTATTACTAACATTTCATAAATATTTATAAAAATATTTTAGACTCGGTTTTACGAGATCAATATCTTGATACCTTGTTTTTACCCAATTTCTTCAATATTTTTTTTTTAACAAACCACTAAATCGGTAAAATTTTTCTATCAATATTTTCATATGATTTTCCTATCATATCAATATTCATGAAAAAATATTAGAATAAATTTCTCTTTAAATTGGATTTGTGGTTACGAAATCACTGTTCCGATAACCTTGAATTTAGGCCATTACATAAGTGACCCGTATAAGACCATAGTTGGGCTATGGCATCGGAGAAAAGTGAAAAGTGCTTCCGTGTAAGACCATATCTAGGATATGACATCGGTATGATATGTGACCCGTGTAAGACCATGGCTGGGCCATGGCTTGGGAAAGTGAAATGTGATCATGTGCAAGTCCATAATTCTACTATGGCAAAGTGGAAACGAAGTACTCAATTCCATATAGTTCCCTAATTTGAATCAGTTTAGTAAGTGGAAAACGGGCCCAAGAAACTAAAGTCTATATGTGAGTAATATTGAATAATATTAAGCGAAATTGACATTGGTTTGTGAATGACAGGAGAAATTAGTGAATTTGTATGTTATATGAATGCATTACCATATTTGGTGAGTTTACTTTTCAAGCCTATGAACATACTAAGCTTTCATAAGCTTACTTGAATGTGTTTGATATGTCTTGTAGATTAACGTGGACATAGAGGATCGGACCAATACCAAGAATCATACTATCCAGACATTCTTCGGTAGTTTTGGTTATTAGCTTTTGATTTATATGGCATGTATAGGTAATGGTTGATAATGGAATAGTTTTGGCTAAACTATGTGTATGAAATGAAAAAAGAGTAAGTTTACTTAATGTTATGTATATGTTGTTTCATGATCTCATTAAGTACATATCTTGACCTAAAATGTTTGTTTGATTGGTTGGAACTAGTATAAATTGTGTTTAAGTGCAGGTAAGTTGAAAGGGTGAGAAAAGCGGCCTTAAACGGCCTATTTTCATCCACAAGGGGAGACACACGGACGTGTGTCGGCTGTGTGTGACATACGATCAGCCTCACAGGCGTGTGTAGTGGCCGTGTGTCCCCTGTGTTGTAAAAATGTGAAACAGGATAGCACACGGGCTAAGACACGGCCGTGTGTCTTGGCCGTGTGAAAGGCACGGATTTCCAACGTGGCCGTGTGACATGGCCATGTGCAAATGACTTAAAAATGGTGAAAAATCAGGTTACCACACGACCTAGCAACATGGGCGTGTGCCCAGGCCGTGTGGCCCTCTGTTTCTCATTAAATTGTAAGTCAGCCTGCCATACGGGCTGGTCACATAGCCATGCGAGCCACACGGCTGGCCACACAACCATGTCCCAAGCCATATGGACGTGTGCCTCTATTTTCAAGGAAAATTTTTTAAAGTTTTCCAAAGTTTCTGGTTTAGTCCCGATCCACTTCCAAGGTATGTTTTGGGCCTCGTAGGCTCATATTAAGGACTTTATGATGAAATTTGAAAAGTTTTAATTTAGAATACAAATTTATGACTAGGTGTTATACAAATGCTAGTGTATAAGTCTGGTAATGCCTCGTAACTCTGTTCCGGTGACGGATACGGGCTAAGGGTGTTACAAATTTAGTTGAAAAAGTTTGGCTTAAGTGTGTAAAAAGCCTTCAAACTTTTTAAAAAAAGCAATTAAGCTCCTTCTTCTTCTTTTTTTTGGCCTCAATTGAGCACTTAAACTTTCAAAATGCACCAAAAAAACCTTTAAACTTCTTTAAAAAAACCAATTAAGCCTTTGCTTTTTTTTTTCACTCAATTGGGTACTTGAACTTTCAAAATGCATCAAAAAGACCTTTAAAATTTTTCAAAAAAGCAATTAAGCCCCCGCTCATATTAAAAATTAGATAAAAAATTATAAATAATAAAAATAATAAATTTTAGAAAAATTATTAAATTTTAATAAAAATTTAAAATTTATTAAAAATTAGAAATTTTTTATAAAAATTGTAAAAAAATAAAAAAATTAAAATTTTATAAAAATCATAAAAAAATTAACAACCCCTAGTTTTTTTCAATTAAAGTCATCACGTGTCGCAACACAGTGTGACATATAGCGAAAAATGATAAAAAAATAAAAAAATCAATAAAAGTTATAGAAAAATTATAAAATGCTTCTTTTGGTATGATAATTTTTATAATATTTTTTATATTTCTATATATTTTATAATTTTTTATGATTTTTATAAAATTTTGCAATTTTTATATTTTTTTACGATTTATTTATATTTTAATTTTTAATATTTTATTAAAATTTAATAATATTTATAGCTTTTATTAATTTTAATTTTTATAATTTTTTAATAAAAGCAGGGACTTAATTGCTTTTCTTGAAAAAGTTTGAGGGTCTTTTTGATGTATTTTGAAAGTTCAAGTACCTAATCGAGTGCAAAAAAAAATAGAGGCTTAATTGCTTTTTTTTAAAAGATTTGAGAGCTTTTTTGATGTATTTAAAAAGTTTAAGTATCCAAATGAGTGCAAAACAAAAGCAATAGCATATATTTTTTTAGAAAAATTTGACGGCTTTTTTAGTCAATTAATATATTTAAAGATTAAATATATGTTCAATAAATTTAAAAATAAATATTTTTGTGCGCTATCAATAATCATTATTAAATAAATATAAATGATATTTTTTACATAAAATATTTTTATTTATATTTTTTTTTGTGAATGTGATATAATTTAATATTAATTATTTTCTTTTTAAATCCTTTAATTAAGTCTCAGCCCTTAGCCCTTATCGACTAGTAGGGTAATTATTTTCTTTTTAAATCCTTTAATTAAGTCTCAGCCCTTAGCCCCTATCGACTAGCAGGGTGGCTACCTATTATTTACTTATTTATTCTTTATAATTAGGTAATTTTCTTTTACCTATATTTATCTAGTTCCACCGACATTGGTGAAATTTGTAATTCAAATACAAATATTTTATTTTACTTTTTCTATTCTTTCCTTTTCACCGTTTAGTTTAATTTTTATTTTAAATTGAATGATATTCAATCCCCCCTTCCCTTTTTCATGGCTTGTTCTTCATTGCTTAAAAAAAATACTTTTAGCTCTAAAAGTATTTTTAGAAGAAAAGCTATGTAGAACAAGCTGCTTTTGGCTAAAATTTTTAGCTTTTCAGAAGTGCTTTTCAAAAGCACTTCTGAAAAAGAGAAGTTAAAATTTTTAGCTTTTCCTCTCCCAAAAGCACTTTTAGTGCTTAATTACTTTTTCACCCCTCTAATAACATAATAATTTTTTTTCTTGGTGCTTAATTGCAAATGTGTTAAAATCGTTAATTAAAAATAAAAATATTTTTTAAAATACTAATTACAAATATTTAATTGTTATATTTAAATATTTAAAATATAGTTTATATATTCTAATTAAATTTTATAAATAATTAATATTTATTGCTTAAAAATATTTAAAATTTATATTTCATATATTAAAATATTAACAAGTTATAATAAATTTTTTTTATATTTTTACTAAAATATAATAATATTAAATAATTTAAATATTATTTAAATGCATATTTGTTACTTGATAACAACATGTCTAAAATGGACATTTTATTTCTCAAAAGCACTTTTTGACAACAATGCTAAACACTCAATTTTTAAACCAAACTTTTCAAAAGCACTTTTCAAAAGTACTTTTCCACAGCACTTTTCAAAAGACTTTTCAAAAGTATTGCCAAACTAGCCCTCAATCTTGAAGAAAGAAAATATTATTATTCTTAAGTTTATTTGTATAACTCAAAAAGGGTTAAGTTCTCTCTTTATATGATACGGTTAATGTTCATGAATGTGATGTCGTAGATAGGTCTCCATGTATGCCAACACATACCCTACTCTGGGATTAACATGTGTTCCGTAGGTGTGGGTTCGCTCGCATGGTGGTGTGACCCCACATCATGTGAGCTCATGAAAGGATGTGAACACCTCACGTGTGAACTAAATGTGCAAACCACGTAGGCTACGAGTCAAGACCATAACAATTTGTCCCCCACCTAGTTCAAGTAAGAGTTATAAAATAGCTCTTCTGAAAACTTGGCTTAACGAGGGGAGATTACTAAGATAGAAACTTATTGTGTATGCTTTTCACTTTAGATTGTCATACACGCTTTGCCACGTGTTAAGGAGAGGTACAACTGTATATAGTTGATTGCGCATTCATTCTCGGACGCACGAATCGTTAAAGTGTAAAATACATTTAAAATGAGGTTGCCTTAGCCCTCAAAATCAAATCGTTTGAATTTGAAATTTTTAAGAAAGAGCTGTTGTTGAATAGGACAATCATGTTTTAGAGGTAATTTTCTAAAAATTTCCAAATTGTTATTGTGGTTTTTTTGGGTTTATTCGGGCACAATAGTTAGGGCGAGAGGAGGTGGTCATATTACTACAGGTATCTGTGGTGGTTTAGGGAGTGAGCCTTCATAACGTCGTAAGGTAAATGCTCTCATGATGGCGAAAGCTTATGTTTGCACCACCAAACAAGAAGAGATGAACTATGACTTGGCCATTCGGGGAATTCAAATAACTAATTTTGCTTATAAGTTCTCGATTTTTGAAGGGTCCAGGCGGTTGAGTGACACCAAAGTTTTTTGCTTCCTTTACACGTACTAGAAGTAGGCTTTCATCTTCATTTCTATCCGTTTTTCTGCAATCTACTTGACCAGTATGGGATAGATCCGGGGCAACTATTCGACTTCTCATGGTAGGTCGCGGTGGCCTACTTCATTGAATATGTCAGACAAGAGGAAGCATCGTTAATTTCTATTTTTAAGAATCTATATCAACTCAAGACCTACAATAGAGGGTGTTTGCTAGGTCTGCTTTACTTTACTCCTCGCAATGGACTGAAACCATTTGTTTCAAATTAGTCTTCGAACATTCTATTGAATTGCTATAAATATATAGGGTAAAGAATAAAATCAGAGTTAGTTTTGACTTTCCTATTGAATGGTTCACACTTAGCAAGAGTGTGTGCTTGCGAAGACAAGACAATATATTAGAGGCAGGGTGGGCTCAATTCTATAGGCTTCACCGAGGTCGTGTATTAAAGTTGGAGGAGTTGCTAACTGTTAGAAATGTATTTCATTATTGCCTCGCAGATCTGAGCCCTAATGGATGGAGGCAAGTTGATGATGACAATGGTGTGAACACCATTTCAGTTTTGCTCGCTCAGTTTGTGTGGCCACATGAAGCCACTAATGAGTTAAGGCTTGTTTTTTAGGGAAAAAAGGAAGAGCTTGCAAATTATTTTTATACTTTTTGTAAGTTAAAGCCTCGTCCGTGGTCCTCTAAACCTGTAGGGGTGTAAGAAGGTAGCGTTAACCCCTTTATGATTACTGCTAGTGTGATAATAGACTTGTTGGTGATGTAAGCACAGCTCGCTTTGTTGAAGAGAGTTCAAGGGAATCAACAAGTTTATCTAGGAAGATCGACGAATACATGGACGTTCGATCTTTGATGCAAAATGTATGAGGAGGTCCCTTTGGTGCTTCTGTTGGGGAAGGAAGCGCAAGTAGTAAAAAAAAAAAAAAACAAAAGACTACTACTAGAGCTACCAATATCATTCTAAGCAGTGAAGATGAGGGTAGCCCTATAAGGGAACTTTGCCAAAAGAAAGGAAAGGATCGCGCTGTAAAATTTGGTGATGTGGACACCACTGGTACAATTCTTGCTGTGATTCCTTATCCTCTTGGGTATCTGATAAGTCTAAATTATGTAGACTTATTTAGCATCTTTTTACTTAATATTTGAGCAAATTTTGAGTATATTGTTAGCAAATTATATGAATTTAATTCATATTAAGACATTGAGCATGATTTTAGTAAGTTTGTAAATTTATTAATTTTTAGAGTTAATTTTGCATAAAATTGATTTATATTGTTACATGTTTAATAAAGTGCTTAATATATTGCAGTGGGACCATGGAATTGACTAAAATAGGAGCAAATTAAATGTCACACATGAACAAGTCATATGGATGGTTAGAGCTTGATTGGGTTTAGAAATTTTACCTTAACCCAGTTGAAGTTGGTTGCTGAAAAGAAATCTAATTGTGTCTCGAATTGGGTCACAAAATTGTCCATCAAGGGGAAGAGAAGCCCAAATTCTACAAATGCATATGAGCAGCTCAAAATCAACTTTGAAATATTTATTTGGAAGTCATTGCACTTGGGAAAGAATAAAAAAATCAGCTCTCAATTATTACCCCAAGAAACCCTCCAACCCCTAGCATAAATCAAGCTAGAATCAAGAAAGAAAATCAAGGAAAAAAATTAGCCACTTTCCACATTTCATGGCCGACCAAGAGATGGAGCATTTCAAGGGATCCCTCAAGCTATTTTTAGCAAACTCTCATATCACCCTTATACTCTAAATACCACTTCTTATTCCCATATCACTCATCCACCAATCATTCATTCATTCTTCATTCTTTACTTATTCATTCCTATTCTTTTCAAGCATAAAGCCATTCATTCTTCCCATTCCCTTTAGCTAGCAGTTCCTTGAAAAAAATTCTCTCTTGGTCGACCACCTTGAGAGTATTTTGCGAAGGAGCAAACACAAGGATTGGAGGAAGCCACTGCAATCGATTTTCGGAGGACTGCCTGTAATAGCCCAAATTTCAGCGATGTCGAAAATAAGTGGTTTGAGACCACCAAATCCAAAAAATGAACTCTTAGATTATATTATTTAATATTTATGATCCAAATGTAGTTTTTAAAAGATTTTTGAAACAATAAATTGTGTTTTATAAAGATTTATTTAGTCAAGAAATCGAGAAAGAGAGGTATCGAGATCTTGGTGTTATAAACCAAGCCATAAATATTTTTATGAATATTTACAGAGTGTTAATAAGGTAATATTAAAATTTCGTTAGAAAATTTTGACGTTTGGGTGGTTAATTAAATAAAAAGGACTAAATTGAAAAGGGTGTAAAAGTTGCTAGAAGGATTAAATAGCTCAATTGTCAAATGAGGAAGGACCTAAAGTGCAAATAAGCCCAAAGGAGATATTTTGGGCGATAATAGCTGAGAAAAATTAGGGAATGGGTGAAATAAGGGCAAAATTAAAAAATTGCCAAAATTAGTTAAAAAAATGGGACCAAATTGGAATATCTAGAATTCTCTTCATTTCTCTTCATTTTCTTCAGTTGAAGAACAGCCATGGGAGAGGGTTCAATCTAGTTTTCATACTCTAGCTTCATGTAAGTTTAATTCTTGCTTTCTCATTGAAATTTCTATGTTTTTGGACTTTTACAATTGGGTCCAACTTATTAATTCATTAGTTTTTGATTCTATGGATAATTTTTAAAGTTTATGTGGATTAGTGCTGGAAGAATATGATGAACAAATATTGAATTGAAGCTTTAATTTTGTTATATGATGATTTTATTAAGTAAAATTGATAGAAATTGGTTTTAGGACCTAATTGTGAAAGAGTTGAAATTAAGGCCTAGTGTTAAAATTCTGATTTTCAAAGGTTATGAAGTAGTTTAAAATGATAGAGAAAAGTATTAAGTGAGAAAATTAGCTCAATTGAGGGGTTAATTAAGTAAGGACTGAATTGTATAAATTGTAGAATTTGGGACAAAATAGAAATCAACATGTTACACTAAAGTAGTTTTGGACAGCAGCAGTTGTCTAACTTTGAAAAATCACAAAAAATGGTAGAAATTTAATTAGAAGTTGAGTGAGATATGAAATTAAAGCTTGTTGAGTCTATTTTTATATAAAAGAAATAGAGTAAGTAAAGGAATATTTTATTCTGAGATATTTAGATTTTTGTGAGATTGGTTCAGAGTGATTTCAGGATCCTCTGTTCTAAATGGGAAAAATCATTAAAAATTGTAACAAAAACAATTATGAGACATAATTTATATGGTTAGATTCGTTAATAAGTATATTTTTATAAGAAACAAACGACAACATCATTTGAATTCTATAAAAAGATATAATTAAATTTTAGCGAAGAGTGGTCAGAACTGTCGAACAACGAAATAAGGGAGACTTGAATGAATAAACTGTACTAATTGGCTGAACAAAAATTTTTGAAAATTTTATGGAAAGAAGATATGTGAGTTTAGATTCATAAAAAATTAACGGATATTAAGTTAAAGTTCTGTAGCTTAAGATAAAAATAATTTAGTGACTATGACACGGATGGACAGCTTGAATATGCACAAAGTAAATAGTAAAAACTATAGATAATGTTACTTACAAGTCTGTTATTTATATTAAGGATGTGGAATGGAGTGGAGGAGGAGGAAAATATATGAATGATTTGTATTTAAATTAATCATATCCTGATTATAATCGATAAGTTTTGAACTAGAAATGATATATTGTTTTATTTCGAATATTTATTATAAAATTATGGTTACTGTTATGTTACAAAAATCGAACTTGTAAGTTTATATGGCTAAATTTTAGTGGTCATTTGTTAGTCTTGTGAATTTCATGATGTGTTATTTCATATGTATTGTTGATAAAATTGTGACCAATGTAAAAGCATGAAAATTTAATAAATGCTCAAATTGAGTACTTCTATCTTGTGATAATCGAGGAATTGACGGAAAAAGACCATGGTTGGACCATGGCAACAAGTGATAAGTGGTAGCTTCAGCTACAAGTGATAAGTGGTAGCTTCGGCTACAAGTGACAAGTGATTTTCGTATAAGACCATAGCCGGGCTATGGCATCAGAATAAAGTGATAAATGACTTCTGTGTAAGACCATAGCTGGGCTATGACATCAGAATAAAGTGATAAGTGACTTCCATGTAAGACCATAGCTGGGCTATGGCATCGGGATGAAGTGAAAAGTGATTTTCTGTGTACGACCATATCTGGGATATGGCATTAGAGTGATACGTGCTTAAGATGTAAGACCATAGCTGGGCTATGGCATTCTAATGAAAAGTGATGAATTGATGGATAAGTCCATGATTTCACCATGGCATAGTGATAGTGAAGATGTAAGACCATAGCTGGGCTATGGCATTCTATCGAAAAGTGATGAATTAACGGATTAATGAAAAGACCATAACTATGCAATGGCATCAATGATTATAAAAAAAAATTTTAGTATATTCCGTTGTAGACCAATTCCGTAAGACATTCATTAATTTGACAAAGTTTGGTAGGTATTATAAGGAATTATGTGATATAAGGAAATACAAGTTGATGAGACATGAACATAAAACTTGGTTGGTGAATGAGTTCATTTGTGAATATATATATATTTGTACACCTTGAGTGTATTATCCGTATGAATTGATGTTCCAGATGAGTTAATGAGAAAAGTTCTAATATGAAATAATCTAAATTCGAAATGAAATATTATGAAATGTACTTGAAATACATTGGTATATCTTGTATATGTAATTGAGTTCATAATGTGGAAAGTAAATGCATGTGGAAATATGAGATGATGATATTTGTACATGGAATCTATTGGTGGATATGTACATCCAAATTTATTTGATAGATTTTAGTGAACATTGAAATTGAACTCAATAAGTGATTTGTTAATTCAAATTGTGATTAGCAGGAAGAGTTAGTGAGTTACATGTTTATGATTTGTTATGCGTATTTGTCTGAAATACGAGGAAATGATGGTACTTAGTACGTGGAAATATGATACTGTGAAATATAAAAACATGGAATATGTTTGATAAATGTATTCAGTCAAATAATTTTATGAGTAAAACTCAAATATGAAAAAGTTTGAAACCAAGACAAATTGTTATGAAAATGTATATGAAATACAGAGGTATGGTTGTTATATGTTATATGAATACATAATGTAAAAAAATTAATTTTTCCACACGGCTTGGCAACACGAGCATGTGCTAAGGCCATGTGAACCCAATTTGTTCATAGGATACAAGCCAGAGAGTTACACGGGTAAAAGATACGGACGTGTCTTGGCCGTGCGAACCACATGGTTTGCTAGCATGGGCGTGTCAAGGTGACACATGGGCGTGCCCCTAGCCACACGGGCGTGTGACCCTTGTAAATGAGAAAAAAATTTTAGGATTTTACAAAAAAGTCCCTATGATCCCAATTTAGTCCCGAATTGATTCTAACATATGTTTTGAAATTTGATGACTCATTTAAGGGACGTAATAACATATTTTCAGGAAATAAATAGTTCTTGACTCGGTTTAATGTAAAATGATTAGATAAGCTTCGGTAATGCCTCGTACCCTGTTCCAGCGAGGAATACGGGTAGGGGGTGTACACTGTCGAAATCATCCAGAGTTTATTCTTCATTATTTTTATTTTGTTCTTATTTATTCAACATGTTTGCAAATGGTTTTAAATTTTTTTCATTAATAGCGGTAGCTTAATTTTGTTTAGCTTGATGATTATACTAATTTGACAAAGTTCATTTGATTCATGTTTATGATGTATGTGTCTCAATCGTTCATGCTTTCAATTAAACTCATGCTTGTATTTCATTTATTAAAATATGATTAAATGCATTAGAATTAGTTGATCAATACTAGCCAGATGACGATTAATAGACGTAATAATTAAAAGATGCATGCTTAATTTAGATCTTAGCTCAATTAAATTAAAGGTTCGTAATAAGTCGAGAGAGGTTTATTACCTTGCATAACTTTTAGGTTTGTATGATTTAATTATTTCAATCCTAATCTGTCCCTGTTACTTCACATAACTTTAAGAAACCCTTATTTAAATATGATCATGGTAGGATGCATGTTTTTCTAAGCATAAGATTCCAGAAGGACTTATAATTGGTTTTCAAGTTAATAAAAGATCGAGTTGCCATGGAATACTTTTCGGGCATTGTTAAGCATGATAAAAAATGAATTAAGTTGAATATTGTAATTATTCTAGCTCATTCATGTTATTATTGTTGAAGCTTGTGAATTTGTTGCCAAATCATCTCATCTCATTTATTGCATTTAGATTAATTCATTTATATTTAGTTCATATTAATTTTACCCATCACATCAAAATTATTGTGTTTTCTCACCAACTTGTAATCTTCAATTCTGCAATTATTTGTTTAACATATACAGTCACTGTAGAGACGATAACTCTTATACTTATTTATTACTTGATAACAATTGTGTATACTTGCACAAACCTACGCATTACAGTCTCCACCTCTACCAAAACCACCTACAGAGGACACATTTAGTGTGATTGTTTAACATGGCCCTCCTAAAGGTTCAATGTAATTTATGTCTACTGGAGGTGAGACACAGATGTTGTTTCCGTGGTGCGAGCACCTATGTATGCAAAAATTCCTTATTTCTCTACTAAGGTAAGCAGAGAGTGGAAACATTTTATGCCTTAAGAAGCAAAGGAGCAAGTTTATCTTTCTGCATCATCCATCTCTATGAAGAAACCATCGTTGAAGGAACTAATATTATCTCTTTAGGTGGCCTTAGTTGAAGTTGGTATGGTAAGTGTGGGGATTGCTGAAGGTATTAGCGTAGAAGAGGTAAGGAGGATGGTATCTAGAAATGCTCACCAATCCACCATGAGGGCCTTAGAAAGGGCTTGATATGTGTGATATGAAGTAATAAAATTTATAACAAATGATCACACCAAAAACTAACTGTTATCACGATTTAAGGCAAGCGCACCTATTGAACAATAGTATAGTTATGGCAAGACCGAGATATCGTACCCAAAGGAACCAAAAGTACTAGTACTTACTTACTTTCTATTATTTAACCTAGAAATAAAGAGGGTTTGGTTGTAAACTAAACTAAACTAACTAAAGAAACGACAAAGAGTA
Source organism: Gossypium stocksii (assembly GCA_020496765.1). Lineage (NCBI taxonomy): Eukaryota > Viridiplantae > Streptophyta > Magnoliopsida > Malvales > Malvaceae > Gossypium > Gossypium stocksii. Next base: position 86,131,281 of record CM035623.1, read on the forward strand.
AAGTGGGAGATTGTTTTTGGGAAAGACTAATTGATTAAGGCAATACCTAAGGAAGAATCCACCTAGACTTCACTTGTTATCTAACTCTAAACCAGATGATTTCTTCATTTGATTTGATCCGTAGAGATCCCTAATTTATGTTAATACCTCCGTCGAGGATAAGAACAACTAATCCTAGGTTGATTAACTGAAATCTCTTTCTAGTTAAAACCCCTAGTCTTGCATTAACTCAATCTATGGCTCCCACTATTAGATTTGACTTTAATCCGGCAGATTTTTGTCGTCCTATCTCTAGGATTGTGAGCAACTCCGCTTAATTGTGTTGGATCTACTCCTCTGCAGGGACTTTTGCTCCTCTACATAAGCACATTCGACTTAAATCAATATCCTGGAAATATCAATTTAAAAGTTAAAAACACAATTAAGAATAACCAAATATTTATCACACAGCTCAGATAACAATAACAAGATCTGTCTTAGGTTTCATCCTCTTAGGTATTTAAGGGTTTAGTTCATGTTTATAAAAGAAAACATCTCAGAAGAAATAAAATAATAAAACATAAGAAAACCCAAAACTCTTGAAAGGATTGAAAGGAGATCCTCTGTCTTGATGTAGATCCTGGCTTCTGAGATGGATCAATCGGCTTTCCTTCGAGTAATTCCCTTTTTTAACTACCCGTCTTGGTGGGAAAATCTTCTCCTCATGGGGAGAAAAGTACCCATTGGTAGGAGAAAAATTCCTCCCTTCGTGGGAAAATAAGCACACCCCTGGAGTTGCCTCCTTGGGTCTTTATATAGAGTTTTGGAATGCCTTTCTTAGCCCCGAAGTATCCTTTTTTGAGTGAAATTGAACTTCTTCACAACAGGGACACGCCCGTGTGGATCAAGGCTCAAGCCGTGCTCGGGCCTGTTAAGGTGGCACGGCCGTGTGGTCTGGCCGTGTGAGTCGTGGTTGGGCCGTGTTCATGCTCAAAGTGGCACGGCCGTGTGACACGGCAGTGTGGCAATCCTCCAGGCCGTATTATTTTCATACTTTGGCCGATTTTCTCCGTTTTCGGCCCGTTTCTCATTCCTTTCACTTCCCTGTGCTCACCTAAGTATAAAACATGAAATAAAAGGTTTAAGAGCATCAATTTACACAAATCAATGATAATTCATCCAGAATTTAGGCTAAGCATGAGGTAAAAACATGTATAATTTATCGTTTATCAAATACCCCCACACTTAAGCTTTTGCTTGTCCTCAAGCAAAATCTCAACTTACAATTAAGAATCATTCTTCTCAACTTATAATCCTTATCAATAATGTTTCAAACACTCTAAGTTGAGAATTTTATCACAGAAACATAGGTTTTCTCCCTTTTCCTAAGTAATTACCTTTCAATCAAAATGAACAAGAGTTGACATCCTCACTAAAGATTCACTCTATCCACTCAAAGTGTTTAGGGTTCAAAAATTAAGCACTTTTTAGTCAACCTGAAAAGTTATTACCATAAGCTTGTAGGAAAATCAAATCTCCATCACTATAAATTGATATGACACATCGATTAAAATGTCTTTCAATGGTTGTAATGGGGCTTTGGTTAGGGGTGTTGTCACAAGCAGAAAAAGAGGGTTAGAATCGAGATTGAATTAAAAAATTATCTAGCTAGAAAAATCTCTATCACGGAAACATATTCTGAGAGCTAAGCCTCATGATGATATCGTTCTGGGTTCGGTAGCTTATAGTAGAAATATGCAAAAATATTAAACTATAACATGTATTACACTGAATTTACTGTATATATTCCTTTTTTTAAGAACAAATCAAATACGATACTTTAAATATTTACAAACTTTTCAAACTGAAAAAGAGAAGAAAGCTAGATAATAATTCAACTCAAACTTTGACAAAAATAGGGATCAAAATAATTGAATGGAGTTCAACAAAAATGGGTTATAGGTTAATAATAGAGGTAAGTTAAAGAATGAGTTGTTAGGCTCGATGGGGTTTACTAGGGGTTAATTTATGGGGGTCGGCTTTTATGGAGTAAGTGGTTTATACCTAGGTGCCTTTATCATCTCAGTATATCAAATCAATGATGTGGTCTCGACATGTATAATCGAAGCAAGTTCTAGAATAACAAGTCAGTATTGACTCACTCAAAGCAACAATAAAAGTGAGCATGAAAGGATGTATGCTCAAAAGGCTCAAAAATCTCACTAGAATTATGGCTTTTGATGTTAATCCTATGAATTTCAAATCTCAAGATAACACTTAAAATTAGGGAAAATAACCTAGAAAAAATTTAAGTTCTCAAAAATTTCAACTTATTATGCTTGATTCCCTAATGTCTTAAAGTTTGAATAATCGAAGCATAAGTGCCTATGTCTTAATTCTCAACATATCAATAAAAATCATAAGTCAATCAGAATTAATTCCTAATAGGAGATTGAGGATAATGCAGAAAGTGAAAGTGAGAATTTGAAATTTTAAGAACAATGCAAAAAGTTAGTTTTAAAAATTTTCAGGGGTTTCAAAGTGAATGCAATGACTGAAAGTAAGTTCCCCCCCACACTTAAGATGTACATTGCCCTCAATGTATAAAGATACATTAGTAACAATAAAAGCATAATATCATAAGATAGGGAAAGAAATGAAACTTTCGAAATTTTGGATGAATTTGTAGAGACGGATATTGGAATTGTGAGGGCCGACAGTTGTGGCAGTGTTTTCCCATTACATATGGATTTGAGCTATAAAGCTCCTTTTAAAACTACGAAAGCATTTATTAGTGTTTAGGGATTTAAGTTAAGCATAATTTTCTCGTTAGGGAATAGCCGATATGGTAATAAAATTAAAAATTAAACTAAACTATTCAATAAACATAGAGATTGAAATAAAGATAAAGAAAAATCTAAATATTCTAAAGAAACATAAAGTTCAAGAGAAGGTGAAAATAAAGATCAAGAAAGCAAATAAAAAAGAAGATAAAAGGAATAGAAAGTTCTAATCCTCGGATGGTTCACGAGGTGGAGGCAGTGATGAGATGTGTAGATGCTGGCATATCTGGTGAAGAGTAGCGTCGATGTGGTCGAAGCGTTGAAAGTACTGCTGCTCAAATCGTGTGAGGCACTCGGATATGTCAGCGTATGAAGCTGCTGCATGAACTTGGCGGCGAAGGGGTGGTGGCTCAGATGGTGCCTCCTCTGGTGGTGGGACATCATCAGTAATGTCCTTGGGATCCTCCTGTTCGGCATCTCGGAGTAGACGGTATTATGGAGGGTTGGTCCCAGGTCGGCGCTGGATCATCTTTATGTGTAACATAGTTTGGATGCCCTGTGGGGACATCTGGCCGACTAGTGTATACGAGGATGTCTGGCTGCGGTGTTGAGTAGGCCAAAATAGCGGGCCAGTCGAGTGATGTACGGGCCCATAAAGAGCACACCCCTACGGTGTCGCTCCGTCTGGTTCTGGATAGCATGGGCGATGAAGTAGGCAAGATCGATCACATGAATGTGCGCCATGCTCCATAAAAAGTAGGCATCGTGGGTGTTGATGACGCTGGTACTCTCGCGTCTGCTCGTCAGTGTGTGTGCAAGGAGGGCATGCAAGTACCTCAAAGATAGGGAGAGATTGGTCACTTTGGAGCGACTGGGGTCGTATGTAGGCTGGCCAGGGATTAGGGCGCACCAGCAGTTGACTAGGGAGACGTGGATGTGGCGGTGGAGCTTAGAAATGTCCTCTTCCTCAAAAAACTACTTAGTGTACAGACCGAGTGTCGTACCGAACTCTGGTACACTAAGTTGAAGAACGAGGCCTCTTAGACGGAATTGTATCTTCCCAGGATCGTCATGTCGGCTTATCACCGTCTGGAGATAGAACGTGGAGTAGAACTCGAGGGTGAGTTCAAGATAGGTGGGGTCCACGATCTGGAAGAACTGTTCCCATAGGTCTGTCATCAACAAGGCCCAGACCTCATCCGCTAGGTGGACCTATTCTAGTGCGTCCCAGTCAATACTTCTCCCTACTCCGAGGGGTCTAGCCCGTAATATCTGAAATAACTCCTCTTGGAAGCTCTGCGGAAATTGAAGAAAATGGTGTTGGACTTTAGCAATTGGTCTCGAAGAGGAACCACCGGGTCCCTTTCGCTTTTTTGAAGTAGGTACGACAGCTTTCTTTCCATGAGAAGACGACATGATTCCTAAAAACAAAATGGAAAAAAGAATGCATTAGTCCTAAAAATTTAAACTAAAACTATGACTATTAATAAGTTCCTAGGATTAAACGACAATTTAAACAAAGCAAAACATTATTAAGTATAGTATTGAAATGTTGATTTCACTAACCTAACTAATATAATCAATTCATTCTAAGCATGGTATCAAATGATGGATGCATAGATATCATTTTATACTAAGTGACAACTACTCTAGATAGGTAAAAGTGGCAGCCAAAGGAGAGGTCTAAATGGCATAATGAAGTTTCTAGGTTAATCATGCTAAATGAATAATATTTCTATAAAAAACAATGTAAATAACAAAATAAAATAGATTATTAACAGATAAATAGATAAAAGTCATTGAAAATAAAGAGAAAAAATAAGAAAAAAGGAACCGAATGGTTGGTTATGGGGCGGAGCACGGTCGTGGCGAGGTTGCACGGACGTGGTGGCACTGTTGAAGCCGGCGGCGGTGTTAGGAATGATGGGTATGGGAGTTGGGTTGAGAGATTTTTAGGGTTTAGGTGAGGAGGAAGGTGAATAGTGGGCTGTTTAAATAGGGGGTAGGGAACACGGGCGTGTCGCACGCCCGTGTGTATTGTTTTTAGCCCGTGTTGGTTTTGGCAGATTCGTCGACGGGGTCTAGACACAGCCATGTTTTGTTCTCTACACGCCCTTGTTATGGGTGCCACGCTCTTGTTGTTTTGGTTAGGCTTGCTCACGGCCATCTCGCATAGTCGTGGGGATTTATTGCATCCTGTATTGTACACACGACCGAAGGCACACCCGTGTGCATGGTCGTGTTGGTTAAAATCCTGCGCTAAAAATATAAAAGATGAAAATAAAAAGGGTTAGTGGTATTAGTCCTCAGGTTGCCTCTTGAGAAGCGCTTATTTAGAGTCTAAGCTCGACTCTGCTTGTATGTATCATGACAAGAGCTCGTGGAGTTGAAGCTCCTCTCTATTATTCTTGAAATCTTCACCTTTATAATGTTTAATCGGATGACCGGTTACCTTGAAAGTGCCGAGTGACTCGTGTTTTATCTTGACTGTACCATAGGGGAAGATTTTCATTACCATGAAGTAAGGTGTATCACTTGTATATTCTTTTAAATTCGAGATTCGAGGATCGTCTTCCCCTAAGATTACCTTATCTTCTACCTGAAGGTCGTCTTCGTGATGCTCTAGGTTGGTGTAGCATATTTTGGGCTTTTCATGATAGTTTCGCTATTCATCTAGTTCCTCGATCTGAAGCATTCGCTTTTCAGGTGCTTTCCCTTGGATTGGCTTGTTTGTGGTTGGATTACCTTTATGTGGAGTGTATCCTGCATTAAAGGTTTGATAGTGAGTTCAGTGTTTTTACAAGGATTCGTAACTATATTATTATCAACAGTCTTAATCGAGTTTCATGCTTGTAAAGTAACTTTGTCATCACCTACACGTAGTGTAAGCTCACCTGTTCCTACATCAATTATTGTTCTGGCAGTTGCTAAGAAGGGTCGTCCTAGAATTAAGGGTATATTGCTATCCTCATCAATGTCTAACACAACAAAGTCAATTAGGAATATGAATTTATCAATTTTGACAAGCACATCTTCAATTATTCCCTTCGGAAATCTAATGGTCTTATCAGCTAATTGGATGCTCATCTTAGTTTGTTTAAGTTTTTTAGGACCTAGTTGTTTAAACAATTTAAATGGCATGACATTTATACTAACCCCTAAATCAGCTAAAGCATTTTTGGCGTCTAATCTACCAAGTAAACAAGGAAGAGTAAAACTCCTTGGATCTTTCAATTTTGTTGGGAGTTTATTTGGGAGAATTGCTGAACACTCTTCGTTAAGTTCCACTGTGGATAGTTCTTCAAACTTCCTTTTGTTTGTAAGAAGTTCTTTCAGAAATTTTGTATATGTCGGCATCTGTGAAATGACTTCAACAAAAGGTAAATTAATGTGTAATTGTTTAAAGAGTTTAAGAAACTTACCAGATTGTTCATCTGTATGGTCTTTCTTTAAAGCGTTTGGGTATGGGATACGAGGTTTATATTCTTGATGACTGGCTCGTTATTACTTACGCCGGCCTTACCTTTACTTACCACAGTTTCCTTACATGGCTCTGGTTTGGTTTTGGTTAACCCTTCCTCATCTATTGTATTCATGGCATTGAGTTGCTCCTTAGGGTTAGTCTCAGTGTTGCTTGGTGACCCACATTGTGGTCTTTCATAAATTAACTTGGCAAGCTGGCCTATTTGTGTTTTGAGTCCTTGAATGGATGCTTGCTGGTTCTTCAGTGCCATTTCGGTGTTTTGGAAACGGGTTTCTGTCACGGCAATAAATTTTGTGAGCATTTCTTCAAGGTTCGACTTTTTCTCTTGTTGGAATGGTGGCTGTTGAAATCCCGGAGGGGGTGGTTGTCTTTGATTTCCTTGTCCTACCCATGAAAAATTGGAGTGGTTCCGCCAACCTGCATTGTAAGTGTTACTATAAGGGTTATTTTGAGATCTAGAATTGTTACCCATATAGTTTGTTTTCTCAGTTTCCATGCCATGTCCATAGGAGGAGTAATCTGGATTGTACATGTTTCCTTGAATTGAGTCGCACTGCATCACTGGGTGTACCTGCGTAGAACCAACAAAGTTGTCAATTTTTTTATTAAGAAGTTTTACTTGATTAGAAAGCATAATGACTGCATCAATATTAAAAACTCCTGCGACTTTCTGTGACTTTGTCCTCATGACTTGCCACTGATAATTATTCAGTGACATCTCTTCTATAAACTCATAAGCTGCTTCGGGTGTTTTGTTGTTGATTGTTCCACCTGCGGCTGCATCGATCATCTGCCTTGTTGAGGGATTCAAACCGTTATGAAAAGTTTGAACTTGTAACCACAAAGGTAACCCATGGTGAGGGCACGTCCTCAATAAGTCCTTATATCTCTCCCAGGTATAGTAAAGTGTCTCTAAATCCATCTGCACAAGAGAAGAGATATCATTCATTAATTTTGCTGTTTTAGCCGGCGGAAAATACTTGAGCAAGAATTTTTCGGTCATTTGTTCCCATGTAGTGATTGAGCCTCGTGGTAGGGAATTTAACCATTGTTTAGCTTTATTCCTTAGGGAAAAAGGGAATAGTCGAAGGCGAATGGCATCATCAGAAACACCATTGATTTTATAAGTGTCGCAAAATTCCAAGAAATTGGCTAAGTGTGAGTTGGGATCCTCATCTTGTAGACCATCAAACTGAACAAACTGCTGAATCATCTGAATAGTGTTAGGTTTTAATTCAAAATTATTTGTAGCAATAGTAAGCCTAACAATACTAGATTCAGTACCAGCTAAATTAGGTTTAGCATAATCATACATAGTACGAGGAATATTATTTTGGTTCATCGGTTCTGCAGTTATCGCGGGGGGTGGTAGATTGTCCTGATTTACTTCCATCTCTTCAGTATACTCTGGTTCTTCTTCTTGTCCTTGTTCTGGGTAATGGAGGCTTCATCTGATCTCTCTACGAGTTCTATGAACTGTAGCTTCTAAATCTTCATCAAAAAGTAATGGTCCTTCTGGGTTTCTTCTAGTCATAAACTAGAGATACCTGGAAGGGAAAAGGCAAAGAAAATTAAAATAAATAAAAATAAAAATTGAAAATAAATATAGTAATGGCTAAAGTAATAAAAATCGAGTGTTCCTAATATCTTAGTTCCCCGGCAACGGTGCGAAAAACTTGATATGCGTGATATGAAGTAATAAAATTTATAACAAATGATCACACCAGAAACTAACTATTATCACAATTTAAGGCAAACGCACCTATCGAACAGTAATATAGTTATGGCAAGACCGAGATATCGTACCCAAAGGAACCAAAAGTACTAGTACTTACTTTCTTTCTATTATTTAACCTAGAAATAAAGAGGGTTTGGTTGTAAACCAAACTAAACTAATTAAAGAAACGACAAAGAGTAAAGTGGGAGATTGCTTTTGGGAAAGACTGATTGATTAAGGCAATACCTAAGGAAGAATCCACCTAGACTTCACTTGTTATCTAACTCTGAACCAAATGATTTCTTCATTTGATTTGATCCATAGAGATCCCTAATTTATATTAATACCTCTGCTTAATATGTTGGATCTACTCTTATGTAGGGACTTTTGCTCCTCTACATAAGCACATTCGACTTAAATCAATATCCCGGAAATATCAATTTAAGAGTTAAAAACACAATTAAGAACAATCAAATATTTATCACACAACTCAGATAACAATAACAAGATCTATCTTAGGTTTCATCCCCTTAGGTATTTAAGGGTTTAGTTCATGTTTATAAAAGAAAACATCTTAGAAGAAATAAAATAACAAAACATAAGAAAACCCAAAACTCCTGAAAGGATTGAAGGGAGATCCTCTATCTTGATGTAGATCCTGGCTTCTAAGATGGATCAATCGGCTTTCCTTTGAGTAATTCCCTCTTTTAACTCCCCGTCTTGGCGGGAAAATCTTCTCCTTGGGAGGAGAAAAATACCCCTTGGTGGGAGAAAATTTCCTCCCTTCGTGGGAAAATAAGCACACCCCTGGAGTTGCCTCCTAGGGTCTTTATATAAAGTTTTGGAATGCCTTTCTTAGCTCCTAAGTATCCTTTTCCGAGTGAAATTGAACTTCCTCACGACAGGGACACGCCCGTGTGCCACACCCGTGTGGATCAAGGCCTGGGCCGTGCTCGGGCCTATTAAGGTGGCACGGCTGTGTGGTCTGGCCGTGTAGTTGGGGTGGGCCGTGTTCATGCTCAAAGTGGCACGGCCGTGTCACACGGCCTTGTGGCGATCCTCCAGGCCGTGTTGTTTTCATACTTTGGCCCATTTTCTCCTTTTTCGGCCCGTTTCTCGTTTCTTTCACTTCCCTATGCTCACCTGAGTATAAAATATGAAATAAAAGGTTTAAGAGAATTAATTTACACAAATCAATGATAATTCATCTAGAATTTAGGCTAAGCATGAGGTAAAAACATGTATAATTTATCATTTATCAGGGTCATGAACTACACAAGAAGTTGGATGAAAAAAAATTGGTAGAGCGAAGTAAGAGGTTATATGATCGCCTTGTTACCACTAAAAAAAATATTGAAAAATTGTATAGAGAGGTTGTAGGTGACCGAGCTGATAAGATTATTTTGCAAGTGACTATGAAAAGCATGGATAAGTGACATAAACTTGCTATGGCTAATTAGACAAAGAGTCATGAAGAGGATTTGAAATCTAACTTCCTGCTGCATGCTTAAGTGGTTGGTGATCCCTTCGAGACTCGCAAGCTAAACATCGATGCTTTTAGTCACCTCACGGGTGTTTAGATGTACTTTGATATTCATTTCCCTCTAGAGTTACTTGGGAGGAATTTGTGGAAGAGTGGAAGAATTTTAGCAGGCTTTATTTTGCTGATACTTCTACTAAGACCAGTGTAGTTTACACTGTTGGGTGTGAAGAGGATGCTAACGAATGAGTGGAGGAAGGGGAAGATGAATAGTTCGTCAACCCCCAAGATAATTGTGCAAACTCATGACTTCCTTGTATTCATTGTATATGTTGTTTTTGTTTTGAAATGGGAAGAAGTATCTTTTCCTTTTGTTGAAACTTTGTAGTATTTTATCGTGATTTTGTTTGAGCAAACTGCATAGCTAAGTGGTCATTGAAAATGACTTAAACAAATATGATTTAACTGGTGACTAGGAACCATAAAAGTATTCATCTTAACTATGATTTGAAATCATCGTATTTAAGTTGTGATCATGAATTAACTTAAGAAAGATTATTCAGGATCATAAATCAATAAACTAAGGCTGTGATCATAAATCAACGAGACTTAATAATATCAACCATGATCTTAAATCAGCTAGTTGTTTAGAGTAGTGGCAATAAATCAATTAACTTAGAGAAGATTGCTTATGATAGTAAATCAAATGAACTTAGGTTGTGATCGTAAATCAGCGAACCTTAATAATATCAACTGTGGTATTAAATCAGCTAGCTGTTTGGAGTAACAATTGTAAATCAACTAACTCAGAGAAGATTGTTCATGATAGTAAATCATATGAGCTTAGGTTGTGATCTTAAATCATCGAGCCTTAATAATATCAACTGTGACATTAAATCAGCTAGATGTTTGGAATAACGATAGTAAATCAGCTAACTTAGAGAAAATTTTTCATGATAGTAAAACACATGAACTCAGGTTGTGATCGTAAATCAGCAGCCTTAATAATATCAGCTGTGATATTAAATTAGCGAGTTATTTGGAGTAGCGATAGTAAATAAACTAACTTAGAGAAAATTTTTCATGATAGTAAATCAAATAAACTTAGGCTGTAATCGTAAATCAGCAGGACTTAATAATATCAGTTATGATATTAAATTAGCGAGTTGTTTGGAGTAGCGATAGTAAATCAACAAATTTAGAGAAAATTGTTCATGATGGTAAATCAAATAAGCTTAGGTTGTAATCATAAATCAGTGAGCTTTAATAATATCAGCTGTGATCTTAAATCAACGAGTTGTTTGGAGCAGTGATAGAAAATCAAATAACTCAGATAAGGTTGTTCATGATAAATAAACTAAATAACATTTGTCAAAAGTGTATCTTTATTGAAAAAGAGAGAAACATTCATGCATAATATTTTTTCAAATGGTGTGTATTCCATCTACGAGGTAGAATAGGGTCATCCACTTTTGCTATTCTATAAGCTTTATAGCCTATTTTTTCAACAACTTTGTAAGGTCCCTCCTAATTGTGGTTTTTTTTCCTTGCTGTGATGTTGGAAAAATGGCTTCAATATTTCTCAAAACTAGATCGCCCACTTGAAATTGTTTGTTTTTCACTCTAAATGTGTATTAAGAGACTTGTTGAGCTTGCACAAAATTCCTAATTTTTCTGTCTCCCTGGTTGGCATTTTCATAAAAAATGAGATGTCCTGTGGGATCACAGGCATATCTCAATAGAGATTACTGCCTCTACCTCATATACTAGTGAAAATGTTGTCTCTCTAGTTGCTGTGTGAGGAGAAGTTCACAGAGCCCAAATAATTCCTAATAGCTCTTCTAACCAGAGACCTTTGGCCTCATCAACCTTTTTCTTTAAAGCCGTCAGGATTTTCTTGTTCATTGTCTCTACTTGACTGTTAGTTTGGGGCATTTTTATAGAGCTTTGGGCGAGAGAAATCTATAGGTCTTTATAGAAGTTATTGAATTTTCCCTAGAATTGAGTTTCATTTTTCTTTATTATCAGATGTGGAATATCAAAGCAACAAACAATGGATTTTTAGATAAAAGATTTCATTTGTCTCTCTATTATCGTAGCCACAACTACAACTATGAATTTCTTCTGAGCTGTGGCTATTGGAAACATACCTAAAATATCTACTCCCCAAGTTAAGAACAACCAACGACTAGACATCACTTGTAGGGGCTCAGTTGGTGATCACTGCACTTGAGCATGTTTCTGGTAGGAATCACAAGTACAAACCATACGATGTGCATATTTCTATACAATTGGCCAGTAATATTCCTGCTTGATAACCTTTTGTGCTAATAGTCTTCTCCTCAAGTGATCGCCGCATATTCCTCCATGTATCTCTCTCATAATATATTCAGCTTTAGTGAGAGCGAGACATCTCAAAAGTGGCTGGAAGTAACCTTTTTTATAAAATACACCCTTTAACATGATATATTTAAAGGTGATAAATTGAACATTTTTAATTGAATGAGAGTTAAGTAGTTTTTAGTGAAATTAGAAAAATGGTTTTGAAACTACAAATCCAATGTGAACATTTTATTTTATTATAAAATTGAGGTCTACAGCATGATAGTATGATTGTGTGAAAGCTTCGTTAAGAAATTTACCGTTTGAATGCTTAATTTGTGAAAAAGGACTAAATCGTGTAAAATGTAAAAGTTGTGTTCTATAAGCTAAAGGAGTCTAATAGTTATAAAACTTTAAAGTAAAGGTCCTTATGAGGTAATTAGACCATAAATAATGATCGTGGAAGTTCATGGCTTGGTATAAGTGTAATTAGTAATGTTTTTAAAGGTTATAAAAGTAATTAAGTTATTAATGATAAAATAAATAAAACAAATCAAATTAAGGTGTCCATATTCTTCCTTAGCTGAAATTAGAGAAGAAGAACACCATTGGAGAGCTTGAGAGATTCGGCTATCTTAGTCCATCCATGTAAGTGATTTTTGACTTAATTTTTGATTTTCTACGTTTTTGAGGTCGTTGTAGCTTAATGTAGCTAGCTCAGGGACTAATTTGCAATACTGTTAAAAGTTTAGAGTTTTTCCATGAATATGTGTTTATTTTTTTTATGTTTGATGGGTGAAAATTAAAGTTTAGTGATAGTTAAACAACTTTTGTGATTTTTTGTGAAAATGTCAACTAGGGATCAAATTGAAAAATATGTAAAATCCATGGTGAAAAGTGTGAATAAATGAAATATATGGGCTGCTATATGCTTAAGTAAATTTTGGCTAGCATTGGTTGGTACTTAATTGCATGAAATTGTATTTTTATGAGATAAGGACTAAATTGTAAAGTAGTTAAAAGTTGAGGGGTAAAAGTGTAAACTTGAAAAAATATGTATTATGGGCTAAATTGAATAGAATGATAATTGAATAAGTTAAATTTGATTATATATAGATCAAGAAAAGCAAAGATCAGAATTAGATCGGGGGAAAAACAAAGTAGTGGATTGATAGCTCGATTTTCATCCGTACTATACGAGGTAAGTTCGTATGTTTAATAAGCTTTATGTTACATGTGATTAAATGCTTAAATTATATATTTGTGATAATATGACATTGCAGAGATTATCGACGAGACATCGACAAAGTGTGAAATCTCGGTTGAACCTTATGAATAGATAGGATACAAGTGACATGTCATTAGGGGTTACCGTGATTATGAGATTTGGGTGCTGGTCTGTACGTTCTACCAGTGGCTGAGTTTTTCGGCATGTGTTGCGGTTACTCGTCAGCTTGTGTAAGCAGCACCATGTAGCTACGTCTTGACCGACAGCTTGTGTGAACAGACCCAGTGATAGCTTGAGAGTGAGCATGTATATGAGATGTGATAGCGGTGATTTAACCACATATATGGCACTTGGTGTGTGATACGCGAATATCCGATATTATTCTAAATGGTTCAATGAGTAAAGATGATAGTACGATGATATAAGGGAAGATACGGATTAGTTCAGGTACTCGTGATAAGTTCGACAAGTAAATGGTAGTTGATAAATTCATATGAAAAGTAAGTGAAAGTTGATGAATTTATACATGATTCATTTGGTTATGGCAATGTGCTAATTTTTGGATTGAATGAAGCTTATCTATATTTACTTATGCTTCTTTAAATTGTGATGAATTGTTAAATTATACTTATTAGCCATATGAGCTTATTAAGCATTATAGCTTACTTTGTTTGCTTTTCCATGTTTTATAGTGATTTGGAAGCTCGCTTGAATTGAAAGTCATCGGAGATCTCATCACACTATCCAGCTATCATTTTGGTACTTTTGAACTTAGGATATTTAAGTTATATGGCATGTATAGGTATTGTGGTTTATATGATCTATATGTTTGTAATGTATATAGCCAATTGATTTGGCTTATAATTGTTGTATGTTTGGTAATATGGTTAGCCATGAAATTTGGCTCATTTTGGTAAGCTTGGTTATATGAATATGTGGAAATAACCTTTGATATTTGGTCTATAATTGCTAGTTGAATACTTTGTTGTGAATTGATATTTTGAGTAAAAAATGATAGGATTAAGAATGTGGTACGCATGTTGATTTAAGCACAAAGTCTAATAGGTGAGTTTGATCATTAGACAGTTTTTGAATGTGAAATTGGTATGAATTTGAATGGCCAATTGTGATGTTTATGAACAATGTTGTTGTTGGTATTGGAATCGTGTGAATTGGACTTGGTTGTGGTTGTTTTAAATGCCTGTGGAGGATATGGATATATGCTATTTGGTATGCTTAGGTTGATGCAAGTTTGGGTGAGAAATGTGGCTTGGAACATAGCCTATTTTTTGTCCACACGGGCGTGTGTCTCAGCCGTGTGTAACATACGATCAGGTGACATGGCCGTGTGTCCCCTGTAGTTTTTAATGAAAGTAAGTTAGTGAGTTACACGGGCTAGTCAAACAGGCGTGTGGTTGGCCGTATGACATAAGTCAGAGAGTTACATGAGGTAGGACATGGTTTGGGACATGGCCATGTGATCCCATTTCAAATATCCACACGGCCTATGACACGGGCGTGTCTTTTGGCCGTGTGAGACACACAACTTAGTCACACAGGCATGTGCCCCGCTGTATTTGTAAAATTTCAATATTTTCTCAAAATTTTCCTAAGTTTTCAGATTAGTCCCAAATCATTTTAAATGATTGTTTTGGCCCTCGATGGTTTGTATTAGGGACTCTATGAATGTGTGTGAATGATTTATGTTTGAAATGAGAAATGTATGTGAAATTTTTGATGAATTATGTTATAAGTCTAGTAATACTCCATAACCCTATTTTGACGACGGATACGGGTTAGGGTTTTTGCATTTTATTGGTATCAGAGCTATGGTTTAGTCGATTCTGGGACTAACGTGGTGTTTGTGAGTCTAGCTATACATGCCACATTTAAACTGTGATAGTGTGATATCTGCTGACAACTTTTAAATCATGTTTTTGTATAGTAATGGATTCCAATCAAGTTAACTTTGATGATGTTAAAATTAATACGCCAGGCTCCATTCACGGAGCAGCGCCGTTTGAATATAGACCCGTATCTAAGGGTCATAGACGAGAGGTCAAAGAAGCCTTCTTCTAGATGATGTATGAGTGGTTTTATGAGTATGTCCAAAAAAATCTGACTGCTTAACAACCTCCACCCTTACCTATTCCCTAACTGATTTTCGTAGTTCCTCAAGGTTTGGAACCTTTACAAATGAACAAGCCACCTGTTGATAAAATTCAAAAGTATAGGGCTGATGATTTTAGAGCTACAGTTGATAATGATCCTAAGAGTGTCGAGTTTTAGCTTGAGAATACAATTCGGGTTTTTGATAAATTATTGTGTACACCAATTGAATGTGTTAAATGTGTTGTATCACTTCTGAAAGATTCAGCTTACCAGTGGTGGAACACTTTGATATCAGTAGTGCTGAGAGAACCGGTCACATGGGAATTCTTTCAGATTGAGTTCAGAAAGAAATACATAAGCCAATGATTTCTTGATTAAAAACGCAAAGAATTTCTAGAATGAAATAGGGTCGTATGACGGTGACTGAGTACGAAAGAGAATTTGTAAGATTAAGTAAGTATGCTCGAGAGTGCATTTCTACTGAAGAAATTATGTGTAAGTGGTTTGAAGACAGGTTGAAAAAAGATATCAAGCTTTGAGTCAGAATTCTGGAATTGAAGGAATTTGTTGTTTTGGTTGATAGAGCTTGCAAAGCAGATGAGTTTAGCAAAGAAAAGATAAGACCCAATTTTCAGGCCAGAGATTTGAGAAATAGGTCAATGAGTAAACCCTATCATTCCTCTTAAAATAAATTAAGAGTTTATTATAATCGTTCAATTGCTTCAAAGGAGTATTTGGATAGAGATCGTGGAAAGCAACGCATGAGTTCAAAGGCTCCAGCCACTTCAGTAACGAGTGTTGATAGTGTTAAAGTCAACAAACCAGTGTGTAAATAGTGTGGTAGATGACATTCTGGAGAATGTAGAATGACTGATAGAGCATGTTTCAGATGTGGTTCGCAAGATCATTTTATTCGGGATTGTCCCGAATTACTTGAGAGTGACAAATTTCAGACTGCTCAACCGAGTAATACAGTTACCAGAGGGAGACCACCCCGAAATACTGGAAATGTGAGTGGTAATAGAAGTGCAACAAAAGATTTTGCTGTGAGATTCGAGGCTCGAGCACCAACCAGAGCTTATGCTATTCGAGCTCAAGAGGATGTATCGGTACCAGATGTTATCACCTGTACTTTTTCTCTTTATGACATTAATGTAATTGCTTTGATTTATCTTGGATCGACTCATTCATATGTCTGTATAAATTTAGTGTTTAGTAAGAGTTTGCCTGTTGAGTCCACTAAATTTGTGGTTAAAGTATCGAACCTCTTAGGTTAGTATGTCCTAGTTAATAAAGTTTGCAAGAACTGTCCTTTGATGACACTGGGTTATTATTTTCTGGCTGATTTGATGTTGTTACTATTTGATGAGTTTGATGTGATATTGGGTATGGATTGGTTGACTTTGCATGATGCGGTTGTGAACTGTGGGCGAAAGACTATTAAGATGAAATGTCAGAATGATAAAATCCTTCGTATTGAATTTGAATATTCGAGAGGATTGCCTATTGTGGTATCGTCTATGTTAGCTCAAAAATATGTGAGAAAGGTTGTGATGCATATCTTGCTTATGTACTGGATACAAAAGTGTCTGAATCGAAGATTAAATCAGTACCAGTTGTTTGTGAATATTCAAATGTGTTTCCAGAAGAGTTACCTGGGTTGCCACCGATCAGAGAAGTTGAGTTTATTATTGAATTAGTACATGGATCCTCACCAATATCGATAACTCCATACAGAATGACTCCTATAGATTTAAAAGAGTTGAAAGCTTAGTTGCAAGAATTAATAGATAAAGGTTTTGCACGACCTAGTATTTCGCCTTGGGGGTGCACCAGTTCTGTTTGTTAAAAATAAAGATGGATCAATGAGATTATGTATCGATTATCAACAACTCAACAAGGATACGATCAAGAATAAATATCCATTAACGAGAATTGATAATTTATTTGATCAGCTGAGAGGAGCAACAGTGTTCTCTAAGATTGATTTTTTATTTGGTTATTATTAGTTGAGAGTTAAAGATTCAGATGTGCCGAAAACTGCATTCAGAACCAGGTATGGACACTATGAATTTCTCGTTATACCATTTGGGTTAACTAATGCTCCTGCAGTTTTTATGGATCTGATGAATAGAATCTTCAGACTGTATTTAGACAGATTTGTTATTGTATTCATTGACGATATTCTGATTTATTCCCGAAATGATTCTGAAATGTTGAACATTTGAGGATTGTATTGCAAACATTAAGAGATAAGCAATTGTTTGCTAAATTCAATAAATATGAGTTTTGGCTCTGAGAAGTTGGATTTTTGGGACACATTGTTTCAGCAGAAGGCTTACGAGTTGATCCAAACAAAATTTCAGCAATTATTGACTGGAAACCACCGAGAAACATGTCTGAAGTTAGAAGTTTTATGGGATTCTCTAGCTATTACTGAAGATTTGTTAAAGGGTTCTCGATGATTACTACACCGATGACTTGATTATTACAGAAAGATGTGAAGTTTGAATGGTCTGAGAAATGCTAATAGAGTTTCGATTAGTTGAAAGAACTGTTAACCAAAGCATCAGTTCTGGTTCAGCTTGAGTCGGGTAAAGAATTTGTGATATTGAATGATACCTCATTGAACGATTTGGGATGTGTTTTAATGCAAGAAGGCAAAGTGATAGCTTATGCTTCCAGATAGTTAAAGCCGCATGAAAAGAATTATGCGACACACGAATTACAATTGGCAGCTATAGTATTCGTGTTGAAGATTTGGCGACACTATCTATTTGGTGAAAAATGACACATATTTATCGATCATAAGAGTTTGAAGTATTTAATGTCATAGAAAGATTTGAATTTGAGGCAGAGAAGATGGCTCGAACTATTGAAAGATTATGAGTTAGTCATTGATTACCATTCGGGAAAAGAAAATGTTGTCGCAGATGCTTTGAGTAGAAAATCCTTATTTGCTTTGAGAGCATTGAATACAAGATTGACTTTGTCTGATGATGGTTTGATTTTAGCTGAGTTAAAAGCTAAACCGATATTTCTTCAGCAAATTTGTGAAGCTAAAAAATGTGACAGTGAGTTGAAGGCAAAAAGAATACAGTGTGAGTCGATTCCTGATTTAGAGTTTCAGATTGGAACTGATGATTATTTTTTGTTCCGAGGTAAAGTTTGCGTACTAAGAAAACCAAATCATATATAGAAAATCTTGCAAGAGGCGCACAGTGGTAGTTTGTCTATTCATCTAGGGAGTAATAAAATATACAATGATTTGAAACAATCGTATTGGTGGTTAAGTATGAAACGAGATATTTCTAACTTTGTGACTAGATGTTTGATCTATCAGCAAGTTAAAGTTGAACATCAAGTGCCCTCGGGAATGTTACAGCTTGTGATGATACCTAAGTGGAAATGGGATAGAGTTACAATGGATTTCGTATCGGGGCTACCCCTATCTCCGAAGAAGAAAGATGCTATCTGGGTTATTATTGATCATTTGACGAAATTGCACATTTTATTCCAGTGTGTACAGACTTCTGTCTTAATAGATTAGTTGAGTTGTATATTTTCGAAATCGTCAGATTACATGGAGTTCCAATCTCTATTATTTCGGATAGGGATCCGAGATTTAAATCACGATTTTGGAAGAAATTACAAGACGTTTTGGGGACACGGTTGCATTTTAGCATCGTATTTTATCCTCAAACCGATGGTCAGTCTGAGAGAGTGATTCAATTCTCAAAGATATGCTTCGTTGCTGTGTTCTAGAGTTTGAAGGAAATTGGGAAATATATTTACCATTAGTTGAATTTGCGTATAATAATAATTTTTTGCCGAGTATAAAGATGGCATCGAATGAAGCTTTATATGGTCGTAAATGCAGAACTCCACTGTATTGGATCGAGCTTAGTGAGAAAAAGATTCATGGGGTTGATTTGATTAGAGAGACCGAAGATAAGGTGAAAGTAATTCGCAACAGTTTGAAAGTAGCTTCAAATCGACAGAAATCAAATGCGGATTTGAAACATAGAGATATTGAGTTTCATATCGGCAAAAAAGTGTTTCTGAAAGTATCACTGTGGAAGAAGATTATCCAATTTGGTTGCAAAGGAAAACTGAATCAGCGTTTTATTAAACCCTATGAGATTATCAAGAGAATAGGGCCAATAGCATATTATTTAGCCCTACGTCAGAACTTGATAAGATTTATAATGTCTTTCATGTATCTATGCTACGACGGTACAGATTAGATCCTTTGCATGTAATTTCTCCTTCAGAGATTGAAATTCAGCTCGACATGTCGTATAATGAAGAGCCAATCAGAATCTTAGCATGAGAGGTCAAAGAGTTGAGAAATAAAAGAATAACATTAGTAAAGGTTGTTTAGCATCGGCATGGGATTGAAGAGGCTACATGGGAACCCGAGGAAGCTATGAAAAAGAAATACCCTAGCCTATTTTCTGGTAAGATTTTCGGGGATAAAAATCTTTAAGGAAGAGAGTTGTAACAGCCCATTTTCAGTGAAATCAGAATAATGGTTTTGGATCCACAAATCCAATGTGAACATTTTATTTTATTATAAAATTGAGGTCTACAGTATAACAGTATGATTGTGTGAAAGCTTCGTTAAGAAATTTTACTGTTTGAATGCTTAATTTGTGAAAAAGGACTAAATTACGTAAAATGTAAAAGCTGTGTTCTATAAAAAGGGTCTAATAGCAATAGAACTTTAAAGTAAAGGTCCTTATGAGGTAATTAGACCATAAATAATGATAGTGGAAGTTCATGGCTTGGTATAAGTGTAATTAGTAATGTTTTTAAAGGTTATAAAAGTAATTAAGTTATTAATGATAAAATAAATAAAAGAAATCAAATTAAGGTGTCCATCTTCTTCCTTAGATGGAATTAGAGAAGAAGAACACCATTGGGGAGCTTGAGAGATTTAGCCATCTTAGTCCATGCATGTAAGTGATTTTTTACTCAGTTTTTGATGATTTCTATATTTTTGAGGTCGTTGTAGCTTAATGTAGCTAGCCCAGTGACTAATTTGCAATACTGTTAAGAGTTTAGAGTTTTTCCATGAATATGTGTTGATTGTTTTTTTATATTTGATGGATGAAAATGAAAGTTTAGTGATAGTTAAACAACTTTTGTAAAGTGATTTTTAGTGAAAATGTCAATTAGGGATTTAATTGAAAAATGTGTAAAATCCATGGTGAAAAGTGTGAATAAATGAAATATATGGGCTGCTATATGCTTAAGTAAAATTCGGCTAGCATGGGTTGGTACTTAATTGCATGAAATTGCATTTTTATGAGATAATGAATAAATTGTAAAGTAGTTGAAAGTTGAGGGGTAAAAGTGTAAACTTGCAAAAATATGTATTATGGGCTAGATTAAATAGAATGATAATTGAATAAGTTAAATTTGTATATATATAGATCAAGAAAAGTAAATATCGGAATTAGATCGGGGAAAAAACAAAGTAGTGGACTCATAGCTCGATTTTCATCTGTACCATACGAGGTAAGTTTGTATGTTTAATAAGCTTTATGTTACATGTGATTAAATGCTTAAATTATATATTTGTGATAATATGACATTGCAGAGATTATTGACGAGGCATTGATAAAGTGTGAAATCCCGATTTAACCTTAGGAATAGATAGGATACAAGTGACATGTCATTAGGGGTTATTGTGATTATGAGATTTAGGTGCTGGTCCGTACGTTCTACCAGTAGTTAAGTTTTCCAACATGTGTTGTAGTTACTCATCAACTTGTAAGAGCAGCATCGTGTAGTACGTCTTGACTGACAACTTGAGTGAGCATGTATATGAGATGTGATAGAGGTGGTTTAACCACATAAATGGCACTTAGTTTGCAATACCCGAGTATCTGATATTATTCCGAATAGTTTAACAAGTAAAGATGATAGTACGAGGATATAAGAGAAGATACGAATTAGTTCAGGTACTCGTGATAAGTTCGACAAGTAAGTGATAGTTGATAAATTCATATGAAAAGTAAGTAAAAGTTGATGAATTTATACATGATTTATTTGGTTATGGCAATGTGCTAATTGTTGGATTGATTGAAGCTTATCTATATTTACTTATGCTTCTTTCAATTATGAATGAATTGTTAAATTATACTTATTAGCCATATGAGCTTACTAAGCTTCATAACTTACATTGTTTGCTTTTCCATGTTTTATAGTGTTTCGGAAGCTCGTTCAGATTGGAAGTCATCGGAGATCTCATTACACTATCCAGTTATCGTTTTGGTACTTTTGAACTTGGTGTATTTAGGTTATATGGCATGTATAGGTATTGTGGTTTATATGGTCTATATGTTTGTAATGTATATAGCCAATTGATTTGGCTTATAATTGCTGTATGTTTTGGTAATATGGTTAGCCATGAGATTTGGCTCATTTTGGTAAGCTTGGTTATATAAATGTCAGCAAATGACCTTTGATATTTGGTCTATAATTACTAGGTGAATGCTTTGTTGTGAATTGATATTTTGAATATAAAATGATAGGATTTTAGAATGTGGTACGCATGTTGATTTAAGCACAAAGTCTAATAAGTGAGTTTGATCATTAGATAGTTTTTTAATGTGAAATTGGTATGAAGTTGAATGGCCAATTGTGATGTTTATGAATAATGTTGTTGTTGGTATTGGAATTGTGTGAATCAGACTTCGTTATGGTTGTTTTGAATGCCTATGGAAAATATGGATATGTGCTATTTGGTATGCTTAGGTTGATGCAAGTTTGGGTGAGAAATGTGGCTTGGAACATAGTCTATTTTTTGTATACACGGGTAGAGACACGGGCGTGTGTCTCAACCGTGTGTGACACACGGTCAGGTGATACGGCAGTGTGTCCCTTGTAGTTTTTAGTGAAAGCAAGTCAGTGAGTTACATGGATTAGTCACACGGGCGTATGGTTGGCCGTGTGACAAAAGTGAGAGAGTTACATGGGGTAGGACACGATTTGGGACATGGCCATGTGAACCCATTTCGAATGTCCACACGGCCTATGACACGGGCGTGCCTTTTGGTCGTGTGATAAACAATAAATTATACATATTTTTACCTCATGTTTAGCCTATATTTTGGATGGATTATCATTAATTTTGTGAGAATTGGTGCTCTTAATCTTTCTTTTTCATATCTTATACTCAGGAGAGTATAGGGAAGAGAAAAGAACAGAAAATGGACCAAAAACGGAGAAAATGGGCCAAAATATGAAATCGACACGGCCCAAGGACTCACCACGGCCGTGCCACATAAAGATCACACGGTCCAGCCCCCGACAAGCACGGCCAGGCCACACGGCCATGCCTCCACTGACAGACTCTCACACGGCCACGGGCGTGTCCCTGTCGTGAGGAAGAGGAATTTCACTCGGATTTGGATACTTAGGGGCTAAGAAAGCCATTCTAAACTCTATATAAAGACCCCAAGAGGCAACTCTAAAGATATACTCTTTTCTCCCAAGAAAGAGCGCCATATTTCTGTCAACACAAGGAGTGAAAGCAAGGGATTACTCCAAGGGAAGCTGATTGATTCATCCCAGAAGCCAGAGTTCTACATCAAGACAGAGGATCTCCCTAAATTCCTTCAGGGGTTTTTGGGTTCTTTATGTTTTGTTATCTTAATTCTTCTGAGATGTTTTCTTTCTTTATTATGAACTAAACCCCTCAAATACTTGAGGGGGATGAAACCTAAGACAGATATTGTTATTATTTATTCTTGAATTATTTGATAAATACTTGAATTGTTCTTAATTATGTGTTCTTCATTATTGATTTAATAATCTTAGGTATTACTTTAAGAACTTGATGTGCTTAGGCAGAGGAGCAAAAGTCCCTGTTTTAAGAGTAGATCTACCATAATTAAGCGGAGTTGCATGCAACCCTAAACATAGGGCGACATAAATCTGCCAGATTAGGGTCAAACCTAATAGGGGGATCGATAGATCGAATTAATGCAACCTAGGGTGTTAACTAATAAAGAAACTTTAGTTAACAGCCTAGGCCTAGTTGTTCTTATCTTCGAAAGAGGTATTAACATAGGTTAGGGATCTCTGCGGATCAAGTCAAGTAAAGAAATCATCTAGTTCAAGAAATTAATAACAAGTGAAGTCTAGGTGGATTCTCCCTTAAGTATTGCTCATATCAATCAGCTTTTCCCTAAAGTTTTCCCCAATTTACTTTTTGTGCACTTTTAGTTAGTTTTAGAATTAGTTTCAATCAATCCTCTTTTATTTTTAGGCTAGATAATAGAAAGGAAATAAGTATTAGTACTTTTGGTTCCCTTGGGTACGATAACTCGGTCTTACCGCTAAACTATACTATTGTTCGATAGTTGCGCTTGCCTTTATGATTGTGATATTAGTTAGTTTTTTGTGTGATCAGTTTTTATAAATTTTATTACTTAATATCGCGAGCATATCAAGTTTTTGGCGCCGTTGCCGGAGAACTGAAATATTAAGAAAACTCGATTTCTATTACTTTAGCCATTACTATATTTATCTATTTTTAGTTTTTATTTATTTTTATTTTATTAATTTTCTTTTATTTTATTTTATTCTATTTTTCTTTGTTTTTTTTTCCTTTTAGGTATTTCTAGTTTATGACTAGAAACAACCCAGCAGGACCATTACTTTTTGACGAAGATTTAGAAGAAACAGTTCGCAGAAATCGTAGAGAAATAAGACGAAGCCTACAGCACCCAAAACAAGATCAAAGGCCAGAACCTATAGAAGAGATGGAAGCAAATCAAAACGTTCCACCACCTCCCGTAATAGTCGCGCCACCAGCAAATCAGGAACAAGCTCCTCACACTATGTATGATTATGCTAAACCTAGTTTGGCTGTTACCTAAACTAGCATTCTTAGACCTACTATTGCTGCTAATACTTTTGAATTAAAGCCTAACACTATTCAGATGATACAGCAATTGATCCAGTTTGATGGTTTACAGGATGAAGATCCCAATTCACATATAGCCAATTTTTTGGAACTTTGTGATACCTTCAAAATTAATGGCGTTTCTGATGATGCCATTCGTTTAAGGCTATTTCCATTCTCTTTGAGAAAAAAAGCCAAACAGTGGTTAAACTCTTTACCACGAGGCTCAATCACCACATGGGAACAGATGACCGAAAAATTTTTACTTAAATATTTTTCTCCAGCTAAAACAGCTAAATTACGAAACGATATCTCTTCTTTTGTGCAGATGGATTTAGAAACACTATATGATGCCTGGGAGAGATATAAATATCTTTTGAGAAGATGCCCTCATCATGACCTACCTTTATGGTTACAAGTTCAAACCTTTCACAATGGTTTGAATCTATCAACAAGGCAAATGATTGATGCCGCTGCAGGAGGAACAATCAATAACAAAACACCAGAAGCAGCTTATGAATTTATTGAAGAGATGTCACTGAATAATTATCAGTGGCAAGTCATGAGGACAAAGCCGACGAAAGCTGCAGGAGTTTATAATATTGATGCTGTCGCTATGCTTTCTAACCAAATAAAACTTTTAAATAAAAAGTTTGATAATTTTCTTGGTTCTACGCAGGCACAACTAGTGATACAGTGTGATACAACTCTAGTAAACATGTTTAATCCAGATTTCTCATCCTATGGACATAACATGGAAACTGAACAAGCCAACTATATGGGTAACAATTCTAGATCTCAAAGTAATCCATATAGTAACACATATAATGTAGGTTGGCGAAACCATCCCAATTTTTCTTGGGGAGGACAAGGGAATCAAAGACAACAACCCCCTCAGGGATTTCAGCAGCCACCGCCGCAACAGGAGAAAAAGCCCAACCTTGAAGAGATGTTTACCAAATTCATGGCCATGTCAGAAACCCGCTTTCAGAACACTGAAATGGCATTAAAGAACTAGCAAGCATCAATTAAAGGCCTTGAGAATCAAATTGGTCAACTCGCCAAGTTAATATCAAAAAGACCACAAGGTGGACTTCTAAGTAACACTGAGACCAATCCTAAAGAGCAACTTCATGCCATAAATATAACAGATGATGAGGCACTAACCACAAACGACCCAAAGTTATGCGAGGAACCTAAGGTGAGTAAAGGTAAGGTAGAGGTAAGCAACAACAAGCCAGACATCAATGAACACAAGCCTCGTATACCATACCCAAGAGCGCTAAAGAAAGACCACACAGATGAACAATTCGGTAAGTTTCTTAAACTCTTAAAAAATTTACACATTAACTTACCATTTGTTGAAGCAATTTTGCAGATGCCTGACGTGATTAAATTCTTAAAAGAACTCTTGACAAACAAGCGGAAGCTAGAAGAGAAATCTCATGTAGAATTAAGTGCAGTCTGCTCAGCTATTCTACAAAATAGACTACCGACCAAACTAAAAGATCCAGGGAGTTTCACTATCCCTTGTTTACTTGGTAGCCTAGAGGAAAAAAATGCTTTAGCTGATTTAGGGGCAAGCATAAATGTCATGCCTTATAACCTGTTTAAACAACTAGGTCTTCGAACCCCTAAGAAAACCAAGATGAGCATTCAACTAGCTGATAAAACTATTAGGGCACCTAAGGGAATAATTGAAGATGTACTTGTCAAAATCGATAAATTTATACTCCCAGTTGACTTTGTTGTTTTAGACATTGATAAGGCTAGCAATGTACCCTTAATTCTAGGGCGACCCTTTTTAGCAACTGCTAGAACTAAAATTGATTTAGAAATAGGTGAACTCAAATTACGAGTAGGTAATGATACAGTTACCCTACGAGCTCACAACTCCATTAAAACTACAGACGAGAATAGAGTTTTGAGTCCCTGTAAAAACACTGAACTCACCACACAAACTTTTGTGCAGGATGCACTCGCATAAAGACAATGCAAACACTGGCAAATTCACCTATAGGAGATGAACTAGAAAAGCAAACGCTCCAGATTGAGGAACTAGATGAGTGGCTGAATTTTCACGAAAAACCCAAAATATGCCACACCAAAACAGAGCATCACCAAGACGACCCTCAGGGACAAACATATCAACTTAAGGTGGGAGATAAGGTAATTTTAAGGGAAGACGATCCTCGAATCTAAAATTCAAAAGAACATACAAGTGATACACCCTACTTCACGGCAATGAAAGTCTTTCCATACGGTACAATTGAGGTAACTCACCCCAACTACGGTACGTTCAAGGTAAACGGACATAGGCTTAAACATTATAGAGGTGAGAATCTTAAAGATAAAAGGAAGGAGCTTCAGCTCCACGAAATCCCTTCGTGATACATCCAGACAGAGTCGAGCTTAGACTCTAAATAAGTGCTTCTCGAGAGGCAACCCGAGCACTAACTTAGTAATTTTTCGTCTATTTTGATTTTAGTATTTTTTATGCATCCACTAACCCTTTTTAATGCAGAGATTTAGGACCACACGGCCAGTCCCACGGGCGTGCCCCAGGCCGTGTGAACACTTCAAACAGAGACACAGTCGTGTACCGAGGCCGTGTATAAACAGAGGAAAAATTTTTCCACAACACGGGCCACCGATATATAGCCACGGCCGTGCGATATGGCCGTGGCAACCTTTCAACTTCAACACGGGCTACCAACAACACCCCACGGCCGTGCAACATGGCCGTGGCAACCATGCAGTATCAACACGGGCTTACACAAATCCCCACGCCCGTGTCCCCAGCCCGTGGAAGACACTGTTAAATTTCACACGGTCGTGGAACATATCATATGACCGTGTGAAACATGAACATGATCGCACACGGTTGTGTATACCATCACACGACCGTGTGAATGACGAAGAACGGATCTCCCACGGCCGTGTACAACATTCCCACGGGCGTGTACTTCGAACCAGGCGCGCCAAACCCCTCAGATTTCGAAAGACACGGGCAAAACACGACTCACACGGGCGTGTGACAGGCCCGTGTGACCCAAAACCTATAAATAAGCAGCCACTATTCATTCTCTTCTCCACTTAAAACCCTAAAATCCTCCTTCCCCAACCACCATAAGTGCCGCCACTGACCCTCAAAACATCACTACCCTGGAAATCAGCTGACCCAAAGCCCGTGCAAACCATTCCTACGACCGTTTGCCCTCAACCCACGACCGTGCAACCTTATATTCGGTTCTATTTTCTCATTTTTCTCATTTATTTTTAAGTTATATTTCATTTTTCATCTATTTAGTTAAATTTTACTCTAGTCTAATTGTTAATTTAAGCATGGAATTAGTTATATTAGGATGAATAATTTAGAATAGTATAGAATATATTAGGATTGCATGCCATTTAAATTCATTGTATGCCACTTAAATTCATATTTGCATGCCATTTTTCTCATATATTTAGTATAAATACATACTCATATTTCTTGATTTTGTTACAAATTTCAAAATGATTAATTTCTACTATTCAGGTTAATCCTTATTTTATATTTTCTTAGGAACATTATTGTTCTAATCTACATTTTAATTATTATCTATCTAGTTTAATCCCAATCTTTAGGATTAATGCTTGTTATTTTATTTCAGATACTATGTCGTCATCACGTGGTAGGAAAACTACCGTCCCCGTCTCTAAGAAACGTAAGGGGCCAGGGAGTTCATCAGCAAGGCCCACCTCCGAGGCCCGACACCCATTCATCACATTTTCCCAAGCCTCGCAGGAGGAGCATTATCAACTACTTCGAGCCCGCCCTATATCTACGAGCCGCTGCATAGATTGGGGCGACCTCGAGCAGATATATCTAGTGGACGACATCCGGGCCCTATTGATGATTGAGCCATGGGAACAGTTTTTCCAGATTATCGAGCCCACATACTTAAAACTCACCCTCGAGTTCTGGTCCACATTCCATCTGCAGACCGTGATAACTAGATTCGATGATCCAGGTACAGTCCAATTCCATTTGGGAGGACTCGTGCGACGTCTCAGCGTGTCAAAGTTCGGCACAGCACTTGGGCTCTACGCAGAGTAATTTATGGCAGACGAGGACTTCTCTAACCTTTCTCGCTGCATCCATATCAAGCCAGTCGACTGTTGGAACGACATAGCCCCGGGGCGTCAGACATATAACCCCAGTGTCAGCAAAGCGACCGCCCTCATTCCCTCTCTGAGGAACATTCATGCTCTCCTTGCTCACACTCTTATAGGTAGACGAGAGAGCACAGGTGTTGTCAACACTCACGACGTCTACTTCCTATGGTGCATGGCAAACAGATACATCATCGACCTGGCATACTTCATCGCACACGCCATGTAGCACCAGACAGAGAGGTACCGCAGAGGCGTCTTATTCATGGGGCCATACATCACACGTCTGGCTCGTCACTTCGGGCTCCTCAACACTTCAGCCCAGACATCCTCCTACACTTTGATTGGTCAGATGTCTCCCCAAAGCATCGCGACTATCCTACATATGAAGATGATCAAGCAGAGGCCAGGAGGCACACCCTTTCAGTTTCGCCTTATTCAGGAGGGCGAGGACCCAGAGGACATTACTGATATATCCCACCACCACTACCGGAGGAGGATGCACCAGTAGTGCCACCACCCCCTCACCACCCATCTCATGCAGCAGCCGCCCACGCTGACTTATCTGCGCGCTTTTCAGACTTTGAGCAGCAATGCTTTCGATGCCTCGATTATATCGACGCCACCTTAGAGCAGATATGCCAGAATCTCAGCATCACTCCACCACCGCGTGATCCATCTGAGGATTAGATTTATCTATTCCTCTTAACTTTTTTTTTTACTTTATTTTGCTTTATTCTAACTTTTGAACACTGATCTCTATTTTCACCTTTTCTTCTAACTTTATTTTCTTTTTTACGTTTATTTTTATTTTCTTTCATTTTATCTTTTTCATTATTTGAATTTTAGTATTTTTAGTATTTTGCTTTATTTTATTTTATCTCTTTTTCATAACGGCCAACCCTTAACGAGTAATTTAACTTGATCCAAATTCCCACGACTAATAAATACTTTCGCAGTTTCAAAGGAGCTTTACAGCTCAAATCTCTACGAAAAAGGGAACACATTGCCACAACTGCCAACTCTTCCAATCTTCGTCTCACTAATCCATCCAAAGTAGGGAGTTTCATACCTCTCCCTATCTTATGATCTTGTGCTTTTATTGCTACTAATATTATCTTTCTACATTGAGGGCAATGTACATCTTAAGTGTGGGGGGGAATCTATTTTCAAGTCTTTACACTCTCTTTGAAACCCCTGAACTTTTCTAACATTTTGCATTGTTCTCAAAATTCTCACTTTCACTTTTTGCATTATCTTCAATCTCCTATTAAGAATATATTTTAATTGATTTATGATTTTTATTGATATGTGAGAATTAAGACATAGGTGTTTGTACTCTGATTATTCAAACTTTAAAACATTAGGGAATCAAGCATGATAAGTTGAAATTTTTGAGAACCCCAATTTTTTTCATAAGTTCTTTTCCTTAATTCTAAGTGTTATCTTGAGATTTGAAATTCGCAGGATTGACATCAAAAGCCATAATTTTAGTGAGATTTTTGAGCCTTTTGAGCATACATTCTTTCGTGCTCACTTTTATTATTGCTTTGAGTGAGTCAATACTGATTTGTTATTCTAGAACTTGCTTTGATTATACATGTCGAGACCACATCATTGATTTGATATACCGAGATGATAAAGGCACCTAGGATTTAACCCACTTACTCCACAAAAGCCTACCTCCATAAATTAACCCCTAGTGAACCCCATTGAACCTAACAACCTTTTCTTTGACTTACCTCTAATATTAACCTATAACCCGTTTTTGTTGAATTCCATTCAATTACTTTGATCCCTATTTTTTTTGAGATTTGAGTTGACTTATTATCTAGCTTTATTCTCTTTTCCATATTGTAAAGTTGTAAAATCTCAACTTAATGTATTATACTTTATTTGATAAAAAACGTATGTATTAATTCAATTGTAATCTGTAATAGTTCAAACAGTTTTTACATATTTCTATTTTAGGGCTACCAAGGCAGAAACGATGTTATTAGAAGAATTAGCCCGAAGAATATGTTCCAGTGATAAAGATTTTTCTAGTTAGATAATTTTTCAGTTCAATCTCGATTCTAACCCTCTTTTGCAGCCTGTGACAACACCCCTAACCAAGGCCCGTTACAACCATTACAAGACCTTTTGATCGATGTATCATATCAATCTACAGTGGTGGAGATCTAATTTTCTAGCAAGCCTATGGTAATAACTTTTCAGGTTGACTAGAGAGTGTTTAATTTTTGAACCCTAAACACTTCGAGTGGATAGAGTAAATCCTTAGCGAGGATGTCAACTCCTGTTAATTAAGATGGATAGATAATTACTTAGGAGAAGGGAGAAAACTTATGTTTCAATGATAAAATTCTCAGCTTAGAGTGATTGAATCTTTAATGTTCTTTCGATTGAATCTTCATTGTATGATTACCTGTGGATTAGTTTGAAACATTATAGATCAAGATTGTAAGTTGAGATGAATGATTCTTAATTAGGGATTGAGATTTTGCTTGAGGACAAGCAAAGGCTTAAGTGTGGGGGTATTTGATAAACGATAAATTATACATATTTTTACCTCATGTTTAGGCTATATTTTGGATGGATTATCATTAATTTTGTGAGAATTGGTGCTCTTAATCTTTCTTTTTCATATCTTATACTCAGAAGAGCATAGGGAAGAGAAAAGAACGGAAAATAGACCAAAAACGGAGAAAATGGGCCAAAATATGAAATCGACACGGCCTAAGGACTCACTACACGGCCGTGCCACATAAAGATCACACGGTCCAGCCCCTGATAAGCACAGCCAGGCCACACAGTCGTGCCTCCACTGACAGACTCTCACACGGCCTCTTGTCGTGGCACACAGGCGTGGCACACGGGCGTGTCCTGTCGTGAGGAAGAGGAATTTCACTCGGTTTTGGATACTTAAGGGCTAAGAAAGCTATTCTAAACTCTATATAAAGACCCCAAGAGGCAACTCTAAAGATATACTCTTTTCTCCCAAGAAAGAGCGCCATATTTCTGCCAACACAAGGAGTAAAAGTAAGGGATTACTCTAAGGGAAACCGATTGATTCATTCCAGAAGCCAGAGTTCTACATCAAGACAGAGGATCTCCCTAAATTCCTTCAGGGGTTTTTGGGTTCTTTATGTTTTGTTATCTTAATTCTTTTGAGATGTTTTCTTTATTTATTATGAACTAAACCCCTCAAATACTTGAGGGGGATGAAACCTAAGACAGATCTTGTTATTATTTATTCTTGAATTATTTGATAAATACTTGAATTGTTCTTAATTATGTGTTCTTCATTATTGATTTAATAATCCTAGGTATTACTTTAAGAACTTGATGTGCTTAGGCAGAGGAGCAAAAGTTCCTATTTTAAGAGTAGATCTACCTTAATTAAGCGGAGTTGCATGCAACCCTAGACATAGGGCGACATAAATCTGCCGGATTAGGGTCAAATCTAATAGGGGGATCCATAGATCGAATTAATGCAACCTAGGGTGTTAACTAATAAAAAAACTTTAGTTAACAGCCTAGGCCTAGTTGTTCTTATCCTCGAAAGAGGTATTAACATAGGTTAGGGATCTCTACGGATCAAGTCAAGTAAAGAAATCATCTAGTTCAAGAAATTAATAATAAGTGAAGTCTAGGTCGATTCTCCCTTAAGTATTGCTCATATCAATCAGCTTTTCCCTAAAGTTTTCCCCAATTTACTTTTTGTGCACTTTTAGTTAGTTTTAGAATTAGTTTCAATCAATCCTCTTTTATTTTTAGGCTAGATAATAGAAAGGAAGTAAGTATTAGTACTTTTGGTTCCCTTGGGTACGATAACTCGGTCTTGCCGCTAAACTATACTACTGTTCGATTGTTGCGCTTGCCTTTAAGATCGTGATATTAGTTAGTTTTTGGTGTGATCAGTTTTTATAAATTTTATTACTTAATATCGCGAGAATATCATTGTGTGAGACACACGGCCTGGCCATACGGACGTGTGTCCCCTGTATTTATAAAATTTCAATGTTTTCCCAAAATTTTCCTATGTTCTCAGATTAGTCTCAAATCCTTTTAAATGATTGTTTTGGCCCTTGATGGTTCGTATTGGGAACTATATGCATGTGTGTGAATGATTTATGTTTGAAATGAGAAATGTATGTGAAATGTATGATAAATTATGTTATAAGTCTAGTAATACTCCATAACCTTATTCCGACGACGGATACGGTTAAGGGTGTTACATGTTGTATTTTGGCGAGCTCATTTTTGTTAAGTTGGTGAATTTTCCTTTGTAGATATTGTATTATAGGGGTCATCCATGTTTCCTCTTAACGTAGATTAAGCACTTGTTGGGTGTCATAACTTGGGGTAGCTCTATGTTCTAGCAGAAGTTTCCCTCTTTGCTGAATAGTTATAAAGGACGTTAACTTAGATAAAATGTCATATTTGGCATTCTCTATCCTAGATAAATGTTTAGCCTTTGGTTTTCCAAATTGAGTGAGTAGCTGAATAACTATGGCATGACACTATTTTAGGCTAGGCTCTTTTACTTCATACTCCCAATTCATTTGTTTCACCACTAGTTGAGAATCAATGTATATTACTAGCTCTCTAGCCCCTAACTTTAGAGCTTGTTGTAGCTCGAAAATGAATGCCTCGTATTCTATAACATTCTTAAATGCTTGGAAGCTGAAGGGTAACCCATAATGCCACTTATTCTCATCAGGGTTTATAAGGATAATGCCCGATCCTAATCTCGTCTTCGCTATTGAGCCATCAACATAAATTGTCCAGCATTTCGACTTTGTAGCTAAGCTAGTTTATCCATGTGATGAGCTAACTACTACATCTTGTATAATTAATAGAAAACAATTTTAAAACCAAATGTATATTTGTAATGAAATATCATGAAGTAAAATGAGTATTTGTCAAATAAAATTCCAATAACCACCATGACATACTATTGTATCATTTATGTCAGTAATAGTGTTACAAGTTAAAGAGTTACTTGTAGGGTCTGACGATCTATCAAAAGAGCATTCTACCATGGAGTCGGCTAAGATCTGAGCTTTGATTGTTATTCTCAGGGTGTACTCTATCTATTCCATATTCTACTAGCTCGATTCCACACTTGGTCATTCTTTCTGAAGTGTCTACTCTATATAATATGTCTTTGATGGGTTGGTTTGTCATGACTATCACAGTATGGGCTTGAAAGTATGTTCGCAACTTGCGAGCTGCCACTATTATAGCAAAAAAGAGCTTTTCTATCTTTCAGTAACTTTGTTCGTCATTTTGCAACACTTTTCTAACATAATACACTAGAAATTGTAGAACTCGTTCTGCTTTGATCGAGACTGTTACCATTGTTTCTTCAGAGGTTTCTAAATAAAGATAAATAGTCTCCCGCACTCGAGGTGAAATTAGAAGTGGTGGAGAAGTGATATACAACTTAAGCTTTTCAAAATTAACTTGGCATTCATCTATCCAACTAAAATAAGTTTTTAAGGCCTTAAAGAAAGGTAAGCGCTTATCTACCATTCTAGAGACAAACCTATTAAGTGTGACCACCCTCCCTGTTAGACATTGAATATCCTTAATAGTCTTTCGGGAAGGCATATCTAGAATGGCCCGAATCTTCTCAGGGTTTACCTTTATACCTCTTTCCGAAACCATGAAGCCTAAGAATTTCCATGCTTTCACACTAAAAACGCACTTCTTTGGATTTAACTTCGTGTTATAGGCTTGCAGAACAGTAAAAGCTTTAGACAAATCCCCAATATGCCCCTCCAAAGTAAAACTCTTCACTAATATGTCATCTACATAGACCTCAACACTACGACCAATCTGCTATTTGAAAATCTTATTAGCCAACTTGTGTTAAGTTGCACTTGCATTTTTCAACTCAAAAGGTATAACTCAATAGCAGAACAAGCTTTCTTCTGTAACAAAGGTCATTTTATCCTAATCTTCTAGAGTCATGGAAATTTGATTATACCATGAGAATACATCTATGAAGCTTATGACTTATGGCTTGATGACGTATCTATTAGTCTATCAATTGAGGGCAAAGGAAAACTATCATTTGAGAAAGCCTTGTTAAGACTAATAAAATCAATGCACATTCTTTATTTTCCATTAGCCTTTTTTACTATTACAACATTTGATACCTAGTCCGGGTACGCCATCTCTCTGATAAATCTTGCTGACAACAACTTGCCTACTTCCTATCTAATAGCCTCCACCACTTGCAGAGCAAACCTCCTTTTCTATTTGACTTTGAGTGAAACATTTAACTAATAAACAATCACCTAATGATCCACACCAAGCATGTTCGCCGCTCACCATGAAAAAATGTTTGAATTCTCCCTCAAGTACTGTACTAAGTTTTGATTTTCTTCTTTTGTTAATGCTCATGAGATTCTTACCACCTTATCTGTGTTATTATAAAATAGTTGCAAAGTTTCTATGACTTCTGCTGCTTCCAGCTTGTGAATTCTTTCCTCACTTCTCACATCTAGACTACCCAAATATCCACCTTTGCCTATTGCAAACTCTAACCCTTTGGCTTTTGCTTACGTGTTTGCTTAACTAACAACATATGACATTGCATGGTTGTTCGCTGGTCAGATTTATGAAATCTATCCTCGTTCTGGTAGGGAATTTAATCTTTATAAAAAAAGTAACTATAACACCCTTAGCCCGTATCTGTCGCCGGAATAGGGTTACGGAGCATTATCGTAGAAACATAACTTAAAATCAATCATTTCCAAACATTTCATAATTATAGCAAAATCCATTCAAAGATATGCATATCATCCCTTAATCAATCCCTCGAGGCCTTAGAAACACATTAAAAACGATTCGGGACTAAATAAAAAAATTTAAAACTTCATGGAAAAAATAGAAAATTTCACACTACAGAGGTCATACAGCCGTGTGGCCAGGCCATGTAACTCACACAGCTGAGACACATGCTCGTGTCTCAGGCTGTGTGGACATTTAAAGTAGGGACACGACTGTGTGTCCCAACCCATGTCTGTGCCCGTGTAACACACTGACTTGGGTTACACGGCCAAGTCATACACCCGTGTGCCAGGCCGTGTGCTAGGCCATGTGACTGTCTAACTTGCAACCCTTTGAAACCTATAGGGGACACACGGTCGTGTCGCATGTCTATTTGTCACACATGGTTGAGACACAAGCCTGTGTCTTAGGATGTGTGATAAACTATAAATTATACATATTTCTATCCCACATTTAGCATATTTATGGATGAATTATTATTGAATTTGTGGAATTTGATGCTACTAATACTTTAATTTCATGTTTTATAATTAGGTGAGCATAGGAAAGCAAAAAGAACGAGAGACGAGCCAAAAACAGAGAAAATGGGCCAAAGTAAGAAATCAATACGACTTGGAGTTCATCACATGGGTAACCCACACGGCTGTACCATTTTTGCAGGCTCGAACACGGCCTAGGCTCTCACACTGGCGGTCCACACGGGCGTGTCCCTGTTATAACAAGTTTCAATTTCACGCGGAAAAGGCTACTTAGGGTCTAGGAAAGACATTCCACACTCTATATAAAGACCCTAGGAGGCAACTACAAGAACACATAGTGCCCTCGCCAAGACTCAGAGTAGAAGACAGGGAATTACTCGAAGAAAGCCAATTGATCCTTCCCAGAAGCAAGGATCAACACCAAGACTGAATATCTCCCTTCAATTCTTCCAAGGGTTTTGGGTTTTCTTTATGTTTTGTTGTTCTCTTTCTTTTGAGATGTCCTCTTTTATAATTATGAACTAAACCCCTAAATACCTGAGGGGGATGAAACCTAAGATAAATCTTGTTATTGTTATCTAAACTATATGATAAATATTCGATTTATTCTTAATTGTGTTTTTTAATTCTTGAATTGATATGTCCGGGATATTAATTTAAGTCGAATGTGCTTATACAAAGGAGCAAAAGTCCCTGTGTAAGAGTAGATCCAACACAATTAAGCGGAGTTGATCGCAATCCTAAACATAGGACAACGAAAATCTGCCGGATTAGAGTCAAATCTAATAGGGGGTCCATAGATCGAGTTAATGCAATACTAGGGGTTTTAATTAGAACAAGATTTCAATTAATCAACCTAGGATTAGTTGTTCCTAGTCTCGACAGAGATATTAACATAATTTAGGGATCTCTACGGATCAAGTCGAATGAAGAAATCATCTAGTTCAGAGTTAGGTAACAAGTGAAGTCTCCCAATTTATTATTTGTCGTGTCTTTAGTCTAGTTAAGATTGGTTAGTTTACAGCCAAATCCTCATTTACTTTTAGGCTAGATAATAGGAAGAAAGTCATTACTAGTACTTTTGGTTCTTTGGATTTGATATTCCAGTCTTGCCACTAACTATACTACTATTCGATAGGTGCACTTGCCTTTTATCGTGATAATAGTTAGTTTCCAGGTACGATCGTTATTATTACTTCATTGAAATCACGACCATTGTGTGACAAGAAATAGGTCATTTTCAAGCCAATTTTTTCACCTAAATCAAGCTCACACCTACAAGCCATTTGTACATATTATTAAACTTCAAAACATATCTAAAGCATGCATAATAAGACTAATTCAATATGGTATCTATCCATACAACTAATACGCCAAAAGGCACCTTAATCACAAATCATCAAATCAACCTAAACATAAACATAAATTAGCCATTCATCAACCATACCTTTATAACTTAATTCCATAGCAACTTACCACAATGACCATATGCCAAAAATCACATTCAAACATACCAAATTGGTCATTCAAAACATAACTTCTCTTGACCATTTCAACACCAACCACCAAAGCATTAAAATACCAAAAGTTCATCAACCAAAATACCACATTTACAAGCCAAACATAATGACCATCTCATTAAGCACAATTCACCTAAACATGCCATTATAATCATAACCAAAACATCAAAAACTACTGATATAGCTGCTGGATAGTGTGATAGGTCTTCAATGAGCTTTCAAACTGAACGAGCTTCCGATTATCTATAAAACATGGGAAAAGAGACTATGTAAGCATATAATGCTTAGTAAGTTCGTATAACATAAAATATAACTTACCATTTCATTACATAATATTAAAATTTAACATGATATAATCCAACCTTTAGCTTAGCACAAGCCTAAGCATCAACACAAACATGTTAGCATACTTGAACATAATTCATATGAATTTAACATGGATAACCATTATACTAGAGCATGATTCAATTGGATTTATCATCCATCATAACATAAATGTTTTCCATGTAGCTCACCATTTCAATATATTTCATTCATACATGTCTTGGTTTATATTGAACACTTACCATTTCTTTTTAAATTTCATGCCCGTTGAATCATTTAGAATATCATCAGATATGTGGGATAGCTCACACGAAGTGTGCTAAACATATAACCATAATCTTTCCTTCCTTTTATGTAATGACCCAAAATTCACGGGCACCGGAAAAGTGAGTTATAAGGTCTTCGTCTTAGTGAAATAAGTTTGAAAATAATTATTAAAAATATTCATGAGTCTAGTGGTGTGTCTAAATAGGTTTTAATTAGGTAAATTTAGCTTAATTTAGAGTAATTAGTAAAAAGAACTAAATTGAATAAGGGGTAAAATTTTAATTCTAAAGTAATAGAGAATAAAAAGGATTAAAATGGTAATTAAACCATTTACAAAAGTTGAGGCGGCAAATTTGTATTAAAATCTAAGATTTTATTTAAGTTATATTTAAATATTATATATAATTATTATAATTATTAATTAACATTATTGTTTTATATTAGATTATTATTATTAGTATTAGTATTAAATAAATTAAATAGTAGATAACTGTATGGTAATAAAAATATACATGTGTAAAAATTACATTGGTACATTTGTAATTTAAATACTTAATTACTTATAATTTAAGTAAAAAGATATTTATTAATTAAATAATCAAATTATTAAAATTATGAGATTTTTGTTTGAGAAATAAACTAAATAATGATAATGGTAATAAAATTATTGGTACAAATGTAAAAATAAATATGTATCCAATTGTAATATTAGTATTCGTTATTAAAATAGATATTTATTAAAGTAATTAAATATAAAATATAACATAAAACAAATAAAAAAAATAAAAGAAATAGAATAAAGAAAAGAACAAAGAAAAGAAATCAGAAAGCATTCGAACGGGAGAAGGAAAAAGAAAGAAAAGGGGAAATAGGGTTTATGAAACTTGGAGTTAATTGGTAAGCTCAATCAAGTCGTTTTCTCATAATTTTGATGTTTTAGAAGTATTAAAATAAGGTTTTGATGGAATTATGTTGGTAGTTTGGAAGTTCTTAGGTTTTTAAAAAAAGTTCATGTTGAATAAAAAATGATGAAATAGGGGTTTAATTGAATGAAATTCATGTTAGAATAGATATAGGGATTGAATTGTAAAGTAAGCTATAAGTTTTGTGTTTTAGGGACTAAATTGAGGAAAATTTGAAATTAGAAAAATATGTTGAAAATTTAATAGTTAAATTTGAGTTTGAATGAAATTTGAATAGAAATAAAGTGTGAATTGGTGTTATAAATTTGGTTATTAGCATTTTACACCAAAACAGCTTTGGGCAGTAGTAATGGTCTGACTTTGAAAATTCACTAAAAATTTTAGAAATTGAACTAGAGGATGAAAAAAATATGGAATTAAATTTAAGTCTAGTTTCTCATAGAAGAAACGGTGTAAGCAAAGAAATTTTAGATCATGAGGTATAATAAGTTTTATGAGACTGGTTCAGAAAGATTTCGAAATACTCTGTTTTAACTTTGGAAAATCATTAAAAATTATACAAAAATAATTATGGGATATAATTTATATGGTTGGATTCCTTAATGAGTCTATTTTAAGAAGAAATAAACGAGAACATCATTTGAATTCTGTACAAAGAGATAAATAATTTTTAGTGAAGAAAGGTCAGAACCATCAGATAGAAGAACAGGGGTGAATTTAAAGAATAAAATATAATTTTTGGCTAAACCAAAAATTCTGAAAATTTTATAGCAATAAAATATGTGAGTCTAGTTTCATAGAAAATTTACATATCTTAATTTGGAATTCTGTAACTCAAGATATAGATGATTTAGTAACAATGACTCAAGTAGACAGCTTAATAGTGAATTTATATATATGTTAAAAATGGTTAAATTTGCATGTTTAGGCTCATGAATTAAATTGAATTGTGTTGTATTAATGATTATATATTATTATTATTTTCGTAGCTAACAAAGAACCAGAGAAATCAGCTCGAAAGGGAAAGGAGAAGATTACTGAGGAGTAAATCAAGAATTTTGGGTTTGTATTACTATAATTCAAGTTACTTATTATTAAATGCTAATTTTAAATTTATTTATTTTATGGTAAGTAAATATTGAGGTAAGTAACCTTATTGAATTGAATTTAGAAAATTGAATTGAATGATGAATATGTGTTAGTATTGAATAATAGATTGAATTACATGTGATTGGTATGAAAAGTATAATGAATTAAATTGTGAAATTGAATTTGGAGTGATTTGAATTGTGAATTTGAGATAGAGAATGAATTGATAATATATATATGAATCGAATTTGATGATTGTGATCAATTGAAAGAGAAAGTGAATTTGAATTGAGAATTGAAAAATCCCTATTAACTAGTCGGGCTGAGTCGGATATAGTTGGCATGCCATAGGATTAGAAGAGTTCAGGGATACTTCGACCTCGAATCGATGAGACATTGGGTGTCATTATTTGCTTCGGATAGATTCAATGAGGCATTGGTCGCCACTTTACTTCGGCTTAGCCGATGAGACGTTGGTCGTCACTTATTTGCTTCGAACTATCCGATGAGGCGTTGGTCGCCACTCTGGTGTGTTTGGTTGGATCCGTGTATCTGCCAAAGTCCGAGTCTTGTTAATAGGGAAAATAAATGAAATGATAAATCAAATGAATTTGATCAATTAAGCTATTGAAAAGAAATGAAAAGTTGAATCGTGAATTGGAATGTGAAATGAAATTGAAATCGAGAATGAAAGGCATGAACTAAATGTTCATGAAGTAATTGAAATTCAAATTGATGATATGTGATAATAAATGATGATTAGTTACATTGAATTATTATTAAGGAATGAAAGCTAGAAAATTCATTAGTACTTAAGAAATTAAGTTGTTGTATGTTTGATATTTAAATTTTATTATTTATTATTATAATTTGAATTATAGTAATACCACTGGGTATACATGTACTCAGCGTACGGTTGTTTCCGTGCGCAGGTTAATAGGTGTTCAGTGTCCCAGTTCTGCATCCAGACGATCCCAACTCCAGCTCAAAACTCGGTGATGTATTTTCTTTTGATAAAAGTGTCATGTACATAGGTGTTATTTTGGTCACTTTAAAATGTTGCATGACTTTTGTTGTAAGGAATGATATTTAATATTTTAGTATTTATACTAATGAAATGGTATGAAAATTTATATAATATATATGGTACAATTGGTGCTGAATCTAGAATAAAATGAATAAAATTATAAGTTAAATTTTAATGGTAATATGGATGTTTTTAGGGTAAATTATCATTTCAAAATCATAGCTATGATTTTAATGCAACTAGATATGAAACTGCAGTGGTTGAAATACATTGGTATTGGTTGTTTTCGATTTGAACTTGCAGGGGGTTTTATATAAAAATAAGCAGAAATGCTGCCGAAATTTCTATAAAAATAAAATAAAAATTTGAGTATTTTAATAAATTCCATTCCACTCCTAATACGTATTTTGGGCCTCGATGGTCCATTATAAAGACTTAAAAATTAAATTATGCTATGTATGTTATTTATTTATAAATTATTCGTAAATTGTCCGATGTGTCCGATAATGCTCCGTAACCCTGTTCCGGTGACGGTTTAGGGTTAAGGGGTGTTACATTTTATAATATTTCTCACACGAGCTGTGAAATGGTTCTGCTCACACGAGTTGTGAAATGGTTTTGCTTACACGAGCTGTGAAATGGGTCTGCTCACTCTAGTTGTGAGTTAGAATGTAAGCTACACGATGTTGCTCACATGAGTTGTAGAGTATTTGTAACACATGTCAGACTTCAGCCATTGGTAGGACATTCAAGATCAGCATTCGAAATATGGAATCCCTAATGACATGTCATTTGTATCCTATGAATTCCTAAGGTTCAAACGACGCTTAATAATCGTTGTAACATCATTGGATTTGCATTAATTATTTACATAACAATCCACAATTTACATATAGCTCAAAAGATAACATTAAAACATGATACGATTACACGTACTTACCTCGACAGTAAAGGTGTATAAATAGAATCGACTAATCCGAAGCTTTATCTTTACGTCGATCTAAAGTGTTATGAGGTCTATCTTGATCTAAATAAATAAATTCAATTTATTTAATGTCCATTCTATTCAATTCAATCCAAATTTCATATTTTTACAAAAATTATGGTTTTGCCTCTATTGTTTTGATTTCTTTACAACTTAGTCCTTAAGCTCGTAAATTGAAACTCATTTGGGCTAGTTAGACTAAGCTACATCGATCCCGAAAACATAAAAATCATTAAAAACAAGACCGAAATTTTACTTACATGCAAGAGGAATGTCTAGTCGAACTCAACAAGATCCTATGGAGGTTTTTTTCTTCTCAATTTTTGGTGGAATAGTTCATTAAGAAAGATGATAGCTTTTTCTTTTATTTTTTTACTTAACATATTTATCAATTTACTTAAATAACCTTATAATATAACCTTTAAAAAAACGCATTTAATGTCCATATTTGTCCACTCATAATAACAATGGTATAATTACCATTTAATTTCATAGCCATTTAGTACATTTAACTTATAGAATTCTAATTTTGCACATTTTATGATTTAGTCCTTTTCATCAAATTAAACATGCAAATGATAAAATATCTTAACAAAATTTTTATATGACCTTGCTAACATACTGTAGACATTAAAATAATAATAAAATAAATATTCTCACATTGGATTTGTGGTCTTGAAACCACTATTCCGATTTCACTAAAAACGGGTTGTTACAGTAATAATCATTATTTTAGCTATTCTCATAATAAGACGCCTAAAAATGACATTATAAGCCATTGGATGGTATACCATAAAGAACGAAAGATATTCTGTGGTGGTGTGTTTGCCATCTCCTAGAGTAACAGGTAGGGTAATACACCTTTTCACCTCAACTAGATTGTTCAAAAAGCCATATAAAGGGATCACTGTCTTTAGAGCTTGCCCTTTTAGCCTCATCTTTTAATATGCGTCCCAAGTTAAAACCTCCACGACACTTCCACTATCCGCCAGAATCCTTTTAACCTCAAATCCTACGATACTTACTAATACAACCATAGGGTCATTTCTTTCGTCATCACATATTTAGTCCTCATATTCCTTATTAAAATCTACCTTCCACTTCTCTTGCTAACGCAACCCTTTCAACGAATTGACCGACATCACACTTCTGAGATAAGACTTTCTCTTCGTGTTATAGGTCGCCCAGTCTTTATCTGTACCAATTACCACATGTATTGTGCTTTTAACATTCTATTTACCCTTATTAGTGCCCTGTAAACTCTGACTTGATGGTGAGGCATCTTAAACCACAAAATCTTTCAGCTCACCATTTCTAACAATTTCTTTTATAACATTTTTCAAAGAGAAGCAACCTTAGTCTTATTCCTCTTGTCATTGTGAAAATTACATCTGTCTCTCAAGTTGGTTATTAATTGACTGCGTCGCATAGGTAGAGGGCTTGGAAAAATGTCCAAACTCCTGACCTGATTCAGAATGCAGGTACGCAAAGTATTAAATGGGGTGTAAGTTTTAAATTTCCATGAAGAACATACCTTCTTCTGTGCTCGCCCTAAGACCTCTGGAATGTCCTTGATAATTCATTTTGTGAATAGTTCCTCTATTATCCCCCATCTTGTACACACAGACTTTGAGAAGGAGGACCTTATTGGCTAGGCGCCCCTAATAACCCTTAAATTGCCTATTATCTCTCTAAAAAGTGTTGCGAGCTGCTTTTTTAATTTCCTCTATTTCAATGAACTTATGCTCCCTCTCATACAAATCTGCCAAACTCTGTGGCCTATTATCAGTAAACAAATATTATATGTGCTCATTTTGGACTATTATAATGAAGACATCAATGACCCACTGGTCTTCTAAGTTCTTTGTGTTCAACGAGGCTGTATAGAATCATTTGACATAATCCTACAAAGATTTTTCATCCTTCTATTTCACTGACATCAAACCCATAAGAGTTCTCATTATTGTCCTATGGGCTCGAAATCTTCCCAAAAATATTTGTCCCAACTGCAAGAAGCTTTGAATGGAACTCTACAACAAAGATAAATACCAATCTTTCGCGCTTCCTCTGAAAATTGTCGAGAAAACCTTACACTTCACCGCATATGAAGCCCCTATTACATTCATATAATCATTATACTGTATGAGATGTGCTCTAGGATCCCTCTTACCTTCAAACATATTTTTCACCACTTTAAACTTGGATGGTAGGCTCACAGTTGCCACTATTAGAGATAAAGGTTGTTTAAACAAACCAACCAATTCTTATCTTGTACATTATGGTGCAATGCTCGAACATCTCTACATAAAGCATCCATTTCATTTTGCCATGGCTTTGTATGTGCTCTTACAGCCTCCTATTGGATGGACGTGACATGATCTTGAAGATCAGATTGATCAAACTGCATCTTTCTTCTCAGTTTTTCATTTTGTCTTAGCAGCTCCTGTTGAAATAATTGTTGTTGTTCAAACCTGGTACTCTGTTGAGTTATTTGTTCCTTCATCATCCTCAGTTGCTCCTACAAACCAAATAGTTGCTGTGAAGATGCCCCTTGATAAGAGGGAAGCGACGATGCCCCTTGATTAGAGAGAAAACACGGTCCCTGACAAGAGGGAGGATTGAGATTGAAAAAATTGGATACACTTGACTGGCCTAAGTTGTTCAGATTTTCTGGTCAGTTAGCAAACCAACCAGCAAAAATGTCCATTTCTCGGGGTTGATTGCTAGTGTCAA
Source organism: Gossypium stocksii (assembly GCA_020496765.1). NCBI lineage: Eukaryota > Viridiplantae > Streptophyta > Magnoliopsida > Malvales > Malvaceae > Gossypium > Gossypium stocksii. The sequence continues at coordinate 86,175,612 of CM035623.1, forward strand.
AACCTTCTACTAGGTCCGATGGGAAGTTACTGGGGAAATTCTCGTTAGGGTGAGTCATCTTGGTTTTCTGATTATCTGAAGATCGGAAGTCTGTCAACGCTTACTGTATCAAATTGTTTAGTGTTTTTGTGTGTCTCAAAAAGGGTTAAAATCTCTATTTATATGATACGGTAATTATTCATGGATGTGATGTTGTAAGTAGGTCCCCATGTATGCCAACATGTACCCTACTCTAGGATTAATACGTGCTCCCTAAGTGTGGGTTTGTCCGCATAGTGGTGTGAACTTACATTATGCGAGCTCATAAAAGGACGCGAACACCTCACGTGCGACCTCAAGGTGCGAACCACGTAGGTTACAAGTCGAGACTCAGTCGGATAACCGAGTAATAGGTCGGTAATGATGAACACCATAATAACTATATTAATATCTAATATTCAATAATTATTTTATTTTAATTGTATATTAAATTGTTTTAAAATGAACTATTGTTGCATGTGTGCGTGGAGAAAAAAAAGTTTTGGGTTTACAATTTTCAATGCAGGAGACCTAAATGATGATATAACTCGTGGGATAATTGATAAAAGATATTATTATCCTTTTTGATGACCTTTGCAAATAAATGATGTGATATGGGGGCAGTTCGGTTGCTGACAAAATGTTACTTTGTTTATTTAATTTCTTGTTTATGGAGTTGACTTGGGCCGTGATGGGGGTGATTAGACTTTTGCACCCTGCTTTGGTTTAAACTTTCAACGGTTGCGGCGGTTAGTGCTTTAGTCATGCAGCAGAATTAATTAATTTAATTTCCCTCAAATTTTAAACGAATCATTCGAATTTGTTCTCTTTTTGTTTTTGCCTTATCTAAAATTTCCAAGTCGTCACGAGGGCTAGTTTCTTTGCTTGGAAAACAAAAGAATGACTTTGAAACCCCCAAGTGGGGAGTTTTCATACCAACCTACTTACCACTCATTAATCCATTGGATTTTAAATGGTAAATTCTCTTAAAATCAGTCTCATTTATTTTTATCAAATAAAAGAATTTGTGTTTAACAAAATTAAAAGATGTATAGCAGGTGGAAGTATTATTTTATTTTATATTCTTTTTTTATATAAATCTAACAAGTTCAATCAATCATAATAAGTTATTAAATTAAATTAATTAATTCATCATGCGTTATTAAATTCAAGTAATAAATTTATAAATTTATAATGTTTCAAATTCATAATAGTATATTTAATTAGTGAATTTTATAGTTTATTGAATTGATATTTTAATCTCACTCATCTAAGATTATTTTTATTTAATAAAAAATGATTAATAAATTTTCTTTCCATTGAAATTTAAATATTTTATCGAGATAATATTTTAATAAAAATTATTTTTATTTAATAAATTATAATTAATAGATTTTCCTTTTATGAAATAACTATAATTTTTCTTTAAAAACTATTATAAAAAATTAAAATAAAGTATAAAAACCGATTCTACTTAAAAGCTTACTATTATAGCGAAATGCTATTATAACAAATGAATATTATAGAAAGAGCTGGTTGTAGTTTCATTTGTTAAAATTTTGGTTTGCTTTGATTATTCTGTGTTTTGGTCCGTTTTGATTAATGCCAACTTATATTGGTGTATAACAACTCTTACAAATATTAATCATTTAAATCAACCTTATTTTTGAAGGCTAGTTTAAATCAACTTTTAACTTTTATTAAATTAAAATTAAAATGTAATTATTAAATTTATATATAATTCAAGAATATAAATAATCATATATCAAAATACATCATTAATTATCTTGACTTGAACAGAGCGATAATTAAAATTTTTATCAGACATCTTTTGACATGAATTCAAATAGTGTTATTGCAGTCCTCTATCCCTAATATTGTATAAAAAAAATACCTTCTAATATTACCATCTTTTTTACTAAAAGAAAAAGAAACATTTTCCATTAGGTTGAATTGAATGCTCTAACAAGGAAAATGGAAGAACAAAATTAAGCAAGTGGAATGGTATAGAAGCATATTGTAATGCTATAAATCTCTATCAACCAGATATTGTTGTGTGATCCATTTACATTACTTCAAATTTTGTGGTGTTTACTGTTAGATAGCCTCTCTAGATTCTATAAGTAGCAAATTAATGGCGAAAATGTTTTAAGATATATAAAACTTTAATATTATACGTCACGTAAGCTAATTCAAATCATCGTCATCATAAAGCTGCTGTCTTAGGAACCAAATATTCTCTTCATTCCACACACTCTCCATCGAATCTCCACCGTCCGTCACCTCAATTTCAACCCCACCCCATGTTCCCGCTATTGTATTTCCTGAACCCGACCCGTTTTGTAAGCTATTCGGGTATTTTGAATTGGTCAGGTCTGAAACGGAAGAGACTTGGGCGTCCAGGGAATCTGATGAAGTGCCTGATAACTCGGGCAAGAGACTTGGGTCAACTCGGACCGAACCGATCGTATCTGCGTAGGTGGTGGTGGTGGAGGAGGATTGTTGAGCCGAGTGGGATCCGGATGAAGCGCAGATTTGTTCGACCAGACGAGGGATCCAAACATACCGCATGGCGTCCCTGAATTGCTTGCTGTTAACGTCGCATTTAAGCTGTTTCGCCTGTTTTTGGACTCTGGTTCTCCAATAGTTCTTTATCTCATTGTCTGTCCTTCCAGGCAAGTGTTGTGCAATTTTAGACCATCTTCATGATCAAAACCAGATCCAAGTTAGCACAAAAAACACATTCATATATGAAAATTTAAGGAATGATGAAAGCAAAATTGGGGTTTTTAAGGAAAAAACACAAACCTGTTGCCCCATCGAGAATGGAGTTGAAGAATCAGTAGCTGTTCTTGGAGACTAATGTTCCCACGTCTCACTTCCGGTCTCAAATAGTTCAGCCATCTTAATCTGCAGCTTTTGCCGGTTCTTTTCAATCCTGGACCAATTCATTTCGTTTCATTTTCAGTATCACAAAAAAGAAATCATGTGCAGAAGAGATGCATAGAAGGCTTCAAATTCTTGGGTTTTATACCTGATAAGCGAGCAACTGAGTTCCAGCGACCTTCGCCATGGATACTAACATAAGCTTTAAGCGTGAAGTCTTCTTCTTCAGTCCATGGACCTTTCTTTACGTCCATATCTTCTTCACTTTGTGGGGTTTCAGATATGAAACCAGTCTCGTAAACATCCATTTCTGAGCTGAAAAGAAACGGGCTTTGTTTTTTTTTTTTTTTCCGATGAAGAAACTAAAAAGGATAGAGAGGGATTTGATTTGTGACTTTGGGTTTATTCGAGCAAAGGGGATTCATTTATATAGGGGAAGTTTGGACTGGCTACCAAAAAGTAACAATGATTTTTTTATTTTTATATTTTGATGAAGAAGAGAAAACAGGGGCATATATGTGTGTGATGAAAAAGTAGAAATTGCAACGACCCATTTGTGAATTTTCTATTTGGGGTTTGACTGTCTGACTTTTCCATGTCTTATGTTTTGGTCTCGTACACGCACAATTGAATGTTTGAATATGAACTATGAAGACCAAACACTATTTCTACGGGGATAAAAAAGGTAGTTTCTTTTTTTTTTTCAAAACGAGGACAAGTTGTGTGCTGTTTTATTATTACATAGATCCAATATTTTCAACGTGTTCTGCTGTGGTTGCAACATGTGAAGATGATGAAAATGGTCGATGCTTGGATCAAAATTTGTACTATTTGTGACCGACCGTGTAATGCTCTATTTCTCCTCCTCCTTTGTGTCTAAAACTAGAAGTAGATCTTCTCTTTATTGTGGGGTTTTAAACTACCCTTTCATCAACAGTTAAAAGAGCATATGGCGCTGATAACATAAAAATTGACCCATTTTAAGATTTTATTTTGTTTAAACTCGTGACCTTAGATTCATGCGCAATCAGGATACCATTTGAATTATGTGGTATTCTGGTTGCCCTTCAATCTTTAACCATCATCAAATCAAACTACTTTTCATGCACTCTTATTTTTAACTAGTTATGAATTCCCACTACATGTCAAGTGGTGATTCTCACTCGTCAACAATTTAGAGGTATTTTTAGAATTTTTTTAAGAGTCAAGGGACAATATTTTTAATTGTGCTGTTAGGTTTTAGATTCAAGAAAAAGAAAGAGAGTTTGGTGAGCAGAGGAAAGTCAATTTGGTAGCTGTTGCAGACTGTGACTCATTGATGTAAATTTCATTCTTTTTCTGCAAATGGTGTGCTGACAGAAATTGTTTTGGTTTAGAATATAGAATTATGTGAAGAAACCCAATTTAGCAATCAATGTAGTGAGGAAGTTTGGTGTGATTAAAACAGATATAATCCCCACCAAGTCAATCAAATTTCTCTTTCAATTACATGTATCTGTTATACTGATTTATGTTGTAAAATTTATTACAATATAGAAGTTACAATAAGTTTAGGAGAATACATATTTCTAATTTCTTTTCTTTTCTTTTTTTTCATTCTATGATTAAAAACAAAAATACATAATGAATTCATTGGTTTTCAGTGCCTAGAAGTTTAAGAAACCTGGGCAATAAAATTTTGATAAAATCTGTTAGCAGCTCAGACAACTTACACCAAGCTAAATGCTGACTGTAGTGTAGATGAAAAACGAGAAGCAATGGTCCTAGAGGCAAACGCCTGAATCTTGTTCTTGGCATCTGAATTTATTATAAAGAGGAAAAAAGAAAATTTTGTAAGATAATAGAAATGATATAAACTGTAGCTGAGAATTGGCTTCATAGGTTCAGGTTAGATTAAGGTTAACGGATTAAAGATCCCACCAATCCACTCAAAGCTAAATTTGTGTGGATTTCAAGTTAATTAGCATGAAGTCTAAGGTTCGATAACTATATTTGAAAACCCTTCTTCCTTCCGATCCCACTTTGTATAAAAAAAAATCAGCTCACCTTCAATCCAAATGAACAAATAAGCCAATAAATCCCAACTTTAACCAAACCCATTATTTAAGGTGATCTTAGGATCATTTTCTCTGTTTTAGGCTTGCATTTCTATTTACAAGTTTGCTCCAAGCCTGTGTAGTATAAGATCTGAAGTTTGAACGGGCCGATGAAGCCACAGTTAGAGTGGGAAAGTTGTTGTTCGTTAGCATCATAGACCTGGGTTCCAGTCTTGGGTCTCCTATACGCTCCTCTCCTTGGTTTGTAATAATCAAACCAAAAAAAAAAAGCCTTAGCTCAACCTAGCCTCTATGTGTATGAGCCACTGAGAGCAAATTAATAACCTTAACCACTACCCTACATACTCTTCGTCTCTTGGACTGGCAAAGCTGGGCAGACCCATTCATGCACTCAGGGCAGTTAGACAGCTAGAGATAACTATAGTTTATAATGGTTTGCATTCAAACAATAACACAAATGGTTGGATGGCATGTTGTAGGTTATTTCATTAACAAAAAACTGACTAGATAGGCTTCAAGAGCCTTGCAAAATCCACCTAAACCAAGCTAATGACATGGACTGCCATGGTGTGTGATCTAAAACTACCACCCTTTAGCTTGTTTTTTGACACGATTTATCGTCCTGCAAGAATTACTATAAATCTGAAACGGCGGAATCTCATACCTTTACGACATTTGGTGAATCCGATGATGTTGGCAATGGCAAGGCTCAAACAAACTCCCACAACTAGGAGATAATCAACTTCAAGTCTTACCAATGAAAATATCCCAAAGATGGTCCAAGCAACTGCCTGAATAGAAAAAAAAAAGGACAAGAGAAAGTAAGAAATGTTAAAACTTGAAAGCATATCAGAGTGAAAGCATTGCAAATTCATCAGCAAGTCACTTCCAATCTATTGTCGCAATAATTACTTACATTGAGATACAATGTCCACCAAAATAACCAAGAATCCTTTTGGTTAATACGAGCTAAGGACTGCATAGGGGGGGGGGGAACAATGTCAAATTTGCAAATGAAGAGATCGGGGTAACCAAAATGTAAAGGACAAACCTCGTGGTCAAGGCACTCAAATCTCCATATGCTCTCACCTTGCTCATTTATTTCATTCCACCACCTAAGCCCCACCAAGATACGGCCGCTAACATTCTTGACCACCCAAAAATCAAGTGCAGAAAGCACGACGGTGATCACAAAGATGATAACAAAACTATCCGCAAACAGCGTTGAAAGCATGTAAAATGCCAAAGCCGAGGCCTGTCCGAAAAGACACTATACATCAACCAGGGGGAAATGAAATCATGCAATTCTCGAAAACAGCACAAAATTATCTCAGCAATCACCTTGAAGAGGACGTGAAAGAAGCATGTTTTGGGATTGGCATAGTTTTCTTCTACGGGCTGTCATGTAATAGATGAAAAACATACACGTAAATAACAAGAAACACGAATCTAAAATGTTATGATCTGAGAAATTACATGGCATGAAAGTCTTTTTAAGTTTGGGTTTAGGGGGGGGGGGGAATTTTACCTGGCTTAGATCCATGAATGAGATGAATATTCAAATGTAAACTGTAATAGTCCTTTTCTTTTGTATGGATTAAAGACGAATTCAGAGATTTTGATAGAACAAGTTTGTAGGGAAGAGGGGTGGGTCTGTGCTTTGGCTCATTTCGCTCCTATAAAATTTCCCACGTTCTCGCACGAAACGTTGTTTATTTTTCAACAAAATGGACCTTTGGTGGGGGGTGGCGGGGAGGGCTTGGGGGTTTGAGACAGTCACTTTGTTCATTGGACTGAGTCGAGTAGCGATTTAGATAGCGCGAATTTGGTTCTAAATCTCAAACTTTTTGACACCAGATAAATGCAGGCCTGCCTATGTTCTGTAAGGGTGGGGCTTTTACTAATCAGCTTTGCATTAAATTATACAGAGTTCAGTTCAGGTATAAATTTTGGGGCTTATTTTTCTTTGGGAAATAACTTAATTATTTTGTGGATGAGATCTTGGGTTTAATAATAATAAAGGTTAAGTTAAAAATTTTAGCATTTGTGAGTTTGGTCTACATCTATGTTATTGAGTTTGTCATATTGATATTTCGGTATATATTTATTTCGTTGAATTATTAGTTTGAGTTTATAATTGAATTTGAGTGCAATTATTTATAAATTTTTATATGATACAATTAGTGTAATTGGTGTATTTCAATTACTTGCACCAATTTTTATAAATAGCGTTCTATAAGTTACTTAGTAATTGAGATTGAGTGTATTTATTTATAATTACACATGTGCGGCATATTTGAGTAATCCTATAATTAGTGGATCTCACAAAATTAAGTGTAATTGAAGTACCCTAATTACATTATACAATTCTTAGGAGTAGGTTGGTATGGTGAGTGATAATGTGCACAATTGACGTATTTATTGTGCTTAATTTTGATAAATTCTTAAATGAGATGCTACTAATTTTAGGCTTATTATTTAATTTTTGATCAGGTGCAAAACCAAACCTAAAAATTCAATTAGATTGTCGTAAAAGTTTAAATAAAAATAAATTGATAGATAATGATATATTTTGGAAACTTTTATTTTGAGATTTAGTTGTAAAGAAACATACTTCTAATTTTTCATCAGAACAATATTTTGATTTTTTAGTATCTTATTTTTAGAATAATTTTTTTATTTTTTAGTATTTTATTTTTTATCTTTAATATTAGATTAAATTAAAGAATTCAAATAGGATTAAGTACATATATATGCGTGGGAGGGTGCGGCCCTGTACTTAGAATTTCCATTTGAATTGAAGTTTCAGTTCCTTTCTTTTTCATTTATTTCTTTTTTATTCTTTATTCTTGTCTGCGCAATATTGTGTCAAGTCCCTTTCAATTTCTTTTTTTCCCTTTATTTTTAGTTAATCTTTATTATACCTTTAATATAAATTTACTATCTTGATGTTATGAGTATGAAACATATGAAGTTGGTTAAGGTAGTCATCTAGTTGTTAGACTAAATTATTATTTATAGTATTTTTGGTATGTAAGCATAGCTACATTAAATAGCGAATGTGTGTTCATTTGTTCATCAAGTTCTTGAATCAAAAATCAAGTCTTTCTTCTTCATTGTTACAGCAAGTTTAATATTTTTCAAAGCATGACAAGATAAAATTTGTTGAGAATAATTTTCTTCCGTGGAAACATCAAATTCTTTTGATTCTTGAAGGGTATGATCTTAAGGGATATGTTTTAGGCACAATTAATGGTCCTTCACAATTTGTAGTTGGCAATGAGGGTCAGTTAGTTGAAAATCCAACGTTTCTTATTCATAAAAAGAAGGATAAATTTTTAGCTTCTTGGATGTTATCTACAGTTACACATGATGTTTTGGTGTATCTCACAAAAGCTAGTACTAGTTTTGAAGTTTGGACGACTATTGAAAGAAGGTTTGGTGCGAAGTCAAGCATCAAGATTTCCAGTATGTGTCATTCGTTATATTCTTTATGTAACACCCTCTAACCCTAAACCATTGCCGAAATAGGGTTACAGAGCATTACCGGTCATTTCCGATCAAATACGAATATTTTACAAACAATTAACAAATATATAATAAACAAACTCATATCGTCCCTTTAATGGGCTACTGAGGCCCAAAATATACATTAGAGAGCAATCGGGACTTATTCGGGTACTCCGAAAATTTTTCGTGAAATTTCAAAATTTTTCCTAAGTGTAGAGCTCACACGCCCGTGTGGATTAGGGATAGCCCGTGTGGTTAGGCTGTGTGGTAGCACACGCCCGTATCCATAACCCGTGTAACTCTCTGACTTGTATCCTAAGAAGAAATTGAAGTCACACGCCAAGTCTAGTCAAATGCCTGTGTGCTATGCTGTGTGCCTCACACGGTTGAGACATACGCCCGTGTCTCTGCTTGTGTGCTTAAACCTGGGCATTCTATTTCAAATTTTTAAGGTGCAAGGGACACACAACTAGTTCACACGCCCGTGTGCCAGCCTTTGTAAACTCAAATTGAGCCTTTTACATCAAGTAACCCAACCCTGCAATCCTTAAACCACAAGCAACTCAAAACGGATCTTTCAGCCAATCCAAAATAAGTTCAAATACCCAAAATGACTAAAACATGCCATTTCTTAATCTTAGCATTTCATATATATATATATATATATATATATTGTATATAACCATCCTGAGTCAATTTATAACACCATTTACAATCTCATCCCAAAATGACCTATATAATCAACCTAGGTACATGCCATTTTACAAAAAAGAATATACATCACCACTTTGTTGAGTTCGGGATTGATGTGGATGCTAGACCGGAAATTTGACTTCATCTAACCTGCGCACAAAAACAACCAAATGTTGAGTATATTTATACTCAGTGGTATTACTATAATTCAAATTTATAAGCAAATAATAATTCATTCACATTTAACTATATAACATTTTAAAATTCATAAATACACTAATTCATGCTTTAGCTTTCACTTCTCAACAATAGCTACTTAAATTAGCTATTTATCAATTTGATTTCATATACCTTCTCTTTGAATCATCAATCATGTAACACCCCAAACCCGGCCTAGAAGTTAGGCCCGAGTCTGGCATGTCACATTGAAGTGCTTTTCGTAAACCTTATTTTTATTGAAAACCCTTCTTGTTTATAATTTGTTGCCAACTAAACTTGTGTTTGTTTATTTCCAAATCGTGGTTTATTAAAAAGTTAATTACTTAAAAACGTTGTTAATATTGTTGTAAATCTCTTTGAGTTGCGGAAGCTAATGTAAAGTAAAGAAGTTTAAAACGTATGTTTTTGAAAACACAAATTGGTTTGAAAACCCGTTTTATCCTAATCTAGCAATTATAAATAAGAAATCAAAACCCAATTAGAAGTTAAAATCTTCAAATGGCCTTATTACAAGAATTTAAAACCCAAATATAAAAATATTTCGAAGTAAATAATCAAAACAGAAAGCATAAGCAGCTTGTGGTCTTCTCTAAGTCCCTCGCAGCACCGAACCACCTAACGCTGGGGATTACCTGAAAAGGTTAAAAGCGGGGTGAGTTTATGAAAACTCAGTGTGTAATCCTTTTACTAAAGTAATAGTCAGTAAACAGAAATAGAATCAGTTTGGGCCTGAGCCCATTAACAGAAGCAGTACAGTTTAGCTCAGAACATAAGTGGGTCTAAGCCCAATACAAATCATATAGGTCTTAGCCCATAACAGAATCAATTGGGCCTAGCCTATATTAGAATCAACTAGGCCTAGCCCATATCAGAAACAGAGCATAAATGAATGATGCATGATGCATGCAAACCCATTCAACCAGCACACCACTCCGTCCAACCCTGCACAGTCTGTGAGGATATAATCAACCCACCGATCCAACACACCAAGCTTAGCACCGGTTGCAGCACTAAGTCAACAGAACGGCACAGAGCCATAATCAGAATGTCACAGAGCCATGATAATATACGTGGCACGAAGCCATCGATAACAGGTCTATAATCAGCACAAAGCCTATGATATCGGCACAAAGCCTTCGGTAATGGCACAAAGCCCATAACTACGGCACGAAGCCCACAATAACGATACAAAGCCCACAATAACGGCACGAAGCCCATATTAACGGCACACAGCCTTCAGTAACATAATCGATACTCAGCCATCAATCAGTTCACAGTCGTCTCGGGCAACTCATGCGGCTTGATCAGATTAATATAGATAAACGGCTCTAAGCCTTCGGTGCATCCACAGTCGTCAAGCAACCATGCGACTCTAACAGATCAGATTTTCCTCCGTACAAAATTCCAACCCATGCAACATGTCATGTATGTAGAATGTCATGCCCCTAATTAGTCATACAATCACAGTCAAGTCATATCACAACTCAGTCATTTGTATATATCAAAAGCACATCAGTCATACATAACCCAAATAAAACAGTCATTCTATCTCTAGGGGTTTAATGGTCATTTTTACCTAATAGGGGTAAAATATTTGTACAAGCCCAAAATTTCCCAACCCACTATAAACCAAAATTAAACAAAACCAAATGTCCAAAATCCTTTACAAAACAAAACCCAAAACAATAAAATAATTACACTAGCCCAATCGACCCATTACAGCAGCCTAAACATAACCTGACCCAATTCAAAACCCTAGCCCTAAAAGTTGAAACACCCTCAGCCAAGCCCTAGCGCCGCACGCGTGCCTCCACACGCGCCACCACGCGCACCACGCAGCCTCCGTATGACCACCAGCTGCCCTCGTCTGCACGCCCGTACTCCACCAGGCTCCAGCAAGACCCCGTACCTGCAAAACGCACAAAAGGAGACAAACGCAACAACAGACATGACAAAAATATTGTATATTTTATTTATTTTTCTTATTCGACTATAAAGCCCAAAAAAGAACAGTGTATTTTTAGATTACGAATGCATGTAAAAAAAATCGAAAAACAAGTTTTCTGAAGGTGATTTCACGCTCTCTTTTCCTTTCGGTTTTAATCATTCGCCGTATCTGTTCTCTTTTTTGATTGCATGTGAAAACCAATGAAAGAAAAGGATGAAAGAATGACTCACCTGAATCGTTGGTAGCGCCGGAGCTTTTCCTTCGTTAGAACCAACACCGATAGGTTAAGGTCCTCTTTTTGATTCTTTGGGCTCGAAATGCAAGACCCTTGAACGCGGCTTAATAAGGTTTAAATGGGTTAATCCCCCACCATCGGCCGCCATTTGTGGCGTTAGTCCTGCAATTGGAAGCCGATTTTGAGGGTTGGCTTAGAGAGGATTGAAATTAGGGCTTTCCCTTTTCCTTTTTTATTATTTTATTTTTGTTTTGATTTTAGAAATGGCTTAATGCCTTTAGTTTTAGGGTTTATTTTAGGCTTTTAAACGACGCACGAAACGACACTGTTTAGGGCCTGTTTCAATGGCTCTAAAATGGTGCCGTATAGGCCCTGACTCGTTTCCATACCCGATGACCCGACCCGAGCGTGGCCATGACCCGCGCGTTTTGGTCTCTGAAGGTTTATTGCATATTTGGTCCTTCTATTTCACATAAGCATTCGATTACCCATTTGTCTTTATTTCTTGTATTTTTAATTTTGCTTTAGCATTTGCTTTCTGTTTCAAATTAATCCGCGTTTTAACGATGCATTTTAGCATTCGGTTTATTTGCATTTTTAAACCATTTGCATTTGTGCGCATTTCACCGGGACCTCCTGTTGTTTTCAATGTTTCGTTTTTAGATTCTAAATTTGGTTTTAATTTTAATTTGGTCCTCAACTTGTTTCAGTTTATTTATTTATTTACTTTCTCGTTTACTTATTATTATTTTTTTATTTCTATTATTTATAACATTTTTCCTGTTTTATTCTAACCTTATATTTTCAATTCATTTAAACTTTACATATGTATCATTTATATTATATTTACATTATATATTTTAAATACTTTTTATATTGCTTATTTTAAAAAACCTTTACATGTTACTCATTTCGAATACATATGTATTTCAAATTTCACGTATTTTCATTTGGATACTTTGTTTTAAATTGTATTTGGCCCATTTTAACATTTTCTAATAATTATTTGTATATATACCTGTTTTACATGAAATGATTTTTACAAATATTTAGCCTTTATATTATTTTATGTAGGTATCTTATTTTAAATTTATCTATGTATATATTTCCTCGTAAATAGTTATGTATATGTATATATCTTGCTTTAAAACCTTATTATATTTTTAGTTATTTCCAAACTTTATGTATGTTATTTATTTTAATTTCCAATTGCAAAATATTTGTTTTAAACTCGTTTATGTGGTATTATGTTTTTTTTTATTTGTTTCGAACTTCGTTTGAAATTGTTTTCAATTCATAAAACTTTGAATATTATTGTTAACATTTGCATAATATTGGTGTGAGACTATTACTATGTTTTTAAATTTGTTCTCTTGTATGGAATTATTCATTTGTATGCCATCATTGTCATGTATTATTATTTCATGCTTGATCCTATGCTTGTGTTTTTTTGTCATCGTATTGTGATTCAAACTCCCACATATTTGAGCCTTTACTAGATGCATCTTTTTTAGCCTGAGCAAATCGAATAAGTTCATTTTTAACCAACTTTTTAATCGCTTATTCTACAATTTCTTGAAAATAAGGTAATATTTCGTGTTTGGAAATTCAAGGAATCGTGCCCTAACATGCTAGGTTTCGATTTTTCGTTTGACCAAATAACCGAATATCCTTTTTAGATTTCACTCGTGTTCTTTAATTTTTTAAAAAAAGGCAATGTTCTCTGTTCGGAAATCCTAGAAATCGTGCCCTAACGTGTTAGGTTTCGTTTTTTTTGTTGGACCGAATAGGTGAACACCTTTTTTGTAATTTTCAAATGTATGAGTTTTTGGAAGTCAAGATTTGATCGTGGTTTCGAGGGTTTAAAGGATCGTGTCCTAACGTGCTGGATGTGATATTGTATTCCTTTGAAACAAGAGAATCTGGCCGTCCAAATTAAGCCGTTCAAATGCTTTAAAAGAAACCATATTTCGAAACTTTCTTGACATAAGGACATTTTTAATCAATTTGGTACCAATTTTGGGCGTTACGAGAGTTCTAACCCTTCCTTGTGCGTAATCGACTCTCGAACCCGTTTTCTCAAATTTTGAAAACCAAATTAATTGTTTTAATAAATCAAAACGTTTTATTAAAATAATTTAAGGTAATCCGATCGCACCTCGAAAAAGGTCGGTGGCGACTCCCATTTTTTAAAAACCCAATTTGATTCCCGCTTTCAAAAAATGGTTTCGACAGCTTGGCGACTTCGCTGGGGACTAGACAAGAGAGTCAGGCCGTAAATTGATTTTGTCCTTATGTTAGAAATTAAAAATCGACTTGAAAAACAATCATCATTTCTTTGTTGCATTTGTTTGTGTTATTGTTGCGATTTGAGCTTCGTAGAATATTTTTCGCATTGCATTGCATGACCGTTATGGTCACACCTATAAGTGGAAGTAAGAAGCTATGCCTCCGTGAGGTTTTCACCTCTGCATGGGCTAGTGGACCGCTTCCGGAATATATCCGTACCTATGTGTTTCGTGAGGTTTTCACCTCCACATGGCCATAGGGAAATGTATTCCCTTGAACTAAACTCGATCTATATGAGCCTATAATGGGTGAGGATCGAGGAATCTGCAGGTTCAGGTACCCTTTCCTTGGAACAAAACCACATATAGTGAGCCTTAGGAGCCTACCTAAGTAGAGACATCCTTAACTTCAGTGGTCACTCAGATAGGTGTTTGGGATATTTTCTATTTGCCTTTTACTATTTTTATATGTTACTGACCAGTTGTATTTTATTTTGGCTATGTTTGCATGTCATTGCATTTTTAAAAGGGTGTCGATTCGAATTCGGTTACTAAATTAGAAAGTTTGACATGGAAAATGATTTTCGTGATAAAGTGGAGGGCAGTGCGGAAATCCGTAAATGGTCAGAGGAACTATGATTAGAAAAAGGAGACAGTCTAGCCGAAGGATACACATCAGAGTTGTGGGACTTCACCCGCATCAGTATGACACAAAATGAGCTCCAGGAATTGAGAGACATATGGGCTCATTGGGGCAATGAGACTAAGCAGCTGTTCTACCACAATTACAGTTATCTACCCCACCTGCTCGACATCAAAGTGGACAAGCAGTTGTTTCGGGCTATGACTCAATTTTGGAGTCCCGCCTATAGCTGTTTCACTTTCGGGAAGGTAGATTTGGTACCCACTGTGGAAGAGTATACAACTCTACTTCGTTGTCCGAGTATCCAAGTCGACAAGGCTTATGTTAGGGTTGCTAATGCCCCAACCTTTGTGAAGAAGCTAATGAAAATTACTGGGATGAGCGAACAATGGGTTACGGCTAGAATTCAGCAAAAAGGTGATGGCAAATGTATTCTTTAGGTGAGTCTGAGAGACCTGATCCTAGCACATCCGGATATGAAGAAAAAAGTCGACGTATTCGTCTTGAGCATTTATGGATTGGTAATCTTTCCCAAGGCCTTAAGACATATCGACGAGGCGGTCATTGACCTATTTGATCGACTTGATAAATATGTCACGCCCATCCCATCGATCCTGGCAGAAACATTCAGATCATTGAGTATGTGTCGGAGGGCAGGTGAAGGCAGATTTGGCGGATGTGCGTAGCTACTGATGGTGTGGTTTCACGGCCATTTCTGGTAGGTAGACAAAGTCTCCTACCAGGTCTTCCTTAAGAATTATTCCCCGCTGAAAGAAGAAGCAGCTACACCAAGGAGGGATGACGTATCAGAAGAAAGGTGGATGGAAATTCTTTAAAATTTTCGAGAGGACGATGTTGAGTGGAGGGCTCCGTGGATGATCCCCGACGAGATCCTTTATCGGTGTTAGACTTTTGATTGGGTCCCTCTGCCAGAAATTTGGGAGGCCGTCGGATACGCCCCTTTACTAGCATTAAGACAGTATAACAGTAAGCAGTTTATCTCGGCGACATACGGGCTAGCTCAATATGACTTCTCATATAAGGGGGACAATTACAAGGAAAATATTCGGAAGATGTCTGACGCTTGAAAGAAAACTATCCGAATGAAGAGAGTGGACGCGGGCCCAACGACAACTCTAGAATACGGACAATGGTTTAGTAGACGCATTAATGATAACATCCCTGAGATGAGTTTAGAGGGTGCTACTAAAAGAATGCTTGCGAGTGGTCCCATCGGAGCTAGAGATCATAAGGCAGGACTTTGAAAAGAAGAGTTTCGAGTTCGGAAAGAGGATTGAGCAACTGGAAGAGGAGAAAATGAATTTAAGATTGGATGTGGAAGTCTAGAAGCTGGAAGTTGAGAAATTGAGAAAAGGGAAGAACAAGGCCGAGGAAGATCTAGACAGTCTGAAGACGTATTACAAAAGGATGCTTCTGTCAATGCGAACTACCGGGTTGGGAAAAACTTCTGAACAGTGGCAACAAGAAATTTAGGAGGAAAGAAACAAAGCCGATCGATGGGAAAGGAGATTCTAGCAGGCTTGAGCGCGAAATGAGATTTTAGAAAAGAGTTTGTCAGAAAGCCGAAATAAAAAGGGTGAATTAAAGGCTAGAGTGGCAGAACTTGAAAAAACCCTTCATTAGCATAGAAGTCGTAATTTTACGGTGGAGCTAAAGGCGAGCTTACGCAAGATTGAGGAAATGAAAGAAAGGATAGAAGAATTAGAAACAGCTTTACGAAACTATGAAATAGGGGTTGGCTCTTTGAAGGGAATGAAGAGCGTTGGAAAGAGGAGCTTCACTATTCTTAAGGCCAGGTTAGAGATAGAGATTATCTTATGGGAGAAGCCGTGGCTTAAATTCGGGAGGTAGCCGATCATCTGCAAACTTTGGCAATACAAGCCAATGTATTAAGTGTGATGTATGAGCAAGAATCAGGCCGGGGGCAAGAACTAGCTTCACTGCTTAAAAAAATTAAGACTTTAGGCATTAGGGCAAAGCCTTATCTGTAATCCGTTTTATGTAAAAGAACTTTGTTTTCTAGTAAAGTTTTCTAAATGGAATTGAATCAGAATTGACGCCTTCTTTGCATTCATTCATATGCATTGCATTACATCATATGCATTAAATTTCATAATAAAGACCCCGATTAATTAAAATTATGGCAGTTACCCTAGAAACCAACAAAAATCCACCAACTGAACATTGCTACAACACCCGTCTTAAAACCAAGGCAATGGATCAAAGGTTAGAAAAACTAGAGCAAATGCAAAAAGAAATGCAATATCAGTTGCAAGCACAGATGCAAGAGCAACTGGCCAAGATGCAACAAGACATGAGAGATCAAATGATGGAAACCAAGAGAAACATGATGGATCAATTAGCACAGCTGTTGTCGGGAGGGCTTGATAAAGGAAAAAACCCTATTGTTAATTCGGAGGACAATCGTAAGGACCTTATCTACTCCCTAGGAGCTGCCCTGACAAACGCCCCAGCCCAACCAGATGTCTGTCCACAAAGGGTGGCCCTCACCATTAGACCCCAATATCAGGCTGGTGCCTCGATGTCGATAAACTTCCAAATAGGTTCAGGATCCAATCTGGTCGATAACCTTGCTAATCTCGCTGTCCCGAATTTTGATAAGATAGCAGAAATGGAGAAGGCAAGAGTAGATCTGCCAAAACAATTTGAAGACTGTTGCAGGTGGTTGAAGGAGAAGTTTAAAGCAATAGAAACTGCTGATTACCATTACGAGATCGATGCAAAGGATTTAAGCTTGGTCCTAGATCTGGTATCTCCACCGAAGTTTAAAATGCCAGACTTCGAAAAGTACAACGGGACTAGCTACCTTGAAGCTCACATAACGATGTTTTGTCGAAGAATGACAGGATATATCCACAACGACTAGTTGTTGATACACTGTTTTTAAGACAGTCTGATTGGGTCTGCGGCCAGATGGTACAATCAGTTAACCCGTGCCCAAATCAGTTCATGGAAAGACTTGGCCTAAGCTTTCATAAAATAATACAGCCACGTAACGAACATAGCACACAGAATTACAATTCAGAACATGGAAAAGAAGAAAAACGAGAACTTCAGGCAATATGCCTAGCGGTAGAGAGAGGTGGCCACACAAGTCCAACCACCACTCTCAGAAAAAGAGACGACCATGCTTTTCATCAGTACTCTGAAGGCCCCCTTTATCAACCACATGTTGGGAAGCGCTACTAAAAGCTTTTTTAATATGGAAATATCAAGAGAGATGATAGAAAATGTGATAAAGTGTGGGAAAATTGAAGCCGGAGAAAACACCAAGAGATCAGCCCCGAGGAGGAAGGAAAATGAGGTGAATAACACGAGTACGCATAACCAGGGGCATTCAAGGGTGATCATGGTGAGCCAGCCAAAGATAGTAACCGCTAATCATCAGGGTTCCCCGAGACAAGAATCCAATGCAAGGGCAAACACCAAAAGGACACCATTCACGCCTATACCTATGACGTATAGAGAGCTGTACCAAAGCCTCTTTGATGCACATGTGGTGTCTCCTTTCTACTTGAAACCACTGCAACCCCCGTTTCCCAAATGGTATGACACAAATGCCCAATGCGAATATCATGCTGGAATCACGGGGCATTCAATCAAAAACTACACTGCATTCAAGAAATTAGTCGAAAGGCTGATAAAAATGGGGGTCGTAAAGTTGATGACCCATCCATGCCAAATGTAGCACGAAACCCCTTACCTAATCATGCTGATCAAGGGGTGAACCAGATAAATGAAGATGAGGGTAGGAAGACCAAACATGAGATTGCAGAAGTCAAAACCCCACTGAGGCAAGTTTGGAAGGAGATGGTGAAAAGAGGACTGATCACATCGGACTCGGAAGAAAGATCTGAAGGAAAGAGAAACCATTCTGAATTCCATACTGGAGAGGGGCATGAAATCGAAGAATGCACTGAATTCAAAACTATAGTGCAAAATTTGATGGACAACAGAGAGATGGAATTTTATGAAGAGATTGAGGGATTAAAAGAAGGAGAGGTTTATGCCTCAGATGAGGGATCAACGAAGAGGGTCCAAGAATGTAACTGCCCGGTAGTGATCATCTCAAAACCGAGAGCCAATGAAGCTGAAACGCAAGTAGCTCTACGGGTCATAATTCAAAAACCTGTAGCATTTCCTTCCCAGGGTTCCCTAGACCTATAACTGTAACGTGATGATACCAGCTTCAGAAGAAGGACAAGAGATGAGTTTTTACACGCGCAGCGGAAAACGCTATGATACCTAAGCTACAAAAACTGGGTCTATTAAAAGAAAATCTATAATGGAGAACATAACCGAGGCTGAATTGCATGTTAATGAGCCGGTGACTGAAAAAGAGGCTAGAGAGTTCTTGAAGTTTTTAAAGCATAGTGAGTATAGCTTTGTGGAGCAACTGCACAAATAACCGACTTGCATATCAGTACTGGCCTTGCTGTTAAGCTCGGAGACATACCGCAATGCATTAATGAAAGTGCTGAACGAAACTTACGTCCTGAATGACATCTCTATCAACAAGCTCGATCGTCTGATCAATAATATCACCGCCGATAATTTCATCTTCTTTAATGATGATGAGATACCACCTGGAGGTAGGGGATCTACAAAAGCCTTGCATATCACCACTCGATGCAAGGGATATACACTACCGGGAGTCTTGATTGACAACGGATCGGCATTAAATATCTTGCCCCTCTCCACACTAAACAGGTTGCCACTGGATAGTTCTCATATGAAGACATGCCAAAATATAGTAAGGGTATTCGACGGCACAGAGAGAAGGGTAATGGGCAGAATTGAAGTACCTCTTTTGATTGGTCCTAACACATACGAAGTGGACTTCCTAGTAATGGATATCAAGCCCTCATATAACTGCCTGTTGGGAAGACCATGGATTCATTCAGCAGGGTCAGTTCCCTCTACGTTGCACCAAAAGCTAAAATTGGTGACGGAAGGCCGACTAGTAACCATAAACGCGAAGGAAGACATCATCGCAGCTGTGACCAGTGACCCACCATATCTGGAGGCAAATGATGAGGCCATTAAATGTTCTTTGTGATCATTAGAGTTCGTAAATACAACCTTTATTGGTGAAGGGAGCAAGATCCCGAGGCCTAAAATATCCAAGACCACGAGGATGGGCCTACAATTAACTGTGGAGAGAGGAGCATTACCAGAAAAAGGACTCGAGAGATACCTCCAAAGTAGGGTAGAGGTACCGTTGTTGAAGGACAAAAGAGACCGTTTCAGCTTAAGGTTTAGGCCGGACGCCAGACAGAAAAGGAAAGAACTGGAAAAGAAGCAAGAGAGGTGATGAGCACAGTTGAGCGGTGAGAAAATCAAGTGGAAACCAATGGTTTTCCCCTACATATCCGAGACCTTTGTATCAGGAGGAATTATTAACCCTGAGCGAAGGACCCTAAGAGAAGGAACCATGGAAGGAATATTGGAGGACATGCACATCAATGACATATCCGAGAAGGGAACTGGAAGAAGAAGCCTGTCCGACATCCTCTCTTTTGAGCTTGAACAACTGGACTGCAGAAGAGATTCTTGTAGTGTTTAGAACTATTTCAGGGTAATGTCCTAGAACATTTATTGCTCTAGGACTAGGAGTAATGAACATCCTTTTTGAATTGAGTTTATCCTGAAATCTTTAATTCAATGAAAATGCATCTTTTGAGCAAATATTCTTTCATTCTTTCCAATTCATACATGATCATTATTATTCTTTTATTTGTTCTTCTTCCAAATACCCTTTTATTTATTCATAATCATACCATACAAATAATTATTCTTAGATGATGCTATTTCTTTGCATCTTCTATCATCCCCAAAACATGTCCTCAGATGTCAATGACATGAGCGACGCTGCCAACGACTCGGAGTCTCCTTTGGAATGAGATATATGTATAGAGGATTTTAAGGATTTTGAAGACGACCGGGATTGTAACCTATCTCCTGAACTGTTAAGGATGGTCGAAAAAGAGGAGAAACAAATCTTACCTCACGAAGAATCAACAAAAATTATGGATTAGAAGAAGGAAAAGAGGTGAAAATTGGGACTGGTATCACCGCAGAGACAAAGCGAGACTTTATTGAATTACTCCAAAAGTTTAAGGATGTGTTCGCATGGTCATACCAAGACATGCCTGGTTTGAATACTGATATAGTGGTGCATCGACTTCCCATAAAAGAAGAATATAAGCCAGTCCAGCAAAGGCTTCGAAGGATGAGGCCAGATGTCTTGCTAAAAATAAAAGAAGAGGTCAAAAAGTAATTTGACACTGGATTTTTGAAGGTAGTGAAATACTCAGGCTGGGTGGCCAACATTGTCCCTGTCCCTAAAAAGGATGGAAAAGTGTGAATGTGTGTGGACTACAGAGACTTAAATAAAGCTAGCCCAAAAGATAATTTCCCATTGCCCCACATTGATACCTTGGTGGATAATACGGCAGGTTATTCACTATTTTCCTTCATGGACGGTTTCTCAGGATATAACCAAATAAAGATGCATCCTGAAGACATGGAGAAAACCACATTTGTAACCTTGTGGAGGACTTTCTGCTATAAAGTAATGCCATTTGGACTAAAAAATGCGAGGGCAACATATCAGAGAGCTATGGTAACATTGTTCCATGATATGATGCACAAAGAAATCGAGGTTTATGTCGATGATATGATTGCAAAATCCCGAACGGAGAAGGAGCACCTGCAATTCCTAAGGAAATTGTTCTCAAGGTTGAGCAGGTTTCAGCTAAAACTCAATCCGGTAAAATGTACTTTTGGAGCTAGGTCCGGAAAGGTGCTAGGATTTATGGTTAGCGAAAAAGGGATCGAGATTAACCCAGACAAAGTCAAAGCCATACAAGAGCTACCTCTGCCTCGTACTCAGAAAGAAGTCAGAGGATTTCTAGGAAGAATAAATTACATCAACCGGTTTATTTCACAACTAACCGAGAAGTGTGACCCTATTTTTTGTCTCCTTAAGAAGCACAAACTGGGTGTATGGGATGAAGGATGCCAAAAGGCTTTTGACAAGGTCAAACAGTACTTGTCCAATCCCCCAATACTGATGCCACCTCACCCAGATAAGCCATTGATACTGTACTTAGCAGTGTTTGAAAATTCCATGGGATGCATACTCGGCCAGCATGATGAGTCAGGAAAGAAAGAAAGAGCTATCTATTACCTTAGTAAAAAGTTTACTGCGTGTGAGACAAGATACTCACCAATAGAGAAGTTATGTTGTGCTCTGGTTTGGACAACCCGAAGGCTAAGACAATACATGTTGTATCACACCACTTGGCTCATTTCGAAACTAGATCCTCTGAAGTATATGATGGAGTCAACAGCTTTGAATGGAAGAATGACTCGATGGCAAATTCTACTTTCCGAATTTGACATAGTGTATGTGAACCAGAAAGCCGTAAAAGGAAATGCGATAGCAGATTTTCTGGCTAGTAGAGCTTTGGAAGATTACGAACCCTTAAACTTTGATTTCTCGAACGAAGACTTAATGCATGTTGCAGCCATTGAAGAAGACGCTCAGGAAAGCCTCCCTTGGAAACTAAACTTTGACGGAGCTTCCAATGCTATGGGTAACGGAGTCGGGGCAGTCTTAGTATCTCCAAACGGAGATCATTACCCCTTTACCAGCAAATTAAATTTCGATTGCACCAACAACATGGCAGAATATGAGGCATGCATCATGGGAATCCATGCTACCATAGAACACAAGATTAAAATGTTAGAAGTTTATGAGGATTCTGCACTGGTGATTTATCAACTTAAAGGCGAATGGGAAATGAGAGACTCCAAGTTGATCAATTATCGAAAAATAATCCTGGAGTTAATGGAGGAGTTTGATGACATCACTTTCTGCTACCTCCCACGAGATGAAAACCAGATGGCTGACGCCTTAGCTACTCTAGCCTCAATGATCAAAGTAAATAGACAAGAGGACACAAAACCCATTCAAATGAGTATGTATGAGGCTCCAGTTCATTGCTGCAACATTGATGAAGAAGAAGAAAAAGATGATCACCCGTGATATCACGATATATTATGATATGTGAGGGATCGTGAATACCAAACCAGGCGACCGAGAACGACAAAAGGACGTTGAGAAGATTAGCCATTGACTATGTATTGGATGGGGAGATCCTGTACAAAAGAAGGAAAGATCAAGTACTATTGAGGTGTGTGGATGCTATTGAGGCCAAGAAAATTCTGGAAGAAGTCCATGAGGGCGTCTGCGGAACACACACTAACGGCTTTACAATGGCCAGGCAAATTATGAGATTTGGTTATTACTGGTCCACCATGGAAGGGGATTGTATTAACTACGCCAAGAGATGTCATAAGTGCCAGATCTACGGAGATAAGATTCATGTGCCCCCTTCGTCTCTTCACGTTATGACTTCCCCATAGCCCTTCTCTATATGGGGCATGGATGTGATTGGGCCGATATCGCTAAAAGCTTCCAATGGACATCGATTCATCTTCGTGGTCATAGATTACTTCACCAAATGGGTTGAAGCCACTTTGTATGCTAATGTCACCAAGACGGCAGTTAGCAAATTCTTGAAAAAAGAAATTATATGCCGATATGGGATGCCAGAAAGGATCATATCAGACAATGCTCTGAATTTGAACAACAGCATAATAGTAGAGGTCTGTAGTCGATTCAAAATTAAGCACCACAACTCATCGCCATATCGCCCAAAAATGAGTGGCGTAGTAGAAGCAGCAAATAAGAACATCAAAAAGATTGTAGGAAAGATGACTGAAACCTATAAAGATTGCATGAGAAGTTACCATTTGCCCTTCATGCTTATCGAACGTCTGTCAGGACCTCCACCAGGGCAGTGCCTTTCTCTCTGGTTTACGGAATGAAGGCAATTCTACC
This sequence comes from Gossypium stocksii, assembly GCA_020496765.1. Classification (NCBI taxonomy): domain Eukaryota; kingdom Viridiplantae; phylum Streptophyta; class Magnoliopsida; order Malvales; family Malvaceae; genus Gossypium; species Gossypium stocksii. Next base: position 86,199,062 of record CM035623.1, read on the forward strand.
CATTGAAGTTGAGATTCCCTCACTCAGAGTATTGTTAGAAGTGAAGTTGGATGAAGTAGAATGGATCCATTCTCGATATGACCAGTTGAGCTTGATTGAGGAAAAAAGGCTAAGAGCTATTCGTCATGGCCGGATGTATCAGAAACGAATGATACAAGCTTACGACAAAAAGGTTCGCCCAAGAGAATTCTATGAAAGAGATCTGGTTTTGAAAAAGATCATTCCAATACAAAAGGATTTCAGAGGGAAATGAATGCTAAACTGGGAAGGACCTTACGTGGTAAAGAAAGCCTTTTTCGGAGGAGCGTTGATTCTAGCCGAGATGGATGGTAAAACTTGCCCAATCTCGTGAATACAGATTCCGTTAAGAAGTATTTCACTTAAGAAATAAAAAACCAAGGTGAAAACTCGCAAAGGGCGCCTTTTGACCCCCCGAAAAAAAAAGGAGAGGCCAAGGCGAAAACCCACAAAGGGCGCCTTGTGACTAAAGGGGTTTTCACAAATGGGAGGCTCAAATTTTGAAAATGAGGCATGTGGTAATCTCGTCCTCTTAGAATTAACAAAAAGGAGGAGTGTTGCATCTTGGGACATTAACAGAGTACTCTATATCCCCTAAACACATGTGGAGCTCAAAAAGGGTCCTCAGGAGGTTATGCAGAAAAGCTCATGCTGCGATGTTTGGGGCACTTATTTTCCTCTTATTCATATTTATTTTAGCAAAATATGCTATTTGGATGATTAATTTGTTCTTATTCTGTATTCTGGCAAAGTTTACCTCTCTGATTAATTTGTTCATTCCAAATTTTGTTATCAAATTTCAATCTTGCTCATCATCATGGCCTTTTTCACGTATTTTTCATTGAAACAATGATTGTTAAATTTACAATGTTCGCATGGATAAAGTTCCTCATGTTACTCTAAAAAGTTTAAAAATAGTGCAAGAACCTGAAACGGGACCACTGGTTAGAACTAACCCAAGTTCAAAATTGAAAACATTAGAGGCAAAATAGTCTAAACCATGGCTGCCTCTTCAAACCTTCTGTCAAAGATACCAGTTCAGTAAGAAGACGTGATAACATATCAGTGATGAGCGGAGACACCCTAATCATTAAAAAGGGAACCATTTTCGAAAATAAAATTCTGCATTCATGCAAATATCATTTACGCACATCTGGTTAGGTGTATTTGATTCATTCCGATCATAGCATTTTAATCATTTGGCATAAATAGATACATAAGGCCGATTCTACAAGTCATATCCCCAGAGGATAGCATAGCAATATCGGTGATTTAGCAGATCTGGCTTTCCTGAAGTTGCAGGAGTAGATCGAAGATTTGAGTCTGGCATCCCTGAGGTTGTAGGGAACAGATTGAAGATAACAGATTTGACATTCCTGAAGTTGCAGGAGCAGATCGAAGATTTGAGTCTGGTATCCTTGAGGTTACAGAGAGCAGATTGAAGATAGCAGATTTGGCTTTCCTGAAGTTACAGAAGCAGATCGAATATTTGAGTCTGGCATCCCTAAGGTTGCAGGGAACAGATTGAAGATAGCAGATTTGGCTTTCCTGAAGTTGTAGGAGCAGATCGAATATTTGAGTTTGGCATCCCTGAGGTTACAGGGAGCAGATTGAAGATAGCAGATTTGGCTTTCCTTGAAGTTGCAGCGGAATAGATCGAAGCCACAAGCCCTATACCCCCGAAGATGCAGTAGGACAGGACGAGGCTAATCGAAGAAAAGAAGAGCAAAAGGGTCAAAATTCGGTAGGACCGGGCAAATTTGGCCCTTCTATAGTCTTTGCTCTATTCTCGTTACACGATAATGAGCAAAGAGGGGCAGCTGTACAAGCCCAAAATTGCCCGGCCCACTATAAACCAAAATTAAACAAAACAAATGTCCAAAATCCTTTACAAAACAAAACCCAAAACAATAAAATAATTACACTAGCCCAATCGACCCATTATAGCAGCCCAAATATAACCTGACCCAATTTAAAACTCTAGCCCTAAAAGTTGAAACACCCTCAGCCAAGCCCTAGCGCCGCATGCGTGCCTCCACGCACACCACCACGCACACCACGCAGCCTCCGTACAACCACCAGCTTCCCTCGTCTGCGTGCCTGTACGCCATCAGGCTCTAGCATGACCCCGTACCTGCAAAACGCACAAAAGGAGACAAATGCAACAACAGGCATGACAAAACATTATATATTTTATTTATTTTTCTTATTCGACTATAAGGCCCAAAAACGAACAGTGTATTTTCAGATTACGAATGCATGTAAACAAAAAAAATCAATCGAAAAACAAGTTTTCTGAAGGTGATTTCACGCTCTCTTTTCATTTCGGTTTTAATCCTTCGCCGTATCTGTTCTCTTTTTTTATTGCATATAAAAACCAATGAAAGAAAAGGATGAAAGAAGGACTCACCTAAATCGTTGGTAGCGCCGGAGCTTCTCCTTCGTTAGAACCAACACCGATAGCTTAATGTCCTCTTTTTGATTCTTCGAGCTCGAAATGTAAGACCCCTGAACGCGGCTTAATAAGGTTTAAATGGGTTAATCCCCCACCGTTAGCCGCCATTTGTGGAGTTAGTCCGGCAGTTGGGAGCCGATTTTGAGGGTCGGCTTAGAGAGGATTGAAATTAGGGCTTTCCCTTTTCTTTTTTTTATTATTTTGTTTTTGTTTTGATTTCAGAAATGGCCTAATGCCTTTAGTTTTAGGGTTTATTTTAGGCTTTTAAACGACGCATGAAACGGCACCGTTTAGGGCCTGTTTCAATGGCTCTAAAATGGTGCCGTATAGTCCCCGACTTGATTCCATACCCGATGACCCGACCCGAGCGTGGCCATGACCCGCGCGCTTTGGTCTCTAAGGGTTTATTGCGCGTTTGGTCCTTCTATTTCACATAAGCATTCGATTACCCATTTGTCTTTATTTCTTGTATTTTTAATTTTGCTTTAGCATTTGCTTTCTGTTTCAAATTAATCCGCATTTTAATGATGCAATTTAGCATTCGGTTTATTTGCATTTTTAATCCATTTGCATTTGTGTGCATTTCACCTGGGACCTCCTGTTGTTTTCAATGTTTCGTTTTTAGATTCTAAATTTGGTTTTAATTTTAATTTGGTCCTCAACTTGTTTTAGTTTATTTATTTATTTATTTACTTTCTCGTTTACTTATTATTATTATTTTTATTATTATTATTATTTATTACTATTATTTATAACCTTTTTCCTGTTTTATTCAAACCTTATATTTTCTATTCATTTAAACTTTACATATGTATCATTTATATTATATTTACATTATATATTTTAAACACTTTTTATATTGCTTATTTTAAAAAACCTTTACATGTTACTCATTTCGAATACATATGTATTTCAAATTTCACGTATTTTCATTTGGATACTTTGTTTTAAATTGTATTTGACCCATTTTAACATTTTCTAATAATTATTTGTATATATACCTGTTTTACATGAAATGATTTTTACAAATATTTAGCCTTTATATTATTTTATGTAGGTATCTTATTTTAAATTTATCTATGTATATATTTCCTCGTAAATAGTTATGTATATGTATATAGCTTGCTTTAAAAACTTATTATATTTTTAGTTATTTCCAAACTTTATGTATGTTATTTATTTTAATTTCCAATTGCAAAATATTTGTTTTAAACTCGTTTATGTGGTATTATGTTTTTTTAATTTGTTTCGAACTTCGTTTGAAATTGTTTTCAATTCATAAAACTTTGAATATTATTGTTAACATTTGCATAATATTGGTGTGAGACTATTACTATGTTTTTAAATTTGTTCTCTTGTATGGAATTATTCATTTGTATGCCATCATTGTCATGTATTATTATTTCATGCTTGATCCTATGCTTGTGTTTTTTTGTCATCGTATTATGATTCAAACTCCCATATATTTGAGCCTTTACTAGATGCATCTTTTTTAGCCCGAGCAAATCGAATAAATTCATTTTTAACCAACTTTTTAATCGCTTATTTGATAATTTCTCAAAAATAAGGCAATATTTCGTGTTTGGAAATTCGAGGAATTGTGCCCTAACGTGCTAGGTTTCGATTTTTCGTTTGACCAAATAACCGAATATCCTTTTTAGATTTCACTCGTGTTCTCTAATTTTTAAAAAAAGGCAATGTTCTCTGTTCGGAAATCCAAGAAATCGTGCCCTAACGTGTTGGGTTTCGTTTTTTTTTTGTTGGACCGAATAGGTGAACACCTTTTTTGTAATTTTCAAATGTATGAGTTTTTGGAAGTCAAGATTTGATCGTGGTTTTGAGGGTTTAAAGGATCGTGTCCTAACGTGCTGGATGTGATACTGTATTCCTTTGAAACAAGAGAATCTGGCCGTCCAAATTAAGTCGTTCAAATGCTTTAAAAGAAATTGTATTTTGAAACTTTCTTGACATAAGGACATTTTTAATCAAATGGGTACCAATTTTGGGCATTACGAGGGTGCTAACCCTTCCTCATGCGTAATCGACTCCCGAACCCGTTTTCTCAAATTTCGAAGACCAAATTAATTGTTTTAATAAATCAAAACGTTTTATTAAAATAATTTAAGGTAATCCGATCGCACCTCGAAAAAGTTCCGTGGCGACTCCCCTTTTTTTTAAAACCCAAGTTGATTCCCGTTTTCTAAAAAATGGTTTCGACAATAATCATTTTACCCTCTAGGGGTAAATCGGTAATTTTACACTACAGGGGTATTTCGGTAATTTTGCACTACAGGGTATTTCGGAAATTTTGCACTACTAGGTATTTTGGAAATTTTGCACAAACATCTCCCCTTAACAGCTCCACAATTTTCTCCCCACATCTCTCCTTGATACACTCTAACTCCCCCCAATTCAAATTCAATTCAACAACCTTGACCAGTTTAAACTTCACCTTTTACCAAGTCCACAACAACCTTCCAGTATTTGAATCCAACACAACCACTTGCCACTCTATGTAGCAAAATAGAAGTCCATTGCCTGCAGCAGGATTCGGACGCTTGCCCTCTCACATGCTCCACAGGCTACTTTGCCACCAAGCCACAAGCTCTCTTTGTGTCCCATTTTGTCCACAATTACTTATAAAGTCTATATACCAAAGTTCAAGTTCCTCTACAAGAAAAACAAAATTAATTGCAAGAGCCAAGCCTTAAACCCTTGCTCCCTTGCAACCTTAATGACGCCACAACCACTAGACCGCATGCTTCCTTATGTCATAAATCCACCATAAATATTAATAAGGCCTTCAACCTAACGCCAACTACACTCAAGGGAAAAACTAAAATTTTTGCTGGAGCCCTGGTTTGAACCCAGAACTTCTCCAACACTCCTAAACATTCCTAAATCACTTAGCCACTATAGCAAACAATCCATTTGTGATATTTCATACACGCATAAGCTTTTATGTGCAGCCTCCTAAAGGCTCTCATGCACAAGGCCCAATTCTACTAGGCCCAAAATTTAGGGAGTTACAAATCATTCCATGAACCCTTGGTTCATTCATTTCATTCTCATTTCTCAATTTAAAATTCTCATTTTATTTCATGAACAAATTCATTCAATTTCATTCAATTTATAATTTCATTCATTACCCCTATTAACAAGACTTAGACTTTGGCAGATACACGGATCCAACCAAATGCACCAGTATGGCACCCAGTGCCTCATCGGATAGTTCGAAGCAATAGTTGACACCTAGTGTCTCATCGGCCTAGCTGAAGTAAGTTGGTACCCAGTACCTCATCGAATCTATCCAAAGTAATATAATGACACACAGTGTCTCATCGACTTGAGGTCGAAGTATCCCTAAATACTTCCAATCTTATGGCATGCTAACTATATCCTACTTACCCCGAGTAGTTAATAGGGTATTAAAATCACTTTTCAATATCATATCAATACATATTTCAAATGATCACATGTACTCATACCTTGATTCAACTCAATTCAATTCAATTCAATTCGATTCAGTTCAATTCACTTTTCAATTTCCAAACAATATACATTTTAATTGCTCACATGCAATCATAATTAAATTCGATTTCATTCAATTCAATATCAATACTTACTTCAATTTACTTACCATGCATATTAATTAAAATTCAACAATTGATCATAATTTAAATTCGAATTATAGTAATACAAACCGTATTTTCTCGAGTTACTCCTCGCCAATCTTTTCCTTTCCTTTCTTGGCCTATGTCTCTAGCACGACGTTAGCTACAAAAATTAAATCAATTTAAGATTGGTAATTCAACACTAATTCATATCAAATATTTGAATTTCTTATTCAATTTTTACCATAATTCTAATTTAGTCCTAACTAAATTAATCTATATTCCTATTACAATTCATGCTTTATTTCTTTTCAATTTGCAACTATACTTAAATTTTACTCTCAATCTTTCATCCTTAAACCCAAATTTTGAATTTCTTTCAATTTAGTCCCTCTAGCACAAAACTTACAATCTATTTTACAATTTAATCTTTTAACCAATTCCAACTAGAAATTCTATCAATTAACGCCTAATTCAACAATTTGTTCAACATGAACTATATCTAAAAATCTAATAACTTCAAAAATTTCAAGATAATTTCAATATTATTTTACTCTAGTATCATAAAAACTCAAAAATTACAAGAAAATAGCTTAAATTGACTTACCAATTTCAGTTTGAAACCTTAGAACCCTAATTTCCCTTTTCTTTTTCTTTCTTTCTTTCCTTCTTTCTCCCTTCTCTGATTCGTCCAAATTTTGGCCTTCTTTTTCTTTTTGGTTCTTATTTTATTTTATGATTAATTAGTTAATAATAATATAATTTAATAATATTTTCTTATATTTTACAAATGTATGTATATTAGTATTACACATGTCACTAATTTTACCATACACTTGTTAAGATTTGGTTTAATTATTTATTTACTCCCTTGACTTTTCTTCTATTCTATAAATATGCTTTCACACTCCATTCAATTTAGTCATTTTTCCTAATTACTTTTAATTAAGACAAATTCACCTAATTAAAACCTAATTAAACACGTAAGTAATTTCGTAAGCATTTTTAATAATTATTTACGAATCCATTTTACTAAAACAAAGGCCTGATAATATACTTTTTTCGATGCCCGTAAATTTGGGTCATTACAATTTAAAGAAAGGCAATCTTACTATTAAAGAATACTTGTTTAAGGTGAAAAGTATGTGTGATAATTTGATTACAGCCGGTAGTATGGTGATAGATCAGGAGCAAGTAAGCATAATTTTGGTAGGACTTTTGATATGACGAATCTATTCGTGTATTTGCGTCAGTAACTCCGATGCCACTTAATCTGTTAACTGAAATGCTTATTGATTGTGAAGCAAGACAGTTAGCATTACTTGCTAAGGTTCCTATGTAGGCTAATTTAGCATCTCACTAAAAATATGAGGAGCATCAAACAAAACAAACTGATTACTCCAGTAGTTAATACTTAGGAGTTCAAGCAAGGACACGGAAGAAATAGAAGAGGTTAGTCTCATGGTAATGGTCGTGGTTGGTCATGTTCTCGACCACAATGTCAGTTGTGTGGCAATGTTAGTTATGTGGTTCAGACCTATTACTACAGGTTTGATGAGAACTTTTTTAGTGTTGATCAAAGTTCTTCGATGTCGATCAACTATCATCATTTTGATGGACAAAGATGTGCTACCCAAGTGCCTTATTACTCGTCTATGTCACATTGCTGTGAGTTAACTATTTCATCTTCCCAAACTCAATCTCAATCAATTCCAGTTAGTCTTCAATGCTCTTCTTCTACTAATATGGATCAGGCCTGGTATCCTGACTTAGGAGCAACTAATCACATTACTTTTGATGGGACTACTCTCATGAATGTGTCATCTTATACAGGTACAAATAGAGTGTCTATGGGCATGTAACAGTCCACTTTATACCCTACTCGGAACGGGTGGTTTCGGGACCACTTAATCGAGTCAAAATATTATTTTTACTACTTTAATATGTTTTACAGCATGATAGAATTACCGTGTGAAAGTTTCGTATTGAAATTTTACTGTCTGATCAGTTAATTTGATAAAAAGGATTAAATCGCATAAAGCGATAAATAGGAGTTCTATTTTATAAATGGCTTATTTGATGATGGCTTTATAAGTGGAAGGCCTTAAATGGTTATTTCACCATTTTTAAAGCTAATGGACATATATGCCCTTATTATTATGGTTTATAAATGATAAAATAAAGGTTAGTTTTGGTTTTTAATTAATATATGTTAAAATAGATTTAATGAAACAAAATACCACCCATTTTCATTTGTTTCTTCACCGATTCTTCATCAAAATATTAAGAGTTTTCAAGCTTTTAACATTCGGCCACTTTAAGCTCCAAATTGAGGTTCGTTTTGTCTCGTTTTCGATAATTTTTATGTTTTTGTAATCGTTGCTTCGTATACTAGTCGACCCATACCTCAATTTCTGATTTTGTGAATATCTTTGAAAAATGCCATTGATGAATCCTTGATATTTTGATAGATTTTGATGAATTATTGTATATTATGTGAGAAAATACAAGAATTTTAAAGTAAATTTTGATGAAAATGAGTTTAAGGATTTATTTGCAAAAAGATAGAGTTTTTGAGGTTAAATTTGTGATTAATTGAAAGATATATGCTTGTATAAGTCCCTTGAATATTCGGCTAAGGGAAATTGTAGATTAATTGTGTAAATTGTCATTTTTGTGATAAAGGACTAAATTGCAAAGTATTGAAAATATAGGGGCTAAATTGCAAATACGTCAAAATATATGTTTTTGGAATTGAATTGAATATGTGAGTTAGTAAATAGCTAAAATTTTTATTAATTTAGATAAAGACGATCGAATCCCGGAACTTGATCGTGGAAAACAGAAAATAGACAAGTAGATATCGGGATTACGAGGTAAGTTCGTAGAATTTGGAATTCACCTTATAAATGCTTATAAATGTTGTTTAATGATCATGTATATGTATAAAGTTGCTGAATGGATTGCCTATTAAGTATATACATGTGATTTGGAATGGAAATGTTAAATGTTTCAAGTAATGCATGAATACCGAGTTCTCGTTAGAACCATAGAAGTCGTAAGGATAGAAGTGACATGTCACTAGGGCTACAGGGTGGTTCGAGCTCCTGCATTTGTTGCGGACTCACCATGTGCTCATGAGCTACACGTTCATCCTTCGGGATCACATGTTTAGTCTTCGGACTCACCGTTCAGCCTACGGGCTTATCGTTCATCCTTCGGGATTACATGTTCAGCCTCCGGGCTTACCGTACAGGCTCGTAAGAGCATATATGACGTATTGACGGATTTCAAGTTATATGTATATACACTGTGTGTGTATCACCCGGGTATCCTCGATATTCTTATAGGTTCAACGGGCAATACCGATATAAGTTACATGAATTACAAGATGATATAGATATAAGTATACATGATACCTGTTATATGAACTACATGAAAGGTATGATCCAACTCATATGATTTATATGTTACATGAGATATATGAAAGTGAATGCATTATATGTCATATGAATTATGATGTTTATATGTGCTAATGGATATGAATTATATGGTAAACTCTTGTATAAGATGGTTTATGAAGTCCTATGAACTAACTTGTGTGAGCTTGTGAAATAGGCTACAAGAGCATATGAATAGAATTGGCCTTACTTGTATATGTAGGGATTACCTAAATGAATCGGTAAGTTAAATTCTAAGTTTTACGAGCTTACTAAGCTTTAGAAGCTTACTCAGTTTATTTCTTTCATTTCCTTATAGATTCGGAAGCTAGCTCGGATAACGGACGGGTCGGAGATTGCTATCACACTATCAATAAAGCTTCGGTACTTTTGAGCATCTTGCAAACGTTTTGGTCATGGCATGTATAGGCTAGATATTTAGTGAACATGATATATTTTGGTAAATGATCAAGCTATGAGATGTGGCTTGGTTCATATATGTATATAATCAAGTATTTTGAGTTGTTCTTTGGTTATATGTGCTTATGGAAAGATATGTGATCTTGATGAGATTATAAGCTTGCATAGTTGATATGTTTATTATGTCATATGTGCAAGTTATGTGCATTGTTAGCCTAGAGGAAAGGTAAGGAATGATTATGTATATTTATGTGTGGATGAGTTCATGAATGTGGCTATTTTAGCTATTGAATTGTTATGCCTAATTGGTGCAAGATTTATGATGATTTTGGGTTTACTGTATGCTTGAATTGGTATGTTTTGGTTGACAAATTAGCATGAGATGTTACATAATTATGGCTAGTAGAAATGACCCAGATTTTGGGTGGTAATTTGGCTTAAACCGAGCCTATATTGTGCCACACGGCCAGGGAACACGGGCGTGTATTTCGACCGTGTGTCACCTGCACCTTAAATGTTTTGGACAGTTTTGGTACACGGCCTAGACACACGGGCGTGTCTGGTAACTTGTAGCCGTGTGAAATTTGGCAGTATAGTCACACGGTCTGCTCTGTTTTGTACACGGGCGTGTGACCAGCCATATGATTTTCGATAGTTTCGACCACGGGCTATGTGGTTTGGGCGTGTCTGATAGGACACGACCTTGTGAGAAGAGCACGAGCAAGAGATAAGGCCGTGTACCCCTAACTAGAAAAATTTATGAATTTTTCCCCATCTTTTGGCATGTTTTCAATTAGATGCTAAATGTGTTATATGTATCTTGATATGCTCAATTGATCTATGTTTTGATGGTTGTTGCTACAAGTTTATTAATGATTAAAAAGTTTAAAATTTTACTGTTTCGACATAAGTTACAAGTCCGGTAATGCCCCTTACCTACTCCAGCGATGGTTTCGGGATAGGTGTGTTACAGGGCAATGGTCCTAAGGTCTTGTAACTCCAGAATGTGCTTCATGTATCAATTATTTGTAAGAATTTGCTGTATGTAGGTCAGTTTGCAAGATATAATGGAGTTTATTTTGAGTTTCATCCTTTTTCTTTATTTTGTGAAGGATATTCAAACAGGGAAAACTCTGCTAGTAGGTTGCATGCATAATGGACTCCATAGATTTGATTTTTCTCGTACAACTTCCAACGTAGTTGCTGGTGTGACTGCTGAAACACGTATGTCACATCGAAGGTGGTGTGTAATGCATAGCTAGGAAATCCTGTTGAGTTGTGGCATCAAAGACTTAGTGACCCTTGAATTGGCACTCTTAGTCGTATTTTGCATGATTGTAATGTTGTTTTCAATGATAATAAGTTGTCTCATGTTTGTTCAGCTTGTCAACTAGGTAAAGCTCATAAGCTACCATTTGATTCTTTACAAACAATTTATTCTTTTCCCTTTGAATTAGTAGTATCAGATGTTTGGGTATCAGCACAAACACGATCAGATGGTTTTCTTTATTATGTTTCCTTTGTTGACATCTATCATCGATTTACCTAATTGTATTTTCTCAGGACTAAGTTTGAAGTTTCAAGTTGTTTCTTCTATTTCCATAAGTTTGTTCAAGTCCAATTTGGGTGTTCTATCAAAACTCTTCAAAGTGATTGGGGAGTCGAGTATCATTCTCTCTCGAAGAAGCTCTCTTGATTTGGCATTCAACATAGGATCACATGTCGACATACTTTTGAGCAGAATGTGGTAACTTAAAGGAAGCACAAACATGTAGTTGACATGAGACTCACTCCTCTAGTTCAGGCTTTTATTCCTTTAAAGTTTTGGTCACATGATTTCTCTCATGCTATTCATTTGGTGAATAGATTACCTACTATGGTTTTATAAGGTTCTACTTCATATGAGAAACTTTATAGAGCCAAACTTGATTATTTACAGCTTACAGTGTTTGGATGTGCTTGTTTTTCTTACTTGAGACCTTTCAATTAGCATAAGCTTCAGTTTCAATCAAAGTAATGTGTTTTTATTGGACTTGGAACAAATAAAAAAGGGTAAAAATGTCTTGATGCTGAAGGACGAGTGTTTACCTCTCAACATGTTGTATTTGATGAGTATAAGTTTCCTTTTAGTTGTGCTTTTCAATTAAAGTCTCATCCGGACTCTATACAGCAATTTCGTTAACAGCTTCATGTGCTTGTGGTTGTGACTTCTGAGCCTAGGAATACTATGTTCTCATCAAGTTCGTTGTCAACCTCAACTAGAGATTCTTCTTTGGCAAGTTCAGCACAAGTTTCTTCTATTGCAAGCTATTTTTCAGCAATGGAGATTGTGTCAGACTCTCACACTGAAGGTCAGCTTTAAAGAATTTCAGAAAGAGATTGTACTAGTAATAATAACTCTACTCCACTTGGAGGTTTTGAGAGGCAGATGCCACATTTGCATCATTCTTTGAATTACATCCCATGCAAACTAGATCGAAGAGTGGAATATTCAAGCCTAAGGTATTCTCATCAATCTTGACTGAAAGGGAACCAATGTTTATTGAAGAATCTTTCAAGAGTGTTGCTTGGACAGAAGCTACAAAGAAAGGGGTATGATGCATTAATCAACAACCAAACTTGGGAGCTGATGCCCTTACTTGAAGGTTGTAGGGCAGCTGTTTGTAAGTGGATTTTTATGCTAAAAAGAAATGTTGATGGCTCAGTGGATAGGTACAAGGGTAGACTGGTGGTTAAAGGTTATTTGCAAGAAACATGTATTGAGTTTTAGGAGACCTTCAACCTTATGGTTAAACCAACAACAATTAGGGTGGTTCTTGTCCTTGCTATCTCGATGGGGTGGTCCTTTAAACAAGTGGATATCAATAATGCATTTCTAAATGGTGATCTACATGAAGAGATTTACATGGTGCAACCACTAGGCTTTGAATAGCAAGGAAGTGATGGAAAGCAATTGGTGTGCAGGTTAAAAAAGATTTATATGGGCTCAAGCAAGCTCCTCGAGCTTGGTTCCATAAGTTAAAAGAGTATCTTGCAGCTACTAAATTTGAGGTTTCAATGCCTGATACTTCTCTTTTTATTTGACGAGAGGGCTCTATACTTTTTTATGTTTTGGTACACATAGATTATAACACATTTATCCATATCCGACGCCGGGACAGGGTTCGAGGTATTACTGGACATAAACACAAGCAAACTTACAATTTCAAATCACAAATTTACGTCTGAATTAAAACTATTTGAAATTAATCATAATGTCCCTAATATGCGCCTACGAGGCCTAAAACATGCACTGGAGGTGGTTCGGGACTAAACTGAGAACTTTAGAAAACTTTAAAAAAAATTTTCAAAAATAAGGGCACACGCTCGTATGGCCTGGGACATGGCCGTATGGTGTGGCCATGTGGCTCACATGGCCGTGTCTCTAGGGTGTGTGGCATGCTGACTTGCAATTCAATAAGAAATAGGGGGTCACACGGCCTGGGTACACACCCATGTTGCAATTCAATAAGAAATAGGGTGGTACACACCCATGGGTACAATTTAAGTGCAGTTTTCACATGGTCGTGTCACACAGCCATGTTTGAGACTGTGTCCTTCACGTGGCCAAGACACACGGCCGTGTCTTAGCCCGTGTGCTATTCTGACTTCATATTTTAAAAATGTAGGGGACACATGGCTGATTCACATTCCCATATGGCAGGCCATGTGTCACACACGGTCTAGACACACGCCCGTGTATCTACCCGTGTGGGCGAAAATATGCCATTTCAAGGCCATTTTTCTCACCATACAATCATAACCTACACATAAACACATTTATCTACCAATATAGTCCAACCAATCAACCAATCCAAGCCAAAACATGTATCATTTACATATATTCTAACATATCCATCACACTAGGTTATATGACATATCTTATCGTTTAGGTCATACCATTTCTAGTCAATCTATGTCATTTTTTTTACATTTCTATACATGCCATATAAATCAAAAGATTATTAACAAAAGCTACCGGAAGTATTCTAGATAGTGTAATTCTTCATGCTGATCCGATCCACCGTATTTCCGTTAATCTAAAAAGAACATCACAAACACAAGAGTAGGCTTATGGAAGCTTAAATCTTACCGAACATTTTATACTAAACACACATTATGTAAATTCATTAATTCTTCCTGTCAATCACAGAATCAACGATAAGTTCACTTGATTGAGCTCAATATCTCTAATTAATCAATTTAGGGAACAATTACAGAATTGAGTACTTCGTTTTCACATTGCCATAGCATAACTATGGACTTGCACTTCGTCCTATATCACACACCGAAGCCATAGCCCAGCCATGGTCTTACACAAATCATATATGTCACACTAATGCCATATCCCAGATATGGTTTTACACAGAAGCTCATATCACACCGATGCCATATCCTGGATATGGTCTTACACGGAAACACATATCACATCACACCAATGCCATAGCCCAGCTATGGTCTTATACGGAAATCACATATCACATTTTCACATGTTGCCATGGTCAAACCATGGTCTTTACCGTCAATTCATCATATATCACTGAACAAAAATACTCAATCCGATGTTTCTCTAAATTTGATCTTTTACTCAAACATTAAAGCTTTCACAATTTTTCTCAATTTACTAACATTTCATATATGATAACATATCATAGAATTCATAAAATTTCATAAAAAAATATTTAAATTTAGCCATATGAACTTACCTGGGCTAATTTATAAAAGTTGTCAAAATTCATGGACTATTCTTATAATTTCTCCTTTCCACGATTCACCTCAGGTTCTTGATCTATAATTATAAAATCACTTATTTATTAGCATTTATCTCAATTTCACTCTATTTCACAATTTTTACCCTTAAATATCTGAAATTACACTTTAACCTTAAACTTTACAGTTTTTGCAATTTAGTCCCTAACCAATTAACCCATTAATGGATCTAATTCCTCTCAATTAACAGTTTATTTAAACATTATGAACTATTTCACAACCATTGAAATACAAAATTTCAGTACAAAACCCAAATTTCAAATTGTTTCACAATTAGGTCCTAAATATCCATTTCTATTCAATTTATTCAATAAAATCATTATATAATATAATTAAAACTTCAATTCCATGCTAAAACATCATAAAATTCCAGAACTTAGTCATGGAAACTTTTAAACTCATCCATGAAATCAAAAACTAATGAATTAAAAAGTAGGACCTAATTGTAAAAGTCTCAAAAACACAAAAATTTCAAGAAATAATCAAGAACTTTACTTGCAGTAAAAATATGAAAACCAGCTTCTTAGGGCTCTCTAATGGTGTTTTTTAGCTGATGAAGATGAAGAAAAATGAAGAAATCTCTAGATTATCTTAATTTAGCCCAACTTTAACTATTCAATCTCAACTAAATTACCATTTTGCCATCAGTTCACACTATTTCTCTGCCACTAAATTACCCAACCATCCAACTCATATTATTTTAGGTCCAATTGCCCTTTTAGTCCATTTTATTTATTATTTAAGCTATTTAATCACTTTTCACAGTTTTACATCTTATTCAATTTAATCCTTTTCATCCAATTGACTATCAAAACCTTAAAATTTCTTAACGAAATTTTAATACTATCTTATTAACACTCCGTAAATATTTATAAAAAATATTTATGACTCAGTTTAAATTTCAAGGTCACAATACCTAGTTTTCATCTCAATTTACCTAAAAATTTTCTTTTAATTTACAATATTCACTTCTTAAAAATTATTTCTCAAATCACACTTAACTCATACTATCAATTGATCAATTTCTTAAACTCACATGTCAAATTTAGTGATCTTGAGTCACTATTCTGATGCCACTGAAATTCAAGCCGTTACATGGATGACATTACTATTACTAAAAATGACTCACATGAAATAGGTTGGTTTGTTAAGAAGCTAGACATTCAGTTTTCTTTGAAGAACTTAGGAAGGTTAAGTTACTTCTTGGGCATTGAGGTTACTTATACTCCAAATGGTCCATTTTTCAATCAGAAGAAATATATTATTCATCTGGTTCAAAGGCATCCATGGACAAGTCAAAAGGATCTCCCACACCTATGGTGACTACATGTAATTTGTCAGCTCAAGTAGGAACTCTTACTAAAGATAAGTCTCTATAGAGGAGTATAGTAGGTGCATTGCAATATGTTGTGATCACAAGGCTAGACATTGCATTTTCTGTAAATAAAGTGTGTTAGAACATACACAAACTGTTAAACCCTCATTTTAAAATTGTTAAGAAGATCCTACACTATTTACAAGATACATTGGATCATGGGTAGTGTTTCACTTTAGCTTCGAAATTTTTGCTTAAAGGATATTCATATGCAAATTGGGTACAAATAGTGATGACCGAAGGTCTATTGTAGGGTATTCTGTGTTTCTTAGAGAAAATCCAGTTTCATGGAGTTTAAGAAAACAAGTTGTTTCAAGATCTATTGCTGAGGCTAAGTACAGAAGCCTAGCACATGTCACAGCTGAAATAATTTGGCTACAGTCTTTGCTGTCTAAGTTACATGTACCAGTTATGAGTAAAGCTTTAGTATGGTGTGATAGTTCAACAACTATTACAGTTGCAAGGAATTCTGTTTTGCATTCCAAATTTAAACATGTAGAATTGGATCTATTCTTTGCCAGGGAAAGAGTTACAACTGGTTTACTTCAAGTTGGTCATGTTTCTAGCCAAGACCAAATTGCAGATATACTCCCTAAGCCATTATCAGCAGGATTGTTCACAAAATTTAGAAGTCAACTTAAGGTTCTTAGCAGCAATCATGAAATTAATGGCAGAGAAAAGAGTCACCAAGCATGGGGAATGTTATGAGTATTAAACAACTGAAGTTAGTTGGTTAATGTAGTTTATCTAGTTGTTAGACTAGATTATTATTTCTGGTATTTTTTAGTATGTAAACATGACTACATTAAAGAGGCAATGTGTGTTCATGTAACACTCCAAACCTGGCTTGGAAGTTTAAGCCAAACTTGGATGAGTTATACCAATGCATTGAAAATTGATTTTTTTCCCAAAATTCTAACTTTGAAAACCAGAAATTTACTTTTTTTGGTTTAGGTGATTTTATAATTTCGTGTTAGAAATTGACCGATACAGATGAGATTATCAAAAGGAAATCAAGGCAAAGTCCAAAGACAATTTACAAACCCAAAAGATCAAATCACAGTTGTTACAGTGCAAGACAATTTGAGCTTCTGAATGCCGTTCGATCCTAAGTTAGATGTTCACCTGAACAGAATAAGGTAAGACAAGAATGAGCTACCAAGCATTGGTTAACCAAACTTAGATACAAAAAAACAAATCTTAATATATACATTAAAGTCATGCAAGGAACTTAAGACAGTTTTATAACTAGTACGGAATAGGTTTGTAATATCATAAATGTTTCCACAACAATAGTATAACTGAACTGAACAAAATAGAATGAAACAGAACATAACGAATCGAGTAGAACAGAACCGAACAGAGTAGAGTAGAGTAGAGCAGAACAGAACCAAACAACAATATGCATAATGTAGATGTTCTATTTTTCAAATTGATTAGAGTGCAGATATTTATCAGAAAATATCCTACCCAAACTCTGCTACACACCAAAATAGAGTTCCCCCAGAACTTATTTAACCAAATCACACCAACATATATCTGTGGGTGGTGCCACCAGTATTTTGCAGTTAAAACTGCCAGCTCGAATATATGTGGTCAAGCCACTATAATACAGTCGAACTATCGAAATAAAATTGTAGATAAACCACCAGATAATGCAGATCATTAAATTGCCAGAAATTTCCTCCTTTCACATCAACCCAAGTCTCGTACAATGTGTCATGACATGCATATGAAGAATCAGAGTAATGAGCATGTAAGTCATGCTATCTCTCAATAACAGAATTAGTAAATACAGAGGACTATGTGTTGTAAAACAGACTTGTCAAACCTCAACAGACTATACCAAAATTTTCATGAAGTCACATGCACGGTTATAAATCAGAATCAGTAATAATCAGTCTAACATGTTCAGATATCATACATTTCTCATCAACAGAGTAGCGTAGAGGCGTACCAACAAACTTAACAGAATACAGATTGTATCTGGATAATTCGCACATATCAAACAGTAGCACATTATGTTTTGACAGGTCTTATTCACTTAGATTCAAACATAGCAGACATACGTACAGATCACAAATAGTTTATTTTCAGACCATCAGATAGTCCTCATATAATCAAATTCAGATCATAAATACATTGTAAAGGTCAATGCTCGTGTTGGGCAACACTCATGACCTTAAAAACAAGATTTGGACCCTATTTATATGCCATACGGCCTGGACACACGCCCATGTCCTTGCTCGTGTGGCTCACACAGCTTGGACACACATCCATGTCCCTGGCAGTGTGGTCCTAAATCATAAATAGTGAGTTACACGGCTTAGACACACGCCCTTGTGAACCCTGCACTAACATGGCCTACATGGCCTGGACATATGCCCGTGTGCCTTACCCGTGTGGCTCCAATTCGATGAACACTGAGTTACATGGCCTGGCACATAGTCGTGTGCCATCGACAACCACATTTTTTTATGATTGAAATTCGTATAAATTAAGGTTTTTGGTACGCACCTTATACGAATTCAATGCAAAAACAACCAGGATAACCTCTCGTCCCCTAAAATGATATTACAGTAATAGATCAAACAACTTATTCAAAAAAATCCTTAAGACTAGCATTCAAACCCAAAATGATGTTGAAGAACTTTGATATGAAGTCTCAAACGAAAACTAACGCCTACTCTTGCACGAAATCAACAATACAAACTTAGAACGTTGAAAGAACATTACTGTTGAGAACTTCGTCTGGCAAAGAATTACATAATTCAGAATCTATTCCAAACAAAAAGACTAAACGTAACTTCGACCATCATTAAACTCAAACAAATAAACTTGACAAAGGGCACTTACAATTCGATTGAAGCTTAATCACACAAAGGAACTTGACGTAACAAATATAGAAGGATTCAATGACAGAATAATGAGTAGAAAAAGAGAATAAAAAAATAATATTGAACGGAGAGGAGCAAAAACAAAAAAAAAATAGAAGGAGAAGAGAACCTTTTGAATATCCCCTTCGGAAGTTAATTAACTTGTTTTCTTTA
The DNA here is from genome assembly GCA_020496765.1 of Gossypium stocksii. Classification (NCBI taxonomy): domain Eukaryota; kingdom Viridiplantae; phylum Streptophyta; class Magnoliopsida; order Malvales; family Malvaceae; genus Gossypium; species Gossypium stocksii. The sequence continues at coordinate 86,218,243 of CM035623.1, forward strand.
AAAATCAAACAACACAACTCAATTACAAAATGGTGCAAAATATTTCCCCATTGCATATATAGAGACTCAAATACAAGACCAGAGGACATACAGACACTTAACTATTAAACTAGCAGGCTCATTCTTGTCATTAATTGATCGGAATTGGAACTTATGCCAAACGATCAAAAATAAGAGTTTGATAAAAGTAACAAAATTTCAAAGAACATGGTTTGAACCCAAAACCTCACACACATACCCAGAACACTTAACCACTGAACCAGATCAATTTCCTTGTCAGAAATTTCCAAAATCTAAACTCAAAATCGGAGGATGACCATACTTGGTTTCAAAACCCAATTTCTTCTAACTCAATTTTTAGGGTGTTACAGTTCATTTATGTAAACATGGTTACATTAAATAGCCAATGTGTGTTCATTTGTTCATCAAGTTCTTAAAATAGAAATCAAGTCTTTCTTCTTCATTGTTGCTATTCTAATACTAGATTTAAGTTGATAGTCAATTCAATAGTCAATCCGGGAGAGTCCTGAGATCCAAAATAGCATTTAAAAACTTTCATTTCGATATTTATTATTTCTTCTGTTTAAGAGATAGACACCGTCGTCTCACAAAGTTGTATTGACACCAAGTCAAAAAGAGCTTGTTGATTTAGTGTTAGTAGGTGTACAGTTGGAAGTACTGAATAGAGTTTTTGTCATATGCGGTCTACCGAAAAACACATTAGCATGTCAATTAAGTAGTTATTTAGACCTGTGAAGGGAAATAACAATCGGAGCTAAACAATCCATGCAATTGAGGTTATTGGTTTGAGTTGGGTCTTCTAGTTCACAAGGCTACTAGAGAGCTAAATTATGGACATACGTTTTGTGGTTGTTTGTTCAATAAGGGTTAGTTGTTGGGCGTTCTCATAATTAATTTACACACGAAAATGTTAGTGGTCTAAGGCATCCTCGATCACTAAATTGACTTATCGGTTGAAGGAGAAGACTTGTTATCAAGGATTGGTTCGAAATTAGGGTAAAAATCGAGCCTAAAACTAGAATTTCATCACCTTGGTTTATTCAATTTAAATTTATTTTTGTTTATTTTTATTGTTATTTTGAGTTCAATTATATCTATTATTTTTACTTTTATTAGATTTAAATCCCCTTTTTTTTTGAACAAATCATCACCTGTCATGGGCACGACAATTGCATAACTAGCAACCTGGTTAAATCGAAACGACAATTTTAGATATCCCAGTGTTTGCGAGGTCGACCCTACTCCCTATACTGCTATTTATTTACTGTTTAGGTATAAGAATATTCATTTTGGTGGATTCGACATTCGTAAGTGGGAATTGATATAATTACATGGGTATTTACAACCAATTACTCTATGATTTTCCCAGTACACTCGTAAATGATTTAAGTTTAATAAAATATTTTTAGACAATAATAATAGTATTTTAATTTTAGGATTATTTTTATTTTTAAAATATGTTATTTTTTTGGTAAATTTTAAAATATGTTATTTTACTAATCTGGTTTTAGCAATCTAAAATTTTTATTAACGAGAGATATTTTCCCATATATTCCGGTCTACTAAATATTTAGTTAAATTACAAAGTATTTATTATAAATTATTTATACTAATATTATTTAAACTAAATAATATTTATTATTCATTATTTATATTTATCAGTCATTCAATATGATTGTACTTGTACCCCTTCAAAAAGATTTATTTATACTTGTCAAGGACCAATTGATGATAACAAGAATATATGTTTAATATTAGAGAGGAAATAATCTAACAAATATGGAATACTAGAGTTATCAGAAGAAAAAAAAAATGCATAGGATGCTTATTTTTCATATTAACTTTATTAGTAATGTATTGTTCTTGGATTGATGTATTATATTTGATAATTTAATTTTATGTTTTATTGATTGCTTATATTTTTTTATAATTTGATTAATTAAAATTCAAAAAAAAATGCATGTGTCAAATCATTTAGTGAAGTAATAAGAATATATCTTTCTTGTAAGAATCAAATTTTAACTTGTTAAGTACCAACTATTCAATTTTATCTAATTATAAAAAAATAAATTACAATTACTACTAAAAATAAACTAAGGAAATTATGAAAATTCTATTAAACTAAAACAATAAAAATATATAAGTTTCTCAATAAATGTAACTCTAACTTCACCTATTTTGGTTAATCAGTTTTGTTTTGCTCAATTGTTCAACCTATATAATTACTAACTCAGGATTTAATAACATTAACTAGACCCTTCCAATACCTAACTAAGTTGATCCCCTTCCTCACTAGTTGTAATTCTATGCTAGGCAAGTTGGAAAATGACACTACGAAACCTATTGGGTTGATTAGAGACTAGATATATTCCTATTCTAGCCGCAAATTAACTTGCTCATCAACACTACTAAAGTTAATCGTAAGCTATTTAGTTAAGATCTTAACCTATTTTTCCTTCCAAGACAAATTAAGATTATTAAATTAATGAAACTTGGTAATCAGGAAAGCATATTACATAAGCACAAGACTAAATAAATAATTAACACAAATCGAAACAATTGAAGATAAAATAATTAATTAACTAAGAAATATGATTTATCATCATTCCAAGAAAATATAATTTAGTTCATAATTATTAGAGAAAACCACACAAGAAGAGATTTAAAACAAACTTGCATTGATAAGAAGCAAAAAGAAATAATCTAGAGAGAAATAATTATCGAACTAATGCTAAGTACTTCAAATTTCTTTTTCTTCTTGTCTTTGCAAGCTTGAGGTTCCCTTTTGTGTATGAGAATTGTTCCTTAGCCTCTAATTTGATTTATTCCTCTTTTCCTCTTTTTTTCTCCTTAAATCTTGTCATCTATTATTTTTAGGGTTTTAATTGCGTCGTTCTATCAGACGCAAAAATTGCAATGGAGTGGACTGCTTGCTGTCAATTTTTAAATAAAAAACCTGCTTCACTCCACGGGATTAAATCCGGTGGAGCGAAAGATTTCTCTTCACTACTTTTTACTCTAGGTTCCCAATCTTCTACTCTTCATCTAAAACCTACAATATAAAAAGGAAAATAAGAAGTAAACTCGAACTAACTCCAGAAATGATAAAAATCAAACAAAATTCAAATAAAATATAATTAATCCGAAAAACTATCAAATGCACCAAGAACTAATCTAAATACTAAAATTATATCCTAAAATGCTATAAAAATTATACTAAAACAACTTTAAATATAAGAGTTATCATAATCATTAATATTCCTTTTTAGAATTTAAAATGATGTAATTTTGCAATTACAATTTATACTACCAAATATAACATAGTGAATTACAATACAATTACATTATGTTAGCCATGTAGAATTTTTTGTAATTACAAAATGTTGTAAATACTACTCTAATAATTATATTTTTTTTTCTAATTAATTTGTGATGTCCAAATATACTTATAAAAACCTAAGAATGAAGGAATTACAAATATACTTATTTGTTTTTAATTTTTTTAATTATGTAATTATGTGATTATAATTTATACTATCACCAAATAAATTAAAAGATATAATTACACTTTTATTGCAAATCCTAGGGGAAGTGTCCATGACACTTAATGCTTCATGAATTTAATAATTGAAATTGACATAATCTAATTGTAGCAATTGATTTAATTAAAGTTAATTATTTTTAGGAGTGAGTAAATTTGATTCGATTCAAAAATTATAAAAAAAATAAATCTTGAATTAATTGAATTGAGTTATTTGAGTTATTTAATTTTTTTTGAGTCAACTCAAATATGTAATTTGAGTTTTGAGTTCGAGCCGAGTTAAATTTTACAATTCGAATAACTCAAATAATATATTAGTGTAAATACCTCTTTGATCTTTGTTAATTTTGAAAATGAGCAAATTGATCTCTCAACAAAAATTAAAAAAAATTAAAATAATTTAAAATAATTTTTAGAATTCAAAATATTATAAAAATTTCAAACTTTATATTTTTAAAAGATTATAAAAATTCTACAGAATATATTTAAAAAGAATCTAAAATAATAATTTTTGGACGTAAATAAATAAATTAACCATTTAAGTTTATCATACTAAAATATTTTTTTTTTGAAAAAGTTTTCAAATATATATGATTTCAAATATAATTAGTTATATTATATCAAGATTTTAATTTGTCATGTTTAATTTTTTAATTGATCTCAAACAAGTTCACTCAATTTTATTAAAAAAATCAAATCAAATTAAAAGGATAAAATAAGACTTGTAAAATCGATTAACTCAAATACTAATTCATAACTATTTTAGTCAAAAAGAGGGGAAGTGGAATTATATTGAGTGGATATCAGAAGATGTGAGTTAAGAAATAAAATAGTGACAACAAAACAGGGAGTAGTACATGAAATTCCTTAATATCTGCGGTTGTGAAATGACATGGTGGAGAATGGGTTTAGGTTCTTATGTTTTTGGGCATCTGATGTTGTTGCTTTTTTTTGCTTTGTGATACGGTGGCAGCACAAGAAGTTCCTTCCAGATGATACACACGACCCACATAAGGCAATTACTGTCGCAATAGAAAATAATTAAAATATAATCTTTGTGAGATTTTATTCTCTTTGACCCAACTATGTGGAGAAGAATCTTGTGCAAAAAAAACTTCAGATTTGGGCTCATCACGGAAACACATGCAGCATATTTTATTAAACATAAGAGGCAGTTCTTCCTTTTACAAAGTTTCAATTCCCACGTCCTTTTGGGAAGGAGATTGGCGTTGAACCTAAAATTATATAATTCAAGATTTTGTTTCAACAAATTTATTATTAATTCTTTTGGTATAATTCTTTTTCTTTCGAGAAAGAAAAAATTAGATAACCTCTTTATTATTAAATAGACCAATTCAAATCATGTACTATTAAAAAAATCACATAAGATTAAATTGTAACAAAGCTAATATTTATTGTTTTAAAAATGACATGAAAATTATTTTTTTATTTATACTTCAACTCCAAAAAAAAAAATATTTCATCAACAGAATCATAAAAGACACTTTCAAAATAAAGCTCTTTTGACTAGTAAATTACATTTCTTAAACAATAAATGTTAACTTTGTTGAAATTTGGACTTTTTAATTCTTTTTAATAGTATAAGAACTAAATTGATCTATTTAATAGTAGATAGACTAATTTATTCCGGTCCTTATAATAGAGGAACTTGCTTAGTAGGTTCACCCAAATAAAAAGTATTTGTTTAATTTAAGGGTAAATTGCATAGTTGGTCACCTAATTTTCATAAATTTTCATTGGGCACCGGAAATTAAATGTTTGCAAAAAGGACACTGTCGTTACATATTTTTATTATTTTAGTCACTCACCATTAATTTTCCGTTACATAAACTCATTTAGTCACCTAACTTTACTAAGTTTTCATTTTGGTCACACACTTTTTTAATTTCCTTTATTTTTTAAGAATTAATTTTAGTTTTTTCTAGTAAGAGGAAAAACTTGGATTTTTACAAGGAAAAATCTGGGTGAGAAAATTTATTTTATCTTTTTAATTTGCTCCAGCTTTTTCTTTTTAGAATTAATTTCAGTTTTTTCTCAATTAAAGGAAAGGGAAAAACTTGGGTTTTCACACGGAAAACTAATTTATCTTTTTTATTTTTTATTTTTTATAGTTAATTTTAGGTTTTTTCTATTAAAGGGAAAAGCCTAGGATTTTATAGGAAATTACCTAGGTTTTATAGATAAGACTTTGATCTTTGCAACGAAAAACCATTATATATTTTTAATCTCTTTTCTTTTTTTTCTTTTTTAAAATTAATTTTAATTTTTACAGTAAAAGGAATAACTCAGGGTTTACAAGAAATACCTAGGTTTTTACAAGAAAAACATGAGTTTTTACATGGAATGGAGTTACGGGTGAAAAACTTGGGTTCTATCTTAGTGCTGAATAACCCAATTCCCTCTAAAAATCTGAGTTTTCTTTTAAAAAAAATAAAAATTAATTCTAGAAAAATAAATGAGTACCCAAAATGAAAATTTATTGAAGTTGGGTGATTAAAATGAGTCTATGTAATGAAAATTAATGACAAATGACTAAAATAATAAAAGTATATAATAATGGTGCCCATATTGTAAAGCCTAAAATAAAAATTTGTAAAAGTAAAGTGAGTAAGTGGATAGTTCACCTTTATTTTAATTACTTGGGTAAAATCCTTTTCAGTAAAACAAAACCGTGCTAGACTGGCAAAAAGGACAGTACTGAGCAAATGATATTTATTTGGAAAGGATTTCTATAAAAGTAATATAAAATATAAAATAATTTCGGAAATGGTATGGCTTTGAAATTAAATACGAGAATAGTATGAATGCTATAGTAAAGGTGGTGTCGTATTCCGGTCACCACTTAAAAGAAAATAATTATTGAAAGGTTTGATTGATAAATTCACGAAATTAGTTACATATGCCAAAAATAAAAATTTATTGGTTAAATAAGTTGATTTTTTGAAAATTTAGAAAAACAATTGTTTTTGAAGAGAGAGTGGAAAAAGTTATATTTTATGACTATTTTAATATAATTAGTTTGTTTGGTTAGATGATTAAATGTTAATAGTTTTGTCTTTAAGTCTCAGGTTCAATTCCTCTCTCACTCATATTTATATTTTTTTATTTCATTTTGTTTTAAGTTTTTTATATTTTCAATTAATGTTTCTAATATATTAAGCTTTTTTACCCAAATATTATAAAATAAAATAAGAAATTCGAAAATGTGATCCCGCCCCGATTAGTTACGGGAATGGGTTGTTTAGGGGGATGGAGGTTGGTGCAGAGGCAAGCACCACCCATTTTTTCTAACAGTGACAGAAATCAATTAAACAAAAAAAATAATATATTGGTGGTGCCTTGTCAATTGGTGGCACCAAAATGGCAACGGGTTTAGTATATACCAGAGGGTAAAATATGGGTTTAGTATAACTCATGTGGGTCAAACAGGTGGAGCCTCTTCAGTAGACTGCACCAATCATGCCTCTTTGACGCCAAGAGGTCTCGTTGGTACGGTGGTGCAAGGCATGTTGGCTCGACTTAAAGAGACTTCACAATCACGAAAAAGGATAAGGAGAGCAGATTTGGGGTTTAGGGGACCTTATAACCACGGTCCCCTTTGATTTGATGGTATAGAGAGAAATAGAGAGAGAACTATTTTTTTTTTTTAAAAGAAAGCAATAGAGAAGAGAAGGAGAAGAAAGGGTAAAAAAGAAACAAAAAAGTTAGTAGAGAAGATTAAAGGGAAATAAAGCCAAAAGAAAGGAGAGTAGAGAAGAGGAAGGAAAATGTATGTTTTTTTTTTTTTTTTTAAATAGATGGGATTAGGAATTAGGCAATAGATTGATTTTTATTTCAGGGTTTGGAAGGGAGCATACAAATAATTTATTTTAAAGTTATTTTGTTAGTGTTATGAATATCTTATTAAGTAAATATCCATCAATATCAAAATAAGTTTTGATATACTTTAAATTCCAATAGTCATTAAAAGTAGATCTGTATTTCATTTTTACTTCATATGCCTATAAATAGAGGCTTTTGGGAAGATTTGTAAATATCCTTATTGATAAATAAAACAATTCTCTATTGCTTCCCATATTTTCTTTATTCTTTACTCTTTGACTATTTATTTTATAACACGTTATTAGCACAATCCTCTTTTAATTGTTTTTCTCCGTAAGTCACAAAAAAATTTCCCTTTCACCAAGCCTTACCCCTTTCAAGCAACAACCAATGCAATAGCCGGTCACTCAAATTTGCTACTCAAGCTGTTGTCGATTGCCTTCTAGAGTTACTGTTATTTCAGTCTTCAATTGAGGCATGCGCATTATGGGTAATCATTATGCAAAGAAATTTATATAATCCTTACGTGGTATGTTTTTCTTCTTTGTTAATTAATTTTTGGTAAAATTATTTTATGAAATATTATTACTTCAAGGTTTCTGTTAAACAAAGATTCTTTTATTAAATTATAATATGTATGATATTTAGATGATTAAATTTATTATGATTAAATTATTGTTATTAAATATGCTTGAAATTATTGTATTATATCTTTTAAATTGAATTTATAAATATTTGATTAGAGTATCATAAGATTTTATAACATATATATGGTATTGAAATTTGGTACAATGTGTATTGGATAACTTTCAAGCATCGTACATGAAAATTTTGATATTGTTTATTAAATGATTTTTTTACTATTAGATTCTAAATGTTATTACAAAAACAAAGTTATTTTACTACTTATAATAGTACTTGTAATAATAGCCAGGGTGATAACAATGATGTTAAAGAATCTCGGTTATATTTTACTATGATTTATTTATTATATAATGTTTATTATAATTGGAGATTAATCAAGACATCATGAATAGATAGATTTTAATTTGAAATCCAAGCATGTTTTGCGATGGTGATTATGAAATAAAGAATCAATGGAGGCATTTAGAAGTCAGTCCTACTAGATTTCTTGCATTCCCTGAAGTGAATGCTAACATAAAAAAATTAAAAAAATATAATCATGGACCAATAAAAGTGGGAACACAGTAATAATGTAACGCCCCGAATTTTGGGCCTAGAAGTAATGGGCCTTGAACTTGGGATCGATTAGAAGGCTGTTTTAAATAATTTAATTGTGTAAAAAAAATAGAATTGCATGTTTAGTTAATAACTAAGTGTTTTAGGAAGGATTGGTAGTGTGGAAAAAGTCCTGGGCTCAATCTAAAGCTTTAGCAAAATTTTTGATTTTCATATATGTTGGTATGAAGGCCAGCGTTTAGGCCTTATAAATAGTTGGGAACGAATTATGTCACATAGAGCGCTTGTGTTGCAGTGGCAAGCAGCATGAGGTGAGGCGCAAGTTGTAGCGAGGTCTGGAGTTCGAGGGGCCATATGCGCAAATGGGAGGAATTATTTTGCTGCACGCAAGGAGGCTGGTGTTGGACCGAAACAAGGGTCTGACGCAGCTGCTGGTCAGTGGCAAGGAATTTGAATTGAATTCAAATTAAATTGTGGAGCGATAAGGGTGGATTTCGGATGGAATGATTGAGATAAAATTTATGGAAATAAATGTATTTAATTTGGTGATAAGTTTGAGTCAATTGGGGATTATAGGTTTATTATTTTTTTATTATTTTATTTATTTTATTTATTTTTTTAGTATATATATGTGCCGAATTCCTTTGAAAGGTTCCTTTGTTTTACCATTATTTTCTTTCCTCTTCTCCCTCTCATTCTATTTCTTTCATTGCCGAATAACCTACCATTCTTTTACCGAAATTCCATTGATTCCTTGAAAGCCGAACCCAACCCTTTTCTTTTTGTTTTATTTGTTCTCACACTATTTCTCCTATTGCCAAAATTTCTTTTGTGCCGTCATTAACTCTTCAACCTTGACCAACCAATTCTTGTTTTCAACCTTGTTTGTGTGATCGAAGGCTAAATCCCAATGGAAAAAGGGGATTCTAATGGTAAAAAGATGATGATGAATAAGACAACAGGGTCTGAGCATGTAATCTCTACTCCCAAGTTTAAGCGACGTAAGGTGTCAGCCGTTTGGGATTTTTCGCCTGGATGCGGAAGAGGGCTACAACGAACCTCGAACTAAACTGACAAATCGCAGTAGATCAAGGTAAGTGATATTGTATTTTCAAGTATGGCCGAATAGTGGTTCTTTAAAGGACTGTGCGATTCCTAGGGTAGTATTTACTTGGTTTTGTTATTAGATATTGTTGGTTAATAAAAGTTTTGGCGCAGCAAAATTACAAGTGGAAAGACCAAGTCTTGAGCAGTCAACAGAGGAGTTAAAAGCCGGTAAGGGGGATTTGGGATATTGTGATTTTAAGTAAAGAGATTAGTTGTGCAGATCTAAGAATATTCGGGAATATTTGCTAAGGAAAGGCTAGAAAAGCCGAAGGTACACAGTAAGGTTATGGTAAGGCTTCGGGATTCGATGAAGTTGTAGTTTAAGTAATAGAATTGATTCGAAAATGGTTTTGGTTGTAGGTCGAGGCTGAGAATAGAGTAGTGCGAGTCGTCAATCAGGTGTGTACATACACTACACACACGGCAAAACGGCAAAAGCCGAAAATCTCGAAATCCCGAATGGGCCTGCTGAATTTGTGGGCCCAAATTGGCAAAATTGTGTTATGAGATATTATGTTGAATTGACATGTATGATTGTATGATTGAATTATGAACGGGCCTAATGGGTTACATAAGTATGTTTGGGCTTAATGGGCTTCATAAGCATGTTTGGGTTTTATGGGGTGGTAGAAATGCATGCTAGAATTTAATGGACTTTAGGCCTAGTTAAATGGACTCTCAAGTTTTCATAAAACTTAACTAAGTAATAAACATGTCTGTGGACAAGTCGATAGACTAAGGTGTAGCAACCGACATATGCATGTCTAGGATTGGATCATGGAAGAGCCTTGTACTTAAGCGGTCCGAATGACCCACCTCCTCTTCTCTTGAATCCTACCTGGTGCATAGTGTCCGTTCATTTTAGCCGTGAAGACTTGTTGATGGGCCAAAATCCATAATTAAAATCCGTACCATTAGGAAATTACGAAAATACCCTCCAAAGGTAGAATTACAGAAACACCCTCCTAAGGTAGAATTACGGAAACACCCTCTTAAGGTAGAATTACGCAAATACCCTCGTAAGGTAGAATTACAAAAATACCCTCCTAAGGTAGAATTACAGAAATACCCTCCTAAAGTAAAATTACGAAAATGCCCTCCTAAGGTAGAATTACGAAAATGCCCTGTAAGGTAGAACTACTAAGACACCTTCGTAAGGTAGGAGTACCAAAATACCCATGTAGGGTAGAGTTACGAGAATACCCCTGGGTAGTGAAATGACCAAAATACCCCTAAGTGCTTAATGTGTGAAAACGTGTGAAAATGTGTATGATGCATTCATGAATTCTATGTTGCACTTGGGTGGGTTTTGATAATACGGAGGAAGTGTTTTGAGGATCGCATAGTCGCTTAACGATCGTGGATCCACCGTAGGCTATTTAAGCCACCGAGTAGCTTTGCTACACCGTATAAATATATAGCAGCCTTGCTGCAACGTGGGTAGTACCGCTGTGTGTGCTACCATTGGTGTGTAGAGGATGGGTGGGTTGATATAGATATCCCTACAGGTGTGTAGGGTTGGAAGGGAAATGGTGTGTAGCTGCTAGATTTGGGATGGGAACATTTGCATACATGTAATTCTGGTATGATATGAGGTCAATATGGGCTAAGGCCCAGACCACTGATATTGTTAGGGCTTAGGCCCAACGTGATATGTGTATAATGAATTGATTTGATTGCCAAGGGTCGTGCACACTGAGTTGTGAAACTCACACCCTTATTATTAATATTTCAGGTGATCCATAATAGAAGGCTCGACACGGGAGAGGACTCAGAGATAGCCACAATACAAGTTACTTAGGAATTTTCAATATAGATTTATTAATTGTTTTATGATAATTACTTTTAAATCTCCACTGTGATGTAATAAGGCTATGTATCTTTGATTTCATTATTTACTTGGAATTTTATTTAGTTATTGCTATATTTAATAAAAATATTTTTTTTCTAAGTATTCACTTAATTTAATTCTTCGAATTTTTAACTAAGTAAATTCCTATCAAGCATATTTCGTTTCGAACTAAGTTTTTAACTAAACCATTTTTTGAAAGCAACCCTTCAATGTGATATCGCCAGATTTGGGCCTAACTTCTAGGTAAGGTTTGGGGTGTTACAAATAAATAAGAGAACAATGAGAGTTCTCAAGATAACTCTTCAAAGGGTAAAGATAATCCATGTTATCAATGTGATATGAAAAATTATTGGCCACATGTGTGGCGTATGCCTAAATATTTTGTTTTGTTTTTGTTAATATTCTTTGAGGAATGATATAAGAACATAGTAATGAATTCTATCATTACATATAGAAAATAATTATCTTATTTGGTGCTAAAACAAACAAATATTATTTCAATATTTGATAGTACAAAATTAGTTGAAAGCTCCAAAAGAGCTAATATATCAAATATCTAAAAAGCACAAAATTTGTGATGGTTAATGCATTAGTTTTAAAACATATTCACTATAATGGATATCATATTTGGATTGTGAATGGAGAAAAATTATATTTCATATAAATCAAAAGAGGATTGTGTAATACCCCTAACCCGTATCCATCGCTGGAATAGGGTTACAGAGCATTACTGGAGTTTACATAGCAAATGTAACAGCCAAATTTTCAGTGGCGTCGGAAATAGTGATTCGAGATCACTAAATTTGATAAGTGAGTTTGAAAATTTTTATTATTTATTATTTATGAGTTAAATGTGATTTTAGGAAGACTTTTGACTTAGTGATTTGTGTTTTAACAAAATTAGTAGGTTAATTAGTCTCAGAAGAGGTATTGAGATCTCAATTTCATAAACTGAGCCATAAATATTTTTATAAATATTTAATGAGTGTCATTGAGTTAGTGTTAAAGTTTCGTTAAAAAATTTTAACGTTTTGATAGTTAATTAATTGAAAAGGACTAAATTGAAAAAGGTGCAAAATTTTCTAAAATGATTAAATTGCTTAAGTGATAAATGAGGGAGGATTAAAAGGGAAACTTAGCCAAAAGAGGATGGCTGAGGTGGTATTAGCAAGAAAAAAATATGGAAATTAGGTGAAATAAAGGTAAAATTGGAAGTTTTGCAAAATTAAATTAAAAAAAAACAACAATTAAAAGAAATCTAGACAATTCTTCATCAAATTTCAGCCAAAACACCATAGGAGAGTCCTATTGAGCTGGTTTTTCATATTTTTTGCTACAAGTGAGTTCAATTCTTGTTTTTTCTTGTAATTTTTGTGTTTTTAAGACTTTTACAATTAGGTCCAACTATTTAGTTAATTATTTTTTTATTTTATGGGTAATTTTGAAAGTTATCATTGATATTTATGATGAATTAACATGGATTTGAAGCTTTAATTTTGTTATATGATGATTTTATCAAGTAATTTCAATAGAAATTGATTTTATGACCTAATTGTGAAAAAGATTAAATATTAGGGTTTGGTATTAAATTATATTTGAAAAAGGCTGTGAAATAATTTAGAATATTTAGATAAATTGTCAATTAAGAAAAATTAGCTCAATTGGTGGGAAAATTGATAAGGGACTAAATTGTAAAAATTGTAAAAATTGGGGTAAATGTGTAATTTCAAAATTAAAGGGCATAAATTTGTGAAGTGAATCAGAATTAAATTAGATGCTGATGACTGAATAATTTTATATTATAGATCAAGAACTCGAAGACAAATGTGAAAAAGGGAAATTAACAAAATAGTCCCAAAATTTCTACAACTTCTACAATTTACCCCAAGTAAGTTCATATGGTTGAACTTTCATGATTAATTGTTAATGTAGGAATGATATAATGTATTATTTCATATTTTTGTTATTGAATTATGGTTATTGTAAAAATATGAAAATTGAATTGAAAGTTCAAATTAAATTGAACGCAGGAATTGAGTACGATTATTTCGTGACACAAGATGAATTGACGGATAAGACCATGGTTAGACCATGGCAGTGTTTAAATGTAAGACCATAGTTGGGCTATGGCATTTTAATGAAAAAATCATAATTGGGTTATGGCACTTTGGACGTAAAACCATGGTTGGTAAGTTTGGATATGTTTTTGAGATGTGTAAAGCTTGCCATGTGATATGGCTTGATAACAGATATGATTTTTTTTTTTAATTTTGATGTATTCTTTGTGTTGAGAAATGGTATGTTTTGGATGTATCCAATTATGGCCTAATGAAATGGTCAATTTGGTATGTTCTTGATTGGAAATTTGGTATGTTTTTGGCATGAGATTAATATGGTAAATGGAGATGTGGATTAGGTGTAAGAGAATGAGTTTGGTTAGTAAATTTGGTATATTTTGGTATGAAAAGAATGAGTATGAAATTGGTTAAGCATATTATGGCTATAATGGTGCATGTTTTGAAGTTGAAATTAGCTGAAAATGTTGCATAAATGTTGCTTATTTGATGTTTGTAGGGGGACCCAAAATGGGTGGCATATTGGCCTTGTAAATGGCCTATTTTTGCCCACACGAGCAGGGCACGGGTGTGTATCTCTGCCGTGTTGCTCGAAGGCCAATTCGAATTAAGCCTGGGCACTCCACAGGGCCTCACACACGCCTGTGTGTGAGGCCGTGTTGCGTAAGATAGTATACCCCACAGGTTTTGACACAGTCGAGTACACGGCCTGATGCACGGTCGTGTGGGCCACTTCGAAAGGGCACACGGGCTGACACAAGGGCATGTGGTTGGTTGTGTAACCCAAGTCAGTTACCTTCCAGGTTAGCACACAGCCTGGCACACGGGCGTGTCCTTGGCTGTGTGACCTAAGTTAGTATGTATGCCCTATTTTGCCACGGCCTAAACACACAGACGTGTCAAATGTCGTGTGAGGCACATGGCCTGTTCACACGAGTGTGTGACCTCTGTTACTTTGAAAATTTTGAAGTTTTTAGGAAATTTTTGTATGTGTTCGATTTAGTCCCGACCTCTTCCTAAGTATGTTTAAGGTCTCGTAGACTTCCAAAAAGGACTTATTGATGATGCTTGATTATGATATGATTATGATGTATAACTATGTTAATAAAATGATAGTAAAAGTTTCGATATGTCCGGTAATACCTCTTAACCCTAGTCCAGCGATGGAAACGAGTTAGGAGTGTTGCATATTTGGATAAAAAAAAGAGGGAATTTCTTGACTTACGACTAGAGGTGTGCAAATTTTGGGTAAAACCGAATTAATTCGGTTAACCAATCGAATACGGTTAATCGATCGGTTAACCAATTTAATTCGGTTGGGGATCGATTAATAATTTTTTGGAAGTTCGATTAACGGTTAATTCGGTTCGAAATCGGTCAGTTAACCAAATTAACCAAATTTAATAAATAATATTATAATATATAAGTATCCGATCAGTTCGGTTAATTTTTGGAAATATAAATTAATCGGTTGGTTAAGTCGGTTAGTTTTTTATATGTTTTATACTTGTTTTAACCATAAATAAAATATATATATAAATTTTAGTCAATTCGGTTAACCAACTGAATTAATCAAAAAAGTTCAGTTCGGTTATTTTTTTGAAAAAAATTCGGTTCGGTTAACTATTAAGGGTTTAAAAGGGTCGGTTAATTCTGTTAATGATAGTTCGGGTCGGTTAACTGATTGAACACTCCTACTTGTGACAGTGTAACAGATCGGTAGCTGTACAAAAAGGAATTTGTATACCTCAGCAAATATGCCCAGGAAATTGTATCAACTAAGGAAGAAATGTGTATTCGGTTTGAAGAAAGACTGAACGATGAAATTAGAATGATGATTGGGAGTAATGAGATACGAAAATTTGTTGTTTTATTAGATCGTGCTCAAAAGATGGAAGAGGTATATAATAGAAAAATGCAGAGAGACAGAAAGAATAAAGAATCTTACAAGAGAAGTTCCTCCAAATCATTTTCAACATTTCCAGCTAAAAAGTCTAGAGATGATTTCAGTCGACCCACCTCAATGCCGGAACGATCAGGTAAGAATAAGGCGACTCAACAGGATTTCACGGTATCCTTCAAATTTCTAAGGTTCAAACGAGACTCGATAATTATCGGATATGTGATCATAATTACACATGGCAATTTTTACAAATCACACACAACGAAATTCAATTTTAAAACATATAAATATACAATTTAGTTACACGAACTTACCTCGATAAGTTTTCGTAGATACGAAGGCTACTAGTCTGATACTTTTTCTTTTCCTTGATCTAACTCCGTAATAGGTATATCCAGATTTCTACGAATGAATTTAACTCAATTTAATATAATTCATATTCAATTTAATCCAACACACATCTTTGGAAAAATTACTGTTTTGTCCCTATACTTTTAATTAATTACAATTTAGTCTCTAGGCTCGAAAAATAAAATTCATACAATTTAATCCTTATTCAAGCCTAGTCGATTTTCATACATATCAATAGTAGCCCATGTATTTCACAAAATTCAAAATTTTTTCATAAATTTTTCATCTTTTCAATTTAGTTACTAATTTATAATTTTATAAAAATTCTCTTTACAAAAGTTGTTTATCTAAAAACAACCTTTCATTTTCTATCATAAAACTTCAAAATTCAAGCATACTCATCCATGGCAAAATCCTAATACTTTAACGGTTTTGCAAATTAATCCCCAATATAGTTAGATTAAGCTATTATGATCTCGAAAACATAAAAATTATTAAAAATGGGACAAAAATACATACCTAAATGAGTAAAAATAAGCTTGCTAACTTCAAGCTTCCGTGGCTAGGGTTTCCATTTTTTTCTTTTATTTGGTAAAAGATGATGATATTAGATTATTTTATTTTTTTTATCATCATTTATCATTTCTTTTTCCAAAATTAACCTTAATAATTTATTAAATTTCCAATGATGAATAATCATTCTTATCCAATAACTACTCAAAATGGTCTCTTTACTATATAAGAACCTCCAATTTAAAATTCCATAGCTATTTAATACCTTTAGCTATTAAAATTCAATTTTTGCATTTTATGCAATTTAGTCCTTTTTATCAGATTAGATATGTAAATGGTAAAATTTCTTAACAAAATTTTCATACGATATTCCTATCATAATGTAGACCATAAAATAATATTAAAATAAATTTTCTTCCGACTTCGAATTTGTGGTCTCAAAACCACTATTCTGATTTCACTAAAAACGAGCTGTTACAGATTGGGTTATTAATTTATATTCATTACTCTTGTTATAAGTTGAATTGATCGTGACTATCTTTGTGATTTTCTTTGTCATCATCCTTGTTAAGGGGTTGAAAGTAAAATAATTGACCATAAAAGATCTATTTATGAGCAATAGAATATGGTAAATCTATCTAAAGCTCGTTATGGTTAGATGTACCTGAAGTTGCAAGTTTTTTAAAACTGTGAGTATAACTCTACAATATTCAAAATAAGTTCTCAATTAAAATTACGTGGAAAAATATTACTGAACCTTGCAAGAGAGAACTTATTCAACTTTTCATGATTCAAGTGTGCTCCTACGGTAGCAATGTCATGAAAAATAATTTACTTATGATTGAACAAAAACTTTTAACCACGAAACCTAATCATTCTTTGAAGAGAATGTAACAATATGTAATAAATTCGAAAGACATTATCTTTAACATGGTGTAGTAAATTGGATTATAATAATAGTCATGAGGGATTGTTGTACTAAATTTTCTCACCACCAGAAGTGAAAAATTGAAGAAAACAAGAAAAGAACAAGAAATTTCAAGAACTTTTTAAGAAGAGAGACAATTTATTTATGAAGGGTCATTGGTTGTATACCTATTGTGCACTTGGAAAATAAGATCCATTTTCAAAGTTGATTGGATTCAGAGTCTACTACTGAAGTTTAATTTGCTTACTTTTTATAGTCAAGACTCAATGTAAAACAAAAAAAAAGGTACATCTTTAAATATTAAATGTAACACCCCAAACCCGGCGTAGATGCTATGACCGAATTCGGAGATGTCACAAAGAATGGGTTTAGAAAACGCAGTTTATACGATAAAACTAACTCAGTTCTACAAGTCTATGTTGCTTATATCCGTTGTCAAAACATTTATTCAATTAATCTCTTTGCCTTAAAACGTGTTTTATAACGGAAGCTTAAGAAAACGTTGTGTTTTAAGAAAATAGTTTGTGTTTTTAGAAAACCCTTGTTTTAGCAAAAACCATAATTTTCAGATATCCGTCGCAACTCAGGTAATAAAATGAAAAACCAAATCAAAAAGAAAATCAGCCAAAAAGTCCGAGAGTCCAATTATTACAAAAAAAAATCTAGAAATTTTCCCTTAAATTAAAATAAAATCCAAAAATAAAGTCAGTCTACGAAGTCCTGGTCACCGAGAGGTTTTGTTGCACCAATCCGCCTAAGTTTGTGGAATACCTGTACAGAATAGACAAACATGGGGAGTTTATGTAAACTCAGTGTGTAACCCAATAGAATTAAGCATGCACACATACAAATTATTATATATCAGACAAATATAGATTTGCGCCCAAGCCCATCTCAGATACAGTATACAGAATCAAATTTACAAATTAGATAATCAAAATACTACACCCATCCTCTACACACCAATTCTGACCATCCCATCACACCATGTAGGGTTAAAAACACCCACCCAACCTTACACACCATATTGTGCCATTACGACACATAACAGATAAAGTGCAACATTGCTGCCAGAATATAGGCGAAGGTCGCCTTTCAGAACACTTCTTCCATAAATGTCATCCCACCCCATTATCATATACCAAATAATCATATACAAATAACATATATAGAGTTAACAGATTATATATGCTTATGTACATATATCAGAATAATCAAACATGCTTAGCATTATTATACACAAAACAAAATATCAGATCTACAGTTTATAGGGTTTGGATAGCCCTTACCGACCCTACGAAAAGACCACAATCGTTTGGAACGACCCATGCGACCCTAGGAAAAATTCCAGAATTTTTGGCCCACATGTCCGTGTGAGCACCCGCCCAGATTGGCCTTACCCGTGTGGGCCACACGGCCTCGCCCAGAAACCCACACGCCTGTGTGAACTGCCCGTATGGCCCACGCGCCCGACTTGGCCTAACCCGTGTGGCTCACACAGCCACACTCCGGCCATGCCTTCGTCGACCACACGGCTATGTCATCGTACACGACCATCCACACCGGCGGCCACACGCTCGTGTGGCGTGGACAGAATGGTTTCTCAGCTTTAACTGAAATTTCGTTTTCTACGTTTCGGGTACACATTTGTTACAAATCTGACATAAAAGTACCCCTGAGCCACACAACACCTTCAATTGACCAATAAAACCGAATTAGTCACTTAAATTGATATTTAATCGTAACTACAACGAGACAAACAATCCTTAAAACCACCAAAGCCCTTACCTTCGATTAAACAATGGTGTTTCCATACAACTACAACATCGATTGAAAAGTCGCAGTCCCTTAATCTTTTCCAGAATGCACAAAGAACACCAAAGAGAAACGAGATACAACAAATTGTACACAGGGGAGTGTGACAGAATTGATAGAAGAGGAAAAAAAGAAGAAAAAATAGCAATAAGAAAATCGGCATAGAAACAGAATGGAGAGGAAAAAACGTCAGAAATTTCCTGAAAGAGAGAGAAGAATATTCTTTTAAAAAAATAAAAATTAAATCAATCTGATAAATCCTAATTCCCCATTAACCACTCAACCCCAACTTCCCCATACTTTCAGTCCTATCCAACCTCATCCAAACGCCAGAAGCAAAAATTATCTCCCAAACTTCCGCAGGGATTTGAACACAAGACCTCTAACACACTAACTCCCTTGCCACTCGAACTAATAGGCTCATTCTGATATGGTTTTACAAATAAATTAATATAAGCCCACTGATCAAAGACAAGGTTTAGATCCAAAAATAACCAAAATTTGCCAAGGGTAGGGCTTGAACTTGGGACCTCTCACACACATTTAAAGTACTTAACCACTAGAGCAGATACACAGTTGTCAAGAATTACAAAAGCAAAAATAAGGTAAGTAGGGTGTTACAACTGTCCCCTAAAAGAAATTTTGACCCCGAAATTTACCTGATCAGAACATATAAGGATACTATTGACGTATCAAATCCTCAGGCTCCCACGTGGCTTCTTCAGTGCCATGATTCCACCATAGAACCTTCACTAACGGTATGGACTTCCTCCTCATAACCTTAACGTCACGATCTAGAATCTGAATCGGCTCTTCCACAAAAGTCAAATCTGGTCTAACTTCAATCTCCTTAATAGAGACAATGTGAGATGGGTTAGACCGGTACTGCCTTAACATCAAGATGTGAAACACATCGTGGATACGGACCAAATCTGGATGTAGCTCTAACTAATAAGCGAACAGTCTCACACACTTCAAAATCCAGTACTGTAGCACCCCGTTATTACACAATTCAGAACCTTTTTTGGACATTTCACTATCATCATCATTATATCATAATCATACATCAGTAATGAGTCCCTTATGAAGGTTTACGAGACCTTAAACATGCATTAGAAGAAGATAAGGACTAAACCGATAATATTTGAAATCTCTATGAGACTAAAGAAAAATTTTCCTTTAAAACAGGGCACACGTCCGTGTGGCTAGGCCATGTACTTCACACGACCGTGCCTCACAATTCAACTTAGCCCGTGTGTAACACTAACTAAGGTCACACGGTCACTAGACACGCCCGTGTGTCCAGCCCATGTGTCATTTTGAGTTGGCCACACGGTCACCAAACACGGCCATGGGTCTAGTCTGTGTGCCATACTATCTACCTTAGCTACAAAACAAGGGTTACATGGTCGAGTCACTCGCTTGTGTGCTCAGGCCGTGTGGTACGAAATAGGCTTAGTTTAAGCCACTTTCACACCCCAATTTGCCTTGTACCTTCAATCATCAAATTGCACCATTTACAACTCAATTTCAGCCAATTTCATGCTCCAAAACATCCATCAATATGACCAAATCATTATCAACCATATCAAACACAATATCCATATCATAACATACTAAAGTACAAGTCATGCTCTTAACAAAACACTTGCTCTTAACAAAACACTTGCATCATAATTCATTCATATACCATTTCAACTCATGACCAAGACTTATCAAAATCACCATTTAATTTAAACTAAAATGACCATTATCAAGTAGACCAAATATGCATCGTAAGGCTTACCAAATTTGCATCATTTATAACATACCAACACAAACATATACACCTACTTAGTTAGCCAAATCACTTGGCATAACATATACAAAACTCAAAGTATATTCAAATCCCTAGCCTATACATGTCATACTTAGCTATTTATAACCACAAAAGGTACCAAATTATGTTCAGATAGTGCGATGAAGATCCTTGACGATTCCCGAGCCTTCAGTAGCTTCAATAATCTATAAAATAGAAAGGAACACACCAAGTAAGCTTTAAAGCTTAGTAAGTCATAAACAAGTAATTTAATACAAATCTCACTAATAAAACATCCATTTACCCAATTCAAACCATGAACATAACATCACAAACCTTTATCCATGCCGTATAGCATGATTTACTCAATTACATGGATTTTCCTCCATGATTTACATGAAATCATCACATAAACCTTATATACAAGTTTGAACATCATACGTACCTGTTCCATCTGTACTAACCTCTTTCTTTTTCTCGTCATTTACTCACTCATTGAACTATTAAAATAGGAATCGGATATACGAACGTTTTCATCGATAAGCACCTATACCATGGCCCGTAGCCAAATCAAGGTAGCTTATTCCGGAGTACCTATACCAGGGCCCGTAGCCAAATCAAGGTCACTCCCACATAATACCTATATCATGGCCTGTAGCCAAATGAAGGTATTACTCGCACCTGTAGTGCCGATACCATGGCCCGAAGCCAAAATTTAGCCTAGTGACATGTCACTAACAATCTAAAACTAATCCTACGATTCTATTGAGCCTCCTCACTTGTTATTTTTATCACCATTCATATCCGTAACATCAATTTCTCGATATTCACCTCCTCTGAGGTTTCATTCATAACAATTCATACGATAATAATGCATTTAACAGCATTTATAATGAAATTACTACTTATGAACTTACCTCGAGTGTGATTTGTCGAAAAGAGTCGATTACTTGTCGACTTTCGATTTCCCGCGATCCAAGTCTGAATTTCACTTTTCTTGATCTATACGTATTAAAATTAACTCATTGAATCACACACTCAATCAATTCAATCCAAGAACACACAATTAGGGCATTTTACAAAATAGCCCTTACATTTTCACATTTTTACACTTAAGTCCCAATTTCATAAAATCATCAAATACACATAATTTCATTTTAATCAAGCATAGCCGAATTTCTCTCTAGTCCATTCAAGCCCACATATTTCATAAATTTCTCATTTTAGTCCCTTAAAATATATTTTTCTCAATTTAGCCCAAATTAGCTAATTTCATCAAAAATCCAAGAACAAAACATATTAATCTAACACATATCTTTCATTTAACACCAACTATTATCACAAAGCTCACCATTTCATCAATGAAACATCTCAAAAGCATCACCGATTCTTTAAATTACAACATGGGTTTGATAGTAGACTAAGCAACAATCTCAAAAACATAAAAATAATCCAAAACCGAGACAAAAACATACCTTAATCCTAGATTCAAAGTGTCAAACCCTAGAATGAGGTTTTTCTTTTTATTTCTTTGTACATTCGGCTAAGAACATTGAAAAATGACCATATTTTATGAATTTGGTTTTATTAATTCATGTATAAAATCATGAATTACCTTTATGTCCTCCATTAATAACATTATTAAACCATTAACCAATGTTCATCCATGTCATTTAGTGCATTTAATGGTTAAATAAGCACATAAGGACCTCCCTTTTACAAAGACACATGAAATAGGCACTTTAATAAAAAGAAGGACACTTTTGCATTTTCTGCAATTTAGTCTTTTTTCATAATTAAGCATTACAAACAACCAAATTTTTATACGAGACTTTTACACATGGTAATTCACATAATATAAGTACGAAAAATAATATTAAATTATTTTTCTAACTTGGATATGTGGTCTTGAAACCACTATTCCGACTAGGGTCTAAACTGGGCTGTTACAACTCTCCCCCCTTAAGGATTTTCATCCCCAAAAATCTTACCGTTAAATAGATTCGGATATTGCTGTCTTATAACATTTTCAGGCTTCCATGTAGCCTCTTCAACACTGTGTTTATGCCACAACACTTTCACTAAAGAAATTTTCTTATTTCTCAATTCTTTGATCTCACAACTAGAATTTGAATCGGTTCTTCATTATACGATAAATCAGGCTGAATCTCAACTTCAGTGGGTGAAATCACGTGTGAAGGATCCGATCGGTATCTTCAAAGCATCAAAATATGAAATACATTATGAATCTTTTCTAGCTCAGGTGGCAACAACAGTCTATAAGCAACCGGCCCAATACGCTCTATGATCTCATATGGTTCGATGAACCTCAGACTCAACTTGCCTTTTCAGTTAAATCGCAGTACTTTCTTCCAGGGTGACACTTTCAAAAATGCCTTGTCACCAATCTCAAACTCAATATCTTTTCGTTTCAAATCTGCGTATAATTTCTGACGATCTGACGCTGCTTTCAGACTTTCTCGATTCACTTTTTGTTCAGTCTTTTTAATCAGATTGACCCCGTGAATCTTATTCTCACTGAGCTCAGTCTAATACAACAGTGTTCTGTATTTATGATAATAAAAAGCTTCATACGGTGCCATTTTCAAACTCGATTGAAAACTGATATTATATGCAAACTCAACCAACAATAAATATCGTCCCCACGTACC
The DNA here is from genome assembly GCA_020496765.1 of Gossypium stocksii. Taxonomy (NCBI): domain Eukaryota; kingdom Viridiplantae; phylum Streptophyta; class Magnoliopsida; order Malvales; family Malvaceae; genus Gossypium; species Gossypium stocksii. Next base: position 86,241,862 of record CM035623.1, read on the forward strand.
TTCAAACTCTAGAATACAATATCTCAACATATCTTCGAGTGTCTAAATAATCTGTTCGGATAGGCCATCTGTCTGTGGATGTAAAGCAAGGCTAAAATGCAGTTTCGTACCTAGTGCATCTTGCAGTTTGTTCCAAAATCGTGATGTAAACCTCGGATTTCTATCCGAAATAATAGAAATAGGTACTCTGTGCAATCTCACAATCTGAGAAACATATAACTCAGCAAGCTTATCAAGCGAGTAATCTGTACAGACTGGAACAAAGTGAACTGATTTAGTCAATCTATCCACAATAACCCAGATTGCATCTTTCTTACTCGGTGTCAACAGTAAACCAGATACAAAATCCATCGTGACCCAGTCCCATTTCCATTCAGGTATCATAATTGGCTGAAGTAATCCAGAAGGTACCTGATGCTCGGCTTTTACTTGCTGCCAGACTAAACATTTCGAAACAAAGTTAGAAATATCTCGTTTCATACCAGGCCACCAATAAAACTGTTTTAGATCGTTATACATTTTCGTACTACCCGGGTGAACTGATAACCGATTATTATGAGCTTCATTTAAAATCATCTGAATTAACTCTGAATTCCTCGAAATACATATTCGATTTCTGAACCTCAGACAACCCCTCAGCGTCAACTCGAAACTCTGAGTCATTATTCAAATCACATTGAACCCGTTTTTCTAACAATTTATTATCAATTCTCTGAGCCTCATAAATCTGTTGCATAAATAATGATTTTGCTTTTAACTCAGCTTTTATCGCACCATCATCAGACATAGCCATATGTGCATTCATTGCGTGCAAAACAAACAGTAATTTTCGGCTTAAAGCATCAGCAACAACATTAGTTTTTCTTGGATGGTAGTCAATTACAAGCTTGTAATCTTTTAGCAGCTCTAGCCATCATCTCTATCTCAAATTTAGATTTTTCTGAGTCATCAAATATTTTAAAGTTTTGTGATCAGAATAAACGTGACATTTCTCATTGAACAAGTAATGACGCCAAATCTTTAATGTGAATACAATAGCTGCCAATTCTAGATCATGAGTCGAATAGTTCTTTTCGTGCGACTTTAATTATCTCGAGGCATAATCTATGACTTTGCCTTCCTATATCAAACACAACCAAATCCATTCAAAGATGCATCACTATAGATAACAAATTCTTTATTCGATTTTGGCTGAACTATTATCGAAGCCTCGATCGATAAAGCTTTCAGTTGATCAAAACTTTTTTGACACTTTTCTGACCACTCGAACTTAACATCTTTCTGTAGTAGCTTCGTCATTGGGGTTGCAGTCATAGAAAAGCCTTTTACGAACCGTCTGTAATAACCAGCAAGTCCCAGAAAACTTCGGACTTCAGAAACATTTCTCGGAGGTTTCCAATCGAGTATAACTGAAATCTTACTCGGATAAACCTGAATACTTGATGCTGATACAAAATGTCCTAGAAAATTGACTTCTCGTAACCTGATATCACATTTACTAAATTTCGCATACAACTGTTTATCGCACAAAGTCTACAGCACTATTCTCAGATGTTTAGCATGCTCGGACTTATCACGTGAATAGATCAGTATATCATCTATAAACACCACCACAAATTGATCCAAATATGGTCTGAAGATCCGATTCATTAAATCTATAAAAACAACAGGTGTATTAGTGAGTCTAAAAGGCATAACCAGAAACTTGTAATGTCCATACCTCGTTCAGAAAGCAGTTTTAGGCACATCGGAGTCTTTAACTCGCAACTGATACTAGCCTAATCTCAAATCTATTTTGAAAATATTGCAGCCCCTTTCAACTGATCAAACAAATTGTCGATTCTAGGCAGAGGATATTTGTTCTTTATAGTAACCTTTTTCAACTGACGGTAATCTATGCACATTCTCATAGTGCCGTCTTTCTTTTTCATAAATAGAACCGGAGCACCCCAATGTGAGAAACTCGGTCTCGCGAATCCTCTATCTGTCAATTCTTGCAACTAAAACTTTAATTCTTTTAACTCTGCCGGTGCCATTCTATACGGAGCTATTGAAATCTAAGTAGTCCCTGGCATCAATTTAATGCCAAACTCGACTTCTCTAATCGGAGGTAATCATGGAAGTTCTTCAGGAAACACATCATCAGGGAATCCACAAACAACAGGCTCTGATTCAATTTTCTTGTCAGTCACTTTCAAATCTATCACATAAGCTAAGTAAGCTTTACAACCCTTATTCACATATTTTCAAGCTTTCATTACAGATATTACAGTAGGCAACCCATTCAAATCGCTAGATTCAATCCAGACTATTTCATCATTCTTGCATCTCAAGTCTATAACTTTCCATTTACAATTCACAATAGCATCGTGCAAAGTCAGCCAATCCATACCCAGAATTATATCAAGTTCGTTGAAAGGCAATAATATTAGATTCGTTAAAAAATAGACATCTCGAATCATTAACAGGCAATTCTTACACACTTTATCAACCAGGACACTTTTGCCTAAAGGGTTTAATATTCTAATTACGAATTCAGTATACTCTACAGGCAAAGTCTTACTATGTACTAAGTTCATACATATATAAGAATACATTGATCCAAGATCTATCAATGCAATCACAGAGGTATCGTAAAGAATGAATGTACCCGTAATAACATCCGGAGACGAAGCTTCTTCTCGAGCTCAGATAGTGTAGGCTCTGGTAGGTGCTCTGGCCTCAGACCTCGCTGCCGTATCTTTCATAGCCCCTCGACTACCACTTATATTTCTGTCACCTTTAGGTGGTCTTCCTCTAGTTACAGCAGTATTCTGTCTCACATTCTGTACCGTTTCTTGCTCAACCATCTCGGGACAATCTCGCTTGAAATGATCTAATGATCCACACTTATAACAAGCTTTATTACTTTTGTTCCAGTGTTTACCGAAATGTCGTCTCCCACACTGCTGGTACTCGGGTTTATTATCCCGAACACTACCAACACTCGACACTAAAGTAGCTCGAGCTTTAGAACCAAAATATTATTTTGCACGATCTCTGTTTGAAAATCCCATTGAAGCATTTGATCGAGCATATGAATCTCTGAATTTCTTTGAAGATGACTGATGCTGTTTACTCGTCTTATTCACCTTAGAGTTGGCTTTTTTCTTTTCTTTATTGAGATCCTTAGCTTTACAAGCCCTTTCAACTAAAACAACGAATTCCTTCAACTCAAGAATCCCAGCTAGAAGTTTGATATATTCGTTTAGTCCCTCATCAAACCGTTTACACATAATTTCTTTGGTAGCAAGATATTCCTAAGCATATTTGCTCAATCATACAAATATATATTCATATTCTGTCACTGTCATTCGACCCTGTTTAAGCTCCAGAAATTCTTTATGTTTCTGATCGAGAAATCATTGACTGATGTACTTCTTCGAAAATTCTGATTAAAAGAATTCCTAGGTGACTCATTCCTTCGGAACCATAAATATCAAAGTTTTCCACCAATGGTATGCATTATCTTTGAGTAATGATACTACACATTTGATACATTCATTAGAGGTACAAGACAATTCATCAAACACTCAAGTCGTGTTTTCGAGCCAAAACTCAGCTTTCTTTGCATCATCATCAATAGTAGCCCGAAACTTTTCGGCCCTAAATTTCTAAATTTTATCAACTGGTGGCTTACTGAATCTTAGCACTTGTGGGATCACAGGAATTTGTTGAGTAATAGGTGGGGGTGGAGGTTGTTGGACAGCCAGATTCATACGAACGAATTCTGTGAACCATTCATTCATCATCTAGAAGAAGGCTTACTTAGCATCTCCCTCGTGGCTACTCGTAACAGTTCTAAATTCAGGTGGCACTGCCCCTTGAGCAGGAGCAAGTACGTTACTCTTTACATCGTCAGCTACGGATCTTTCTGGATTCATTTATTATACGAAAACACATTTCAATTGTCAGGATTCATCACACTATCTCAATTCATAAATCTGGCATGCATAGCTAGACTCGAACACGCTACGTTAGTCCTAGAACCGACTAAACCGTAGCTTTGAAACCAACCAAATGTAACACACCTAACCCGTATCCGTCGCCGGACTAGGGTTAAGAGCGTTACCGGACAATTCAGAACCTTTTTTCAGACATTTCACTATCATAATCATTATGTCATAATCATCAATGAATCCCTTATGAAGGTCTACGAGACGTTAAACATGTATTAAAAGAAGGTAGGGACTAAACCGATAATATTTGAAATCTCTATGAGACTTAAGAAAATTTTTCCTTTAAAATAGGGCACACGCCCATGTGGCTAGGCCGTGTACTCCACACGACTGTGCCTCACAATTCACCATAGCCCGTGTGTAACATTGACTAGGGTCACACGATCACTAGACACTCCCGTGTGTCTAGCCCGTGTGTCATCCTAAGTTGGCCACACGGTCACCAAACATGGCCATAGGCCTAGTCTGTGTGCCATACTATTTAACTTAGCGACAAAATAGGGGTTACACGATCGAGTCACTCACCTGTGTGCTCAGGCCGTGTGGCACGAAATAGGCTTAGTTTAAGCCACTTTCACACCCCAATTTGCCTTGCACCTACAATCATCAAATTGCACCATTTACAACCCAATTCTAGCCAATTTAATGCTCCAAAACATCCATCAATATGACCAAATCATTATCAACCATATCAAACACAATATCCATATCATAACATACTAAAGTACAAGTCATGCTCTTAAAAAAACACTTGCATCATCATTCATTCATATACCATTTCAACTCATAACCAAGACTTATCAAATCACAATTTAGTTTAAACTAAAATGACCATTATCAAGTAGACCAAATATACATCATAAGGCTTACCAAATTTGCATCATTTATAACATACCAACGTAAACATATACACTTACTTAGTTAGCCAAATCACTTGGCATAACATATACACAACTTAAAGTATATTCAAATATCCGTAGCCTATACATGTCATACTTAGCTATTTACAGGGGCGAAGCCAGAACACATTTTTAGGGAGGCCGGATGAAATTTTATTTTTTTATAGTTTATATCTTTATCATTTGTAAAGGATTAAATTGAATTTTTATAATTTTAGGGGGGCCAAAGGGAAATTTTACCTTTACTAATTTAACATTTTTAAAAATTTTAAAGGGCCAAAATTGCAATTTTATATTTTAGGGGGGGTCGAGGCCTATGCCAACCCCCCTGGCTTCACCCCTGGCTATTTATAACCACAAAAGGTACCAAATTATGTTTAGATAATGCGATGAAGAACCTCGACAATTCCCGAGCCTTCAGTAGCTTCAATAATCTATAAAAAAGGAAGGAAGGCACCAAGTAAACTTTAAAGCTTAGTAAGTCATAAGCATGTAATTTAATACAAATCTCACTAATAAAACATCCATTTACCCAATTCAAACCATGAACATAACATCACAAACCTTTATCCATTCCTTTAGCATGATTTACTCAATTACATGGATTTTCCTCCATGATTTACATGAAATCATCACATAAACCTCATATAAAAGTTTAAACATCATACATACCTGTTCCATCTGTACTAACCTTTTTCTTTTTCTCGTCATTTACTCACTCGTTGAACTATCAAAATAGGAATTGGATATATGACCCTTTCATTGATAAGCACCTATACCATGGCCCGTAGCCAAATCAAGGTAGCTTAACCCAGAGTACCTATACCAGGGCCCGTAGCCAAATCAAGGTCACTCCCACATAATACCTATACTATGGCCTGTAGCCAAATCAAGGTATTACTCGCACCCATAGTGCTGATGCCATGGCCCGAAGCCAAATTTAGCCTAATGACATGTCACGAACAATACAAAACTAATCCTACGATTCTACCGAGCCTTCTCACTTGTTATTTTCATCACCATTCATATCTGTAACATCAATTTGTCTATATTCACCTCCTCTGAAGTTTCATTCATAATAAATCATACAATAATAATGCATTTAACAACATTTATAATGAAATTACTACTTATGAACTTACCTCGAGTGTGATTTGTCGAAAAGAGTCGATTACTCGTTGACTTTTGATTTTCTGCGATCCAAGTCCGGATTTTGCTTTTCTTGATCTATACGTATTAAAATTAACTCATTCAATCACACACTCAATCAATTCAATCCAAGAACACACAATTAGGGCATTTTACAAAGTAGCCCACACATTTTCACATTTTTACACTTAAGTCCCTATTTCATAAAATCATCAAATACACATAATTTCATTTTAATCAAGCATAGCCGAATTTCTCTCTAGTCCATTCAAGCCTACATATTTCATAAATTTCTCATTTTAGTCCCTTAAAATATCCTTTTTCTCAATTTAGCCCAAATTAGCTAATTTAGTAAAAAATCCAAGAATAAAACATATTAATCTAACACATATATTTCATTTAACACCAACTATTATCACAAAGCTCATCATTTCATCAATGACACATCTCAAAAGCATCATCGATTCTTTAAATTACAACATGGGCTTGATAGTAGACTAAGCAACAATCTCACAAACATAAAAATCATCCAAAACCGAGAAAAAACATACCTTAGTCCTTGATTCAAAGTGTGAAACCCTAGAATGAGGTTTTTCTTTTTATTTCTTTGTACATTCGGCTAAGAACATTGAAAAATGACCATATTTTATGAATTTAGTTTTATTAATTCATGTATAAAATCATGAATTACCTTTATATCCTCCATTAATAACATTATTAAACCATTAACCAATGTTTATCCTTGTCATTTAGTGTATTTAATGGTTAAATAACCACATAAGGACCTCCCTTTTACAAAGACACATGAAATAGGTACTTTAATAAATAGAAGGACACTTTTGCATTTTCTGCAATTTAGTCCTTTTTCATAATTAAGCATTACAAACAGCCAAATTTTTATACGAGACTTTTACACATGGTAATTCATATAATATAAGCATAAAAAATAATATTAAATTATTTTTTTGACTCGGATATGTTGTCCCCAAACCACTATTCCGACTAGGGTTTAAATAGCACTGTTACAAGTACGACCTAATAAACCTAGGGCTGAGCTTGCCCTTATGGCCGAATCTCAAAACTTTCTTCCATAGAAAAACCTTAAGAAAGATGTAATCCCCCACAAAATACTCAATATCATGCCTCTTCAAATCTGTATACTATTTTTATCTCTCAAAAGCCGCTTTCAGACGATCCCGAATCAGTCGTACCTTATCCTTAGTCTCAGAAACCAACTTAAGACCTTAAACCCGATGTTCACCCAACTCAGTTCAACATAATAGAGTACGACACTGAAGACCATACAGAGCTTTCTAAGGTGCCATCTGGATACTAGACTGAAAACTTTATTGTAGGCGAACTCAGCTAGTGACATATAATCCTTTCAACTACCTCGAAAATCAATCACACAACTCCAAGGTATATCTTCCAGTATCTGAATCACCCTCCCAGATTGACCATCGGTTTGAGGTTGGAACGTAATACTGAAGTCCAATCTCAAACCCAGAGCCTCATGTAATTTCTTCCAAAACCGAGAAGTGAAACGAGGATCCTATAAGAAAAAATCGAGATAGTAACCCTATGCAATCTTATTATCTCAGGGATATACAGCTTTGCTAACTTCTGTAGAGAGTAGTCTGTCCGAATCAGAATAAAATGAGCGGACTTGGTCAATCGATCCACGATGACCCAATCGGAATAATTCTTTATGGGTGTCAAAGGCAACCCACTAATAAAATCCATCGTCACTTGTTCCTATTTCCATAAGGGGATCTTAATTGGCTGCAACAATCCAGAAGGTAACTCGTACTCAGCCTTAACTTCATGGCACGTCAAACAATGAGTAACGAAATCTTTAAATTCACGTTTTAATCTCGGCCACTAATACAACTCACGAAGATCGCGGTATATCTTATTACCACCGAGATGCATAGTATAAGGGCTACTATGCGCCTTCTTTAGAATCAACTATCTCAAATTTACATCATTCGGTACACAAATCTGACCATGGAAACAAAGTACCCCATCTTTATTTAACCTAAAATCTAAAGTACTGTCACCCTCAATCTAACGGAACCGCAAACCTAGAGATTCATCCCCTAACTATTTATCTCGAATCTGATCAATCCAAGTCAGCTTAACTTGTAACTTGGCCAATAGACTCTCAACATCAAACAGATTAAGGCGAGCGAGCATTACTCTCTGATTAGTCATCGCCCTACGACTCAGAGCATCAACCACCACATTGGCCTTACCAGAATGATACTCTATCGTACAGTCATAATCTTTGAGCAACTCAAACCAGTGACGCTGTCTAAGGTTCAACTCTTTCTGGGTAAGGAGATACTTAAGGCTTTTGTGATCCGTATAGATGATACACCTCTCACCATACAGATAATGTCTCTAGATTTTCAACACAAAAACTACTGCAGCCAACTCAAGATTGTGCGTCGGATAGTTTCTCTAGTGTGTCATAAACTGACGGGATGCATAGGCCATAAATTTTCCATCTTGCATCAACACACATCTCAATCTGATGTGCTACGCATCACTATATATTACAAACTCTTTATTGGATTCAGGCTGTATCAGAACAAGAGCTTGAGTCAGAATAGATTTGAACTTCTCACGCTTATTATACATCAGTCCAGAAAAAAAGAATCCCCTTGCACAGAAGTTTAGTTAACGGAGCTATAATCAAAGAGAATACCTCCACAAATCACCGGTAATAACGTACCAAACCTAAAAAACTATGGATATCAGATACGTTCTTAGGCTGTTTCCAATCCAGCATAGCCTCGATCTTTCTTGGATCAACACGGATGCCCTCATTAGAAACCATGTGCCCCAAAAAAGTCATATGACGTAACCAGAATTCACACTTACTGAACTTAGCGTAGAGCTATTTCTTACGGAGAATCTGAGGTACCACCCAAAGATGTTCATCATGTTCATCCTCAGTTTTAGAATAAACTAGAATATTGTCGAGAAGACTACGACGAACTGATTTAGAGACGGCTAAAACACTCAATTCATCAGATCCATGAATGCAACTGGAGCACTCGTTAGACCAAAAGGCATCACTAGAAACTCATAATGTCCATAACGAGTCCTAAATGTGGTCTTATGAATATCAGCTTCCTTAGCCCTCAACTAATGATACCCAGAATAAAGATCAATCTTCGAAAACACAGAAGCCCCTCAAAATTGATCAAACAAGTTATCGATCCTCGTAAGTGGATACTTATTCTTCACAGTCAACTTATTCAACTGCCGATAATTGATACACATCCTCATAGTAACATCTTTCTTCTTAAAAAATAAGATTGGTGCCCCCCATGGAGACACACTGTGATGGATGGAACCACGATCCATAAGTTTTTGAAGTTGAGCCTTAAGTTTTATAAGCTCTCTTGATGCCATTCGATAGGGAGCGATGACACTAGAGCTATACCTGGTAGAAGTTTAATACCGAACTCAATTTCTCGATTCTGAGCTAAACCCGATAACTCATCTGGAAAAACATCTGAAAAGTCCCTCATAGTTCTAATATCCCTAATATAAGAGTCCTTCGAAGTAGAAGCACTGGCATAAGCCAAATATGCCTCACATCCTTTTCGAGCCGATTTTTCAACCACAAGTGCGGAGGTCATATTGGATAGATAATCTCGAGGCTCACCAAGCATAACCACTTCTTTGTCATCTCGGTTCTCAGAACAACCCTCTTAGTTGCACAATCCAAACTAACCCAGTGCTTAACCAACCAATCCATACCTAGGATTAAGTTAAATTCCCCAAACAGAAGCTCCATCAAATCTGCTAACAAAACAACCCTTTTCACTTCTAACGAAACGCCCTTATAGAGCTTACTAACCCAGACAGATTGCCCTAACGGACTCAGTATAGTAATCTCACTGGAAATGCTCTCAGCTGATATCCCTAAGTTTTCAAATACAGGACTAGCTATATAAGAGTGAGTAGACCCTATGTCTATCAAAGAAGTGTAGGGTATATCAAATATAAGAAACATACCAGTGATGACATCAAGAGCATCCCTATCCTCTCGGCGTTGAACAGTATAAACCAATACAGACTGCCTCGTCTCTATTTGACCAGCACCTCTGCCCAGTGCTCTCTGTCCACAACCCATACCATTACCACCCCTAGCTTGTCCACGACCTGGTCTCAAAGCTTGCACCTGATCAGCCCTCAATGGACACACTCGGATACGGTACTCTAATGACCCACACCTCAAACAAGCTCCAATCCTCCTTAAACATTCGTCTAGATGGCGCTTACCATACTCACTATACGGTTGTAACCCACTAGAAGTAACAAAAGCTCCCATTCTAACTGACCCATCAGATCTGACCTTTTTCTTAGGCCTCTGTACAAAATTAAAGGGCTCCGAATCCCTCTTGTTCTTACCTCTCTCGCGGTCCCTATTTTAGCCATCTACGCGCTTGACCTCCTCAGCGATCTTCGCCTTATCCACCAGAATAGAAGACTCACACTCCCTCTACGGAGCAATCAGAACCCTCAGACTATCTTTCAGTCTATCCTCAAAACGGACACTTTTCTCGTACTCAGATGCCACCATACCTCGAGCGTAGCAGCTCAACCTAAAAAATTCGGCCTCATACTTGTCCACGAATCTGTCACCTTGTGTGAGATTCATGAACTCACGTCTATGAGCATCGATGTAACTCGCGCCTACATATTTCCCTTGAAAAGTAGCCTTGAAGAAATTCCAATTAAGATTATCAGGCTGAGTACTCTCCTCAACCGTTAACCATAACTGGTATGCCTCGTCGCGAAGCAAGGAGATCGCACCCTTCAATTTCTACTCGAGTGTACAGTCAATGTCATTCATAATCCTTTCAGTGGCCCCTAACCAATATTCGGCCACATTAGGGGCGACTCCAGTGACACCCCTAAATAACTCAACACCATTAGACTGAAGTCGTTTTGTTACCGTCCCTGGCCCCTAGCTCCAATATGGGGTCCAACGATCCTCTCTAAAATCCTCAGTATGGCCTAGGATAGTGAATTCTCCCTAGTCGCTTGATTTTGAAGCCCAATCTTTGTAGTAGGTGAAACCAGTGTCTTACTTGTATCTAAGTTCGGCATACTGCTTAGAGAGGAAGACTCAACTCGAGTCCCCTTACGACCTCTACTATGGCCTCGAGTACCACGTCTGTGAATTTTACGAGTGCTCATTGTGTAATTCAGATTATCTACATTAACAATTTTATGCATCAATTTCAATATTTATTAGCAGATATTTTATGCAAAAATTATCAGAAGTTCAGAACTATTTTTAGAGGTTCCAATCTCTAACTATTTCAGTACAATTTCAGATAATACTAACTATAGTGTTTTTAGAAATACACTATTTATAGTGTTTTCAAAATAAACTATCTAAGTTTCAGAAATATTTACAAGATCAGTGCCGGAAACTAGGTGTACCACATTCTTTCTTAACTTATTCAAAAATGTTTGAAAATCAATTCTTAAAATAAAATTTTGGAACCCAAAATTCATAGTCGAGTTTTGTAACCTGGCTCTAATACCACTAAATATAACACCCTAAACCCAGCCTAAACGCTATGACTAAATTCAGAGATGTCACAAAGAATGGGTTTAGAAAACGCAATTTATACGATAAAACTAACTCAGTTCTATAAGTTTGTATTGCTTAGATCCATTATCAAAATGTTTATTCAATTAATCTATTTGCCTTAAAACGTATTTTATAGCTGAAGCTTAAGAAAAATGTTATGTTTTAAGAAAATAGTTTGTGTTTTTAGAAAACCCTTGTTCTAGCAAAAACCATAATTTTCAGATACCCGTCGCAACTCGGGTAATAAAACAGAAAACCAAATCCAAAAGAAAATCAGCCAAAAAGTCTGAGAGTCTAATTACTACAAAAAAAATCTAGAAATTTTCCCTTAAATTAAAATAAAATCCAAAAATAAAGTCAGCTTACGAACTCGTGGTCACCGAGAGGTTCCGTTGCACCAATCCGCCTAAGTCTATGGAATACCTGTACAGAACAGACAAACAGAGGTAAGTTTACGTAAACTCAATGTGTAACCCAACAGAATTAAGCATGCACACATACAAATTATCACATATCAGACAGATACAGATTCGGGCCCAAGCCCATATCAGATAGAATATACAGAATTAGATTTACAGATCAGATAATCAAAATCCTACGCCCATTATCTACACACCAACTTCGACCATCCCATCACACCATGTGGGGTTAAAAACACCCATACAACCCTACACACCATATTGTGCCATTACGACACATAACAGATAAAGTGCAGCCTTACTACCAGAATATAAGCGAAAGTCACCTTTTAGAACACTTCCTCCATATATGTCATCCCACCCCATTATTAGATACCAAAATAATTAGATACAGATAACATATATAGAGTTAACAGATTATACATGCTTATGTATATATTAGAATAATCAAACATGTTTAGCATTATTATACACAAAACAGAATATTAGATCTACAATTTATAGGGTTTGGATAGCCCTTACCGACCTTATGGAAAGCCCACAGTTGTTTGGAATGACCCGTGCGATCCTAGGGAAAATTTTAGAATTTTGGGTCCACATGCCCGTATAGGCCCACACGTCTAGATTGGCCTTGCCCGTGTGGCCCACATGCCCAACTTGGCCTAGCCCTTGTGGCTCACATGGCCACACTCTAGCCATCACACAGCTGTGTCTTGCACATGGCCATGCCTTTGTCGACCACACGGCTGTGTCATCATACATGGCCATCTACACCGGTAACCACTCACCCGTGTGGCTTGGACAGAATAGTTTTTTAGCTTTTTTGAAAACCTCATTTTCTGTGTTTCAGGTACACACCTGTTATGAATCTGATGTTAAAGTACCCCTGAGCCACGTAACACCTTCAATTGACAAATAAAACCAAATTAGTCACTTAAATCGATACTTAATCGTAACTAAAATGAGACAGACAATCCTTAAAACTACCAAAGCCCTTACCTTGGATTGAACAACGATGTTTCCACACAACTACAACACCTATTGAAAAACTCGTAGTCCCTTAATCTTTTCCAAAATGCACGAAGAACACCAAAGAGAAATGAGACACAACGAATAGCGCATAGGGGAGTGTGATAGAATTGACAGAAGAAGAAAACAGCAACAAGAAAATTGGCAAAGAGATAAAATAGAGAGGAAAAGAAACATCAAAAATTTCCTGAAAGAAAGAGAAGAATATTCTTTTAACAAAATAAATATTAAATCAATATGATAAATTCTAACTCCCCACTAACCACTCAATCTCAATTTCCCCAAACTTTCAATCCCATCCAACCTCTTACAAATGTCAAAAGCAAAAATTATCTCCCACACTCCTACAGAGATTCGAACACAAGACCTCTAGCACACTAATTCCCTTGTTACTCGAATCAACAGGCTCATTCTGATATGGTTTTACAAATAAATTAATTTAAGCCCACTAATCAAAGACAAGGCTTAGATACAAAAATAACAAAAATTTGCCAAGGATAGGGCTTGAACTTAGGACCTCACACACACATCCAGAGTACTTAACTACTAGAGCAGATACACAGTTGTCAAGAATTAAAAAAGCAAAAATGAGGTAAGTGGGGGTTACATTAAATCAACTTGATATATAAGTTAAATATTTTGAGATGGTCTTCTTTTTAAGTTTTGATTACATGTGTTACATATTATTTTAAGCATCTCATTTGTTCATGAAAATGAATATTAACTGATTTATTTATACCATTATAGTAGGTTTTATAATTAAATTATATATTTGATTAAAATATATCTAGTATGCAAATTTATGTTAACAAATCAACGAATTTTATGGTTATTTAGATTTGATTTAGTTCAAAAAATTGTTAAAGATAGTAGTTCATAAGTTTTATATTATTTCATTTGTTAATTATTTAAAGAAATGACATGAGCAATTATAAATGAAAAGTTCTATGAGCTTGGATGATTGGATTTTGAATTAAATTTCATGCATGTTTATGATGATGGTTATGAAAAAAATTACTAGTTTTTCATTATGTCATATTTTTATATTTGAGATGTGATATACATTGATATATTTAGTATAGTCTTGTTTCTATACATGACCGAGGCAGTTATTCTTGGTAGTTAACTGATTATGCAAAACTCTTGTTAAAAGGAGTTTAAAAGTATTTTGAATCGAACTCAGGACTTCTTGCATCCGAAGCAAGTATAATACCACTAGACCAAATGTCTTACATTTAAAGATTTTGGCATACTCCTTGAAGCGAATATTGCATATAATTATTTAAAAATTATATTTATTGACTTAGTGGCATTAGACTTCACATTGATTTAGACATTTCCAGTAGTAAATGTCACAATAGTATTTATATGTGGATATAAAGTAAAAGGAATGATAGTAAAATTATCAATTTGTTACAATTTAGTACAATTGAAACGCATGTTAAAAGTAAACAAGAAGTTTACTGATACAAATGCATTTACTACTTGGCGTTACCAGTTAGATTATCTTGGATCATATATGATGCGAAAATCAATTGAGAATTCATAAAGACATTCATTAAAAAACTAAAAGATTCTTTAATTTAAAGAATTCTCATTTGTTGATTGTTCTCAATGAAAATTAACTGTTAGAAACTCACTAGCTAAAGTTGAGATTTAATGTCTTTCATTTCTGAAATGAAAATGGTTCCATTCATCCACCATGTGGATGGTTTTGATATTATATGATTTTAGTAGATGTATGTACAAAATCACATATGTGTTATCAACTTGCAACCTGTCGTTTGCAAGATTGCTTGCTTAAATAATTAATTTCAGATCATGCAATTAAGATAATTTATCTTGCTAATATTGATGAGTTTATATCTCAGTTTTTTATTGATTGAGTTTGAAAAACTTTTGTAAAAGTTTATTATTTATGGGCATAATGGTTTAAAGAAATTATTGAATCCAACGCCTTTGATTAATGTCTAAACCATTACTTATGATAACTAAACTTCCTATTTCAACATGAGATTATGTTGATTTACTTGTTGTACGCATCAAGCCAATAAGTTATAAATACTCCCAATTACAATTGGTTTTTGATCAAGAGCTAAATATTTCTCATCTTTAAATTTTTGTATGTGCGTATATGTTCCTATTGTTTCACCACAACGCAGAAAGATGGGTGAATCACATATAAAGTTGGGAATATATATTAATTACAAGTTTCTTTGTGTTATTAAAAGTTTTGAATGTATTGGAAAATTAATTTGTGATTGCAATTTTGATTCGATAGTTTTCCCGACATTAGAGGGAAAGAAATAATAACTTGTAATGAGTTAGGGGGAGAGTAATTTGAACCAGAAGTTCAAAAATGGTAACTCTTTACAAGTTAATTGTCAGATGTATTTACAAACTTAATGAGAATAATCAAGTTAATATGTTAATTTGAATCAAAGTCCAATAAAACAATCTATTAGAATAAATAATAGATTGATTGGCTCCAAAGATGAAAATTCTTCTAGATGAACATATATTGGAGGTAGGTGCTCCAGAAGAGACCCAAGACATAACTAATAAGTAAAACTCCAAAAGAGATTCAGGTACTTGAAATTGAATTTTAAAACAATGAAAATAAGAGATCTCGATAAGTTATGCCAGTTCGAGAAAATGTGGAACCAAATAAAAAGTGGTCAACAATGATTTTGTATGCAATATTATTATTGAAATAATAAAATAAAAGGAGGATCTTGAATAAATCTATTAAGAAATATAGATATGGAATAAATTGATCAAAATAGGAAGACGCAACTCAAGTATAATTAAATTCGTGGAGTTTTTGGACCAGTAGTCCAAATATCTAAAGGTATAAAGCTAGTAACGGTGAAAATTAAGTAGTTTTGTAAAAGTGAAATAAAAATATGAAATTATAAAAAGATATAATATTCTTTTGTGGTGGATACAATAACCTTTATATATATTATTTTTACAATTCATAAAAGATTTAACTTGCGTCTAATGGCTGTTGTTACAACCTTTAATGAACCAATATATGGTAAAGTTTATATTAAAATCCTTGAAGGATTTAAAATGGTAGAATCATATTGAAATTCTTAGGAAATTGTTCATTTATATGAATTGAAATAATTTGAACATTTGTGGTAAATAGTAGTTGAAAGAGGATTATAAAATGATCCAAAATACCTATTTGTATTTTTATAGAAGAATCATGATTAAAGTTTGCTATGATCATTGTTGAAACTCCCAAAGAGATCAAAATATATTTCCCTAAAATTTTTCCTCATGACTTTCAAAAGAATGTTGATATAAATGCTTAGCAAATACATTCAAATAGTCATTTGAAAGACTAGTATTCAAGATAGAATACATAGAATATGAGAAAGTATGTGATGTTTTCATGAGGGGGAATAAATATGTGCTGTACTCTTTCTCCCTTAACTGAGGTTTTGTCCCATTGGTTTTTCCTGGTAAAGTTTTTTATGAGGCAACATATTATGCATATTATAGATATATGTACTCTTGTGACGGAAAATCTGTCATTTACTTCCAAACTAAAACCATAAAAACGGTAGCAGATTGATTAGCTAAAAACCATGCATGGAAATCGTAGTTTAAATCGAAACTAAAACCCAAACTTAGTGAGAGTCCAAAATTAATCCCATGCCACAATCCATATAAACTTACTTACAAATCCAATAAAAATAATTTATATAAAACTTAGGAAGAATTTATTAAATCAAACCAAAGTAATTAACTCTGAGACCAACGATTCGCCAAGTCCATGCCTAACCTCATAGATTACTTGAAAGGGGAAAACTAAAGGGAATGAGCTATAAAAACTCACTGTGAGTCTAAACAAACATAATTAAATAGTCGTACAAATGGCATACGTAGAATACACATAGCTCAAACTTACAGAGACAAAATTCATATCATATTCAAATTTCATAATAGAATAAAGCATAACCGTACCTTACTCTAACAGATATGCAAATATCATATTCCGATGCAGTATGTCTCAAAACATGACCTATCCAACCTCTACACGCCATCTCCTTAAATCACACACACACACACCCCAATAAAGGTGTTATAGGCCAATTTTGGCCTTTTACAAATTACAAAACACACACCTCTTACAAATTAACCCCTAAGCCCAATACAACAATATCTAACCCGTAACCCATCACAGAAAACTAATTTAATTGCCCAAATTTCATTTACAGCAAACCCAACTAACCCACTCACTACCCAAAGCCCGATTACCGACTAACCCAAAGCCAACTAAACCTAACCCGAAACCCTAAGCCCCACTTGCACTCAGTTTCTGCCGCCTCTATCGAACACTGACCCACCGCCTCTGTCAGAATCCACTTGATCAGCCACCGCTCAAGCCCCTGCAGACATTAAACATGAAGAGACAGCAAAAGCAATAGGAAATAATAAACAAATTGTAAGAAATGGCTATAAAAGCCGGTTGTAAATTGAATGTAAAAAAAAAACGGTTTTTGAATAAAAAAAAAACCCATTGCTTTCGAACAAAGAGAAGAGATCCAGAGCAAACAATCCCCAAATACAGTGATTCGAGTATCAACCATAGCAAAAAGGAAGAGGAAATCAAAAGAGGAAGTCGAAATCGAAAACAGAAAAGTTTTTTAGACATTTTTGAATCTGTTCTTTCTTTCCTTTTTGCCTTTTTCTCTTCCCTTTATATCATATATATATGTATTATTCCATAAAAAATAACATAAAATTATAAAAAAAAAAGAGAAAAAAACGTACCTTTTTCGACTTTTCGGCCACCGTGTACGGTGGCCGGCGCCGGCGACGGGGACCGGTCCGGTGACCGGGGCTTCCCCGGAGACTCCCCCTCTCTCTCCCCTTCCCCTCTTCTTCTTTTCCCTTTCTTTTCTCTTTTTTTTTTCCTTTTCCCCCGTGCAAATGGCCAAAAACAAAAAAATTGGCCTTTTATACATCGACCCGACCCAATCAGGATCCGCGTGTTTTTGTACCGGAGGGGCTATTTGCGTATTTAGCCCCTCCGCTTTAGCACCACTTTGCAATCAGTTTTTTTATTTATAATTTGACCCTATAATTTGCTGTCGTTTTCAATCGAATCCTCCCTTCAACGACACCGTTTTTGGGACCCGGGTAAATTGCTATTTTGGTCCCTGTTGTTTTAACCCGTGTCCGAATAGATCCCTTTCTTAGTTTTTTATCCCGAATTCACCCCAGAGATCCCTTTTTTAATTCAATTTCATCCCTTTATTTCTTTTTAGTGTTATTTTCTTTAAATTTTAATGTTATTATTATTATATTGATTATTGTGTTATTTTATGTCTTATTATATATATGTATGTATTATTATTATTATATCGTTTACTACTATTATATTTTTATTATTAATATTATATTTATTTTCTAAGTATTGGTATTTTTGATACTATCATTATATTTATTTTAATGTCAATATTACTATCACTATTGTCATTATCGTTATTATTATATATATAATATACTAAGTACTGTATATGTTGCATTTTATACTATATCACATGTTTTATATATTATGTTTTTTTATATTATTATTATGTATGCTTAATTATATATATATATTTAAAGTGGATTTATTAATAATTTGCTCTTAACAATTATCATTTCCTATGTCTTATGTATATTCCCAATACAATGTTAAACATGTTTTACATTTTGCATATACATTTTAATATTATTTATTATTTTATGTATATACTTCTTAATACTACCTTTTGCATGTATTTTACTATCATACTATGTATACATTATATATATATATATATCTTAATACTATATTATACGTATACATTTGGATATTACATTTAAAATATTATATATGTCCTTTGATACTATATTATTTATATGTTTTATCATCTTGTATATATATTTTTATAGCTATACTATGTAAATACTTTTATTTCTAATATATACATATATATTACATTCGAATATTCGATATTATCCTATACTCATATTTAATATACATGAACTTGCGAAATATTATTCATAGTCATAGTTATTATTATCGGTTTTAATACTTATACTTTGTATATATGTACATCTATATTTTTAATACTATCATGCGTATATTTTTTGCATTACAGATTATATTATATATACATATATTTATCTTTCTTATTATGTATGTATTGTGTTTCTATATACCATATTTTTAATATAATACTATGTAAACTTTTCATCCACATTATATTTTAACGTGTTTATACATATATATATATATATATATATATGTGTATAGTGTTATTAGTATTTTACTATTATGTTTTCATCTTACTTTTTCACTACATATATACTCAACTCTTATTTCATGTTCAATGTAATTGTCATATTTCTACTCTTATGTTTCATTTCTTTCCATTTTAGCATTCATTATCGAAAAATATCTTTTCATGTTTTTATTTTAATAAACAAGGCAATATACCGATTTTGACGCTTAAGCCAGTGATTTCATCGCTATGTTGGGTGAACCACGGATGGCTCGTGTTAAAAGTGGGATATCCTTCTCAAAAACAAAAAACCTAAAACGCTCGTATTTTGATCGGGTCACAACTAAATTTTAAATTGAACATGTACTTTTGAAAATTAAGACAACGTACATTTGAAAGATACCAATTTTGGGCGTCGCGGGGGTGCTAATACCTTCCCCGCGCGTAACTGACTCCCGAACCCTCTTTTTCTCTGAATTTCAACGTAGACCTAAATTGAGCCTTTCTTTTACAAAAAAACGAATTTCTCTGCCAGAAAGAGGTTTTATTAGGTGCCCGATCACACCTAAGAAAAAGGATCGGTGGCGACTCCTTTGCTTTAATAAAAATCAAAATTCGTTTTCAAGATTTTAAATCGCCACAATTAGCGACCAAGCTAAAAGGTAAAATTTTTTCGTCACTACAAAAGGCATACTGAACCCTTTCCAAACTCTACATACTAATAATTGGGTTATGATGAACCCATCCAACTGAACACACCTTAATATGGCCGTATGCCACTTTTATTATTGCAGTTATACCGCTAAAATATAGTAATGCAATGAAACTACCGAATTAAACTTCTTTCTCTTCATAGTCAATCCCAACCACAATGCATATGCAAAATTCTCACAAACCAGATACTTACATATATATATCAACTATCAAATCAAAACATTCTCCAATCCAATTATAGAATATCAGAATAGACAATGCAGAATTTTCCAACTATCACATCCAACCATTTCATATTGTAAATTTATCAAACCACATCTCATACTCATTTATATGAACGACAGAACTGAAATCACACAATTTTAATATGCATAAATAAATTCCCAAGCAGAGGTTACATGACCGTGTGGCTCGAAAATCACTCCAAAATCAGTTGTAAATCATGGAATTCAACACCAAACCGACCCCTAATTATATATGGTTAAGAAGACACACCTGAAACGCACTTCCAAAGTACTAAGAATCGATCAAAACACCATCACAAAACCAATGCTTCTCCTACTCAAAATAATTTGAATGATGATGTGACAAAGTAAATGAACCTCCAAAGAGACGACAACTGACAACAATATTGAAAAAAAAAAGAGGAAAGAAAAAAATTAAAGAACAAGCAAGAAGAAATTGAGGACGTTGAAGAAAAGAGAATACCCAAAAACCAAAGAGTCAAAACCGAACTTGCAAAACAAAAGTGACGTAAAAAGAAAAAATGGAAAACCAACATGAAAGAATTTGGGATTTTTTTTCTTTCTCAAATTAGAATTCCTTCTCAACCTCACTTACCCCTATTAGATACTTCTAAATCCAATTTCAATTAAACTCAACCACCTAGCTATCCAACAGAAAAATAACAAAAAGGACCGATTGTTCGCGTAAGGATTCAAACACAAAACTAGAGGATAAGCTAATAAACACCTTACCACCAAACCAATAAGCTAACTCTATTCTTAAAATGCAAAACTAACTTAAAGGTCCATCTGAACCACTGATTAAGGGTGTTCAATCGATTAACCGACCCGAACTACTATTAACCGAATTAATCGACCCTTTTAAACCTTTAACCATTAATCGAACCGAAATTTTTTCAAAAGTAATTAGTTGAACCGAACTTTTTCGGTTAATTCGATCGATTAACCGAATTAACCGAAATTTATATTTTTTTTTTATTTTTGGTTAAAACAAGTATAAAACAATATAAAATTAACCGACTTAACTGACCAGATTAATTTATATTTCCAAAAAATTAACCGAATCGACCAAATACTTATATATTATAATATTATTTATTAAATTCGGTTAACTTGGTTAACTGACCGATTTCGAACCGAATAAACTGTTAACTGAACTTCCAAAAAATTATTAACTGACCCCAACCGAATTAATTTGGTTAACCGACTGATTAACTAAATTCGGTCGGTTAATAGAATTAATTCAGTTTTACTCGAAATTTGCACACCCCTATCAC
This sequence comes from Gossypium stocksii, assembly GCA_020496765.1. Classification (NCBI taxonomy): domain Eukaryota; kingdom Viridiplantae; phylum Streptophyta; class Magnoliopsida; order Malvales; family Malvaceae; genus Gossypium; species Gossypium stocksii. Next base: position 86,263,484 of record CM035623.1, read on the forward strand.
TGATCCAAACCAACAAACATTAATTTTTCTAACCTCAATTTCGAAGTGTTACAAACATTATTTAGGGATTCAACATGAAACCAATAAATTCAATTAGAAATCTCTTACCATTCCACCCACAATCAATTGTTTAAATAATTTTATAAATATATATTTTTAATAAAAAAATATTTTCATTCACCGGTTATTCTCTCCAATAAAATCTAGTAAAAATAATTATGTCATAATTAACAAAATTCTACAAGTGAATCTAAGATTCATTATTTTTCTACACTTTCAAAGCAAATGACTTAACAAATTCCAACAAAATATTTTATCATGGAATTCATAGATTACTCACAAGTTAAAAGGAATAAAAGGACGAAATTGGAGAACATAAATTCTGCAGTTAATTTTTATGTCTACCCTATCCTCAATTATTTTTTTTTTTAATTTCCACCGAATATGAGTACATAGCAATTTGCATGTTTTAAAGAAATTAGATACTTTCCTTGTAAAAGTATTTTGTTTAATAAAATCTTTTTGGGTAAAATTGTGGTAGTACTCGGAATAAGTCTTTGTTGCGTTAATTTTCATACAAAAAGTTACCAAATTCTGTGGCCTTACAATGAGATTCTCCATTTGATAACCAATCACAAATATTTATTAGCGCTAAAGAGTTGGTTGTATAATTTGTGTTATTTCAAATTAATTCAAAACACTTCCGCCTTGATACATCATTTGAAGCATTGTAGTATTGCAAACCGAATCTTTTAAATTAAAGAGATTGATTTGAAGATTTATTTTGAATATTTTTAAATTAGGATATTCTTAATGTTGTTTTTTAGATTAATCATTTTATACTCAGGACTTGCATAAATTAAGGTATAGAAGTTTTAGCACTTAATCTAACCGTTTAGAAATTTGCTTTTGAAAGTGCATTTTTGTAAATAAAGTAAGTCTTAACTTTTTTATATGCTTAGTAATTATAACTAATAGCTTAAAATTTTCTTTCAATAATAATTTTGTGCCCGCATGTGTACATGTATACAATATCTTTTATTTATATAATTAATGTAACGTTATATTATTTAAATTGTTCAACATGATTGACATATATAACTATTTTGATAATTAAAAAAAAAATACACTAATAGAAAACTTCAAAGCAAAAAAACCTAAATGATAACTTTTTTGAAATTTTAGTCACTAATTGAATGAATATACACAAAATTTGAAGGTCAATTCATCCTTAAGTCTTAATTTTATATTATTAAAATATTTATAAATGTGTAATTCAAAATTGATTAATTTTAATACTTATGGAGTTGTAATTTAGTATGTATACAGAATGCAATTAATTTCAATTTCAATATTTAAAATTTAGAATTTAATAATACAAATATTGTAATATAATAAAAATAATTATCTCATTCTTTTTACCATCTTAAATTAACTTCAGCTTGATATCCTAATTTAACATTTTCAATCATTAACATGCAGTGATATTCATAATTCAAAACTGGATTACAAAAGACAAGACATCAAGGTGGTAGATAAAATAAATTAAATATAATTTCATCAATTACCCATATATTTTATCAAATATGGTATATGTATTTTAATTCTATTATTAATACAATCTCTGTCTGAGGGTACTAAAATTTTTGCATCAATCTTTGTTTACCACATATATAACATTACTTTTTAGAAAAGAAAAATTATGTGGTGAATAAGTTTAATTTGAAGGAGTGAATTTTATTCTACTGTTTGAGATTAGTTTAACATATAAAACTTGATACCTCACACGTAAACTAATTCATATCATCCTTGTCATCATAAAGCTGCTGTCTTAGGTACCAAATATTCTCTTCGTTCCACACACTCTCCATCGACTCTCCACCCTCCGTCGCCTGAAATCCAACCCCATCCTCTATATTCCAAGTGCCGCCTAAATTTTCCGACCATAAACCCCACCCGTTCTGTAAGCTATTCGGGTAGTTTGAATTGCTTGGTGGGTTGAAACAATCTGTGAGGTCTGAAACGGAAGAGAGTTGGGCGCCCTGGGAGTCTGATGAATTGCCTGATAACTCGGGCAGGAGACTCGTCTTTTCATAGGTGGTGGAGGTTTGGGCCGAGGGGGATCCGGATGAAGCACAAATCCGTTCAATCAGACGAGGAATCCAAACGCAACGCATATTGTCATTGAATTCTTGGCTGTTAACGTCGCATTTAAGCTGTTTTGCCTGTTTTAGGACCCTGGTTCTCCAATAGTTCTTTATCTCATTGTCTGTCCTCCCGGGTAATTGTTGTGCAATTTTTGACCATCTTCACCATCAAAACCAGATCCCAGTTAGCTCAAACAATCAACAAAATTTATGGACTAATGGAAGCAAAAATGGGATTCAAAGTAAAATAAACCTGTTGCCCCATCGAGAATGGAGTTGAAGAATCAAAAGCTGCTCTTGGAGACTTATGTTCCCACGTCTCACTTCTGGTCTCAAGTAGTTCAGCCATCTTAATCTGCAGCTTTTTCCACTTCTTTTCAATCCTATATCATTGGAGTATATAAAAAAAATCATATATGCAGACAAATGCTTAAGAACTTGGAAAAATATTGGGTTTCTTTCTATGGATTACCTGATAAGCGAGCAACTGAGTTCCAGCTACCTTCGCCATGAACATTGACATAAGTTTTGAGCATGTAGTCTTCTTCTTCAGTCCATGGACCTTTCCTTACATCCATATCTTCTTTACTTTGTGGAGTCATTTCAGATATGAAACCGCTCTCATAAACATCCATTTGTGAGCTGAAAATAGGCTACTTTTTGTGGGGAAGAACTGAGGGTAAACAATCTAACCTTACTACACGATATTAAGAATAGAGGGGATTTATATAGAGGAAAATGCATCTTTTTTTTTTTTCTTTTTTAGCATAATAAATTAAAAAGACGAAAAATTAGAACGCGCAAGACACATTTGTGGGTTCATTTTTGTTTGACTTTTCTCACACGCACAATTGGGCAAAAAAAGAACATTTTAATACTAAGGGTGAAGGAGTACCATGTACGAGGACAGACGTTTCGTTAAGGATAGTGACGGGTTGGCTTTGTTTATTATTAGTGGGGCAGTGTTTTCAATGTGTTTGTGCTGCGGTTTACAACATGTGAGAATTATGAAATTAGAGAGTGGATCGGTCAATTTGACCTTAATCCAAAAATTAGATTAGATTAGATTACATGAATTTACACTCACATACAATCCAATTTATTTAAATCTAACTTGAATGGAAAGCTTCCAAATTTGATTTTTTTTTCTTTAAATTTCAATTGATTTTCACTCACGGGCTAAGCATTACTGCACTAACAAGTTTTTATTATATCAAGGGTAGGGTAGTATAGTTTTTTATATTCTATAACCGGGTTGGGAGTAGGATAATTAATAATAAGTGTCACGTTTAGTTGTATAATTAACTTTTATTCGTATGTTTTATTATATTTTATAATACATTTGTCAAATTATTAATTCGTTTATAGCGTTTAAAAAATTTTACTCACGGTATATCAAATAATTTTTTTATATGTGTTTAATACTTAATTTAAGAAAAAATTAATTTTAAAAATAAATATTCAAGATGTGTTTGATAAATTAAAAATTTAAGTGCTTTAAAATTAAGTATAAATTTTTACTCCTAAATTTAAGTGTTAAATTTATATTTAAAAAATTGTTTGCTAAATTAGTAAATATAAGTACTAAATATAAGTATATTATTTGATAGAAGTAAAAATTGATTTTAAAAGATTATATATATATATATATATATATATATATTAATCTTATTAATCTTATTAAATTATTTTTTAAATGGATAATTTATTTTATTTTTAATAAAATAAAATAAACTTAATATTTTTACACTGAGTGATAAATAGTTACCGACCTACTTATCTTATTCAACACTTTTTTTTGTTGAAATTTTTATATTAAGTAACAAATTAAAATTATTATCAAATACATTTGGTTGAAAATTTTGATTTTCATTTAATTGAAAATGAGAATTTTCAATGGTTTATCAAACACGTCCTTAGATAAGAAGTTTTTTTTTTTAATTTACAACAATGATTTGAACTCAGATTGTGCCCGAAGAAAGTGAACACCGACCAATAAACCACAATTTGAGTTCAAAAACTAACCACTGAATTGATTTAAAATTTTTGAAGTTATTTTATTTATTCTATTGAAATTGTTTCTTAATTAATCTATACTATATATAAAATAATTGATTAAGTTATATCACGAGTCAACTTGTCACCAATTTAGTTGTAAAATTATTAAAATACTCTTACTTTAAAGAGTAATTAATATTATTACAAGTATAATTTTGCCTTTTAATACTTTTACATAAAAAATATTTCAAATAAAAGAACTAAAAAATATTATTGAGAAAATCAAACACAAGATTATCAATTTCAAATAGAAGTCTCATGCCACTCTACTAGTAATCATATGTTGAAATAATTTTATAAATATACTTTTAAATACAATATTTTCATTCACTCCCACCGTGGGTATGATAAAATTTAGCGTTAAGTATTTTTTACATAAGTGAATCCAAAGAGTTACCCGAGACCTTGGCTTAATAAATTGTATTGTCCTTCTCTAGAAATAAATAATTCAATTTAAATCTTTTTACTAGAAAATTTAAATTTTAAATAAAAAATTTATATTTTTATCTTGACCTCTAAAACAAATATTTTAATTTTTTCTTGATGTTTGACTAAATAAATTAATTAAAGAGAAAATATTTGATGTTCGGTTAGAGCATAAATCTCATGTACAACCAATGATTAATAACATGATAACTCGTCATTGAATAGAATAAAAATATTAAAGGACTTATAAATAAATACTAATAATTTTATTTAAACATAGTTAAATAATAACTAATTATAAATAAATATTGGTAACACTAAACTATAAATTTGAGACCCTAAATCCTTAATTTGAGAGTTATTATTTATTTGTAATAATTATAATTAGTTAATAATTAATTTATGTTTAAATAAAATTATTAGTACTTATTTATAAGTTTTTTTTTATTTTTTATTTTATTCAATGATGAAATATCATGCTATTATCAATTGATGGTGTATAAGACTCATGTGTTGATGGTGCACGAAATAATATTTCTTAATTAAAAAGTACAAATTCCCTAATCTTTACAATCTCTTGTTAGATTAGGACTAGAATTACATTTGAATCAATTAGACCCAAAATTGAATGTTCAAACAATTTAATAAATGATACATAATAAAAAAATAAGTAGAATCTTTTTGAAAATGAGTTTGTATATTAATCTATCATAGGTGTGGAAATGGTCAAGTTGAGGTCCTATAACCAACCATTGTAGTCTTTGTTAGCTTGAAAATGTATGGAAATGGGAACTTAGTGGACTATTGTGAATGTTGCGACACCAGGTTATCTCATTGTGACATCCCTTGTTTGATGTTGCGACGTCGACTTTATAATATTTGAAAGTTTTATAAATTGGACCTAGGTTGGAAAGTTGGCTATTTACTTCAAGGTCGTGACACTACCCATTAGATATCACGACACCACCCTCTGAAGTCTCGACGTCGAAACCCAAGGTCGCGATGTCCATCTAGTATAGTTTGGAAAAACTTTGCAATTTGGTCCTTGAATAAGAAAGCTTGTATATTGTCTTGGAATTCGTGACATTGAACCATTGATGTTGTAACATCAACTTGAAAGCTTTTAAAAACGTTAAATTTTCGTTCTAAAATAGTTTCAGGTTATTAATAGAGATTTCGTAGGCTCGTATAGACCCCGGTTTGAAATATGATATGATGTAATGATTCAATAATCATATATTTAGAATAAATTCTTGTATTGACGGAAAAATTATGTTTGTTTAACTGAAATAGCTCAGGAAAGGAATGTGACATCCAATATGTAATACCCCTAACCCGTATTCATCGCCGGAACAAGGTTTCGAGGCATTACCGGAGTTTACAGAATATTTTCAAATAAATTGAGTCAAACATTATTCACCTTTTGAGATTAGTCATAATGTTTCTTAGTAAGGACCTCGAGGCCCAAAACATGCATTAGAATCGATTCAAGACTAAATCGGGATTCGGGGAACTGTTCGCAAAATTTTAAAAATTTTCTCATATATAGGAGTCACACGACCGTGTGGTATATCACACGCCCATGTGGTAAGGCCGTCCAGGTTCACAGGCCCGTATCCCTAACCCGTGTAACTCTTTGACTTGCAACCCATGAATAAATTTGGGTTACATGGCCAAGATAAACGCCATGTGCTACGCCGTGTGGTTAACTCAAATTTTTGAAAATAGGTATAGGTTTCATACATCCATATCACACACTTATGCTTCTAGGTCGTGTACCTCACACGGCTAAGGCACACGCCCATTTTGAGCCCGTGTGTTTAATACATGGCATTCTATTTTTCAAATTATAAAATGCAGAGGACACAGGGCCTGACTAAACGCCCGAGCATCAGCCAGTGTGTCACACATGGCCTAGACACATGCCCTTGTGACTACCTGTGTGGACAAAATAAGGCTATATTCCAAGCCCTATTTCACACTTATTTTCATCCAACATCTATACCAAACATATCCAATAGCAACCAAGCAATTCAAGTATAAATATTAAGCAAATTACCAATCATTTAGCATAACATGTATGCTTATAATCTTATCTCATACCATACCTTTCCATATTACACATACAAATCCATCTAATTCAAAACTTACCATGCATATATGTATATCTATGATTTAGCTTTATATACATATCAAGCTAATCATCACTAGCCATTCCATTGGCTAGATTACATCCATCCAATTCATCATCAATATTGGTACTAGTAACCTATACATGCCATTATACCAAAATTAAACATCTTTTTATACCAAAATAAGTAGGTTGATAGTGTGATGATGCTCCGACCAATCTCCAACCATCTTGAGCTTCCGAGCACTATAAAATAGGGAAAATAAAACTAAGTAAGCACATGAGTACTTAGTAAGTTCATGTAACATAAAACTAACTTACCAAGTGTTTCCATTAAATTTAATCAAACATGCATATTTTCAAGCAAATAGATCTTTATCCTATCATACCCAACTTCAACACTAAAAGTTAGTCAAATAATTTTACATAGCATAAACTCATAGATGAGCTCATCATATCATATTTCTAACATATTTAACTCTCATATCACATATGCCTTTTCAAGATGAATTATCTCAAGTTTCATCATTCTTTTCCAAGTTTTGCCCGTTGAATTTATCGAAATATTGATAGATATTCATATAGTACATTCAATGTGTACGGAACTCTCGAGCTACCCTTTTCAAGTCTTTTAGGCAATCACATACTTCGATGCTCACACAGAGCTACGGTAGTCCACAACATATATGGAATTACTACCTATACATCGATGCTCACACAGAGCTACGGTAGTCCATAACTTATGTGGAGTTACTACCAATCACTTTAATACCTCGATGCTCACATAGAGTTACGATAGTTCAACAACTTATGTGGCTACCAATCATTACACTTGTAAGACTTTATCCCATAGTGCTCGAGAGGCTTATCAGGATTACTCGTCCGAGCTAAATCCTATCTGCAACACATGCAGAATCACTTTTACACTAATCCATCGAATTTCTTTCATTCAACTGGAACGTATCCCTTTTCTCAATGTAATTTCAACCATTTCATCATATATGTACATTGAACATTCAATTTATCATTCTTATCACATATCATGCATTTCAAGCATTTTAAGATTCAATATTAAGTTACACGAACTTACCTTGATGCTTTTTCGTACAAAAATCTACTAATTCGAAACCTTTTCTTTTCCACGATCCAAATCCGTATTTGGTCTTTCCGGATCTTTATAAATAAATTTAATCATCAATCTATCACATTTCATATTCTTTTGGACTCAACTTACACTCTAGGCAAAATTACTATTTTGCCCCTAAACTTTTTATTAATTCCAATTTCGTCCCTAGGCTCGGAAAATGAAATTTATGCAATTCAATCCTCTTTTCAAGCCTAGCTAAAAATTTCATGTAATATTTTTAGCATTTCTCAAAAATTAGAATTTTTCTTTTAATTTCACAAGTTTAGAATTTAGTCCCCAAATCACAATTTCATCAAAAATCACTTTGTAAAAGTTTTTTTTATCCACTAACAATCTTTCATTTTCTACCATAAATTTTCAATTTTCAGCATTGACATCCATGGCACAATCTCTATACTTTGTTAACTTTTCAAATTGATCCCCAATTTAGATAGTTTACACTATCTTAATCTCAAAAATATAAAAATTACTAAAAATGGGACATAAGAACTTACCCAATTAAGCTAAGAAAGTTTCTTCTCTCTCTCCTAGAGTTTCCATAGAAATATTTGGGGATGAAGATGATAAAATGATGATATTTTCTCATGTAATTAATTATCATCTTTTAATTTTACTAATTTTCAATTTAATCCTTTTCCTTTTTCTCAAATTCCATTGATGAATCACCCAAGATAATTTCCATCTTTTGATTGATGGTCTAATTACCATATAAGGACCTTAAGTTTTGAATTCCATAGCTATTTGGTCCTTCTAGCTTCTAGTATTCAACTTCTACATTTTATGCAACTTGGTCCTTTTTCTACTAAATCGGTAAAATTTTCTTATCAAAATTTTCACACGAATTTTCTATCACATTATAAATCATGCAATAATGTTAAAATAAATATTCTTTCTAGCTTGAATTCCATAGCTATTTGGTCCTTTTTCTGCTAAATCGGTAAAATTTTCTTATCGAAATTTTCACATGACTTTTCTATCATATTATAAATCATGCAATAATATTAAAATAAATTTTCTTTCTAGCTTGGATTTATGATCACGAAACCACCGTTCTGATATTACTGAAAGTGGGTCATTACAACTCTCCCCCTTAAGGATTTTCGTCCTCGAAAATCTTACCAATAAAGAGGTTCAGATATTGTTTTCTCATTGCCTCCTCCAATTCCTAGGTAGCCTCTTCTATTCCATGTCGTTGCCAAAGAACTTTCACTAGATATATATTTTTGTTTCTACGCTCCTTTGTCTCTCGTGCTAGGATCTTAATCGGTTCTTTACTATAAGTCATATTGGGCTAAATTTCAACTTCTGTTGGAGAGATAATATGTGAAGAATTCTATCGATACCGCCATAGCATAGACACATGAAAAATATTTTGAATTTTATCAAGTTCTGGCGGTAATGCTAATTGATATGCAACAGGTCTAATTCTTTCAATAATCTCATATGGCCCAATGAACCATGTGCTCAATTTGCCTTTACGACCAAATTGAAGGACTTTCTTCCATGGTGATACTTTCAAGAATACCTTATCGCCGACCTGAAATTTAATCTCCTTTCGTTTAAGATCGGCATAGGACTTTTGTCGATCAGAAGCTGCTTTCAAGCTATCCCGTATCACATTTACCTTCTCTTCAATTTCTCGAATTAAGTCAACAACAAGTATCTTTTTCTCATTAAGCTCTGTCTAGTACAATGGCGTTCTATATTTCCAACCATATAAAGCCTCATATGGTGCCATTTTAATACTGGACTGATAATTGTTATTATAAGCAAACTCAATCAAAGGAAAATACCTTTCCCAATTAGCTTCAAAGACTAGCTATTTGTCTAAGGATGAAATGTTGTACTAAAATGCAACTGAGTTCCCAATGCTTCTTGCAATTTTTCCCAAAAACGAGACGTAAATCTAGGGTCTCTGTCCGTAATAATAGAGACTGGTACTCTATGTAATTTGACAATCTCAGACATATAAACTCAACCAATTTATCTAAAGAAAAATCCATACGTACCGGAACAAAATGTGCCAACTTTGTCAATCGGTCGACAATTACCCAAATAGCATCTTTTTTTTTGAAGATAAGGGTAATCTCGATACAAAGTCCGTCGTAATCTATTCTCATTTCCATTCCGGTATCGTAATTAGTTGTCGTAATCTCGAAGGTACCTGATGTTTAGCTTTAACTTGCTGACATATTAAACATTTCGATACAAACTTAGAAATGTTATGTTTCATTCCTGGCCGCCAATACATCTTTTTCAGATAATTATACATTTTAGCACTCCCCAGATGTACAAACATAATATCATTGTGAGCTTCGCAGAATCTTCTGTATAAGTTCTGAATTTTTTAGTACACATACTCTGTCTTTGAATAATAGGTAACCATCAGACCTAATCTGAAATCCTGAATCAATACCTAATTCACATTGTACTCGTTTAGCCTGTAGCTCATCGTCATTTTACTGAGCTTCACAAACTTACTGTAAGAATGTCGGTTTAGCTCTCAATTCAAGTACAATTGAACCATTATTAGATAGTGATAATCGGGTATTCATAACTCTTAAAGAAAACAGAGACTTTCGGGTTAAAGCATTAGCAACTATATTGGCTTTACCCAGATGATAGTCAATAATCATATCATAATCTTTTAACAATTCAAGTCACTTGTGCTGTCTCAGATTCAAATCTTTCTATGTCATCAAATACTTCAAACTCTTATGATCAGTATAAATATGACATTTTTTACCATACAAGTAATGTCGCCATATTTTCAATGCAAACACAATGGCTGCCAACCCAAGATCATGTACCAGGTAATTCTTTTCATGTGGCTTAAGCTGTCTTGAAGTATAGGCTATTACTTTACCTTTTTGCATCAAGGCACAACCTAAACCATTTAATGAAGCATCACTGTAAATAACAAATTTCTTACCCGATTCAGGCTGTACTAGAATAGGTGCTTTTGTCAATAAATCTTTTAACCTGTCAAAGCTCTACTAGCATTCATTAGTCTACTCGAACTTTACATCTTTCTGCAATAAACGAGTCATCGGAGAAGCAATCATGGAAAATCCCTATACAAATCTCCGATAATAACAAGCTAATCCCAAAAAAATTCTGATTTTAGTTACATTCTTCGGTGGTTTCCAATTGACGATAGTTAAAATTTTACTCGAATCTACTCTAATGCCTTCAGCCAATACAATATGTCCGAGAAAACTAACTTCCTGAAGCCAGAACTCACATTTACTGAATTTAGCATACAATTGCTTTTCACGCGGAGTTTGCAGTACAATTCTCAAATGGTCAGCATGTTCATTTTCATCTCGAGAATAAACCAGAATATCATCAATAAATACCACCACAAACCTGTTTAGATATGATCTAAAAATTCTGTTCATCAGATCCATGAATATAGTAGTGCGTTCATCAGCCTAAATGGCATCACAAGAAACTTATAGTGCCCATACCTAGTTCTGAAAGTCGTCTTAGGTACTCAGCCTCTTTTACCCGTAACTGATAATAACCTGATCGAAGATCAATCTTTAAAAATACAGTAGCACCTTTCAACTGATCAAATAAGTCGTCAATCCAAGGCAACAGATATTTATTCTTTACTGTAACTTTATTAAACTGCCTGTAGTCTATACACAATCTCAAAGATCTATCTTTCTTTTTTGCAAACAAAACTGGGGTACCCCAAGGCGAATGACTGGGCTAAGCAAAGTCCCTATCGGTAAGTTCTTGCAACTGTGCTTTCAACTCTTTCAATTCAGTAGGAGCCATTCGATAAGGTGCTATAGGTATCAGAGTTGTACCCGGAACTAGATCTGTAGAAAATTCTACTTCTCTTTTCGGTGGTAACCCAGGTAATTCCTCTAGAAATACATTGGGAAATTCACATACAACTGGCACTAACTGAATCTTTGACTCGGATACTTTAGTATCCAACACATAGGCAAGGTAAGCATTACACCCTTTTCTAACATACCTCAGTACTGTCATGACTGAAATCACATTAAACAATCCATCCAGTTTATCAGATTCAACATGGAGTAATTCACCATTCTAACATTTTAACATAATGTACTTCTGTTTACAATTCACCACTGCATCATGTTGGGTTAGCCAATCCATTCTCAAAATCACATCAAACTCATCAAAAGACAATAACATTAAATCAGCTAAAAAAAATCCTTTGACCATTAGTGGACAATTTTTACAAATTTTATCCACTATAACATGTTGACCTAGGGGATTTTAGACTTTAACCACAAATTTAGTAAAATCAACAGGTAAATTTTTATCAGATACCAGCTTTGTAAATGTGTAAGAATGCGTAGAACCAGGATCAATCAAAGCAGTAATATTAGTACCAAGTGAAGAAAATGTACCAGTAATAATGTCTAGTGCCGAAGCATCCTCTTTGGCACGAATAGCATACATCCTCGTTGGTGCTCATGCCTCAGATTTAACTGTTGAATCCTTTGTAGCTCCTCGACTACCACTAACATTCACAGGATATCGAGATGGTTTACCCTTCGAAGTAGGATTAACTGGCTTTGTAGTCTAGTCTACCTCTTTTTCAACTATTTTCGGACAATCTTTAAGGAAATGCTCGAGTGAACCACGTTTATAACACGTACCCTTTATCATACAACATTCCCCAAAATAAAATCTATTACAATGTTTATATCTTGGTTTGGGGTTACCAACACTTCCTACACTAGTTACAAATGGAGTGGGAGATCTCGGATTAGAGCATTGAGAACCTCGTTTTCTTCTAGAATGTCCCGTCACTAAAGTAGAACGATCATGGTACTTTTTTGATTTCTTTGAAACAGAAGATTGAGATTTCCTCATAGGTTTTTTACTAAAAGTCTGGGCCTCTCTTTCGGCTTGTTTCTTCTTTTTACTTAATTTCTCTGCTTTGTATCCTCGACCAGCCAATACAACGAATTCTCTTATTTTGAGGATCCCAACCAACTGTTTAATATCTTTGTTCAACCTTTCTTCAAATCGTTTACACATTTTAGCTTCGGTCTAAACCCATTTTCGAGTATACTTACTCAATCAAACAAATTCTTATTCATATTCAGATACAGTGGTATTGCCCTGTTTAAGCTCAAGAAACTCTTTCCTTTTCTAATCAAAGACTCTTTCACTAATATATTTCTTTCTGAACTCCATTTGGAAAAATTCCCAACTGACATTCTCTTTTGGCACAATAGAAATCAGAGTGTTCAACCAATAATAAGCTGTATCCTTTAATAATGACACGGCACATTTTAAACATCCAGCCGATGTATAAGATAACTCATCTAAAACCCGAATAGTATTCTCTAACCAGAATTCAACTCTTTCCAGATCATCCAGATCATCTTCAGCTGTTGCTCGGAATTCTTTAGCTCCATATTTTCTAATTTTTTCTACCAGAGCCTTACTTATTCTAATAGATTCAGTACCTTATGGTATTTAGGGAACCGGCTGTGGTGGGACAGGTGGGGGAACTTATTGCATAACCAGGTTAGTTCTCAAATACTAGGTAAACCATTCATTTATCATTTGAAAGAAGGCTTCTTTTGCCTCCTCACCTCGGCCCTTAGATACGGGCATTTTGCTACTACTAGTTGCTTCTCTTTGAATTGAAGCCAAAGCATGACTCTCAGCTTCCTTGGATTCAGCTCTAGCTTGGTTGGACGACATTACTATAAGAAAAACACATTTAAAATGGTCAGGAGATATCACACTAGAACATATAATATAATGCCATGTATAGCTAATCCCATATTTGTTACGTTAGTCCGAGAATTGGCTAAACCGTAACTCTAATACCAACAAATGTAACAACCCTAACCCATATCCGTCGCTGGAACAGAGTTTCGAGGCATTATCAGAGTTTACAGAATATTTTTAAATAAATTAAGTCAAACATTATTCATCTTCCGAGATTAGTCATAACATCCCTTAGTAGGATTCTCGAGGCCCAAAATATGCATTAAAATCAATTCGGGACTAAATTAGGATCTCGAGGAATTGTTCGCAAAAATTTTAAAATTTTCTCATATATAGAAGTCACACGTCCGTGTGGTATAAGACACGCCCGTGTGGTAAGGCCGTGTGGATTCACAAGTCCGTGTTCCTAACTCGTGTAACTCTTTGGCTTGCAACCCATGAATAAATTTGGGTCACATTGCCAAGACACATGCACGTGTGCTATGCCATGTGGTTAATTCAAAATTTTAAAAATAAGTGTAGGTTTCACACGACTGTATCACACGTCCGTGCTTCCAGGCTGTGTACCTCACACGTTTGAGGTAGACGCCCGTATTGAGCCCCTGTACTCAATACATGGCATTCCATTTTTCAAATTATAAGATGCAGGGGACACACGGCCTGGCTACACACCCGTGCATCAACCAGTGTGTCACACATGGCCTAGACACACGCTCGTGTGTCTACCCAAGTCGACAAAATAAAGATATTTTCCAAGCCTTCTTTGTCACCCATTTTCATCCAACATCTATACCAAACATTTCCAATAACAACCAAGCAATTCAAGTACGAATATTGAGCCAATTACCAATCATTTAGCATAACATGTATGCTTATAATCTTATCTCATACCATACCTTTCCATATTACACATTCAAATCCATCTAATTCAAAACTTACCATGCATATATGTATATCTATGATTTAGCTTTATATACATATCAAGCTAATCATCACTAGCCATTTCGATGGCTAGATTACATCCATCCAATTCATCATCAATATTGGTACTAGTAACCTATACATGCCATTATACCAAAATTAAACATCTTTTTATACCAAAATAAGTAGGTTGATAGTGTGATGATGCTCCGACCAATCTCCAACCATCTTGAGCTTCCGAGCACTATAAAATAGGGAAAATAAAACTAAGTAAGCACATGAGTACTTAGTAAGTTCATGTAACATAAAACTAACTTACCAAGTGTTTCCATTAAATTTAATCAAACATGCATATTTTCAAGCAAATAGATCTTTATCCTATCATACCCAACTTCAACACTAAAAGTTAGTCAAACAATTTTACATAGCATAAACTCATAGATGAGCTCATCATATCATATTTCTAACATATTTAACTCTCATATCACATATGCCTTTTCAAGATGAATTATCTCAAGTTTCATCATTCTTTTCCAAGTTTTGCCCGTTGAATTTATCGGAATATCGATAGATACTCATATAGTACATTCAATGTGTACGGAACTCTCGAGCTACCCTTTTCAAGTCTTTTAGGCAATCACATACTTCGATGCTCACACAGAGCTATGGTAGTCCACAACATATATGGAATTACTACCAATACATCGATGCTCACACAGAGCTACGGTAGTCCACAACTTATGTGGAGTTACTACCAATCACTTTAATACCTCGATGCCACATAGAGTTACGGTAGTTCAACAACTTATGTGGCTACCAATCATTACACTTGTAAGACTTTATCCCATAGTGCTTGAGAGGCTTACCAGGATTACTCGTCTGAGCTAAATCTTGTCTGCAACACATGCAGAATCACTTTTACACTAATCCATCGAATTTCTTTCATTCAACTGGAACGTATCCCTTTTCTCAATGTAATTTCAACCATTTCATCATATAT
Organism: Gossypium stocksii; assembly: GCA_020496765.1. NCBI lineage: Eukaryota > Viridiplantae > Streptophyta > Magnoliopsida > Malvales > Malvaceae > Gossypium > Gossypium stocksii. Next base: position 86,279,050 of record CM035623.1, read on the forward strand.
GTACATTGAACATTCAATTTATCATTCTTATCACATATCATGCATTTCAAGCATTTTAAGATTCAATATTAAGTTACACGAACTTACCTTGATGCTTTTTCGTACAAAAATCTACTAATTCGAAACCTTTTCTTTTTCACGATCCAAATCCGTATTTGGTCTTTCCGGATCTTTATAAATGAATTTAATCATCAATATATCACATTTCATATTCTTTTGGACTCAACTTACACTCTAGACAAAATTACTATTTTACCCCTAAACTTTTTATTAATTCCAATTTCGTCCCTAGGCTCGGAAAATGAAATTTATGCAATTCAATCCTCTTTCCAAGCCTAGTTAAAAATTTCATGTAATATTTTCATCATTTCTCAAAAATTAGAATTTTTCTTTTAATTTCACAAGTTTAGAATTTAGTCCCCAAATCACAATTTCATTAAAAATCACTTTGTAAAAGTTTTTTTATCCACTAACAATCTTTTATTTTCTACCATAAATTTTCAATTTTCAGCATTGACATCCATGGCACAATCTCTATACTTTGTTAACTTTTCAAATTGATCCCCAATTTAGATAGTTTACACTATCTTGATCTCAAAAATATAAAAATTACTAAAAAAGGGACATGAGAACTTACCCAATTAAGCCAAGAAAGTTCTTCTCTCTCTCCTAGAGTTTCCATAGAAATATTTGGGGATGAAGATGATAAATGATGGTATTTTCTCATGTAATTAATTATCATCTTTTAATTTTACTAATTTCCAAGTTAGTCCTTTTTCTTTTTCTCAAATTCCATGGATGAATCACCCAAGATATTTTTCATCTTTTTCTTGATGGTCTAATTACCATATAAGAACATTAATTTTTGAATTCCATAGCTATTTGGTCCTTCTAGCTTCTAGTATTCAACTTCTACATTTTATGCAACTTGGTCCTTTTTCTACTAAATCAGTAAAATTTTCTTATCAAAATTTTCACACGAATTTTCTATCATATTATAAATCATGCAATAATGTTAAAATAAATATTCTTTCTAGCTTGGATTTGTGGTCACGAAATCACTGTTTCGATATCACTGAATTAGGCCATTACACAATAGCTCAAATCTGACGATCGGATCGGGTAAGAGGTGTTACAGAGTCTTAGATATTGGATTAGATTAGGAGGTTTTGAAGACATATAAAGTGATGTTAGGCAAATGGGGGCAAGTATTTGACATCATTGCTGAATTGCTTAAGGAAAATAATCAATTGAATGATGAAAATACAAGGTTGGTTAAACAAATGGAAGAAAAAGAATCACTCATTGTTGAGGAACTTGACAATGTTGTAAAGGTAAAGCAAGAACTTACAGATACGAAACATACACTTGAAATGTTTAATACCAACAACAAAAAATACTTGATGAGATCCTAATAGTTGGGATGAGAGATCCAAGCAAATAAGGATTAGGCTTTGTTGATAAAGGTAAAGCTATATTGAAAAGTTCTACAATTTTTGTGAAAGCATTTGGTTCAAAGAAATATGTGAAATCTCTAAGCCAGTGTTGTTCAAATCGCCCAAGAAGATTGTCTATTCCCCTAAGGTGATTTTCCATTATTGTGGTGCTCTTGGTCATATAGGACTTTGTTGCTTCAAGATGCTGCATAATTTAAGATGGAGGTGCGCAGTGTCTAAGGAAGTTCATACTCCCCGTGGCGCATTAGTTGTGTGAAAGCAAAAACAAGTGTAGATGAAGAAGACTAAATGTATGTTGGAAGTACATTATTCTCTAAAGTCAATTGCAGATGGAATATGGTATTTCAATAGTGACTATTCTCGATACATGATAGGTGCAAATACTCTTTGTATTCTTTTCTAATTTACTAGTTTAAATATTTTGAATAACTCTTATTTTCCATTTTTAACTAATATTGATGTATTTGAGTGAATTTAACAAGAATGTTAGAAGCCTACCTAAAGAAAGGAAAGATCTAGAAATGGCCTCGCAAACACAACGAGGGGAGTTGGAAATTGTGTAAGATAGTTTAAGAGCCAAAAACAACAATTAAAGAGTGATATTTGTATAGGTGAATGATTATTTAGACACTATAATGTGGTCCAAGGATAAGGACTTTTTCACTCTTCGTGGCCAATTAGCATTAAAGAAGGCTAACATAGCGAAGTTAGAAGGAATTGAAATAAGACAAATTCATGAAAACTTGCTAGTAACAATGTTGATCATAAAAACTAGGCCTACTACAAGGTTTAGTTGAAATATGGGCCATTTAACTTCTCCAACATTCCTTTCAAACTACTTTGTTGGATTCTTAAGAATTTTTATCTACTAAATCCAACAATGGTTCTCCACAATTCCTTTCGAACTACTTTGTCGGATTCTAAAGAATTTTTATCTACTAAATCCATCAATGAAAGATTTATGATGTTCTAGAATTGTTGTCACTATTTAAAAATGTGTAAATGGGTTGTAGATGTTAGAGTTGCCAATGCCATGGCTAATGTTGTTGTAGTGGGTGTTACTAATTTTACTCTCGCAAATGCTTTTGTCAATGATAACTAACTCCTTTTATTGTTACCTTGTTGAGATGTTAGAACTTTTTACTGTTATGCCTTTATTTTTAGGTATTGTACTTTGACTTTATTTTTATGCTCTTTGTATATTGGGAGGTTGTTATATTATTATTTACCTTTTTATCACTAGAAATACAAAAGTACGTAATAAAATTCTTGTTTATTAAAGACTATATTTCTTGAGATGATTAACATTAAGGGTGAGTATTCGATCGAGTCAAGTCAAATCGAGTAAAAAAAATTCAAATTAGTCGCGTTGATGAATCCTACCAATCAAGTAAAAAAATTTTACCCACCGAACTCAATTTGATTTTTTTTAATTGAGTCGAATTGAGTCAAAAAATTTTGAGCTGAGTCGAGTTAACGAATCTTATTATTTATACTTAATGTTGCATTTACATTGACCGATTATTTAACTAGTAGACGAAGTGCAAGCTTTTAGAATAATTTTGAGTAAAGGAAAAAGGGAAAGTGGGGCGATTCGGGAAGGAAAGTAAGACTACTAGGTAAATATTTATCAAAATGACGTAGTTTTGTCTGTTCTAATTTAGATTTTCGAATAACTCGAATTAAGTGTGAGCATTCGGTCGAATTGAGTGAAATTGTTCGAGTTAAATTAGAAAAATTAATAATGTCAAATTAAAATCTTGTTAAAATATAACTATTTCTATGTTAGAGCACATAAATTTAAAGCCATATATATTTGAAAACTTTTTTAAAGCATAATAATAATAATAATAATAATAATAAGAAGAAGAAGAAGAATAAGAATAAGAATAATAAGAATAAGATATTTTAGTATGATAAACTTGAATCATTAATCACTTATTTAGATTCCAAAATTATTGTTTTATAAAAATTTTTAAATTTTTAAATTTTCAATTTTTTTAAAAAAATTATAATTTTTTAAAAATACAAATTTTAAATTTTTTATAAATATTTTAAATTTTAAAATTATTTTCAATTTTTGAAAATTATTTTGATTTTTTTGTAATTTTTGTTAAGAGAGAACAATTTGTTCAATTTCAAAATTGATAAGGACCAAAAGGGTACTTATACTAATTGTTATTTGAATTATTCGAGTTATTCGAATTATAAAAATTCAACACGACTTGAACTTGAAATCTGAAATTTCTTATTCGAGTTGACACGAATAATTCAAATAACTTAAATAAATCGATTAGATTAACTCAAAATTTAAAAAAAATTAAATGTTTCAAATCGAATCAAATTTTATATACCTGAAATTAACATGCATACATTTCATATAGGTTTTCCACATAAAGTGGTTAGCTTGTACACTCCACAACCAAGCACGCGTGAAACCAAGTAAGGTCCCTCCGAATTAGGTGAGAGCTGTTACCGTTCTCCTACAGGCTGCAGTCTTACTTGCCACACTACTCCATAAAAATAAATCTCCTTGAAATTTTCTTTATTTTACTTTTTTATTGTGATATTGTGACATGCTGTGACTGTGCCAAGTTAGTTACCACAACGCCCTATTGTATTTCTTAGAATAAATCCAAATTGCTCTTTAAAGAACTCTTATTATTGGTGGATATTGATATATTTTGTTTGTAAAGTGTTTATGCCCATTTTTGCATGTATTACTACCAATGTATACCATAGACCAAGCTGAATGATGTGTGTCTTGTGGCTTGGGTTTTCATGGTTCTAATTGCCATAAGATGCCCGACACTTCTCCCCATAATCATTTGCTTTATCTAATTTCATTTTTAAGATTGTTAAGATATTCTTGTCTGCTAATCCCACTTGCTCATTAGATTGTGGGTAGGCTACAGAAGCATGAATTAAGGCGATATGGAAAATTGTATCTCATTATCTATTATTAACATGTAGTGAATGTGGAATCTACACTAATTTCCACGAAAGGTCTTCTACAAATTTAGTAGCAATGGTAACTACAAGCTCTACTTCAGCTTGTTGCTTCTCAGTATCTCTAAAGATATGTATCTTCCCTTTTGGTCAAAAGATACTTGCGTGGCTAAAATGAAGAGAATTTATCTTGTTAAGGTGAAAGTTACAGTGTGCCAGTGACCAAGCATATAATCAAAAGCATTATTTTTTTTACTAATTTAGACAAGAATGTTCTCACGATTGCTTTTTAGCCTTGAAAAAGTACACAAAGTTCAGTCTTATCCAAACTATTTTTTTCCCCTTGTATCGTTACATTCTATCTTAAATTTAAAACTTATAACGCCTAAACATGGATTATTTGAACTGAATTACTATTTATTGATAAATATTTTATTAGTTTTTATCAGTGATATGATAGTCTTGAACTTGAATAAAAAAAATAATTTATAGAACACCCAATCAGTAGGTAAAAATCCATTAAAAGAATATAGTATTCTAAAATTATATGTTTTACGTTGGTATCCTCTCCCTTCTTTGCCTCTTTTATTGGTTTGGTTTTCTTTCTGTTTTTTTTCCCTTTAAAAAATTTGTATAATTTAATAAATTTAGTCCTCAATTTTATACTTCTTATTAATTTGACTTTGATTTATATAAAAGTTATAAAATAAAATATTTTTTTAAAAATAGAAAATTAAAAAATATTTACAAATTATAAATAAATATTTAATATACATAAATACATAAAAAAAATAAATACATAAAAAATGTTTCTAAAAATTTTACAAGGAAGGGTTTTGATGGCTATCTGGAAGGGTAATCAACTAATACTAAAGAAACTAAAAAGCATGAGCATCCATTTAGCTGACCGTATCTTTGAATAAGCGACGACCCTAAAAACTTTCCAAACAATAGTTTTTTAAAGCAAGGTGATGGAGTGAAAAAAAAAAGAGAGTAATAAAATAAAATAAAATACTTCTTAAAAATGATTCGAAATTAAACAAACTGTTGTTTTTCTTTTAAAATTATATTTTTCTAAGATAAAAAAATATAATAAGCATTAGATTAGGATAAACATAGATTAAATAAAAGAAAAAATAATTATAAATTTATTCTAACATGTAATAGTTATAAATTTATTTAACATGTTTTTATAGTAATTGAATATATAAGAAATAATAAGTTCATCAAAAAGTTTATTGACTCATGGTTGGTTGAAGAAGAAAATTTTATTTGAAGTAAAAAAGAATAATACAAATTTTGATGTAAAGAACATACTTTTCAACATGATTTGTAAAGATTAAACATTTTCTAATTCAAGCTTCACTAAGAATATGTCTAAATTTTTTTTAGTTCGAGTTTACAATAAAAATTGTGCTCTCATTTAATACATAAAAATTAGTAATTGAATTAGATATTAATTATTATTATTATTATTATTTTAATTTGAAAAAAAAACTATTAATAGTTACATTTTAAGGGATAAAGTTGACAATTTAATGTTTTTATTTAACTTTATTAAAAAAATTTTAATATATGTTATTTTAATTTTTTTTAGAGAATTTTGTCTCTTTTTTTTTTTTATAATTGGAGAGAATCCAGTTGCTTGAAATCGAATCTAAACTCTCATGCCTACAATATAATGTTCTTGTTATTGGGCTAAGAGATTGTTAACAATTTTATCTACTTATTAGTGCAACAAAATTAAACTAAATATAATATTAAAATTTATAAAACAATTTGTTAGAATCCAATACATGTTAAAGCCGAAGTGTTTGGTTAATTTGAGAAGTTTTTTACCTTCGAGCTAAAATATATCTACGTAATTTTTTACTTAATTGTGATATTTTTTTCTTTGAATTATATTATTTATATTTATATTTTATTTATTATTGGTTTGAAGAATAATTAGAAAAATGAGCTTCAAAACTTTTTAGCAAATTTTTGTAAATTAGACTTTCAACACAATTTCAATGTTTTAACCATAACTTAAGGTACAAAATTCCATTTTAAGCTCATGATATTTCGATTCGAAGGAAATTGAAAGATCTAATCGAAATAATTTCATGACTCAAGCCCAAAAAGCATCAAAGTGTCTCAAAATGGCCTGAAAGTTTGACATGAAAATTATCAAGAAATCTGGAAAATTCTACTTTATTTAATTAATGGCACTTTTATTTTTTTTCCCTATTATATTATCTTTTTCCCCATAAATAGACATCATTAGGTTAAGACTGGGAGATACCTAGACCCAAAGGCGAAGCCAGAATAATTTTTTAGGGGGCTGAATGAAATTTTAATTTTTTATAGTCTATATCTTTATAATTTTTAAAGGATTAAATTAAATTTTTATAATTTTAGGGGAGTCAAAGTGCAATTTTACCTTTACTAATTTAAAATTTTAAAAAATTTTAAAGGGACTAAATAATAATTTTTCATTTTAAGTGAGGTCAAGACACCTGCCAGCCCCCTAGCTTTGCCACTGCCTAGACCTAGGGATAACCACCTTAGTCCTATTTTATTTTTGTATTTTATTTTCTCTATGAATTTCTAAATCATTTTTTCTAGTAAAAGGAGTATCAAAAGTTAGAATCAATAAATTCGTGAGGCTTAATTTGTGCTTAATCATTCTTAGTTCTTCAATATTTGTGCATATTTTGTTCTAATTACAATTATTCATGTTTGTTAAATATCCGACCAATATTTGATAGCTTAGAATGATTGTCTTGTCAATTAGAATAATTAAATATGTAATTGTTTAATTCATTCTAATACTTATGATGAATTACATAATTGTTTATGTTGTAGTTTATGATTATGTGGTGTGGATGTGTGATCTAGTTTAAATAAACCCCGTTGAGCTGAGTTTGTTGGTAAGAATTAAGTCTTTCTCGCTCTTAATGCTCTTAATGCAGTTGGTAAGTTAAATATTGGGTGTTGAGTTACAAGGTTATTTATTGGTTAGTGAGGTAATTTAAAATAAGTTGCTTTTTGGTTACCAAACAAATAATGAGAGATCGGTTGCCCAGCGTTGAGTCAGCAACTAATTAAATTTATTAAAGGCATTGAAGATATCGTTGTATTGATGATCAAATCTATGGATCAAACAGAGATTTTACCTTTGGCTAGAGTTTTTCCATTGATTTTGCTCAAACTTTTAATTATTGGTTTCTTTGTTTAGTTTTTAATTTTAATTTAATTTATTTGTTTTCTGAACCCATTCATTTTATTTTACTTATTTTTATTTAAAAAATAAAATTATCACCGATGTCTATAGATATAATTTTACTTACTAATTTATATTAATTTATATTTTCAAAAGTAGGTTTTATTTTTTAAGTTTGGAAAGCGATCAATACTATTATTTTATTATATATATTTATAAAAGTCATTGTATGGATGTTGATAAGAATAATACAAAATAGTTATTCAAATAGAAGTAAAATATGGATAATAGAAGGATTAAAATTACAATTTCAGTGACAATGACTGAAATATACATGATACTTTAACATAAACGGTTTATATTTAGGGGTGGAGAAGATGGATTTTTGTGTCTTTACCTTAGACGGAGTGGTAATTGAAATTATTATGGGACAGTTAAATCCAATCTTGTATAAAAGAGAGAGGAAAGGAATCTACTTGAATATGGTGTTTGTCGCCACAATAATGATTCTTTTTCTTTTGTTTTTTTTCCCTTTGGTAATAAAGTAAGTCCAGTACCCCATCCCCACCCCAAACTCAAAATATTATTCATATTTATTAAAATTAATGATTTATGTTACCTCATCAAATATGTATATATTTTATATATATGATTTAAAATGACAAAATATCACTATTAATAATTAATTTTTTTCTTAAAACTCTTGTTATTCAATAATCACATTAAAAAAAATTCCAACTTCATCAAATCCCTAAGTGGGAGACAAATTTTCACAACCCCGTTTTCTCCATAACGAAACTTGAACACAAAATTTTATATAAAAGATGGATGCAAGTAGTTATGATCCAATTATTTGATTGGCCCAAATGAAATTAATATGATCCCACCGATTAACTTCAATGTCGATGACGAAGACAAAGTAGCGATAGGGTTATTGCATTTTCATCTCAAAGTGGGGAATATTTTAAATTAGCTTTCAATTTAAATTACCTTTTTCATTTAGAATCTTTGAATCATGAGTACGGTGGAGTTCCATGATCGAAACTTTTATACACTAAATCTGGTGGTGTCGTTCATTCCTCCGACTGGCACTTCTTTTTACCAAAATACTATTCATATTCATGTTATAAATTTAATCTTTTTTAAATTTATATTTTATTATTACATCTAGCATTTGTTAATGTACTATGAATGCTTGATGAATAGAAATAAAAATTTATTTTAAAAATGAAAATAGTAACTCTTAATGTTTAAATGTTAAACCTTGATTTTAAATTTGTTGGTAAATTAATCCTTATACTTTTTTCTTAACGACACTAATATTTCATGATCATGTGTTAGATTTTAATTTACAGGATTAAAACAATGTCATTTTGTATGCTAAATTTTTACAACATATAATATTTTACTTTAATTTTTTTCCAAAACATGGAGACAACCTTTATCCTTGATAACAATTTCTCCCCTAAAAAAACTCAAATATCATGGTCCTAATTGAGAAATCGTGATAGTTGTTAATATGCTAAGTAAAACAGAGTATGAATGGAAGTGATAGCAAAATCGAGCACTTCTAATAACATTCCATAAAACATGATAAAATAAGGGACAATTAATTGTTTACGCAATTCAGTTTCCATATGTTTGGGGAGCCTAACTTAATGAGAATAACCTACTATCTTTAATACTAGTACAACAAGTGATTCAAGTTCTATTACACCCTAATATATCAACCTCACTTTTGTATTTAAAGACTAGTTATCTTACTTCTAATCTTTTCCATTGACAACTTAGGCAATAAATAAAGCTGGTTTACTATCTCAAAAGCACTCTTACAAAAATGTTCTTTAATGAACAAAATAAGTGCTCTAAATGCTTTGTTACAAAACTTATACAAGTCTCTTATATAAGAGTTTTGAGACTTACTAACATACTAGAAATTAATTACAATCCAATTCCTTATTCTCAATAGCTAAAATAACACAAATATAACATCAAAATAATGACCAATAAAAATTGGGTTGTTGCAGATAAGTATCCCAATCCAACACTGTTGCAGATAAGTATTCCAATCCAACATCCTTAATCCAAGGGATTTGGTTTGTAAGATCCAATCCTCAAGATATGTTTCTCCAAATGGATTAATCTTCATTGATGAGCTTAAATAAATCTACAATATTAACATCATAACCCATTTATTTTGTTTCAAAAATTTCCAACTTCAAATATGAAAACAATGATGAGTACTTGCTTCAACACTAATTGAAGTTGAAGAAACTCAAAAGTAAACACTTAAGACTTTGTACAAATATGAAGTTTACCCATTAATGTATCAATTTTTTTTTATTTACTACATAGGGGGAATAACCTACAAAATGTTGAGATTAGTATACTATTGAATGAGTATTAAACAAGGAGGAAGACAATGAGGAGAGCTGGTGGAAGGGAGGGCCAATTCACCTATAATAAGCAAAAAGTTAGAGCTAAGAAGCTAAAGGAGAAGGTTTAATTTATACTTAAGGTTGTTCTTAGGGAAGTAGGAGAGATCCTTAGTCCTTTATGCTGTAGGGCTTATATAGAGGGGTTAACCATTGTCCTATAATGCTAGGTAGTCGATAGTACGAGGGGATCTGCATGACTGTGTGGTCGGACAAGTGGCAGGGTCGTTACAAGTTAATTATCTCCATATTGTGTATTGTGTGGTCCTACTCTGCCATTATCAACCCTGAGGTTATACAAGGTTGTTACGCCCTAATGGTTCCTACGGAGGGTGTGTAGCAAGTAGTCCCCATCGGAGGTGTGTAAAATCTTATCTCCTAAACCACAATTTAGAGAAGAAACCCCTTAATCTTATAAAACCTAAAAATCTGAATGTTTAAAAAATATACCAAATTGGTGTGTTAGATAACGAAAATTAAGGAGGAGTTTAACACCCTCAACTTAACCCAAATTGACGGATCTGGATCTTGGGCATTACCACACCAAAACTTTTAGCCAAATTCACTAAACCATATCAGATAGAATTATATATAAGACATACTCTTTTTAAATTATATTCAAGACCAAATTTCAAGAAAACAAATATGGTGCTTAAACATAAACTATTATAAAATTTCTCAATAAATCCACCTAAAATAATCATCTACTAATTACAAATTCATTAAGAACTCCTACAATACGCCACCCAAAACAACTCTGTATGCATAATAACCTGACACGCCTCTTCATTGGCTTAGTCCTGACATCGTCCCTTTAGGCGTACTCTCTTGCCATTAAAACCTGAAACAATTAACAAGTCTTGTAAGTTTATGAGTAATTAATGAACGTCATTTTATTGAACCTTGATGGTTACTCTATATTCTTTGATTATCATCTATACGTTAACCAACTTTCTAAACTATCTATTGGGTAGATACCAATATAGTTTGACTCACAAACGCACCAACTGTTATATTCATAATATTCCAATTCTCTCTCACTTGATTAACTAAAGATTCTTTGAAATAATAATTAAGTCTCTCATTAACATATATACTTCCCAGTAGAACTTATCTTTAAAATTTGTTTCATGTAGATTATATCTTATTACTTAAACTTTTCACAAAACGATTGTTCCTAACATTAACCATAGATGAATACATATACATTGGGCAAATACTTATATAGATTTGAGTTCCATGAAATTATTAAACCAATCATATCCACAATTTAGTGAGTATCATTATATCGATAGATTACTTCATAAATCAATTTGATAATATCCACAACAATCTCACCGATCAGTCCTTTTTCTTAACGAACAGAACCAGTGCACCTTAAGGTGAAAAACTAGGTCGAGCAAAACCCCAGCTGTTAACTCTTGTAGCTATGCTTTCAACTCTTTTAACTCGGTAGGAGCCATTTTGTAAGGTACTATCGATATCGGTGATGTTCTCAGTACAAGTTCTATAGCAAACTCAACCTCTCTGATCGGCGGTAATCTATGTAACTCCTCTGGAAACACATTGGGATATTCGCAAACCACTGGCATTGATTCAAGCTTCGATTCAGACACGTTAGTAGCTAATACATAAGCAAGATAAGCATTGCAACCTTTTCTCACATATATCTATGTTGACATAGCTGATATCACAAAAGGCAACCCATTCAGATTATCTGATTCAATATAAAGCGTTTCACCGTTTTGACATTTTAATATGATATGCTTTCGTCTACAATTTACAACAACATCATACAAAGTTAGTAAATCCATACCCAAAATTACATCAAACTTATCAAACAGTAGTAACATAAAATCAGTCGAAAAATTGTAACCCCATGTAACACCCCTAACCCGTATCTATCGCTGGAATAAGGTTACGAAATATTATCGGAGTTTTAAAAATAATTACAGATAATTCATGACATTTACTATTCATATCTAAAACTATTCATATCGTCCCTTGATTGGACCCTCGAGGCCTAATTTAAGCATTAGAAACGAGTTTGGACTAAATCGGAATCTCAAAGAATTTTTCGTAAAATTTTAAATTTTGCTTATATACAAGGGTCACACGCCAATGTGAGTAGGCCATGTGGCTCACACGGCCAGGTGACATGCCGATGTCTTAGGCCATATGACATATAAGGTAAGGCACGCGCCCGTGTCCCTAACCCGTGTAACTCTTTATTTTGCCATTTAATTAAGTGTAGGGGCCACATAACCAAACCACACGCCCGTGTGCTAGGCCATGTGTTACAAACGGCTGAGACACACACTTGTGTCTCTGTACGTGGGCAGCATTCTGTTTCTAAATTTTAAGATGCAGGGGACACACGGCCAAACCACATGCCCATGTGCCAGGCCGTGTGTCATACATGGTCAAGAAACACGCTCGTGTATCTACCCGTGTGGACAAAATAAGGCAATTTCCTAGCCTTATTTCTTACCCAAATTTGCCAACAACCTATACCAACACTTACAAACATATACCAACCAATTCAATTCATATAAATCAAGCTTAATACGAGTTCTATCTGAGTTATATTAACATGTATATTGCAATGGTTAAGCTTACCAAACTTCCATTTATGTACTTAGGTAAATTTGTATCATTTATACTAATTCATTTTCATTTACCATTTGATTCATATTTCACATACTATTTAATCACTTCAAACATATCAATCATGATATGGTATTATAGTCATATACCAAAACATACCATTCTAGTCATTCCAATGGCTAGTTTACAAAGATCTATTTTCATATCAACATTAGCTTAATTAGCCTATACATACCATTATACCAAAGTAAGATTTTCTATTTATACCAAAACAAGCTGGAGGATAATGTGATGATGCTCTAACCGACTCTAACCTTTACAATCTCCCGAGCACTATAAATAGAGAAAAGAAAACTGAGTAAGCATTTCAAATACTTAGTAAGTTCGCATAACAGGAATTTAACTTACCCTGCATTTATACAATAAACAAACATACACATGTAACCCAAGCAATTTGGCCAGAGCATAAGCACACAATCTCATTAAACATGTTAGTTATTCATTTTATATAAATATCAATAACAAAGATGAGCTCATCAAATTCCAAGTTTCATGCATTCTATGTATTTTTCAAATATTGATTTCATTTGGATTTTCATTTATCTTCAAGTCATAATCTCACTTAATGATTCATTTGAAATCTTGATTAAAACGAGTGTAGTACACATAAGTGTACAAATCAAAAATCCGTCAATTAATGTCCGGGAGTACTCATTAGAGCACTAAATCAGAAAGTTCTCTCTCAAGCAATATAACGGGAAGCTCATTGAGCCATGTAACAGAAAGTATATCCGGGCATGGTAATAGAAAGTTCACAAAGAACTTATAACGGGTAACTCCGAAGAGCACTAAACGGGAAGCTCCAGAGAGAACTTATCAGAATGCACCAGATAGCTTATAACGGGAAGTTCAAGCGAGCACTATTGGGAAGCTCCTGAGAGCTTTTAATGGGAGGTTCACAAAGAACCTATAAACAGAACGCTCATTGAGCGTGGGTGGGTGTGTCTACAACATATGCAGATCGCAAGAACACTTCAATAGGAAGCTTGAGAGGGCTTGTATCGGGACACTCTTTTTAGCTATGGTATATCCGTAACATATGCACGAACATTACCATTTCAAGAAATGGAACCCTGTATCCAATCGAATTTTATTCATTTAAATAAAATTTAACATTTATCGGGCATTTTTCAGTTATGTGATCAGATTTCATATACATGGCCAATATATAATTCACATACAATTCATTCAAATCAAGTTAATCAAATAATTATACAGTTAGGTTACACGAACTTACCTCGTTTCTTGTTTGTATATGAAATCTACTAATCCGACAATTTTTCTTTTCTTCGATCTAACTTCGTATTTGAGTTTTTCGGATCAATATAAATGAATTTTAACATCAATTTAATCCATTTCATACTCAATTTAATTTAATTTACATCTTAGGCAAAATTACCATTTTACCCCTATATTTTTCATAAATGACAATTTAGTCCTTAGGTTCGAAAAATGAAATTCATGCAATTTATCCTTTATTCCAAGCCTAGCTTATTTTCATATATAACAATAATAGTCCATAAATTTAAAAAAATTAAAATTTTTCCATGGATTTTACAACTTTACAATTTAGCCCCTAAATCACAATTTCATCAAAATTCACTTCGTAAAAGTTGTTTATCTATCAACAACCTTTCATTTTCTACCATAAATTTAAAATTTTCAGCATATTCATCCATTTCAAAACTTCTATACTTGATAAATTTTCAAATTAATCCCCAAAATAGATAGATTAAGCTATTCCGATCTCAAAAATATAAAATTACTAAAAACGGGACAAGAATACTTACCTAATTAAGCCAAGAAAGCTTGTTTTCTCTTTCCTAGGGTTTCCATGTATATTTTGGGGAAGAATATGATAATAATTATATGATATTTCTATTTAATTATTTATCATCTATTAATTTTTCTATTTTCCAATTTAGTCCTTGCCTTTTTCTAATTTTCCATGGATGATTCATCAAAAATATCTACTAACTTTTTTTTAATGGTCTAATTACCATATAAGGACCTCAATTTTTGAATTCCATAGCTATTTGGTACTTATAGCTACTAGAATCTAACTTTTGCGTTTTATGCAATTTGGTCCTTTCCTTAATTAAACACATAATCGGTAAAATTTTCTTATTAGAATTTTCATGTAACATTCCTATCATAATGCAGACCATAAAATAATATTAAAATAAATTTTCTTTCCGACTCAAATTTGTGGTCCCGAAACCACTGTTCCGATTTCACTAAAAATGGGTTGTTACACCCCGAGTCATCAAAGGACAATTCTTGTAAACTTTATCAACTAGCACATACTGACTTAGGGGGTTCGATACTTTAACCACGAATTTAGTGAAATTAATAGCTACATTCTTACTAAATATTAAATTCGCGCAAACATACCAATGGGTTGATCCTAGATCAATCAAAGCAGTTACATCAATATCATAAATAGAGAAAGTACCGAAAATAACATCTAGCGTAGAAGCATCCTCGCGTGCGCGAATAGCATAAGCCCTAGCTGGTGCTTGTGCCTTGGATCTCACAGTGGAGTCTTTCATCACACCACGGCTACCACTCACATTTTCGAGATTACGAGGTGGCCTACCTCTTGCAGCTGTGTTGCTCGGTCTCGTAATTTGAACTTTTTTTTTCTCAGATTTCTCTGGGCAATCTCTAAGATAATGGTCTAAGGAACCACACCTAAAACACACTCCATTCTTTACTCTATACTCACCATAATGTGGTCTTTTACAGTGCTTACACTCAGGTTTGGCATCTCTGACACTACCCACGCTCGCTATAGATGTAGCTTAAGGTTCAAGACTAGAGCGTCGGGTACCTCTGTCTCTACTAGAATATCTCACAGAAGTAGTAGAATAGTGGTGATGTTCTTTTGATTTCTTTGATACTAACTGATAGGACTTCCTAATCGATCTATTTCTCGAGTCTCTAGCTTCAAAATCAACACGTCTTTTTTCTTTACTCAAATCTTTGGCCTTATGTGCCTTGTCAACCAGTACAACAATTTCTTTCAGCTCAAAAATTCCAACCAAAAGCTTAATATTCTCGTTTAACCCTTCTTCGAATCTTTTACATATAACGGTCTCGGTCAGAATACACCCCGGGCATATTTGCTCAATCTGACAAATTCTCGCTCGTATTCTGATACAGTCATATGGCTCTGTTTGAGTTCCAAAAATTCTTTAAGCTTCTGATCCAGAAACCTCTAACTGATGTATTTCTTTCGGAACTCTATTTGGAAGAATTCCCAAGTGATTCACTCTCTCGACACAATTGAAATCAACGTATTCCACCACTAGTAAGCCGAATCTTTCAATAGTGATACTGTACACTTGACACACTCGACCGGTGACAATTCATTGAAAACCCTAATTGTATTCTCTAACCAGAATTCAACTCTCTTAAGATCATCTTCAGCAGTAGCTCAAAATTCTTCAGCCCCATATTTACGTATCTTATCAACAGGAGGCTTACTAACTTAGATAGGTTCCATACCTTGAGAAATAATGAAAATTGATTTGGGAGTAGGAGGGGGTGCAGGTTGTCGAGCAGCCGGGTTCGTCTGAAAGAACTCGGTGAACTGTTCATTCATTATTTGAAAGAAGGCTTCTGTAGCCTCTCCTCTCTGGCCCACAGATACGAGCCTTACATAGCTCGAAGCTACTCCGTGAATGGAGGCTTGAGCATTACTCTCTACTTTATCAGAATCATCTCGGTTGGATGTCATTGCTATATGAAAACATGTTTTAAAACGGTCAGGAGATATTACACTATCACAGGTTATTTAATGACATGTATAGCTACACTTGTACATGCTACGTTCAATATGAGAATCGACTAAACTGTAACTCTGATACCAATAACTGTAACACCCCTAATCTGAATCCGTCGTCAAAACAATGTTACAGAGCATTACCGGAGATTACAAATAAAATGAATAGAAATTTAAAACATTTTATAACATAATAATAATCACATCAAAACCAATCAAAATCATATATATTGTCCCTTATACGAGCCCTCGAGGCCCTAAATATGCATTAGAAACAAGTCGGGACTAAATTTGAAATTCAGAGAATTTTTCAGAAAACATTGAAAAATTTCAAAGCTGCAGGGTCACACGGCCAATGACATACCCGTATCTTAGGCCATGTGGGCATTCGAAATAAGGACACACGACCGTGTCCCAACTCGTGTTTGTGCTCATATAACTCACTGATTTGGGCCACACGGCCAAGCCACGCGCCCGTGTGCCAAGCAGTGTAACAGCTTGACTCGCAACCCTTTGAAAACTACAGGGGACACACGGCCGTGTGTCACACACGGCTGAGACACACGCCGTGTCTCTGCCCATGTGGACGAAAAGTAGGCTATTTCACAAGCCATTTTTCTCACCCAATTTGGCATCAACCTATTTCCAACATTATGCATATAAATAAGCCATATTAAGGCATCCAATAATCGAGACATAAACATATGGTATATCCACATACAACCAATATGCCCTTAGGCACCTCAAATGACAATTCATAACATGTATAATTATGTATATAATTTGACCAAATAAACCAACAACCTTCCAAGCAATTTGCATCATTTCATGCCACTTAGCTTGCTTACCAAAACATACCAAAACTTCCCAATTGATACTAACTATACCATTCTAAACTAGCATCAATATACATATATGTCTTCCACAACAAAGCACCAATTCACAACAAACTATATGACATATCTAATATGCACATTCAACAACTATTTCATTATCCATAATTCAACCACAATTCAAACCACATATCAACAATATTAAGACAAGTTATACACATCCAAAATATTCCAAACACAAGCCAAATAAGTGACCATAATCACAACAAAACACATATAGGCCAACACTAACCAAAATAACCTATACATGCCATTATAACCAAAATTAAACCAATCAAAAGCACCAAAAGAGCCGATGGATAGTGTGATATAGCTTCGACAAGCTTCCAACCCAAACGAGCTTCTGATTCACTAAAAACACAGAAAAAACACAGAGTAAGCATTTAAGCTTAGTAAGTTTGTATAACATAGAATTTAACTTACCATTTAGTTACAAATTAGGAAAGTAAACATAGCATATCCCAACTCAATTTGGCTAATGCCTAAGCACATATTCACCAACATGTTAGCCATGTAAAACACATATAATAGCCAATAAGCATGGATGAACATAACAACTAAGCAAGTTTCATATACATGTAGCATCCATTTCATGTTTCAATATATCATGTAATATAACTTCTATGTGTTTCATGTGTATACCTATAATAGTTCATATCAAACTCATATCGTCTCGTAACTGAACCTTGCCCGTTAAACCACTTAGAATATCGTTAAATACTCGGGATAGCTCACATTATGTGTACTAAACTATAATTCACCAATTCTTAGACATGTATACTCTTACGAGCTATGAATTGGTATGCTCTCACGAGCTATAAATCGGTAAGTTCATACGAGCTGAGAATTGGTAGGCTCTCATGAGCTGAAAATCGGTAAGCTCATACGAGCTGAGAATCGGTAACCCTAGTGATATGTCATTTATATCCTACGAATTCTTAAAGTTTAAACGGGACACGGTAATCATTATACGTCGTTAGATATGCAATCGGTATTTATACATGGCAATTATACGAATCACATATGTATAATTTAATTAAAGCATATAAATTCTCAATTTAATTACACGAACTTACGTCGACGAGTATACGTAGATACAGAGGCGATTAATCTAATATTTTTCCTTTACCTTGATCTAACTCTGTACGAGGTCTGTCTTGATCTATACGGATAAATTTAATTCAATTTAATATTTTTATCATTCAATTTAGTCCAACATATATTTTTGGAAAAATTACCATTTTGCCCTTAACTTTAAATTCTTTGCAATTTAGTCATTATGTCATAAAAATGGAAATTTACACAATTTCATCACAACCTACTAAAGATAAATACCAATTAGGTCTCTAGCATGCCTAATATTTCATTTATTTTACAATTTCACCACACAATATTTTTTATTTTTTTAATTTATTCTCTATTTGACAATTTCACTAAAATCCCTTTACAAAAGTTGTTTATCTAACAACAACCATTCATTTTCTATCATAAAACTTCAAAACTCAAGCATGTTCATCAATGGTAAAACCCTAATAGATCAATAGTTTCACAAATTAGTTCTTGGGCTAACTAAATTAAGCTACAATGATCTTGAAAATATAGAAATCATTATACATACCTAATTTAAGGAATTAGGGTTGCTGAATGTTAAACACCAAAAATGTCTTGCTTCTCTTTAAGTTTTGGTTGTGAAATTATAATGGAAGATGATGATAATTTGGTTTTATTTTAATTTTATAAATTTCCAAAATTAACCTTAAAAACTAACCAAAATTTCAATAATGCCAAACCATGCTCATCCACTATCAACATTAATGGGCTAATTACCATATAAGAACCTCTACTTTAAAGTCCTATAGCTATTTAATTCCTCTAGCTATTAGAACTCAACTTTTGCACTTTATGCGATTTAGTCCTTTTTATCAAATTAAGCATGTAAACGGTAAAAATTCTTAACAAAACTTTTAAACGGTACTTTTATCATGCCGTAGGCAATAAAATAGTAATAAAATAAATTTTTTGACTTTGCATTTGTGGTCCCAAAATCACTGTTCTAATTTCACTAAAAATGGGTAATCAATATTCAATTCAGATTTAGCATATTCCAAACAACTTAATTAAATCGCACCATAACAAATTCACGTTGATAATATCTTAGGTCATACATAGTACGAATAAGTACAACTCCAACATTGTCATATCATTACGGTGAATACCTTTTACTAACATTCAGATACATAGTTCTTTTCGATAGTATTCGTAAAACTTATTCATTTATTTCAATGGTTTTACTCAGCCCATAATGCTGAGTGCATCAATACTTTATCTAGCCATACTTCATACAGAATGGGCAAACTTTATCCACAATTTATCACAAAAACATATAAACAAATATTACCATACATATATGATGGAACATGCCACAAGGGCCAAACAAAATATGCCATAAATGTTTCATGCAGAATACACCACATAGGCTTTATACGAAGTCTCGTGTTTACTATCTCGATGGACTTCCACATAAATTCTGCCACTTCAATTCATACATCATCGATGGCTACACCATGAACATAAATACAATCATATCATATCGTGTGCCTTAACCACATGATCTTACACACATTCATGTATATTGTTCTTCCATTTCAATTTCATTTTATTGAAGGCTACACCATGAATGGTTCCTAATCATACCAAGCTACCATGGACCTCTACTCTATGGTCTTACATTCGTTTTCAAACTATGATATGCTAGTTTGGTTAGCACTAAAAATGCCTTACCAGAGGCTTCACAATAAGACTTTAGCTCAACATTCACTTACTAAGATGATCGACTCTTCACTGGCTCATCCAACTCGTATACCAGACCTTACTTACCTGTTATCAAACATGATTCCTTAAACATGATTATGAATATGAATGGGAAATAACATATGTATCATGATGTGTAATGTATTTGAACATTGGGACCCTATTAACTAGTCGAGTTAAGTTAGATATATTTGACATGCCATAGGATTGTACGAGATTATGTGCTTATGCGCCAAGATGCACCTCGTGTGTTAGAATGCCCTTTATGTGCCAGTATGTGCTTTGTACGTTAGAATGTAGTTCATTTGCAAAGATTGCACTTCATGTGCCAATATGCGCTTTGTGCGCCAGTGATGTGCTTTGAGCACCAATATGCACTATATGTGCCAATTTACCCTACTTCGGTTTCTTTGATGATGCACATTGGTGCTAGTTGATGTGTTGGTTGGGTGATTCGTGTATCATGTATTGAAAAAATGAATAGGATGGCTAATGACTCAAACATTTTAGAACATGATTTGGTTGGATAATGAATACATATATATGTATGTACTTGCGTTGAAGCATATTACCAATGTTTATGTTGTATTATTTTGGATCATGAATGTACCACTGAGCCTTGTTGTTCAGTTTACGGTTTGTTTATTCTATGCACAGGTGCATGTATCTTCGAAGCCCTAAAAAAGTGAAATCAACATCTAGACAATAGCAATCGACTCAACTTAAGCTTGTATAACCTTTTCCTTAAGTCAATGGCATGTGCTTAGGGAATATTGGGTTCTAAGTGGATGTATATAAGTTGTGATTTTATGAAATTGGCTTTAATCATGCATATAAATGATGTTAATGGTTTGGTAGCTATGTTTTTGGCAAGTTTGAGTATATGGATTGGTTGATTTAGAGTCTTGGAGCCAAATAATGTTAAACATGCTATGTGGTAATATTTGAAACAGGGATTTAGTGGTTTGTCTGCAATGTCGTGACATCAGGCCACCTCATCACAATGTTGACTCTGTTTTATTTTGAAAATCTTACAATTTGGTCATCAAGTTGGGAAACTTGGCTATTGTCTTCAATGTCGCAACACCAAGCCCTGGAAATTGCAACATCCACTTGAGATGTTTTGAAAACATTACACTTTAGTCCTTGTTTGATCCTGGGATGGTATTGAGCTTTTGTAAGTTTGTATTTGACCCGAAAATGATTATTTAATGCGTTTAACACATGTTTTATTTGTAATTGAACGTTAAGTGTTGGTATTTGAACGTGGTTGATCGTAGTTTCTCTGACAACGAATGTGACATCCTACACTTAGACTTGACAATTGAGTCGAGTATGGGGTGTTACAAAAACTATTTGAAATATAAGATTAAAAAGGCTATTGAAATTTTCTAAAAAAATTAATTAGGCCCCTATACTTTTTTTGCATTCAATTGAGCCATTAGACATTACAATTACAATAAATTAAAGAATTTTATTGTTAAAGTTAACAATAAACCATTACACAATAACAACAACCATTTTCTGTGTTTATGCCATGTGCAATGTCAGGATTTTGCCATGCGGTGGAAATGGGTATTTTATATTTAAAATCATTTAAAAAATTATAAAATTATTTAAAATCATAAATAATCACGAAATTTCATAAAATTCATAAAAAATAAAAAATTGCAAAATTTATGAAAAAATTTTAAAATATAAAAATTATTAAAAATATAGAAAGTGCAAAAAAATAAAAAATATAGAAAATTTTAAAAAATATTATTACAATTTATTCAAAAATAATATAAAATTAAAAACAAAGATTACATAAACTACAAAAAAAATAGTTACAAAATTATATACAGCCTCGATTGTCACTTGTCTTTTCAACCTATTTTCCCATCTTAGTTTACATCTCAAAACACTCGTTATCAACAATGAACTAGGGGTGTACAAGCCTTGGATAGGTCCAAGGTGTATGAGCACAATAGATAGCTTTAGGGATCAAATAAGTATTTTATATTTTTTAATAATTGTTGTAGTGTTAACCATTGGTGTGCAAATGAAAAAAAAAGTTAGTTTTTTATACATTTTTTTCATATATTTTAAATTTATTTAAGCTTCTAATGACATTTTATAATATTTTTAATTTTTTATCAATTTTTTAATAATTTTCAATATTTTATAAAATCATAATTGTTACAATTTTTTATAGATTTTTTAATTTATATTTTTATAATTTATAATTTATATAATTTTTTATTTTAATAAATTTTCATTTTTAATTATTTTTAGAATATATAACTTTTTTCATTTTTAATAATTTTTATAAATTTCTATATTTTTTATTTTTTTGAACTTTAATATTTTTTTATAATTTTTATGATTTTTATAGTTTAATGATTTTAAATGTAAAATAATATTTTTCACCATGTGGCATAATCTTGGTATACCATGTGGTGAAACCTAGGGGTGAGCGTTCGATCGAATCGAGTGAAAATATTTCAAGTTAATCGAGTTCATGAGTCCTATTTTATTATCCTAACTCAATTTGAAATTTTTTCGAATCGAGTCGAGTGAAATGAAATTCGACTTGAGTGAAATTGTTCGAGTTAAATAAAAAAATTAAACCATTGTTATAGTATAACTAATTCCATATTAGAGCATATAAATTTGAAACCATATATATTTGAAAAAAAAATTCAAAGCAAAATAAAAAAAAAATAAGATACTTGAGTATGATAAATTTGAATCAGTAATTAGGTCCAAAAATTATTATTTTAGAAAAATTTTAAAATTTTAACTTTTTAATATATATTTTAGAATTTTTAATTTTTATATATTTTTAAAATATAAATTTTGATATTTTTATAAATATTTTGAATTTTTGAAAATTATTTTGACTTTTTTTGTAATTTTTGTTGAGAAAGACCAATTTGCTTATTTTCAAAGTTAACAGGGACCAAAGGATATTTATACCAATCTATTATTTGAATTATTAGAATTGTAAAATTCAACTCAACTCGAAACTCAAATCGAGTTATTTGAGTTGGCTCAAATAATTTGAATAACTCGAATAACTCAATTTGATTAACTCAAAATTCAAAATTTTTTTTCAATTTTTTGAATCAAATCTAGTTTTGCTCACCGCTAGTGAAACCCCTCAAAAAAGTTTATTACTTTATAATGGTTGATTGTTAACTTTAACGGTCAAATGGGCTTAATTGATTGTAATTTTAACATTTAAGAGCTCAACTTAGTGCATAAAATTATAGAGGCTTAATTGATTTTTTTTTAGAAAAATTCAGTAACTGGAAAGACCTTTAGCTAATTTTTATGATTTTCTATAATTTTCTATAATTTTTTATATTTTTTTATTGTTTTTAATTATTTTTAATGTAAAATAACAATTTTTGTCTCGTGGCACAATCTTGGTATGCTAAGTGGTGAAACCATCCCAAAAAAGGGTTGTTGATACTTTTATAATGGTTGACCCTTAACTTTAAGGGTTAAAGGATTTAATTAATTATATTTTTAACATTTAAGTACTCAATTGAGTATAAAAAATGTATAAGTAAAAAATCAATTTTTTTGAAGTTTAGAGACCCTTTAGCCGTCTTAAAACAATTATCGATTAAATACTATTATTTTAAGATCATTTCAAAGCTTAATATTGATGTCAATATTACTTCTAAAAAAGCGGATTTTCATTGGTTGGACAAATAAAAATAAACGCGATTAATTAGATGCTCATTTTGTATTTTTTTCATAATTAAATGACAAAAATTAAACATAATTAAATGACCTACAATGTAATTTACCCATAACTAAAAACATGTTTTATTGAATAGCCAAACTTGAAAAATATTACTTAATTTTTAAAAAAATAATCTTCATATTTTCCAGAAAAATGAAAAATAAAACATATTCATGGAAACAATTTATTTTAAACAAAGATCCTTAAATTGATGCTCTTTTCCACTTATAGCTCATTCGATGCATTAGTATATACTTGCGACATACATTAAACATTAAACATAAATTGATGCCATTGGCACCTTTTGTTGTGCTAATCACTTTTTACCATCAAACAAAAAAACATGGTCCAATTATTGCACATTGCTAAAACAAGCATTCAAGAATTGAAGGAAAAAAATATATGTATATATAATGTATAGTAATTAAACTGGCTAACCATCAATTCCCGCTAGGAAATAACGGTCCCAAACTTTGTCAATTATTCTTTAACTATAAGTAACAAATGGCAGTGTTTGCAACAAACGTGAAAAACCATAAAAATTTAACACATAAAACGGGGGCAGACATTCATAAAATCCAAAAGGGTTGTAAGACTGCCAAGTCAGTCATGTCACACCTATGCCTGCAATTTGTGTTACACATATCAGCAATAGAAGATAGGAGAAAGTGAAGAAGCATAAAGGGTACAGTCTGAAACTCCAGGTTTAACTATATAATTAGAGTTATCTGCATCAACTTACCTTGTTTGCAATGTTGTTTGAAAGCCAGTCCAGCCCCTCGTACAGTCCTTCACCAGAAGTAGCGCATGTGCTCTGGATATACCTGCAACATGTATT
The DNA here is from genome assembly GCA_020496765.1 of Gossypium stocksii. Lineage (NCBI taxonomy): Eukaryota > Viridiplantae > Streptophyta > Magnoliopsida > Malvales > Malvaceae > Gossypium > Gossypium stocksii. The sequence continues at coordinate 86,303,831 of CM035623.1, forward strand.
ATATAGAAGGTGAAATACAGATCTACATATACAGAGGGTCAGGCACATGAATGGTGGAGGAGAGATTTCTTCATCTTACCAATGGCGCTGGCGGAGTGAATGAAGGCCAAGCTTGTCAGTAATCTCAGCAGCATTCATAGCATTTGGAAGATCTTGCTTGTTTGCGAATACTAGCAGCACAGCATCCCTCAGCTCATCCTGGCAATGCACATAAAATAAAATATTGTTAGATTTCACCACGAAATTGTGTCCATAGTGCAACTGCAACCATTTCAGAACATGCTCATTGGAAACAGTGAGCCAGTATAAAGGAAGCTTAATTGACCTCATTCAACATCCTGTGCAACTCATCTCTAGCTTCAACCACACGATCACGATCGTTGCTATCAACCACAAAAATAAGTCCTTGGGTGTTTTGGAAGTAGTGTCTCCACAATGGTCGGATCTATATAGAAAATCAAAGCATATAAGCAAATTGAATAGTTGAGACAAACAAAAACCATAAAATCTTTTTTCTGTATTCTGAAAGATGCAACAAGATAAAAAATATACTCAAAAGATTAGGTCCAACTTTGACCAGTAACCATCAAATCTTGCATATACCTAATGGACACCAGGCACTTCTTCTCTCTTTCCATGGAACTAAATGTTCACGCTGAGTTACATGGCCTCATAGTATCAGATACACGTGTCCAACATGGGCACGCTCAAATTAAAAAAAAATTTACACATATTTGAAGGATAATATCATTTTGGAATACGTGTCGCTCAGAGGAGCTGGGAATAAGCACTTAAAGGAAAAAATCTGGATAACATAGCATCCCGCATATCAAGATGCTTAATATCTTACAGAGTATATGAAACCAGAACAATCCCATCCATAACCTTTCCGTTTTACATGCAAGAGCTAAGAATTTACCGGAAGAACATAAAAAAAGACACCCTCAATTTTCATTCCATGCAACCTTACAGTTAATGGTAACAATGTTCGAATAGAAACTGAATCTAGTTACCTTGTCCTGGCCACCAACATCCCAAACAGTAAAGCTGATGTTCTTGTATTCAACGGTCTCAACATTGAAACCTACAATATTACACCATATCATAATTCTCCATATCCTCCTTGAAACAAAACTTATTTGAACAACAAAAACTAGACTTTTTTAGTTAAAAAGAGACTTACCGATGGTGGGAATGGTAGTGACAATCTCTCCCAACTTAAGCTTGTAAAGAATGGTAGTTTTACCAGCAGCATCAAGCCCAACCATGAGTATACGCATCTCCTTCTTGGCGAAAAGCCGGCTAAATAGCTTTGTGAAAGACAGCCCCATTTTTCACGTCTGTCAACCAACAAAACACCAAAATCCACCACATATCAGTTTCCAGAACCATCAATTTAATTTGAAAGAAAAATAAATAGCATTTATTCAAGATCAAAGAAGAACCAAATCCAATGGTAAAAATTCAAAACAAGAACATAATATCGTTGGTTCGAATTGAATCCAGATCAACACAACCTAAATCCAATCAATTACGACATAAATTCAAATCGAAAAATCCAGATCGGAACAAATTAACGAACTCACGAGGCTTCCAAGACACAGATCAGATAAAACTACGCAAGGACCTTGAAAATTCAATAGATCGAAGACAATTTATAAAACAAGATTGAAGTCAAAATTTAAAAGGAAAAAGGCAGATCGAGAGAGAGATAAGCTAAATTAGAGCAAAATAAAGTTAGAAATAAAAATCTTTATTGGTTCTGAGAGGAGAGAGAGGCTTACCTGAGAGAAACGCGGGCTATAATTAAGCGGAATCGAACGAAGGAGAGAAGCCAAGATCTATTCTTCTCTCTCTCTCTTATCTCTCAAAATCAAAGGAACTGTCCTCCAGCGTTTCAAACAGACCTTTGGGTATTCATAGATCCAAAATCAAAATATGATTGTAGTTCCACGGAATTCTTTTTGGTCTAATTTCATTAAACATCCTCAAACTCTAATCTAAATTTTAAATTGATCTCAAACTTCAAATCCTTTTGATTGATTCGTAGTAAAAAAATAAGGTTATTTTATCAATCCGCCATCAGCTTGGGCTTTAAATGTCATTGTATTTAAAATATAGAGTCTGTATCTATTACATAAACAGATTGAATATGATATGTTAAAAATAATAATTTTCCTAAATTTTATTGATAGTGTACTATTTTTAATATATCAAATCCAAGTTATCAATATAATAAGTTTTTACATGTTTACAATTTGATATATATTTTAAATATGCTTCAAAGTAGAACCAACATGATATTTAATACTCATACTTTATAAACTCAACTAGATCATTTTAGAATTTAAAGATGAATTTAAAATGTTAAATATAATTGAAGTATTTTTTATGAAATTAATCCTATATTTTTAAAAAGTTGTAACTTTTAGTTAGCTTCTTCCCTTTTGACAATGTTTCTTTTTATTGAAAATAAAATAGGCATAAATTACATTGACACTTGTCATAATGTTCCTACACCATTAACATCTTTTAACAACAAACAAGTAACATCATGAGGAGGATCAGTCAACAAGCTCATACCAAGCTGCCAATTTATCTACTATGCCATTACCTTCTCGATAAACATGCACCGCACGAATGTTCCAATCTAAGCGAAGCATACCTTTGACTGACTATACCATTGCATTATAAGATGCATCAACTGCTTGATTTTTCACTATATGAATAGTAGCTAGACTATCTATTTCGATTAATACCTTTCGCAGCCCCATATCCCAAGTACAACACAACCCGTCATTAAGGCTGTGTATGGATTACAAGCAACTTAACCAACTTACCATCAAAGACAAATACCCTATCCCTGTCATTAAGGAGCTACTTGATGAATTGGGGCAAGCCATCTACTTTTCTAAGCTATATTTGAGGTTTGGCTACCATCAGATCTGCATGTGGGATAGGACATACACAAGACAACTTTCAACTCATAAGGGCCACTATAAGTTCTTGGTCATGCCATTTAACCTAACTAATGGTCTCTCGAGCTTTCAGGCATTGATGAATGTTGTCTTTAAAAGGCTCCTTAAAAAGCTAGTGTTGGTGATTTTTTATGACATTTTAGTTTACTCCACTAGTTGGTCTGAGCATATGGCACATTTTAAAGACGTTCTGCAACTCTTAATGGACAACAAACTGTTTGCCAAAAAGAGTAAGTGCATCTTTGGCATTACTCAAATTGAGTACTTAGGCTATATCATTTCTAAGGGCTTAATGGCCATGGATGCTACAAAAATAGAAGGGGGGGTTCTGAATTAGCCTACACCTCAATCTGTCAAGGATTTGAAAGGCTTTTTTGGGGTTACCTTGATAATACAAGAGGTTCATAAGACATTATGGACTTATGGCCAAACCCTTGACTACACTTTTGAAGAAAGATGTATAGTAGAAATGGATTGATACAGCTCAGAAAGCTTTTCAACAACTCAAGCAAGTAGCTTGCCAAGCGCTAGTGTTAGCCTTATTTAACTTTCAAGTTGAGATTTGAATTGATACAGATGTATGTGGCTAGGGTTTGGGGCAGTCTTATAGTAGAAGGGGAAGCCAATAACCTTTTTAGTAAAGGGTTAAGGGTAAAATATCATGTTCTTTCAATTTATGACAAGGAAATGCTAGCAATATTTCTGGCAGTGAAGAAATGGCATCCATACCTAGTTGGGAGGCGTTTCTAGATAAAGATAGATCACTAAAGTTTAAGGCTTTTATCTAACAGATAGACTATCACCTCTTGTCAGCAGAAATGGGCAGTCAAGACGTTAGGGTATGACTATGTCATTACTTACAGGAAATATATTTAGAATATTGTAGTTGATGCCTTGTCAAGAATGCCTCATTTGTAGGAAGGTCAGTTCTTCCAATATGCAGGCAACATTTCCTGGTCTAACATGTGGATTAGAATAATGGATTTGTGCTTAATTGACACCAAGTTTTAGCAACTTTGCTAAGCCATTTAGCAACAACCTCAGTTTCATTACAAATACTCCTTAGATGGCAAGGTAATATGTAACACCCCTAACCCGTATCCATCATCGAAATAGGGTTATGAAGTATTACCATAAAAACGTAACTTAAAATCATCCATTTCAAAAACATTTCATAAATCATATCATAGTCCAATCAAACACATGCATATTGTCCTTTATTCGATCCCTCCAGGCTTTAGAAATACTTTAAAAATAATTTAGGACTAAATCGAAAACATATGAAACCTTAAGGAAAAACTTAAAAATATTTAAACTATAAGGGTTACATGGCCATGTGGCCAGGCCATGCGACTCACATGGCTGAGACACATGCCTATGTCTCAGGCCGTATAACTGTTTGACTTGCTACCCTTTGGAACTTACAGGGAACACACGACCGTGTTGCATGGCCATGTGTCACACACGACTGAGATACACACCCTTGTCTTAGGTAGTGTGAACAAGAAATAGGCCAAATTCAAGCCATTTCTTTCACCAATTCAAATACACACCTATAAGTCATTTGCACACACAATCAAGCATTAAAACATCCTAAAACATGCATAATAAGACCAATTCGAATGACCAAATTTCATTCAACCAATATGCCATATAAGGCACATCAAAAGCAAGCATTCAACTTAACCAAACATATGCATAATTGGTCACCTTGCTACCATTTTAAAACATACCATAATTGACTTATACCATTGCAATATAACTTACCATTTGAACCATTATTCTCATGCATTTCAAACACACATATATCTAATTGGTCATTTTTCATACAAACACAATTAACTAAATTTCATATTCAAGCATACCTTAATTAACCATATTGCAAACATGCCAAACTTAACTCTTTAGTCATAAAATCATGCATCAACTTAACCATATTAACACCAACCATCAAGATACCATAAGTACATTAACCATAATGATACTTATATATACCAAAACAACCACTAGATTATTTATACACATATCTACTTGTACATGCCATTATAACCTTGATCAAGACATCATAATCTACCAATATAATCACTGGATAGTGTAATAAATCTCTGACGAGCTTTCAACCCGATTAATCTGTAAAGTAAGAGAAAGACAACTACGTAAGCAATGAATGCTTAATAAGCTTGTAGAACACGAAACATAACTTATTACTTCAATACTATAATACATAGATTAAACATGATTCAACACTAATACTTTAAACTTAGTATAAACCTATCGAACACCATTCAACTCACAATTAGGTATATTCAATAAGATCACATATACTTTTCATATATAACATACTAGGATTTATAAGTCGTAATACATAATCATCAATCTTTTCATAAGATTACAAACCATTCTATTTACATCCCAATTATAAACTTATCGTTTCAATCTTTTTCATAATTTCATGACATAGTTCATTTGAAACGCATACCTTACTTTTCCTTTTTCATGCCTGTTAAACCAAATAAAACAACATCGGATAATTGAAACAATATTGACCGTACCACCTATCTATATAACACACCAAAACAAAGCCTGCTAGGCTCGAGGCCTGATACAATTACACCAGCTCAGAACCTACTAGGCATAAAGCCCAAATATCACTAGCACAAAGTCTGTTAGGCACAAAGCCCGAATACCACCGGCACAAAGCTTGCTAGGCATAAAGCCCGAATATCAATATCACTGGCACAAAGCTTGCTAGGAACAAAGTGTAACACCTCTTACCCGTATCCAACACCGGGACAGGGTACGAGGTGCTACTGGATGATAACAGAACCAACCGTACATTATTGAGCCATAAACTTCTCTCTAATTTAAAACCTTTCAACTTTTGCTCACGTTCAGCTTATGCTGTCTTCCTAAGTCACCATTACTAAATTAATTATATATGGAGCTACAGAACTCAAATTTTAGATCCGCTAATTTTCCTTGAAACTAGACTCACATACCTTCTTACCATAAAATTTCCAGAATTTTTGGTTTAGCCAATCAATACAGTTTATTCATTAAATATTCCCCTATTTTGCTGTTTGACAACTCTGACTCCTCTTTAATAAAAATCAAATTTCTCATTATATAGAGTTTGGATAACCTTCCTGTTTGTTTCTCTTGAAAGTAGACTCATCAAAGATTCTAAGAATATAAATCACACACCACAACCATTTTTATACAATTTTTAGTGATTTTCCTAAGTTGGAACAGGGGATTTCCGAAACATTCAGACCCTATCTCACCAAAATTTAAATATCTCATAATATAAAAAAAATATTTGCTCACACCGTTTCTTTTATGTAAAAATAGACTCAATGAGCTTTAATTTCATAGCTCATTCAGACTCTAATTAAATTTCCACCATTTTTGGTGATTTTTCAAAATCATGTAACTGCTGTTGTTTCAAACAGTTTTATTGAAAATTTTACTCTTGCATGTTTTCCTCATATTATTTTCATTTATGAACACATAACACCAATCATGCTCAATATTAGCCATTCCAATAGATAACCATCATTAATATTTCCAAGTATTCAGGTTAGTACTTACACCATATCAACCTTACCACAAGTTCAATCACATTTCGGGCACTTTACTCATATGTATACAACTGCACTTACATACCACATCACCATGCAAGTCTCTTTTAGTGAGCTTTTCCCGTTAAACCCTTAGGAATAACATCCAATACTCGGTGGTTTCAGCATATAGCTCCACCAACACATGATCCGGCTCTCGTGTACACATGGTGAACTCTCAATATCACCCATGTGATCTAGCCATCAAATCCAGTAGCTCTCGTGTCTACATGGTGTCCAACACTCGGAACCACACATGCGACCTAGCTACATATAGCATAGCTATCGTGTCTGCATGATGTACTCTTGGTACATGCATGTGACCTAGCTATCTTTGATCCGTAGCTCTCGTGTACACATGGTATACACCCAGTATTAGACATATGACCTAGCTACCTTTAATCCGTAGCTTTCGTGTACACATGGTATACACCCAGTATTACACATGTGACCTAGCTACCACATCGTATCTCGTAGCTGTCTTGTACACATGGTGTCTTATCCTCAAAACCACACATGTGACCTAGCTACACAATATTCGTATCTTTCGTTTTCTGAAGGTTCAATCGGGAATTTCACTTTCCCACATCTCGTCAATCATAATATCATACAATTACATTTCATAATATGCATTAAAATATTACAACACAAATGAAAATAATGAATTATTTACATACAAACTTACCATTTCACATAATCACCATAGACATAGAAAACACTTTTAAATACAACATTCCAATTCATTTTCATGTCACCTATGTCACCTTGTGTCATAGACATATTTTAAATCAATTCAACAACATAATATACTAAACATGTAATTCAAAATAATCAATTTAATACCCCAATTTATGTTTCAAACATACATTACAACATTCTTGCATTATTATTATCACACCAACTTACCTCGGACGCAAAAGTGACTACTTTTCCCTATTTGGTCCACAACCTCGATCCAAGCCCGAATCTCATTTTTTTTGTGATCTATAATATCATCATTAGCTCATTTATTAGTCACATTATTCAATGTGACCCAAAAATCACATTATGGAAAATTTATGTTTTGTCCCTAAACTTTCACATATTTATACTTTTGCCCCTAGGCTCGTAAAATAATTTTATTCAATTTCCTTGTATATTGGACTTAGCCAAACCATTTTGTCTTCTATACTGATAAACCATAATTTATACATATTTTTACCCCATGCTTAGCATAAATTTGGATGAATTATCCCTTGAATTGTGGAATTTGACGCTCCTAATCCTTTAATTTCATGTTTTATACTTAGGTGAGCATAAGAGACTGAAAAGAACGAGAAACGGGCCAACAACGAAGAAAATGGGCCAGAGTGAGAAATTAACATGGCCTAGAGTTCCTCACACGGGTACACCACACGCTCGTGCCATATTAGCAGACTTGAACACGGCCTAGGCTTGACTCACATGGGCGTGTCACAGGCGTGTCCCTGTCGTGACGAGTTTTAATTTCACACGGAAAAGGCTACTTAGGGGTTGAGAAAGGTATTCTGGAGTCTATATAAATACCCTAGGTGCAGACTTAAAGGGGAGAGCCCGACACACAGAGTAGAAGGTAAGGAATTACTTAAGGAAAGCCGATTGATCCATCTTAGAAACAAGGATCTACATCAAGACTGAAGATCTCCCTTCAATCCTTTCAGGAGTTTTGGGTTTCCGTTATGTTTTGTTGTTTTCTTTATTTTGAGACGTTTTCTCTTTTTATTATAAACTAAACCCTTAAATACCTAAGGGGGATGAAACCTAAGACGGATCTTGTTATTGTCATCTGAATTATATGATAAATATTCGATTTGTTCTTAATTGTGTTTTTAATTCTTGAGTTGATATTTCAGGATATTAATTCAAGTCGAATGTGCTTATTCAGAGGAGTAAAAGTCCCTATTTAAGAGTAGATCCAACACAATTAAGTGGAGTTGATCACAATCCTAGACATAGGACGACGAAAATCTACCGGATTAGAGTCAAATCTAATAGGGGGATCCATAGATCGGGTTAATGCAAAATTAGGGGTTTTAATTAGAAAGAGATTTCAATTAATCAACCTAGGGTTAGTTGTTCTTATTCTCGACGGAGATATTAACATAATTTAGGGATCTCTACGGATCAAGTTGAATGAAGAAATCGTCTAATTCGGAGTTAAATAACAAGTGAAGTCTAGGTGGATTCTTCCTTGGGTATTGCCTTTATCATTCAGTTTTTCCCAAAGTAATTCCCCAATTTACTCTTTGTCGCGTCCTTAGTTTAGTTTAGAATTAATTAGTTTAAACAAACCCCCTTTTTTATTTCTAGGCTAGATAATAGGAAGAAAGTTATTACTAGTACTTTTAGTTCCTTTGGGTTCGACATTTCGGTCTTGCCACTAACTATACTACTATTCGATAGGTGCGCTTGCCTTTCATCGTGATAATAGTTAGTTTCTAGGTACGATCATTATTATTACTTCATCAAAATCAAGATCATATACCATCCCTTAATTTCCACTAAATCACACACTTATGCAAAAATTTACAACTTTCGCATTTAAGTCATTTTTACAGTTTTCACCGAAAATCACCTAGCAAAAGACATTCACCACACCTCAAGCATTCATTTTCTACCATTAGACATCAGAATATATGCATATGATTCATGGGTAAATTTTTAAACTCAAACTCTAGCTCAATATTGCTAGAAATAGGTAGATTAGGTGACAAAGATCTCAAAAATGCGAAGAACGTTAAAAATGGGGCTAGAACGGACTTACCACCAAGCTTGGAAGCTTGAAAAACCCTAGCCATGGTGTCTTCTTATTACATTCATCCATAGGTAGAAGATGGACACTAATTTGGCTTGATTTTCCCTTTTTAATTTTTTTAATTATTAAATGACAAAAATGCCCTTAAAAGCTTTTCTTTCAAATTTGTCATATTCATGCTCATTTTTGTCCAAATTAAAATATAAGGGTCTAATTGCCATTTAAGGATCCCCACTTTAAAACCCCACTTCAATCAAGTACCTTTATGAACAAGAACATACATTTTTCAGCTTTTACAATTTAGTCCTGAACACCAAATTGAACACCCAATCGATAAAATTTCTTAACGAAAATTTCACACAATCATTCTATCACATTATAAACTTTAAAACTTAATCACAATAAATTTTCCTACTTCGAATTCATGGTTTTCGAAATCACTATCCATTTAGGCCCTAATTTGGGCTGTTACACAAAGCCCGAATATCATTGGCATAAAGCCTGCTAGGCACAAAGCCCGAATATCACTGGCACAAAGCCTGCTAGGCACAGAGCACGAATAAACATTACATTTCAATTTTTTAAAACATAACTAAGTGACATTTAAGATTTAACAAATAATGAAATAGTATGAAATATTCAATACAATTAAAAATTATCGTATAACAAACTAACTTGGCTAAATTATAGAAATATCAAAGTATTGGGGCCTTTTGGTAATTTTTCATTTTCCTTGATTTTCCACTCGATCTTGATCTAAATTAATAAATTCATTAAATTTATTAATTTAGATAGTAAAATAATTTATTTTATGCAATTTAGTCATTGTGACATTTTTACAAAATTACCCCTAAAGTTGTACTTTTATTCAATTTAGTCCTTGAGGCCAAAACATGCAAATTAACCATTTTTAATGCCAAATTATAATAGCCGAATATTCATGGCACCCATTTCAGCCCATTATTGCAATAATTTCACATTAAATCCTTGTACTTTTAATATTTTAATAATCTAGTCCCTAATCGATAATTCATCAAAAATCATTTAATAAAATACTTATAAATAACAACTAACACCTCAAATTCATCATTTAACATCTAAAATCAGAAGGTTCATCAATGGAAAAATTCAAAATCTTTAACAGTTTCAAAAATGAAGGTACAGGCTAATTGGACCTCGTTGCAACGATTTCAAAAAAAATAAAAATTATTAGAAACCAGATCAAATCGCATACCATGCATCAAAATTTAAGCTTGGCAATGATTTTTCCTCCCCACACCATAGCTATTCGGTTGAACTAGAGAATGAAGAAGATGATGATTTAGATTTGGTTTACTTTAGTTTTTAATTGTTAAATTACTAATATACCACCCTTTTAAAATCATGTAATTTACCATGCAACCTATCCATGAATATCCACTCACATTAAATATGGTATAATTACCAGTCAAGTCCATTAATTCACCTTTTCAAAGCTAATTGATCCATTTAATTAATAGAATTTAACTTTTGCAGCTTTTACAATTTAGTCCTTTTCAATTAATTAACTATCAAAACATTAAAAATTTTCAAAGAAACATTAATACCACCTTAATGACACTCTGTAAATATTTATAAAAAATTTGTGGCTTGGTCTATAGAAACGAGGTCTTGATACCTCATTTTCTAAAACTAGGGGTGTTCAATCGGTTAACCGACCCGAAACACCATTAACCGAATTAACCGACCCTTCAAAAATTTTAACTGTTAACCGAACCGAAATTTTTTCAAAAAATTAACCGAACCGAAATTTTTTCAAAAAAATTAACCGAACCGAAATTTTTTCGGTTAATTCAGTCGGTTAACCGAATTAACCGAAACTTATATATTTTTTTATTTTTGGTTAAAATAAGTATAAAATTAACCGAATTACCCGATTTACCCGAATTAACCGAATTACCCGAATTAAACAAATTAACCGAATTATTTTTATTTTTGTTTTTATTTTATTTTTATTTATTAAATTATTTGTAATTTTTATGATTGGGTTAGGTAATTGGGTTGGATAATTGGGTTGGGTAATTAGTTTTAATTTGATTGGGTTTATGTTGGATTGGGTTTGAATGAATGGTGGGCTATTTATATATTATAATTTTATTTATTAATTTTTCGGTTAAACCAAAAAAATTCGGTTAATTGACCGGTTTCGAACCGAATTAACCATTAACTGAAAACTCAAAAAATTATTAACCGACCCCCGACTGAAAAAATTTAGTTAACTGACCGATTAACCTAATTCGGTTGGTTAATCGAATTTTTTCGGTTTTACCCGAATTTTGCACACCCCTATCTAAAACCACTTTACCTTAGGGTCTTACCACTCGAACTTAATAAATTGCTTAAATAACATAAATTATCAAATCAAAAACCTTTTCAAAGTCACATTTAAACTCGTAAATATTAAATAATAATATTTACGAACTTACTTGTCAAATTTAGTGGCCACGAAACTACTATTTTCGACACCACTAAAAAACAAGTTGTTAAATAATTAAGAGGAAGGGGAAAGTAATGGTTGGAGAAAACATCAATGTTAAACGGGGCCTCTTTGACTACTTCCATGGTGGGGTAGTAGGGGTCACTTCGGTGTCCATGCTACAAGGCATGGGCTTGTAGGCCTACTCTGCTGGAAAAGTCTCTGTAGATATTTGAAGCAATAGGTGAGGAGTGTATCACTTGTCAGAGGAATAAAAGTGACAATTCAGGTCACCCAGGACTCTTACAGCCCCTCCCAATTCCTGAACAAGCTTGGCCAGCAATCAGTATAGATTTTATTGAAGGATTTCCACCCTCTAGGAGAAAAGATACAATACTGATAGTTGTCGACAAGTTGACCAAATATGGTCATTTCCTGGCATTGTCTCATCCATTCGCTACTCTTATAGTGGCTCAAAAGTATCTAATAAATGTTTATAAGTTGCATGGCACTCTTGAGTCAATTGTCTCTGACAGAGACAAAGTTCATCAGCAACTTTTGGATGGAATTATTTAGGAAAATTTGCATTCGACTTCATTTGTCTATTGCCTACCATACTAAAATAGATGGTCAAACAAATATTTTAAACAGATGCTTGGAGGGATACTTTAGGTGCATGTTAGGTGAGAGACTAGGTGATTAACTTCTTCAGTTACCCTTGGTTGAGTGGTGCTATAATACCACTTATCATTCAACCATCCACTCCACACCTTATGAGGCTTTTTATGGCCAAGATCCTTTTATCCATTTACCCTATTTGGTTAGTATTTCCCATGTGCCCATAGTGGATCGCAGCCTGCAGCATCGAGAAGTAGCTAGGTTGCTATTCAAGTTCCATTTGAAGAGAGATCAAGATCGAAAGAAACAAAAGGTTGATCGTAGGAGATTTGATAGGGAGTTTCAAGTGGAAGATTCAGTGTACCTGAGTCTCCAACCCTACATGCAGCACTCTATGAGGAAGATATTAAACCAGAAATTGTCCCCCAAGTACTTTGGGCCCTATTATGTGGAAGCTGAGGTGGGAATGATTGCTTACAGATTGTCTTTACTTGAGGGATCTTGAATTCATCCTACGTTTCATATGTCCCAACTTAAGAAGCACAGTGGCAAGGCTCCCAGTCACCTTAGTTTGCCGTTGGTAGGGACTAATGGGGCCCTTCTCAAGGTGCCGGTTCGAGTCATAGAGAGGCATATGGTGCAAAAAGGGAACCATACTGCTACAAGGATTTGGTTCAAGGGGGAGTAATTTTTATGGAAGGAAGCAGCAATGGTCAAGCCAGTTTTGAATTTTTGTTATTTTTTGTTTAGTTGTATTGTAAACGCAACCTTTTGCTTTAAGAAACTTTAATGAAATGGTGGGTTTTGAGGCAACTGTTAGTTAGCAACTTCCCAATTTGTTTCAGGAGTTGTTACCCTTCCTCTTAAGCACCATTCATGGGAGGAAGGCAGTTATGTATTTTCAGAATCTGTTTTGATCATCTCTCATCTCTCTCGATTTTCTTTTCTTCTTTCCTCTTCTCCGATTATCTTTTTTCGTTCAAATTTTCTCCTATTAGAACTCTGAACATTCGAGACAGATGCCACTATAGAGCCGACGAACATAATCAGGAGTTTACTTTTGCAACTGTAGAAATGAGAAGAATGGCAAGCAGTTTAATTTTGCAATGGCAGCCATGTTTGTCTTGTGTTTGAAGAACAAGAACATTGGCTTTTGGCCACGTTTGGGCAGAACCTTGCGCTTAACTTTTCATCATATAGAGTTTTATATAAACGGGCTGCTAACCTATACCAAGAAAGAAAAAGCCCAAAAGGAGAGAGTGTTGGAGCTGATGTTGAACCCATGTTTTGAATCAAGTGGATGGCTAGATATATCCAAATCTAGACTACCAAAAAAACTAGACGGCCCAAGATTTAGTCCTTATTTCTTGAGGAAATTCAGGTTCTGTCTATGCCTAACAGTAATAGGACCAAGAAAATTGTGCTATTTGGTTACCTTCAAGTTGAAAATTTTGCGGCTGAAAGCTGCAATACTGGGCATTGCCTCAAAATCATGTAAATGCTAGTGCGCTTGACAAGCATGGCTGCCTTCTTTAACCTTTAAATCATGCTACAAAAACATTTGATGCATTGGTACCACTTTTGTCTTATGTATGGGAATGTATGGTGTTGATCAACTGTTTTTGCTTCACAGGTTTTCAGAGTCCATTAAGGTTGAGAGTAGGCTAAATACATAAGAGTTTGTTTAATTCTTTCCATGTGAAGTGAATCACATGGGAACTGTTGGATAGAAACCATTTCTTTATTAAACAATTTCCATTTGCAAATTTATTTGACTTTCTGAACTCATGGATCGATTTACACAATCCAGACAGGAAGTCAATGCCTGCCAAATGTAGTCTTTTTATAGTGAATCTACCATCTGCTCGCAATATAAAGAAAACCCCCTTAAGAAATGGATAATGGAGGGCTCTCTAAGGATTTGATATTGCTTCTTTGGATTTGGGTTTTCCTTGCTATGATTGATGTTTCAAAGTGCAGCCTTGGTAGACCACTTATTATCAATTTCGGTGATTCAAATTCGGATACCGGAGGAGTACTAGCTGGCACTGGACTTCCCATCGGCCTTCCTCACGGCAGCACTTTTTTCCATAGAGGCACTGGACGATTAGGGGATGGACGTCTCATTATTGACTTCTTCTGTAAGTCCAATTTCTCCTCAACCATTCTTAATACCTCATTTTCTTCAAAGAAATTGATTTGGTAGGCGATGGAAGTTAGGAGACTATAAGCTATATGTTGCATGCATTAATTTGAGCCTTTTGATAATCCAAGTTTGTGGCTCTATGTTGGTAGGTGAACACTTGAACTTGAGTTATTTGAGCCCATATTTAGACTCATTGGCTCCAAACTTCACTAGTGGAGTGAACTTTGCTGTATCTGGTGCAATGACCCTGCCACAGTTTGTCCCCTTTGTTCTTGATGTTCAAGTTCGCCAATTCATTCGCTTTAAAAACAGATCAATTGAACTCCAAAAAACAGGTAACGTGAGATTGAAAACTGCTTTTAAAAGATACTTAGTGGTCGGATTCTTGGTTTGGCTACAAAAGATCAATTGGCCTCAAAACACATGTTGCTTTATATATGTACTCAGGTACAGGAAGTTTCATAGATGAAAAGGGGTTCCGCAGCGCTGTATACATGATCGACATTGGACAAAATGATCTGTTAATGGCATTGTATGCATCAAACTTGACATATGAACTAGTAGCCAAACAGATCCCTTCTTTTCTTGCAGAAATCAAGTTAGCTATTCAAGTGAGTCCATCTCATTTCATTAAACTATATTCGGGTTAGTGTCGGATTCATAGTTTCGATTCTTCCTACTAAAAAAATCATCTTTGTAATTTGTTTTGCACCTATAGAACATATACTCATATGGTGGCAGAAAATTTTGGATACACAACACCGGTCCGTTAGGATGTGCGCCGAAGGAGCTTGCGTTACATCCTCATAACAAGACCGATCTTGACAGAATCGGATGCTTCCGTGTCCACAACGATCTCGCGAAAGCATTCAATCGAGGATTACGTAATATCTGTAAAGAAATGCGAACTATTCTAAAAGATGCAACCATTGTGTATATTGATGTATACTCCATAAAGTACAAACTCTTCGCCAAGTATAAAAAATATGGTAAAGTACATATCTTTGTATATGCTTTCATCTTTTTCTTTTGGTATTTCATATTAAATAATAATGATGTATGTAGGTTTCGAGGATCCATTCATGGCCTGTTGTGGCTATGGGGGTCCTCCAAATAATTACAGCCAAAAAGCAACGTGCGGCCAGCCTGGTTCCACCATCTGCAACAATGTGTCACGGTCTATAGTCTGGGATGGAGTTCATTACACTGAAGCTTCGAACCGTGTGGTGGCGACCACTATTTTATCAGGCCGTTATTCTACGCCACAAATGAAGCTTGAAAGCTTTGGGGAGCCTTGATTAATATTTAATACTCTGTTTCGATCCTGTTTAAGAACAAATAATTGGCCTCAAAGGCAAAGCACATTGACTGATTTGTATGATTGGAATCTGTAGTGGGATGAGCTCATCTCAAGCATGCTGACTGATCTTGTGAAAGATATATGAGATTCTAGTGGAAGATGGACTAATTTTGTTGTCTCTACTAAACAGTACTTGTCTTTGATGATCATAATGATGAAAAAGTAGCAATGATGTTAGTGGATGCAAGGAATTACGTAAAAGTGTAGCTAAAAATCACTAATCACATTGACTTAACAGAGGGCAATTAATGTTGAATTTTTCGTGGATTGTAGTAATCCTCCAAATATATAAAAGAAAGGTAAAAATTAATCACATATTTGTTTTTATTATTTATCCCTATTCAAATTTAATTCTTCCAAATCTTCTGCAAGGCATTAATTAATACCAGAGATTTCTAACAGAACCGTTAAGTTGCTTGCATTTGTTATTTTAATTTGTTTGTATAATGATTCCAAATATATCCACCTAAATTTCAAAATTTCATTCAATAAATTTTAATTTAAATTCGATCCAATTTAATTTAATCATAAAAATTAATAATTTTAATTTAAAATTTATCTAAAAAAGTCACTCAAACCTGTAATATTGACAGATTTAATTCCAATATATATACCAACTTGCAAAAATAAACTATTTAACATGAAAAGGCTGGTCATATATCAACTCGCAAGTGATAATTTTCAAATTGATATTAAAGCAAGACACATGATGTGTAAATGGTGATCTTGGAGTTGATTTCTGCTCGCTACAGAAGGCTCTTTAGTTTCATGAACTCCCGTGTTAGATGGATACAATTACACATGTTGGAAAGCTAGGTTGGACACCTTTATAAAGTCAAAAGATGAAAAGTCAGCGTGCAGTTCCAAATGGATGAGAACTTTCTGATGTTTTTGGAGTTAAAACTTCTAAATCTGAACTTATAGAATCACTAAGGAAGAGAAATTAGTTAATGCAAATTCTAAGGCCTTAAATATCATTTTATTTTGGAGTTAGATAGATTAAGAATTCAAAAGGATTTTTAAGTGTACTACAAAAGAAGCCTGGAATAATTTTGAAATAGCCCATGAAGGAATCGACATTGTCAAGCAATCGAAGTTTTGTAGATAAAATTTTTTTTTGAATTAATTACAAAGCGCCACATGTCAAGCCAAAGTTACTGTGGTTCAAATCGAAATTATTATAGTGAAAATGATGACATTATATATGTGCTATAATTATTTTTTAATTAATTTAAATTAAGGTATAAATATCGAACTTTTATATTATCACTAATTAAAAAATAAATTAATTAAATGATAATATCAAATTATTATTTTATCTCAAAGTAATTAAATTAACAAGAGATTAATAATAAATAAAAGAGTTTAAGTTTTTGTAGAATAATCAAATGGAACAATTATATTTTACAAGAACTCTCTCTTGTTCAAGTAATTGGTACTATAAAAAGGGGTTGCCCAGGCCATTTTACAGAGACATTCACAACCTCAAAAAGCCTAGAAAATATTTGCAAAATTCTTTGAAGAAGTAGAAGAACTTAAAGAAATTTTGACGAACACCATAGCTGTTCTAAAGTTTCCATGTACAAATTTATGGCACGTTTAGAGGGACAATCTCTACCTTTCATCTTTTCTCTCAAAAAGTCAAAGTTTAAAGTTGCAATGACCACAAAGAATATTATAATCAACAAGCTTGCTCAAGATTCCCGTTCAACTTCATCATCAACCACTAATGTCCTTGCTCATCCCTATGGCACTAGGCAGAAGACGAAAGCTCTTTTGGAGTTATTTGGAAAAACTTATCCAATGCTTAGTGACAATCCACTTCATGATGCTTCTTCACCAACTCATGATCCAAAAGAAGTTTCCCTTTATGGATTAGGTGTAGCCCGCCATGTAACACCCCTGACCCATGTCCGTCGTTGGAACAGGGTTTAGGAGTGTTACCAAAATTTATAGATCAAACTCAGACATTTCATATCACTTTATATTCAAATCAGATATAAATATTAAATTAATCATATCGTTCCTTGTATGAGCCCTCGAGGCTCAAAACATACATTAGAAACGAGTAGGGACTAAATCGGGAACTCAGAAAATTTTTCGCAAAATTTCAAAAATTTTACAAGGTACAGAGGTCACACGCCCGTGTGGGTAGGCCACATGGCCAAGTGACATGTCTGTGTCTTAGGCTGTGTGGAATATGAGGTAGGGCACATGCCTGTGTCCCTAACCCATGTAACTCTCTGACTTGCAAAATATTAAAAGGCAGGAGTTACACGGCCAAGTCACATGCCTGTATGCCAGGCTATGTGGTTAATTCTAAGCATTCTGTTTTAAATTTTTAAGATGCAGGGGACACACGTCCAGATTACATGCCCGTGTGATAGGCCGTGTGTCACACATGGCTGAGACACGTTCGTGTCTCCGCCCGTGTGGATATAATAAGGTCATTTTCTAGCCTTATTTCTCACCCATTTTGTCTTCCACCTACATTAATACTTAAACACATTTCTAAACCATATCAAGGCCCTTAAGCAAACCAAAATCATGTCTTAAACATATCATATTTCCACTTCCAACCAATGTGCCTTTAGGCACCTCAAGTAACACTTTACCATTTTGTAAACAAATATATATTTTACTTAACTTATCTATTTAACTTATGTGCATATTTTACCAGTTATACTAGAATTAATCATTAATATACCAGCATAATTTCTAACATTCAACCATTTAAGCACACACCAAGCATGTTATAGCCTTATTTATACATGTCAAGACATGTTCATCACAAGCCATTCCAATGGCTAGTAATATCCAAAACATTTACAAGCCAACATTGGTTAATCAACCTATACATGTCATTATAACCTTAATTGATTTATCGTATATACCTAAATGGGCCGATGGATAGTGTGAGTGATCCTCACCAAGCTTCCAATCCAACGAGCTTCTAAATTACTATAGAACAGAAGAAAATAAAACAGTGTAAGCATATAATGCTTAGTAAGTTCGTATAACATGGTAATTAACTTACCATTCCTTTTTATGTTCAAGATAAACATACAAGGCACATTCAATCAATTCGATCACGAGTCCTAACACATATCCTCAATATCTTTGTTAGTCATAAAATTCATTCTAATATTAAGAAACATATATAGGCTCATCAATAATCTAATTTCCATGTTCATATGCTTTTTATGCCATATATTCATATATCTCATATACAAATCATATTCAATATTTCAGGTACACTCTTATAATAATTCATATCAAATTCAGATTATTTCATATCAGAACTTTGTTCATTTGATCCTTTAAAACACCACTGTCACACGGGTAGTACATTTGGGGTGTACAATTCTATAATCGCAAATGAACATATTCATCAAGCAAATCTCATGTTTATATATATCATCATTTCATATTTCCATGTATCAGGTATCATCATTTTCATGTATTCCAGATAGATACTTATAATAATTCATTTTGTATTCATAACTTGTCATGTCAAGATTTTGCCTGTTGAATCATTGAAAACATTTATGGATACACAGGTAGTACACTCGAAGTGTACATATCAGAATCCGTCAATTCATATCCAGGGGTACTCATTAGAGTACATAATCAAGAAGCACTCTCTTGAGCCATGTAACATGATGCTCATGTGGGCCATGTAACAAGAAGCTTATCCAGGCTAAATCAGGAATGCTTATAAGAGCCATGTAATAGGAAGTTCACAAAGAACTTTTAACCAGAAAGCTCATAAAGAGCCTATCAGGAATACTCACAAAAGAGCCATGTAACAAGAGCTCCAGATAGCCATATATCAAGGAGTTCATATGGGCCACATCAGGACGCCCACGAAGAGCTGCGTTTGTATTCGCAACATATGCAATGTAACGTCCCAAAATTCATATTTTTTATTTTGTTAAATTATGACACAACTGTCTGTCTGTTTCAGTGGTTAAGTGTTCTGAGTGTGTGTGAAAGGTCCTAAGTTCAAGTTTTGCCTTGGGAAAATTCTGATATTTTATGAATAAAGCCTTAACTGGGTTCAATAGGCTTATATTTGATTTTTTATGGAAACTTAACAGAATGGGCCTGCTGGTCTAGTGGTTAAGTGGAGTGTTAGTGCGTTAAAGGCCCTGTGTTCGAATCCTTACGTATGCACGAAGACTATTATTTTTATTGCTTGGTCGGGTAAGTGTTTGAGTTTTACTAAGTTTCTAAGTAGTGGGTGGTTAGGATGTGGATTAGTGGGGAGTTAACAAAATCTGGCAAACCGATTTTTGGTTTCAGGAAACAAATTTTTAACGTCAATTCTTGGGTTTCCCTCTGCTGAAAATTCTCTTCTCCCCTCTTTCACTTTTTCGACAATCTATTCCCCCTTTTTGCCGAATTTCGCTAGAATTATCTTCTATTTCTTTCATCCACCTACTCTTTTCTACTTCTTCTTCGTAAACGTGTTTAGTGCTTGCTTAGAATCGGTAAGTTTCTTTTGTTACTATCACGAATTCCTGAATAAATGTGTAAGTAATGTTCTATTCTGAGTTTACTAGTGTAAGAAGAAGCCCTAGTCAGTAAGTTCCACAATTCTCATTTTAGCAACATTTCAGAGCGTCCTCGTTAGTGGTAAGTCAGGTCTTTGTCTATTAGTTGTTATTAAAATTTGTTGTTCAATCGCTGAATTGTGGTTATATATATTGATTTTAGGTTCTGGAGTGCTTGGGAGTGCTTACGCATCGAAAACAAACCATGTGTGTACTCGATTGCACAGAAAACTGGAATCGACGAAAGCCAAAAAAGCTTTCTATCGACACCACACGATTGTATGGTAGGCTGTGTGAGAGGACATGGCCGTGTGATCGACGAGGCCAGGCCATGCGTGAAGGTCATGGTCGTGTGATGGTTGGTGAGACTGTGTGCGACATATGGGCTCGATCAATTGGGCCATATGGGCCACACGAGCGTGTGGGCCCACACGGGTTATCCACACGGGCGTGTGGGATTCTGGGCTAGGCCGTGTGATCCACACGGTCGGTTAAGGCCAATTTGGGCCGTGTGGGCCACACGGGCGTATGAGCCCACATGAGCAGGCCATATGGGCATGTGAGCCCATTATTCTTAAAAGTTTTGTAAGGTTGCACGAGTCGCCCTAGTTGACTGTGGACCTACTGTAGGGTCGTAAGCGTTACTTAAACCCCTAATTATGTGATCTGACTATCTGGTTTTTGTACTGAGCATAAATTCTGATATCTGAGTGTATGAACTATATTTGCATAATAGCATGACATTTTACGTATGTTGCATTGCACCGGGGTGGGTTGATAATTTGTTGGAGGAAGTGTTTGAAAGGCTCTTAGCTTGTTATCTAGCAGCTCAGCTACAATATTCTGTATATGTACCGTGTTACGGTACAGCATGGTGTGTAGGGATGGGTGGGTCGATTTTATCCCCACATGGTGTGTAGGGTTGGACAGAGATGGTGTGTAGAGGCTGGTGGGTAGGATTATGATATTCTGTTCTATTCTGCATATTATATCTAAGATGGGCTAAGGCCCTAATTTGTATCTGATTCTGTATCTGAGTGGGCTAAGGTTCACATCGATTCTGCAATGGGCTCAGGCACGAACTATATTTATATATATATGACTGATTTCTAATATTATGCTGTGTGCACATCTTCTATGGGGATTACACACTGAGTTTGCGAAAACTCACCCTTTTTCTGTTTAATTTGTTCAGGTACTCCCCAGCATTAGATGGATCGGAGCAGCAGAGGACTCAGCGGTGACCACCACGGTTTCGTACGGTTTAAATTTAGTTTTTAAGCTATTTATTTCCTTTCTTTTAATTTGGGTTTTATTATGTAATTATTGGGACTTTGAACTGTTCGGTTTAAGTTGTGGATTTTGAACTGTTTTACAATTTTAATATTGTTGGAAACGACTAAACTGGATTTTTGCTAAATACAATGGTTTTCACAACGTGAACGATTTTCCCTAAAACAAAATGTTTTGCGAAAGCTTCCGCTAAAGAAAGGGATATCTTGGTTAACTTAACAATGAATACACATTTTCTGGATTAATTAAAGCTAATAACTGGAACTATTTTTATTTACTTGACAACTCGTTTTCAAACGCTTTCCATGTCACATCACCAGTTTGGCTATAATATCTAGGCTGGGTTTGGGGTGTTACATGCAAGATCACAACCGATCAACAAACAAAACGCTCATAAAGAGCTGCGTTTGTGTCCGCAACGTATGCAAGATCACAACCGATTGCATATCAGGACGCTTACAAAGAGCTGTGGTAGTCCACAACACATGTGGAATTACTACCAATTAGGATGCTCGCAGAACTATATATATCAAGAATGCTCAAGAGAGCTTTCAACAGGATTACTCGTTCGAGCATTTGCAACATATGAAGGACTATATTCATTAAGGAAAAATCACGTATCCAT
This sequence comes from Gossypium stocksii, assembly GCA_020496765.1. Taxonomy (NCBI): domain Eukaryota; kingdom Viridiplantae; phylum Streptophyta; class Magnoliopsida; order Malvales; family Malvaceae; genus Gossypium; species Gossypium stocksii. The sequence continues at coordinate 86,326,255 of CM035623.1, forward strand.
CAACTTTCATTTATTCAAACGGGATTTAACATTTTTCAAGCATTATCAGGCATGTGATTATTTCATACATTTACAATATTTATATAACTCAAATAAACACATTCCACATTCATTCCAAGCATAAAAGTAACATTTTTATCATTTATCATTTATCGGGCATTGTCGGATTTGTCTTCAATTTCTTATATATATAGCATTTGCACAATTCATATATACAATATCTAATTCAAACTATTCAAACATATAAATTATTCAATTCAAGCATATAATTACATATTTAAGTTACACGAACTTACCTCGACAAATATTTGTGTACGTAAAATCTACCAATCCGACATTTTTCTTTTTTCCTCATTCTAACTCCAAATTTGGTCTATCCGGATCTATTTAAGCTTGATTAGTTTCTTTTCTCTCTTCCAGGGTTTCCATGTATTTTGGGGAATTACATAAAATGATGACATTTTGCTACTAAATTAATTTATCATCTTTTATTTTTCATCTTTTCAATTCCATCCTTTTCTTTTTCTAATTTTCCATGGATGAATCATCCAAAAATATCTACTAACTTTTCTTTAAAGTTCCATAGCTATTTAATCCTTTTAGCTATTAAAACTCAACTTTTGCACTTTGTTCAAATGGGCCTTTTATCAAAATAAACATGTAATCGGTAAAATTTCTTTACAAAATTTTCATATGACATTATTATCATTCTGTAGATCATAAAAATATTTTAAAATAAATTTTCTTTCCCGAATTAGATTTGTGGTCCCGAAACCACTGTTCCGATTTTTATAAAAAATGGACTATTACAATTCTCCTCTTTAAGAATTTTCGTCCTAAAAAATCTTACCAGTAAAGGGATTTGGGTATTGCTTTCTCATTGTTTCTTCCTGTTTCTAGGTAGCCTCTTTTATTTCGTGTCTTTGCCAAAGAACATTCACTAAAACAACCTTTTCATTTCTTAACTCTTTCACTTCACATACCAGAATTTCAATTAACCCCTCAATATAAGTCATATCAAGTTGAATTTCAATATCTATCTATGAAATAACATGTGACTGACCTGGTCGATACCTTTGTAACATATACGTATGCATAGCATTATGAATTCTGTCTAACTCTGGCAATAATGTTAATCGTTACACAACAAATCCAATTATTTTCAATGATCTCATATGTCCCAACAAACTGCGGATTTAATTTGTCTTTATGGCCAAACCGGAGAACTTCTTCCATTGTGAAAATTTCAAGAATACTTTGTCGTTAATTTAGATCTTTATTTCTTTTTGTCTAAAATCTGCATAAAACCTCTGACAATAAAAAACTTTCTTAAAACTATCTCAGATCACTTTCACTTTTATCTTCGGTTTCATGGATCATATCAACTCCATTTATTTCTTTTTCTTACTAAGCTCAGTCTAATACTATAAAGTCTTGCATTAATGATCATACAAAGTCTCGTACAGTACTATCTTAATACTTGATTTAAAAATTATTAATATTCACAAATTCAACTAACAACAATCATTTCTTTTCTAATTGCCTTTAAATTCTAAAACACAGCGCCGAAACATATATTTAAGAATCCAATTCACAAATTCAGATTAACCATTCATCTAAGAATGAAATGCGGTACTAAAATATAACCGCGTACCCAGAGCTTCTTATAATTTGTTCCAAAATCAGAATGTAAAATGTAGATCTTAATCAGAAATAATAGAGATTGGCACATCATGTAATCTGTCAATCTTAAAAACATATAATTTAGACAATCTATTAAGTGAGGAATCCCCTCTTACCAAGATAGAATGTGCAGAATTCATCAAATAATCAACTATTATCCAAATAGTACATTTCATTTCGACTACTAATACATCTTTTTTCAAATTTTTGTGCATTTTATCATTCCCCAGATGAACTGACATAGTATCACTATGAGCATTCATGTAAAAATTTTTGTACAAGCTCTGAATCCTTCAGTACATAGGCTATACCTCAGAATAACAGACAATTATCAAATCCATTCTGAAATTCTAAATCAGAAGTTGACTCACTCTATATCCATTTAATTTACAACTCGCAATCCGTTATTACTTTTCTAGGCTTTACATATCTGTTGTAGAAACATCAATTTAGTTTTAAGCTCAACTAAAATTAAACCATTATCAAACAATTATAATCGGGTATCCATGGTTCAGAAGGCAAACAGAGACTTTCTACTCAGAACATCAGTAATTACACTTATTTTTCCCAAATGAAAATCAATTATCAAATCATAGTCTTTCAATTGTTCAAGTCATCTATACTGTCTCAAATTCAAATCTTATATGATTTATAAATATATAACATTTTTCAACAACTAACAATGTCACCCATTTTCAGTGCAAATACAATAGTTGCAAATTCTAAATCATATATAGGGTAATTCTTTTTATACATTTTGACTGTATGGAAGTATAGGCTATTACTTTGCCTTACTGTATCAAATCACAGTCTAACCCATTCAATAATGCATCATTGTAGATCATAAATTCTTTACCCGATTCAGGCTGAATCAAAATTGATGCTTCGGTTAACAATGCTTTTAACTGATCAAAACTTTATTGATATGTATCAGACCATTCAAATCTTGCATCTTTTTGTAATGACCATGTCATCAGAGTAGCGATTTCAATTATCAGCACTGAAGTTTTGAATTTTTTCGAAGCTACAATCATCAGATATATTAAACCATAATATCATAATAGAATTGAAATTTCAATAGTATAAACGGAACAGTACTTCAACATCAATAGTACTCTCCAAAATAGCAGAGGAGAATAAAAAATAGTCTAAATCATAATCGGGGCATTAATACAATTTTTACAATCTGAGATTCTTATTACTAAACTCTTATGATCGAGTCAGTATTTATAATAGTAATTGTAATTTCCCTCTAGCCAATAAACATTTTTTACAGATAAACAATGTTTGCTGGATAAGATTAGGTCATGAAAATGACAAGAAAATCGAGATAATGAAATCCAATATGTAGAACTTTACTGAATCTTCGAGAATAAAAACCACATTATATAATAAAAGATCAATGATGTAACGCCCCAATTTTCAGGATTTTGAGATTTTGCTTGAATTTAATTTTTGCTTGCTTGGATGTGCTAAATTATGCTTTGAGAGTGTTTAGTAGACCTTTAGAAGGCTTAGGTTTAAGTTGAAGCCTGATAGAATTTTTGAGTTTTAGACTTAAAGGAGAAGGGGTACTGACTAAATGGGTTTTAAACAAAAATTGGGAAAGTAAGACACAAGTAAGCCTGTGTTAAAGTGGCAAGATGGCGTCATTTAAAGCACAAGGAGTGGCGTGTCAGGGATGGTAAAGGAGCTAAGGTTCGAATCCATGTATTAGTAAGTAGTTTCTTTTATTTTATTGCTTGTGCAAGGTAAGTGGTGGATCCCAGGTGAAACTCTGAAGGAGAGTGTTTGAATGGCTCATGAGATTGAATCAAGGAGGGATAAGGGGAGAAAATTTAAGAATTTTGAATGGGAAGTAAGTGATGGCCGAATATGGGTCTCTTAGGGAGTATTTTCGGCTTTTGTCTTGTGGTGTTGGCATGATCAGCAGGTGGAGTATAGGATGCTAGCCGAATACTGCTTGGGGTTCTTTTGGGTTTTTAGATTCAGCATTTTTAGTAGGTAAGTGCCGAATAGGTAAGTCCCTAGGGTCTTTTCTTCTTTTCTCTTCTCATCCCTTTATTCAAAAAGTCGAAAACGCATAGACAAACCCCTTGTGCCGATTTGTCCAAAGAGCCAAACCCTTTCTTCCTCTTTTTCTTCTCAAAGCCGAATTCATCTCTTCTTTCTCCTCTTTCTTCTTCACTTAATAGCCTGTCAAGACTCACTTTGAACCTCACTTAGCTGATTACCATAAAAGCCAAAATCCCAAAAAGTTTAGTCCTTGTGCTGATTTCTACTTGGCCGAACCCCTCTTTTCTTTTTCTTCTCTTTTAGCCGAACCATCTATTCTTCTCTTCTCTAGTTTTCTTCATAGTTTTCTTTGGCACTCCCTGATAACCGAACCCTTTCATCCATTTGCAAACAACTACCCTTTGGTCGAATACTATAGGCATCTTTTTCACCTTCAGGTTTTAGACTAGATCTAGTATAGATTGGGTTCAATATTGGTGGAAAACGACTTTGGTGGTGGGTAGAGGATCGAGTGAATCACTGGGTAAGAATTTCGATCTCCTTTTACTTTTGGTTAAGGGAAAATCCGAAACCCCTAACCCTTTTGGGGCTAATCGGTCTAGACTCTCTCTATGGGTGTGGATGGTAGGTTTTGGGTTACTAATGTAGTTCTATGGTTTTCATAAGGTGGATCTCGTGAAGGCTAGAGGTCAACGTTATCAAGGAGATCTAGATCTAGTGGTTAGAATTGACAAAGGTAAGAGGCTAGTGATGCTCTATTATGGCCGAATAGGTACATTAAGTTGAAAGTGACTATTCAATTGGATTTTTAGTTAACAGTGCAATTTAAATGATTGTAGGATATTCATGCAAGGGACTTCTGAGTATATCACAAAATAGGTGTGTAATCGACACCCTCTAGTAGACTAGATCTGCAAAAGCTGAAAAGCCGAAATGCCGAAATTCAGGTATTTCGAGGGCTTGCGAGGTTGCGAGCGCTCGTGGGTCAGTTTGAAATGGTAAAGTTGGTATCACAAACGGTAAGACTGTTGTGGACATGTTTTCATGCATTTGGATGGTTTTGGGCCTCGAAGGGCCGAATTTGGGCCCAATAGGCTTATGGGCCCATATGGCTGAAAATGAGCGGTAAGTATATTCTGGTCGTCTAATTGTTAGATCTATTAAAACGGGTGTAAAATTTGGATTTAGTGGGCTGTAATTACTAGTGGAATCCATCGGGCCCATTAGGGGTTTTAGGGCCCGATAAATCTGTAATAATGAAACGGGCTAAATAAGTTACTCGGAAAATGATAGGTTTGATAGTAGACTGTAATGAGCATGAAACCCTAAAATTTGGCAAATTTACTGAAATATTCCTTGAGGGTGGAAAATTACTGTTTTACCCCTAGGTGCTAGAAGACCATTTTACCCCTGGGGTTAAGTTGACTGATTTGCATGCTATTATATCTGTTACTTTGTATGCCATATCATAATATATTTTGTTGCATGGGATTAGGTTATTGATGGAGGAAGTGCTAAAGTGGCAATGCCACGTACACTGTTAGAGGCTCTGCCTCGTATTACTGCTTTAGTGGCTTGGCCACGATATCTGATGAAGCAGCTAAGCTGCAATTGTGGTATGTAGGGTTGGGTGGGTTGAGTTATTCCTCACATGGTGTGTAGGGCTGGTACGAGTGGTGTGTAGGGCTGGATTAGGCTTGGGCTTTGCATTCATGCATAATACACTGAACTGTTACTGTAATGGGCCTAAGGCCCACACTGTTTTCTGAATAGGGCTAAGGCCCAGTTATCACTGTTTTCTGAATAGGGCTAAGGCCCAGTTATCACTGTACCTGAATAGGGCTTCGACCCAGTTTGAGCTTGAACTGATCTCTGACTCTGGTTGGGTTAGCTTACACATTGAGTTTTCTCAAACTCATCCCTTTCTTTCCATCCATGTAGGTGAACCGCAATCGTAGAGGACTTGGAGCTGCGAGAGATTCGGAGTGGCCACGTGAACTGCTTTCTGGTTTTATAATTTCTTAAGTTACTTATTTTAGTATTCATTAATTTTTGGGTTTTTAAAGTGTAATAAGGCCGCTCGATAATTATTTTATTTTTATTTGGGCTTTATTTATTTATTTATTTATTACCTGTTTAAAAATGATAAACTAAATCTGCAAGGATTTTTATTTTCAAATTAACAAACATTTTCAAAACATAACCTATGCGACAAATGGATAACCTAATGACAACGACTCTACATAACAAGATCTTTTAAGAAGTAAACTTAAACTAATAGTGGATAGGGTATTTATAAATTAAGTAACCTTCTATTTTCTCAAAATGCATGAAATGGTTTTGCTAAGTCCACCTAAAAATTATGAAATGAAGAACGAGGTGTAATGAACTGTGCATGTGACTGACCAGATCTAGCCATAACATTTGGGCTGGGTTTGGGGTGTTACAAATAATATCTTAGAGAAAAAATCCAGAAGAGCAACATCATACATACGCTCTAGAAATAGCTGTGGTAGAGACAATATAAATTGCATATTTGCATTTTAGAGCTTCAACCAGTAGAAATAGAAAATAGTATCATATGAATCTTATCATCAATTCTTCTCTCAAACATAATAATTTTTAGAAAACCAGAGGAGGATAAAGCAATACCACTCATGAATCATCTAGGCTTTTAATAGTTTCCATTTGATATTATAATTAACCAACCTTTCTATATGATGAACATCACATCAGAAATTGAACATTTACATTTGCCTCTGAAAATATCAGAACATGTAGAATACTCAGGAAAAATCACTGTAAGATACTCAATTATAAAAACTGTATTCAGACATCTTTACAATTTCGTCACTATTCCACAGACTACTAAAGTCATCAATGATCCCACATTTATTCAGTTTACTAAAGGAACTAATTCAGAAGAAATTTCCAGTTAATCTATTATGTAGATACCATATCAGAATAAATCAATTTCTCATGAATAACTTCTTTCTTAAAAGTGGCATTGCATATTCTGAATAATCTTTAGAATAAATCTGATATCTCTTTTAAAATGATCTTTACTTACTAACCCATTCTCAGCTCTGACTGCATTATTAATCATTCAGCCACTGAACTCTTCAGTTTCACACTTGTGAACTTCATCAATATGAATCTTGTAAATTTCATTTAATAAAACCATACTGGTGAAGGGGTGGAGATTGTAAAGCCTCAACATTTACCTTTAATACATACACACGTATAACATGATATGTAACACCCTTATCTTATAACCGTCACCAGAATAGGAAAAGGGCATTACCTGACATTTAATACAATTCAGAACATTTAAAACATCAAATTCCGTCTCATTTCAATAAGGATCATTCATTCATATTCATAACATACTTAAATCTATCATATAAAACTTAATACATGTATTCGAGACTGATTTGATAACAAATGGGAAAGTTAGGAAAACTTAGAAAAAATTTACAAATAAGGGTCACACGGCCGTGTGTCTCACACGGTCACCAGCCACGCCCATGTGTCTAGGCCGTGTGGAAATAGGGCATACATACTGACTTGTAACACATGGCCAATGACACCCCCGTGTACCAGTCTGTGTGAAAATTAGGGAGGCTATTGACTTGGGTTACACGGCCAACCATATGCCCGTGTGTCAACTCGTGTGCCATACACGGCCAATAGACACGCCCGTGTGTCAACTCGTGTGCCATACACCTTACTGTCCAATTTAATTTAGGTGCAGTGGTCATATGGTTGAGACAAGCGCCTGTGTGCTCAGACCGTGTGGCATGAAAATAGGCTTGATTTAGGCCACTTTTTACACCCAAATTGCCATGTACCTACAAGCCTCAAAATGCATGAAAATTGTATTCAATTAAGTAACCATTTCAACCAAAACAAGGCACAATTGAACCACTTCATAACCAACCAATTCCATGCCATTTTCTACCACAAAACGTATATCAAAATAAACCAATTCATACCTTTTTAATACTTACCAATTCATTCACAACAAAAGATATCAATTTGTCAACATTCAAACATCATATATGCCAAAATGCCATTCATCAAATTTACCATATTGAAGACATATCATATAAAGCTTTCATCCTAAGTCAACTATTTTCAACTCAAGCCATATCACATAGCTTGATCAAGTACCAAAATTTACATCACATTTATATACCTAAGTAGCCATATAACTCAACTAATAAACTAGCCTATACATGCCATATTTACATCATTTACATAAGTTCCAAAAGTACCACAAGTTTGTTTAGATAGTGCGATAGTAATATCTGACTTAGTCCAGATCGAGCTAGCTTCCGAAATCTATAAAACACGGAAAATAAACTGAGTAAGCTTAAAAGCTTAGTAAGCCCGTATAATACAGAATTTAACTTACCAATTTAACATTTAAGCATTAAAGTAATTAAAACCAACTCATTTGTCCATAAAGCCTATTCACATCACCATTCACAAGTTAGTCATCTCAAATCCATATATTCATCCATTCATAAGGATGAAACAGATCACATATACATTCATGTAACATCTAAAACAACTCTCAATTCATGTAACTCAAGTATCATTGTAACCATAACAATCATGATTCTCATGTATCATGTCATCTATATAATTCATGTACTCTTATAACATATAATTCATGTAAATATTGTAATTCATATAACATATAATTCATGTAATATATATAAATAGTTCATGTAACATATAATTCAGGTAAATCATGTAATCTTGTAACATACAATCCATGTAAATCTTATAATTCATGTAACATGTAATTCATGTAAGGTATATAGTTCATGTAACATATAATTCATGTAACATGTACTTTATGTTTCATATCGGTATAATGCCCGTTGAACCTTCAGAAACATCGAGTGTAATAGCCCAATTTTGAGTCTGATTGGAACGAGTGATTTCGGGACCACCTAACCTAGTTAAAATATTTATTTTATTATTTTATTAGTATTTTCAGCATGATAGAGTTACCATACAAAAGTTTCGTAAAGAAATTTTATCGATTAAATAATTAATTTGGTAAAAAGGACTAAACCGCGTAAAGCGAAAAATAGGTGTTCCATAAGTTAAATGACTTATTTGGCTTTGGCTTTTGAATATAGAGGCCTTAAATGGTAAATAGGCCATTTTAATGATAGTGGACATTTATATCCATATTATACATGATTTTTAATTAGTTTTATAAAGGTTAAATTAGTAAAATGTTTTATGTGTTATTAATATTAAAACAAAACCTAAAAATTTGTCATATATGTTTTCTTCTCCACCAAATATGAAGCAGAGAAACATCCGTTGAAGAGTTTTACATTCGGCAACTATATTCTTGCTCAATTAGGTACAGTTTTAATTCTGTTTTTAATGATTTTTTACGCTTTTGAGATCGTTGCAGTTTGATATAGCTAGCCCGTACCTCAATTTCTAAAATTATCGGTGTTTTTGAAATGTGCCATTGTTGAATACATGTGTATTTTGTTATTTCTTGATAGATTTTTGATGGTTGCTTAGAGATATATATGTTTTATAATATGATTTTTGACAAAAATGTGAAATAGGGATTAAATCGAAAAAGATAGAAATTTTGTAGTTAGAAATGAGAAATAATTGAAAATATGGGCTTAGTTTAGATGGTGGAAAATTTGGCTATAGTGATTTTTGGTTAAAAATGTGTAAATTGTCAATTTGTGTAAAAAGGACTTAAATGTCAAAATATGAAAATATGATGGCTATTTTGTAAATAAGCCAAAATAATAAATGGATTAATTTGAATTTGTATAGATCAAGATAATCAAATATCAGAACTTGATCAGGGGAAACGAAAGGTAGACGAATAGTCAACAGATATACGAGGTAAATTCGTATGGTTAAAAATTGAACTATTAGGTACTGTAATTGTTTTAATTGAAGGTATTTGTATACATAATGAATAGTTTATTAGAATTATCAGCTCTATGAATATGTTGCTGCCACCAAATTATATGATTAATTGATACAAAAATTATAAGTTACAAGTATATGAATACAAGTTTTGTGATACATGATTTATAAGTTACAAGTACATGTTTATATGATACATGTTATAAAAGATATGAGAAGTATATGATTTTAAGATATATGTTGTATGATACATAATAAATGGTATATGTGATCTATATATGAGTATATGAGAAATGAATGTATTGATACTTGAATTATGGTACATGGATATTATATGTTTAATTTAAATGTCTATTGATTATATGTGTAAAGTGATTACCGAGTCCCATTCGAATCGTAGAAAGTCGTAGGATACAAGTGACATGTCACTAGGGCTACAGGTTGGTTGAGCTCCTGCATTTGTTGTGGACTCACCACAGCTCATAAGCTTATATGTTCAGCCTTCGGGCTTACCGTTCATGCTTCGAGATTACATGTTCAGCCTTGGGGCTTACCGTTACCTGGTCAAGAGGAGCATACCATACATGGCTTGAAAGAGCATACATGATGAATTGACTAATTTAGAGGTTTACATATATACACTGTGTGTGTATTACCCGAGTATCCCTCGATGTTTACAAAGGTTCAACAGGCAATTTACCGATGTGTAATATATGAAATACATGTTATAAGAGGAATAAGGAATACATGAATACATGATATATGTACATGATTCATATATGAATTATATGTTATAAGTATATGTTTACATGAGATGACATAGAATACATGAATTACATGTTACATGAACATGCTTACAAGGATACATAAATTCCATGTTACATGAACATGCTTACAAGGTATACGATACATGATTTATATGCTATATGAGATACATTATATGTTTAGATAAATTATTACATGGTTATATGATTATATGTCATATGAAATGTATGATTTATATAGATGAATTGATACATGGTTTAAATGAAATATAGTTATGAAAAGCAGCATGATTTATATAGAAGGTATATTTGAAAATGAATTACTATTGTTATTGATGAGTTAATGTTATACGAGCATATTTCTGCTATCGATTATATGAATGTGTTACAGGTCATACGATTGGAAATATATTTATATAAATATTATGTGAATTTAAATGCTTATTGTTTTCACTCATGATGTTTTGATGAAATATGATTAGGTAATATTTATATGGTATAAGTATAGATGGCTAACAAGTATATGGTTCTTAATGAGCAAGATTCTGTGTATTCAATGTTAGTTTCATTGATTCGATTGAAAAGATGACGGTGCGAAAATAGAGATGAGGATACAAATCAGTACAGGTATATATGTAATACTCGATAAGTAAGTGACATTGATAAATTCATATGACACATGAATAGAAGTGATAAATTGCACATGAACTACATGACTGTTAAGGAAATAAATAGTAAATTAGATGAGGCTAGTTCAAAAGCAATCAAATTGCTTAAAATGACAAGGTAATTGTTAAATCTTTTATATAGTGTTGTTAATTATACGAGCTTAGTAAGCTTATTAGCTTACTCTATTTATCCTCTATATTTTACAGTGATTCGAATGCTTGCTCAGGTTGGAAGTCATCTAAGATTTCATCACACTATCCAGGAGAAAATTGGTATTTCTAAACTCTTTGAAATGGGGTAATACGGCATGTATAGGCTAGCTAATAAGTTGATTATATGGTCACTTATGTATATGAGTGAGATATGATCTTTTGAATTTTGATCAAGCTATGTGATATGGCTTGAGTGAAAATGGTTAACTTGATATAGAAGTATTATATGATGTGTTCATCTTGTGATAGTTGATAATTGGCAATTTGGTATAGATGATATATGACTATGAATATGCGGTATGATTGGTAGCTGGTAATGGTATTGCAAGTTATATTTAGATGCATATGTGAGGCCACATGAAATGGCCATTTTAGTATGAGCTTATTTGTGAAATATGGTAGGTTCATGTTTGAATTGATGAGAATATGCTATGTTGAAATAAATGAAAATGCGTTATGAATTATAGATGCAAGGTATGAAATGAATACATGAAAGATAGTACAAGTTTGTGTTGTATATAGCATTGAATTGGTTGGCTATGAAATGGCCTATTATGTGACTTGAATTGGTTAAATTGGCTGCAATCTATGCTTAAAGTTGTTGTAATTTGGTGCTTGTAGGTACTTAAACAAATGGGGTATGAAAATGGCTTAAACCAAGCCTATTTCATGCCACAAGGCTAGAGCACACGGGCGTGCGTCTCAGCCGTGTGACCCCTGTATTTTGCATGAATAAGTCAGTATTACACATGGGCTGGACACACGGGCATGTCTTGTAACACCCCGAACCCGGCCCAGACGTTATGACCAGATCCGATATGTCATATTGGAACATTTTCGTAAAAACCCATGGTTCGTTCCCAAAACCTTTTCTAAAAGAGTTTTAAAAGATTGTCTTTGCCATGAAAGTGAATGGAAGCTGTGCACCAGGTAGGTATCCAAAATAGAGGAGGTAAGCCATGAAGGCTGCTTAAGTACCAGGCTCTTGATTGGATCCAATCCTCGACATGCCCACAACCATTGCCACACTTTCGATTGATGAAAGGTTTTTGAAAATAAGTTGAGTTGGAGTTCATTCAAAGTGATAATTTAGATACAGCATTTTATTTTATCACTTGTATAATTGAAATCAAATGTCGTTTTAAAACGTAACCTAGGTCTAGCCCATTTAAAACATTATTAGTAGCGTATAACATCAAGTTTAAAACCAAATAACCCTAAAAAGAAAATAGTTTAAAATGGCCTTATTACAACCCAAAATCAAACAATAATAATAATTAAATAAAACTTATTTAAATGCAATTATTGAAAATCCATTTGAACACCATGGCCACTCTGAATTCCCACCGGCTCCAAATCTCCACATCAAGGCTCACCTGCAAGGTTTAGGAAAGGGGGGTGAGTTTGGAAACTCAGTGTATAACAAGCCCTTTCAGAGCCCAAATCCATACATGTACAATTTCAATTTCAACATATACTGGGCCGAAGCCTTTCGGTTAACTGTTACTGGGCCGAAGCCTTTATATTACTCACATCACTAGGCCAAAGCCTTCCTGTAAATAGTATGGCCCCTAGGCCCATCTCAATATCACATGTGTCAAATCATGCATGTATGCAAAAACCCGTTTGGGGAGACTACTCAACCCACCATCCTCTACTCTCCACCCGTACCAACCAAACTCTCCATGTGGGGAATAACTCAACCCACCCAGCCAAACTCTCCACTGGCAGCATAGCTACTTTATCATATAACTGAAGGCCTAGCCTCTTTTAATAACTGGGGCAAAAGCCCTTTTCGGTAAACTGAGGCCAAAGCCCTTTAACACTTCCTCCATCATATAACCCAACCCATGCATAATACGAGTATATCATGTATATCATGTGCGAATCATAACATATCATGTGCATATCATGGCATTTCATTTATAATAATAATATAACATGCATCACAATCATAATTAAATCATAGGGGTATGGTGGTAATTTGCACTCAGGGGCAAAATAGACATTTTCCATGTTTAGGGGTAATTTAGTAATTTTATCTGTTATTAGGGTTTTCCATGTTTATTCATCAATTCCAAGTGTTTAAACAGACATTTTAGTCTATTTTAGTAAAACCGAGTTATTGGGCCCAAAACCCCTAATGGCCCTATGCAGCCGATTTAGTCACCTAGGCCCATTTAGCCTATGTTCCATAACGGTTTTTAACAGTCTCAACATGCAACTTATCCATATTTCATTTTCCATCAATTATACCCAAATGGGCCAAGAAGCCCATTGGGCCTAGTTTTAGCCCATCAAGGCCCAACTTACCAATTTGCACGAAATCGTGTTCTTACCTGTCCCATCAATTTCGTTTACTGCGTCCATCATAATCGAACTCATCCACATACCATCTCATGTTTACAAGTTACAACCACAACGGAATTTGATACTTCGGCTTTTAAGCAATATGAATCTAAGCTATTACGGGGTATGTTACACACCTGTTTAATGACGATCGATTTCTCAAAGTCCTCCACGCACTCGTCCTATATTCATTTACTTGATGTATCAGATTTTTAAAATCCAAAAGAATAACATAATCTTATCAATACTATTCGGCCACTATCTCTAATGCCGTAGATTGCTTAACTCTGCAGGTTTCGACGATTCGAACTAAGCTTATTCACGCCAATTCTCCAATCCTTGCTGCTCCTCCAAAGTAGTCCTCTTTGCTGCCAAAAGACCATAGAATGAATAAGGCCTAATAATGCCCAGACCACAAATCGATAACCTCCCTAAGCCTTAGGGGGTTTTGGCTCTATTTAGCGTCTAAAATATCGAATTGAATAGAGACACGAGTACTTACCAAACTACTCTTGACTCTAAGCAAACCCGGCTCTCTTAACGCTAGCAGAAATCACCCCTTACAGAGGTCTTAGAATTCGGCCACCAAGCTTCCAAGGGTGATGTGCATTCGGCCTTTGCTTCCAGGGAGGAGATGGTGATTTGTTTTGATAGTTTTGCAGTGATGTAATCGACAGGGGATTAGAGTTTAAAAGTTACAAGGATCGGCCACAAAAGATGGAGAAAACATGAGAGTTTTGGTTCAGAAGAAATCGACACAAGATGACTTTCGGGATTTGGCTTGTTTTAGAGTATTCGGCTAACAAGAAGAAGTAGGGAGGGAATATGGTTCGGCTTTCTTCTAAAGGATGGAGAAGAGGAAAAATAAAATAAAAGAAGGAAGAGAGGGATTTGACTAAGGTGAATCGGCACAACAAAGAAAATGCAAAGACTCCCCAAAACTAGGTTCAATTGCCGAATATGCACAATGCAAACCCCTTGGCCGGCCATACTCTTTTTTTCAAATTGAATTCTCCTAAAATCCCTCCAAGATATGCTCCCCCTTATCACTCCTTGAATCAAGCTCATGACCGATTCAAACTCTTCTTACATAGAGTTATAATCGACTTCAAACTCTCACATGCACAAGACCTAAAAAAATAACCACCACCAATACCTGCTCCATGATTCGAACCTTGGCCTTCTCTCCTCACTTACACGCCACATTTTTAGCTCCCTAGTGGCGTTACTTAGCCACTCCACCAGGGGTTCTCTTGTGTTGCATTTTACCCATATCTTTTGATAAGGCCTCCTAACCAGATCCCCTAATTCTTTAAGTCAAAAATTCAAAAATTCTACCGGGTTTTTAGCCAACTCATGGGCCTTTCATAGGCCCATTTACACACTCTAAACATGAATTTCACAACCACATACCAACATTTAAAATTTTACCAAACATCGCACAAAATTACTAAGCCCCAAAAATCAGGATGTTACATGTCTGGTACCTATGTAACCAAGTCAGGTTACCACACGGCCTAGACACACGAGCGTGTCTTATGGTCGTGTGCACAAGTCAGTATGTATGTCATGTTTTGCCACGGCCTGGACACATGGGTGTGTTTGGTAGCCGTGTGAGGCACACGGCCTGGGCACATAGCCGTGTGACCCTATTCCAAAAATTTTCTTAAGTTTCCTCATATCTTTTATATGTTTTCAAATGAGTCTCTGTTGTGTGATTGAAGCTTTATATGTCTGTTTAAAGCATGTTATGTTTATATATGGTTGATATTGCTTAAATAAGTTGATGTTTGATAAAATTTTAAAGTTTTACTGTTTCGATCTGTGTTACAAGTCCGGTAATGCCCCTTACCTATTCTGGCGACGATTTTGGGATAAGGGTGTTACATCGAGGGATACTTGGGTGATACACACTAAGTGTATAAATTAGAAATCCATCAATTCATCATCATATACGCTCTTTTGAGCCACGATCAGTATGCTCCTCTTGAGCCCATAAATTGTAAGCTCAAACAAGCCGAACAGTGAGCTTCGTAGAGATGAAATGGTAAGCCCCGAAGGACTGAAACGGTAAGCTTCGAAGAGTTGAACGGTAAGCTCCGAAGAGCTGAACGGTAAGCTCATAAGAGCTACAATGATAATCTCATACGAGCTGTGGTGAGTCCATAACAAATGCAGGAACTCGACCAAACAGTAGCCCTAGTGATATGTCAGTTGTATCCTACTACTTTCTACGGTTCAAACGGGACTCGGTAATCAATTTGAGCATGTAACCAATAGGCATTTTAATTCAATAATTCATATATACATACATACAATTTTCAAGATAGCAATTTCAATTATAAATACAAATTCGATTCTAATTATATGAACTTACCTCGTATTTGCTCGTATATCCGTCGTCTATCCGTCTATCTTTCATTTCCCCCGATCTAATTCTGGTAATTGTTTATCTTGATCTATATATTATTAAATTTCAATACTTTCAGTAACCACTTAACTCAATTTAATCCAATTGACATATATTTGGCAAATTACATATTTGCCCTTATACTTTTAATTACTTTACAATTTAGCCCTTTTTAATTAAAATGGGAAATTTGCAGAATTAAGCCAAAGCCCACCTTAGTCGAATTTCATATAGCCTCTAATCAACCCATATTTTCATTTATTCCACATTTCTAACTACAATATTTCTATCTTTTTCAATTTAATCCCTAATGCTCAATTTTCTAAAATATCACTTTGTAAAACTTGTATATCTAATAACAACCATCAATAATCTAGCAACAAACTTCAAATTACACATGTATTAAAAAATGGTGTATTTCAAAATCATCAAAATTTTCAAAAATTGAGGTACGGGCTAGATAAATGGAGCTACAACGAGCTCAAAAACATAGAAATCATTAAAAATAGGAGAAAAACCGTACCTCATTGAGCTTGAGAACCTTGGCCGAATATAAACCTAGTAATGGTGTTTTCCTTGCTCAAAATTGGTGAATATGGATGAATAAAACATAATTTAATTTTGTCTTTTAATTAATTATAACATATAAATCATTTTACAAATTTAACCTTTATAAAACCATTTAAAAATAATGTAAAATATGGACATAAATGTCCACTAACTTAAAATAATGTATATTATCAACTTGAGGGCTTCCACTAATAAATCCAAAGTCATTTAAGCCATTTTACTAATAGAACTCATGTTTTTTGCTTTACGCGGTTTAATCCTTTTTACCAAATTAATCATTTGATCGATAAAATTTCTTTACAAAATTTTCACATGGTAATTCGATCATGCCATAAACATTAAATAAATATTAAAATAATTATTTTGACTCAGTTAAGTGGTCCCGAAACCACCTATTCCGACTAGGGTCTAAATCGGGCTTTTACAACTCTCCCTCTTTAGGGATTTTTGTCCCCGAAAATCTTACTGGTAAACAGACTAGGGTACTATTTTTGCATAGCTCCCTCGGGTTCCCACGTAGATGCTCGCGATATTAAGTAATAAAATTTATAAAACTGATCGCACCAAAAATTAACTAATATCACGATTTTAAAGGCAAGCGCACCTATCGAACAGTAGTATAGTTTAGCGACAAGACCGAGTTATCGTACCCAAGGGAACCAAAAGTACTAATACTTACTTCCTTTCTATTATCTAGCCTAAAAATAAAAGAGGATTGGTTGAAACTAATTCTAAAACTAACTAAAAGTGCACAAAAAGTAAATTAGGGAAAACTTCAGGGAAAAGCTAATTGATATGAGCAATACTTAAGGGAGAATCCACCTAGACTTCACTTGTTATTAACTTCTTGAACTAGATGATTTCTTTATTTGACTTGATCCGTAGAGATCCCTAACTTATGTTAATACCTCTTTCGAGGATAAGAACAACTAATCCTAGGTGGTTAATTAAAGTTTTCTTATTAATTAACACCCTTAGGTTGCATTAATTTGATCTATGGATCCCCCTATTAGGTTTGACCCTAATCCAGTAGATTTATGTCGCCCTATGTTTAAGGTTACATGCAACTCCGCTTAATTATGGTAGATCTACTCTTAAAACAGGGACTTTTGCTCCTCTGCCTAAGCACATTAGGTTCTTGAAGTAATACCTAAGATTATTAAATCAAGAATGAAGAACACATAATTAAGAACAATTCAAGTATTTATCAAATAATTCAAGAATAAATAATAACAAGATCTGTCTTAGGTTTCATCCCCCTCAAGTATTTGAGGTGTTTAGTTCATAATAAAGAAAGAAAACATCTCAGAAGAATTAATATAACAAAACATAAAGAACCCAAAAACCCTTGAAGGAATTTAGAGAGATCCTCTGTCTTGATGTAGAACTCTAGCTTCTGGGATGAATCAATCGACTTCTCTTGGAGTAATCCCTTGCTTTCACTCCTTGTGTTGGCAGAATTATGACGCTCTTTCTTGAGAGAAAAGAGTATATCTTTAGAGTTGCCTTTTGGGGTCTTTATATAGAGTTTAGAATGGCTTTCTTAGCCCCTAAGTATCCAAATCTGAGTGAAATTCTTCTTCCTCACGATAGGGGCACGCTCGTGTGCCACGATAAGAGGCCGTGTGGGATTCTGTTGATGGAGGCGCGGCCGTGTGGCCTGGCCGTGCTTGTCGGGGGCTAGACCGTGTGATCTTCATGTGGCATGGCCGTGTGCCACGGCTGTGTGGTGACTCCTTGGGCCGTGTCGTTTTTCCATTTTGGCCTATTTTTCTTGTTTTTGGTCCATTTTCCGTTCTTTTCTCTTCCCTATGCTCTCCTGAGTATAAGATATGAAAAAAAAAAGATTAAGAGCACCAATTCTTACAAAATTAATGATAATCCACCTAGAAATTAAGCTAAACATGGGGTAAAAATATGTATAATTTATCGTTTATCAAATACCCCCACACTTAAGCCTTTGCCTGTCCTCAAGCAAAATCTCAATCCCTAATCAAGAATCATTCCTCTCAATTTACAATCGTTATTAATAATGTTTCAAACTAATCCATAGGTAATCATAAAATGAAAATTCAATCAAAAGAACATTAAAGATTCAACTACTTTAAGTTGAGAATTTTATCATTGAAAACATAAGTTTTCTCCCTTCTCCTAAGTAATTATCTCTCCATCTTAATTAACAGAAGTTGACATCCTCACTAAGGATTCACTCTATCCACTCGAAGTGTTTAGGGTTCAAGAATTAAGTACTCTCTAGTCAACCTAAAAAGTTATTACCATAGGCTTATAAGAGAATCACATCTCCACCACTTGTAGATTGATATGATACATCGATCAAAAGGTCTTGCAATGGTTTTAATGGGGCTTGGTTAGGGGTGTTGTTACAGGCTGCAAAAAAGTGTTACAATCGAGATTGAATTGAAAAATTATCTAGCTAGAAAAATCTCTATCACTAGAACATATTCTTTGGGCTAATTCTTATGATAACATCATTTCCACCTTGGTAGCCTTAAAATAGAAATATGCAAAAACTATTTGAACTATTATAGATTACAATGAATACATACTTTTTTTTAAGAACAATTCAAATACAATAAATTGGATAAAATTTTACATTCTGGGAAAGAGAATAAAGCTAGATGAAAATTTCAACTCAAATCTCGACAAAAATAGGGGTCAAATAATTGAATGGAATTCAACAAAAAATGGTTGAAGGGTTAATATTAGAGGTAAGTCAAAGGATGGGTTGTTAGGCTCAACGGGGTTCACTAGGGGTTAATTTATAGAGGTAGGCTTTTGTGGAGTAAGTGGGTTAAATCCTAGGTGCCTTTATCATCTCGGTATATCAAATCAATGATGTGGTCTCGACATGTATAATCGAAGCAAGTTCTAGAATAAAAAATCAGTATTGACTCACTCAAAGCAATAATAAAAGTGAGCACGAAAGAATGTATGCTCAAAAAGGCTCAAAATCTCACCAGAATTATGGCTTTTGATGTTGATTCTGCGAATTTCAAATCTCAAGATAACACTTAGAATTAAGGAAAATAACTTATGAAAAAAATAGGGTTTTCAAAAATTTCAACTTATCATGCTTGATTCCCTAATGTTTTAGAGTTTGAATAATCAAAGTACAAGCACCTATGTCTTGATTCTTAACATATCAATAAAAATCATAAATCAATCAGAATTAATTCCTAATAGGAGATTGAAGATAATGCAGATTTGAGAACAATACAAAAAGTCAGGGATTTTATAGATAATATAAAGATTTAAAGTAAGTTCCCCTCCACACTTAAGATGTACATTGCCCTCAATGTACAAGGATAGTGTTATTAGCAAGAAAATCACAATATCAAAAGATAAGGGAAAGGGTATGAAACTCCCTACTTTGGATGGATTAGTGAGACAGAGATTGGAAGAGTTGGCAGTTGTGGCAAGGTGTTTATTAACATATCAATAAAAATCATAAATCAATCAGAATTAATTCCTAATAGGAGATTAAAGATAATGCAGATTTGAGAACAATACAAAAAGTATTTATTAGTCGTGGGAAATTTGGATTAAGAGAGATTACTCATTAGGGATTAGCCGATATGAAAAATAGAAAAAGAAATAAAAGGAAAATAATAAACTAAGTTCTAAAAATACTAATATTCAAATAATGAAAAAGATAAAATAAATTAAAAATAAACAGGAAAAGGAAAATAAAGTTAGAAGAAAGGAAAAGGTAAAAATAGGGATCAGAGTTAAAATAAAAATAAAAATAAAAATTAAGATAAAATAAAGTTAGGAGGAATAGACATCTCTAATCCTCATGTGGGTCACGCAGCAGCGGTGTGATGCGGAGGTGCTGGCATATCTGCTCTAAGGTGGCATCGATATAATCGAGGCACCGAAAGCATTGCTGCTCAAATTGTGAAAAGCGCTCAGATAGGTCAGCGTGGATGGCTACTGCATGAGATGGGTGGCGAGGGGGTGGTGGCTCGTTAGGTGCATCCTCCTCCGGTGGTGGTGGTGGGACATCATCAGTAATGTCCTTTGGGTCCTCGCCCTCCTGAATGAGGCAGAACTGTAAGGGGGTGCCTCCTGGCCTCCGCTCGATCATCCTTATATGAAGCATAGTCTGGATGCCTTGAGGAGACATCTGACCGATGAGTGTGTAGGAGGATGTCTGGGCTGAACTGTTGAGGAGCCCGAAGTAACGGGCCAAGCGTGTAATGTAGGGCCCCATGGATAAGATGCCTCTGCGGTGCCTCTTTGTCTAATGCTGCATGGCGTGCGCGATAAAATATGCCAAGTCGATGACGTGTCCGTTAGCCATGCACCATAGGAAGTAGATGTCGTGAGTGTTGACGACGCCTGTGCTTTCCCGTCTACCTGTCAAAGTGTGAGCAAGGAGAGCATGAATGTACCTTAGAGAGGGAACGAGGGTGGTCGCCTTGCTGACACTGGGGTTATATGTCTGACGCCCCGGGGTGATTTCGTTCCAACAGTCGACTGGCCTGATATGGATGCGGTGAGAAAGGTTCACGAAGTCTTCGTCTGCCATGGATTGCTCTGTGTAGAGCTCGAGTGCTGAGCCAAACTCTGGAACACTGAGGTGTTGCACGAGACCTCCCAAACGGAACTGGATTGTCCTTGGATCATCGAAGCTGGTCATCACGGTTTGCAGATGGAATGTGGAGCAGAAGTCGAGGGTGAGTTCTAAGTATGTGGGCTCTACGATCTAGAAGAACTGTACCTATGGCTCGCTCATTAATAGGGCTCGGACATCGTCCACTAGGTGTATCTGCTCGAGGTTGGCCCAATCTATGCATCGACTGGTGGATATAGTGCGAGCTCAGAGTAATTGATAATGTTCCTCCTGGGAGGCTTGGAAAAAAGTGATGAATGGGTGTCGAGCCTCGGAGGTTGGCCTAGATGGTGAACCCCCCGGCCCCTTGCATTTCTTTGAGGCGGGGACGGCAGCCTTCTTACCTCGTGATGATGACATGTTACCTAAAATAGAGTTAGAATTATTAGTTCTAAAAATCGAAGTTAAATTGCAAACTATAGTAAAATTAAATGTGTAAATTAAAACGACAATATGCCTAAAAAGAAAAAATAAAATGGGGACTAACCAAAATAGTAAATAAAATCCATTCTAAGTGGTAGCAAGAACAAACAATATGGGTATGTATTTATACTAATTTTATGAGATAAATGGCAAGCAAATGAGCACTTAGATGGCATGCAATCCTAATATGTTCTCTAACAATCTAGATTATTCATCCTAATGTAACAAATTCTATGCTTGAAAGTAAAATTTGACTGAATAAAAATGAAATACAAATAAATAAAATGAGAAAAATGAGAAAATAGAACCAAATATAGGGTTGCACGGTCGTGGGTTGAGGTCGAACGGTCGTGGGGTGGGTTTGCACGGGCGTGGGTCGGCTGTGGACGAGCGTGGTGGTGGTTTTAAGGTCGGTGGCGGCATTTATAGTGGTTGGGGAGGGAGGATTTTAGGGTTTGAGTGAAGAGGAAAATGAATAGTGGCTTCCTATTTATAGTTTTTGGGTCACACGGGCATGTCACACGCCCGTGTGACTCGGGGGTTGCCCGTGCGTTTCAAAATTGGCATGCCTGGTTCGAAGTACACACCTGTGTTGCTATCCCGCACGGCCGTTTGCGATCGTGTTCACTTTTCACACGGTCGTGTGATAAGTTCCACGACCGTTTGCAATCGGTTTCGTTCTTCACACGGCCGTGTAGAATGGCACACGACCGTTTCCAAATTGACAGTGTTGGCCACGGTCTGGTGACACGGGCGTGGGGATTTGTGCAAGCCCGTGTTTAAGCTGCAGGGTTGCCACGGCCATGTCGCACGGCCGTGGGGATTTATCGACAGCCCGTGCTGAAGTCGGAAGGTTGCCACAGCCATATCGCACGGCCGTGGCTATTTATCGCTGGCCCATGTTTTGGGAAAATTTTTGCCCTGGTTATACACGGCCTCGGTACACGACCGTGTCTCTGCTTGAAGTGTTCATACGGCCTTGGACACGCCCGTGGGCATGGCCATGTGGTCTTAAATCTTTGCATTTAAAAAGGGTTAGTTGATGCATGAAGAATACTAAAATTTTAAAGAAAGAAAAGTTACTAAGTTAGTGCTCGGGTTGCCTCTCGAGAAGTGCTTATTTAGAGTCTAAGCTCGACTCTACCTGGATATGTCACGAAGGGATTTCGTAGAGTTGAAGCTCCTCCCTGTAATCTTTGAAATTCTCACCTCTGTAGTGCTTAAGCCTATGTCCGTTTACCTTGAACGTATTGTAGTCGGGGTGGGTTACCTCAATTGTGCCGTATGGAAAGACAGTTTGAACAGTGAATGGACCTGACCACCTTAACTTGAGTTTCCTAGGAAATAGTCTCAGCCTTGAGTTGTAGAGTAAGACAAGATCACCTGTTTTGAACTGCTTAGGTTGTTTCAGTTGTTTGTCATGACGTCGCTTCATGGCTTCCTTATATAGTCGTGAGCTCTCATATGTATTGCAATGACATTCATTGAGTTCATTTAACTGCATTAATCTCTTCTCACCTGTAAGCTTAAAATCAAGGTTTAAAAATTTGATAGCCCAAAATGCTTTATGTTCAAGTTCAAATGGCAAATGACAATTTTTTCCATAGACAAGCTTATAAGGAGATGTACCTATGGGTGTTTTAAAAGTAGTTCTCTAAGCCCATAAAGCATCGTCTATTTTCTTTGACCAATCTTTTCTATTTGTTTTTATTGTTTTCTCTAAGATGCATTTTAGTTCCCTATTTGTCACTTCGACTTGACCACTGGTTTGTGGGTGATAAGGGGTAGCTGTTCTATGGTGTACTCCATACCTTTTTAAGACTTTTTCAAACTGGGCATTGCAAAAATGTGTGCCCCTATCACTAATAATTATCTTAGGTGTTCCAAATCGAGAGAAAAGTTTCTTCAAAAATTGTACTACCATTCTAGCATCATTAGTAGGTAAGGCTTGGGCTTCCACCCATTTTGACATATAATCTACCATTACTAGGATGTACTTATTCCCAAATGAAGTAGGGAATGGACCCATGAAATCAATACCCCATGCATCAAATATTTCGCATGAAAGTATATAGTTCTGAGGCATTTCATAATGCTGAGAAATATTACGTGTTCTCTAACATTTATCACAAGAGGTCACATACCTGTTGGCATCCTTGAAAAGTGTAAAAGCCTGATTCAAGTACCTTATGAGCAGTTCTAGCTCCACTATGATGTCCTCCTGTGGGTCCTGAATGGCAGTGATTTAAAATCTGGTATGCTTCTATTTCAGTAACGCATCTTCGAATAAGCTGATCTGCATAAATTCAAAAAAGAAAAGGATCCTCCCAAAAGTAGTTTTTCACATCAGCGAAGAATCACTTCTTTTGCTAATGGGTCAACCTTTTTGGGGTTATGTTAGCTGCTAAATAATTTGCAAAATCAGCAAACCAAGGAACTGTTGCATCTGCTAAGGATAGGAGTTGTTCTTCAGGAAACAAGTCATTTATTTTGTCGAGGTACTTGGGTTGCGTGTTTTCTAATCTTGAAAGGTGATCTGCCACCAGGTTTTCAGCTCCCTTCTTGTCCTTTATTTCTAAATCGAACTCCTATAACAATAGAATCCATCTTATTAATCGAGGTTTTGCATCAGTTTTAGTTAAAAGGTAACGAAGAGCAGAATGGTCAGTATAAACAATGACTTTTGACAAAATCAAATAAGATCTGAATTTATCAAATGCGAAAATAATAGCTAGCAATTCTTTTTCTGTCGTAGTATAATTTGCTTGAGCGGCTGTCAAAGTTCTACTAGCATAATGGATCGGTTGAAAGTGCTTGTCTCTTCATTGTCCCAAAACTACACCAACTGCAAAATCACTTGCATTGCACATTAGTTCAAAATGTAGATTCCAATCAGGTGAAATCATAATCGGGGCACTGACTAACTTTTCTTTAAGAGTGTTAAAAGAGTCTAAACATTCTTGGTCAAAGTTGAAAAGCACGTCTTTTTCTAGCAACTTTGTTAAAGGCTTAGCTATTTTAGAAAAATCTTTAATAAATCTGCGTTAAAAACCAGCATGTCCTAAAAAGCTTCTTATAGCCTTAACTGAATTAGGGGGAGGTAATTTTTCGATGGTTTCAATTTTTGCTTTATCTACCTCTATCCTTTTACTAGAAATTTTATGTCCTAATACAATACCCTCTTGAACCATAAAGTGGCATTTTTCCCAGTTTAGCACTAAATTTGTCTCTTCACATCTTATCAAAACACGTTTTAGATTATTAAGACAAAGTTGGAAAGAATTACCGAAAACTGAAAAATCATCCATAAATACCTCCATGATGTCTTCCACGAATTCATTGAAGATAGCTAGCATGCATCGTTGAAAAGTAGCAGGAGCGTTACATAAACCAAAAGGCATTCTACGATAAGCAAACGTATCGTATGGGCATGTGAATGTCGTTTTCTCCTGATCTTCTGGAGCTATCGGGATTTCGAAGTAACCAGAGAGGCCATCTAGGAAACAATAATACATGTGACCTGATAATCTTTCCAACATCTGATTAATAAAAGGTAAGGGAAAATGATCTTTTCGAGTGGCGTCATTCAACTTCCTATAATCAATGCAAACTCTCCATCCAGTGACTGTTCTTGTAGGCATTGACTCTTTTTTGTCATTAGACACCACAGTCATGCCTCCCTTTTTAGGAACAACTTGCACAGGACTTACTCAAAAACTGTCAGAAATAGGATAAATAATGCCCGCATCTAGAAGTTTAATTACCTCGGCTTTTACAACTTCCTTCATGTTGGGATTCAATCGTCTCTAAGCTTGCACCGATGGTTTATATTCATCTTCCATTAAAATTTTGTGGGTGCAAAAGGACAAATTAATTCCCTTAATATCTAAAATTTTCCAAGCTATAGCATGCTTGTGTTCCCTTAACACATGGAGTAGTTCCTCTTTTTCTGCAATGCTCAAATCTATTGCGATAATGACTGGTAAAGTTGAATCTTCCCCTAAAAATGCATATTCTAAATGATCTGGTAGTTGCTTCAACTCTAATTTAGGGGGTTCATCAATGGCCTGTCTCAACTCATCATTCATCTTTATACTTTCATAACTTATATGTCTTGTGATGATTTCATTAGAATCTAACTCCTTTCTTACTTCCTCAATTTCAATGGTGACTTCGTCTTCTCCCCCACTTTGAATAAGACACAGTTCCAACGTGTCTGCGATAGAAAGTTCCTGAAACTTATCTTGAACAAAGTAATCAATAATATAAACAAAATAACAAGAATCATCTTGTTCTTTAGAAAATTTCATAGCATAATAGATTTTAAAAACGAATTCTTCCTCACCAACCCTAAGTACTAATTTACCATCCCCTACATCAATAACAGCTCTAGCAGTGGCTAAGAATGGACGTCCCAAAATTAAAGGTACCTCAATGTCCTCATCCATATCAAGCACAACAAAATCAACAGGGAATATAAATTTATCTACCTTTACGAGCACAGCTTCTATGATTCCCCTAGGATTGTAACGCCCTCTTACCCGAGACCGTCGCCGGAGTCGAGCTTGAGGTGTTACTAAACTTATTTCATTCACTTTTTAAATTTTAAATCAACTAATTTAATTCTCGTAGCAAGCTGTCTTTTTGCATCATGGTTGCTTAAAAAATCATATCTCGAGTTATAAAACTTGAAACCAAGATCCGTAAATTTTTTTCTGAAACTAGACTCATATATCTATCTCTAAATTTTTCTAGAATTTTTTGTCTAGCAAATTAGTACAGTTTATTAGTTTAAAGTTACCCCTATTTCAGAACTCGACTACACTAACCTCTGCTTACTACGAACCACTTTTCTCTCTGTAAAAAATTCATATGACTATGCCATTTGTTCTCTTAAAACTAGACTCAATAAGGATTCTGAAAATATAAAGTACACCTCCTAATTATTTTTGTAAAATTTATGGTGAATTTCCAAATTAGGAATAGGGGATCCAAAAATTGCTCTAGCCCTGTTTCACTAAAACTCAAATATCTCAGAACAAATAACTCCTTTACCTGTTTCACTTCTTCCATATGAAAGTAGACACAATAAGCTTCAGTTTCATATTTAATTCATCACCTAATTTGGTTTCTACTATTTTTAGTGATTTTTCAAACTCACATCATTGTTACTATAATGTTCTGTTTTATGGCAATTTCATTCTTTTATGAATTTTCATGAACTAGATAACATATTAAACTCACATGGCATCAAACATGATCTAGACTAGCCATTCCAATGACTAATCATCATCAAGCATTTTCTCAACCAAACCACAACCATATCACAAGATTATTTACACAAAATAGGTATATTGCCATACATGCCATACTTAAGTTTTACAAGCCATTTTACCAAAAAGTTCTTCAGATGGTGTGAACGAGCCTTCGACCTATCCCGATTCCTGAGCCGGCTTGTCCAAAACTACAATGAATAAAAAGGAGGTAGTAAGCATAAATGCTTAGTAAGTTCATATGCAAATAACAAGAAACATAACAAAGCAATTATATCAAACAACACTAGCATGGTATCACCAAGACATATATCACATTTCTAATCATCATTTATCATCTTACCACATTATTGATGTTGTATCAAGTTTCAACCTGAGGGTCAAGTACATACCTGTCCAAAGTGTCCATTTCACAACACTTATCAAAATGACACTTGCATCTTGAGTGTTCTTCCATTTTTCTAGAATTTTACCCGTTGAACACATCAGAATATAACTTGGATACATGGATAATTTGCACATAAGTGCCACATATGTAATCAAGCGACCATGTAACCCGCCCATAAGTGAACTCGGACTCAACTCAACGAGCTCGGATGCTTAGTTACATCTCACGAACTCGGACTCAACTCAATGAGCTCGAAACTTAATCATCTTAGTGACATGTCACTTGTATCCTAATCTATTCCCAAGGTTCAAATGGGATTTTCCTCGATCACATATCCTTGCCATCTTCCACAGAATACCGAAACCAATACTCGGTAGCAATTTATATTTAACAAGTAGCACACATAATTTACATATTATTCGATAATAACCACAAAGCATATATTTCATGATAAAAATCAGCATATCATATAAATAACATCAATTAACTTAAAAATAACAATTATGTTACATTATTTACACATGAACTTACCTTATGGCAAAATATTTGGAATCGAGCCTATTCCTCGACTACTTTGTTTTTCCCTCGTTCACGACTTGAATCTCATTTTTCTTGATCTAAAATAGCATATTTAGCTTATTTAATACTCACATTATCAAAATAGTCCTTAATTCAAATTTTTACAAAATTACAACTTTACCCCTAAATTTTTGCATATTTACACTTTTGCCCCAAGGCTCGGAAATTAAATTTTATTCCAAATTCTTATGTTTTAGGACATGCTGATCATTTATTTACCATTAGAAACCTCAAATTCCAACTACAAAATGCACTTATGAACAATTGGTATTTTTACCGATTAAGCCGTTCTACTCATTTTTACTCAAAACCGAGTAGCACAAGTTGTCTAACATAATCCGAAACCTTCTATTCTATCATAAAACATCAAAATACACAAATTTCACCTATGGGTATTTTTCCAAATATGAACCCTAACTCAAAATATTGGTAGAAATAGGTAAACCGAGCTACAAGGATTTCAAAAATGTAAAGAACATTAAAAACGAGCATGGAAATCACTTACAATCAAGGCTTAAAAGTGTTGAAACTCTAGCTATGGTGGAGAGCAAAATCTGGAAGCAACATATGAAGAAGATGATCAATTTTTGTGTTATTTTTCCCATTTTATTCCATTTAATAAATGACCAAAATGCCCTTCCTTACTAAACTTTCAAAAATTCCATTCATGTCCAATTTTTGTCCATAAACTTAGAAATTGGTCAAATTGCTATTTAAAACCTCCTAATTAATATTCCAAAGCAATTTCATACTAAAAACTTCTAGAATGCAAATTTTGCAACTTATTCGATTTAGTCCCTAATTTCAAATTAAGCACTTTATGCATGGAATTTCTTCACGAAATTTTCACACAATCATACAATCATATCATAAACCTCAAAATAATTATAAAATAATTATTTCTATCTCGGATTTATGGGCACAAAACCACTATTCTGATTAGGCCCTAATTCGGGATATTACAAGGATATTTAACAGATCTATCAGCTAGTTGAATACTCATCCTAGTGGGCTTTGGTTCCCCTAGACCTAGTTGCTTGAACATTTTGTAAGGCATGAGATTAATGCTAGCACCTAAATCAGCGAAGGCTTTATCAATAAGTAAACTACCAACTAAACAAGGAATAGTAAAACTTCCTGGATCTTTCAGTTTTGCCGGCAGTTTATTTTGGAGAATAGCTGAGCATTCTTCGTTGAGTTCCACTGTGGCTAATTCTTCCAACTTCCTTTTATTTGTCAGAAGTTCTTTAAGGAACTTCGTGTACTTCGGCATCTGCGAAATTGTTTCAACAAAAGGTAAGTTAATGTGTAATTGTTTAAAAAGTTCAAGAAATTTACCGAATTGAGCGTCTGTATGGTCTTTCTTCAACTTTGCCAGATATGGAATAGGCGGTTTGTATTCCTTGAGTGTTGGTTGAGTGTTTTCCTTGGATTCCTCTGCCTTGTCTCCTAAAGATTCTGGAGTAGATTTCTTTTCTGGTTCAGCTAGTACTTTCCCATCTCTTAAAGTAATTGCTTTGACATGTTCTCTGGGATTTGGCTCAGTATTACTTGGTAGTCCACCTTGTGGTCTTTCTGAAATTAATTTTGCAAGCTAACCGATTTGATTCTCAAGCCCTTGAATTGATGCTTGTTGGTTCTTTAATGCTGTTTCAGTGTTTTGGAAACAGGTTTCTGATGCAGCCATAAATTTGGTGAACATCTTTTCAAGATTTGACTTTTTCTCTTGTTGTGGTGGTGGCTGCTGAAATCCCGAAGGAGGCTGTTGTCTTTGATTTCCTTATCCTCCCCATGAAAAATTAGGGTGATTTCTCCAACCTGCATTGTAAGTATTACTATAAGGGTTATTTTGAGGTCTAGAATTGTTACCCATATAGTTGGCTTGCTCAGCATCCATGCTGTGTCCATAAGTTGAATAGTCCAGATTCAACATATTTCCTGGGGTTGCGTCGCACTGCATCACTAGCTGTGCCTGCATAGAACCAACAAAATTATCAAACTTTTTATTTAAAAGTTCTACTTGGTTAGTAAGCATGGTGACTGCATCAATATTATAAACTTCTGCAGCTTTTGTTGGCTTTGTCCTCATGACTTGCCACTGATAGTTATTTAGTGACATCTCTTTAATAAATTCATAAGTTGCTTCGGGTGTTTTATTGTTGATCATTCCTCCTGCGGCTGCATCGATCATTTGCCTTGTTGATAGGTTCAAACCATTGTGAAAGGTTTGAACTTGTAGCCATAAATGTAGGCCATGATGAGGGCATCTTCTCAAAAGATCTTTGTATCTCTCCCAGGCATTGTAGAGTGTTTCTAAATCCATCTGCACAAAAGAAGAGATATCGCTGTTTTAGCTGGAGGAAAATATTTAATTAAAAATTTTTCGGTCATCTGTTCCCATGTGGTGATTGAGCCTCATGGTGAAGAGTTTAACTATTGTTTGGCTTTGTTTCTCAAAGAGAATGGAAATAGCCTTAAACGAATGGCATCATCAGAAACGCCATTAATTTTAAAGGTATCACAGAGTTCCAAAAAATTGGCTATGTGTGAATTTGGATCTTCATCCTGTAAACCATCAAACTGCACCAATTGCTGTATCATCTGAATAGTGTTAGGCTTTAATTCAAAATTATTAGCAGCAATAGTAGGTCTAAGAATGCTAGTTTGGGTACCAACCAAACTAGGCTTAGCATAATCATACATAGTGCGAGGAGCTTGTTCCTGATTTGCTGGTGGCGCGACTATTGCGGGAGGTGGTGGAATGTTTTGATTTACTTCCATCTCTTCTGTAGGTTCTGGCCTTTGTTCTTGATCTTGTTCTGGATACTGTGGGCTTCGTCTGATCTCTCTGCGATCTCTACGAACTGTCGCTTCTAAATCTTCATCAAAAAGCAATGGTCTTGCTGGGTTGTTTCTAGTCATAAACTAGAAATACCTAGAAGGAAAAAGCAAAGAAAAATGAAAAATAATAAAAAAATAATAGAAAAGAGAAATAATAAAATTAAATAAATAAAAATTGAAAATAAATAAATATAGTAATGGCTAAAGTAATAGAAATCGAGTTTTCTTAATATTTTAGTTCCCCGGCAACGGCGCCAAAAACTTGATATGCTCGTGATATTAAGTAATAAAATTTAAAAAACTGATCACACCAAAAACTAACTAATATCACGATTTTAAAGGCAAGCGCACCTATCGAACAGTAGTATAGTTTAGTGGCAAGACCGAGTTATTGTACCCAAGGGAACCAAAAGTACTAATACTTACTTCCTTTCTATTATCTAGCCTAAAAATAAAAGAAGATTGGTTGAAACTAATTCTAAAACTAACTAAAAGTGCACAAAAAATAAATTGGAGAAAACTTTAGGGAACAGCTGATTGATATGAGCAATACTTAAGGGAGAATCCACCTAGACTTCACTTGTTATTAACTTCTTGAACTAGATGATTTCTTTACTTGACTTGATCCGTAGAGATCTCTAACTTATGTTAATACCTCTTTCGAGGATAAGAACAATGAATCCTAGATGGTTAATTAAAGTTTTCTTATTAATTAACACCCCTAGGTTGCATTAATTCGATCTATGGATCCCCCTATTAGGTTTGACCCTAATCCGACAGATTTATGTCGCCCTATGTCTAGGGTTGCATGCAACTCCGCTTAATTATGGTAGATCTACTCTTAAAACAGGGACTTTTGCTCCTCTGCCTAAGCACATTAGGTTCTTGAAGTAATAACTAGGATTATTAAATCAAGAATGAAGAACACATAATTAAGAACAATTCAAGTATTTATCAAATAATTCAATAATAAATAATAACAAGATTTGCCTTAGGTTTCATCCCCCTCAAGTATTTGAGGGGTTTAGTTCATAATAAAGAAAGAAAACATCTCAGAAGAATTAATATAACAAAACATAAAGAACCTAAAAACCCTTGAAGGAATTTAGGGAGATCCTCTGTCTTGATGTAGAACTCTGGCTTCTAGGATGAATCAATCGGCTTCCCTTGGAGTAATCCCTTGCTTTCACTCCTTGTGTTGGCAGAATTATGGCCCTCTTTCTTGAGAGAAAAGAGTATATCTTTAGAGTTACCTCTTGGGGTCTTTATATAGAGTTTAGAATGGCTTTCTTAGCCCCTAAGTATCCAAATCCGAGTGAAATTCCTCTTCCTCACGACAAGGGCACGCCCATGTGCCATGATAAGAGGCCGTGTGAGATTCTGTCGATGGAGGCACGACCGTGTGGCCTGGCCGTGCTTGTCGAGGGCTGGACCGTGTGATCTTCATGTGGCACGGCCGTGTGCCACGACCGTGTGGTGACTCCTTGGGCCGTGTCGTTTTTCCATTTTGTCCTATTTTCCTCGTTTTTGGTCCATTTTCTGTTCTTTTCTCTTCCCTATGCTCTCCTGAGTATAAGATATGAAAAAGAAAGATTAGAAGCACCAATTCTCACAAAATTAATTATAATCCACCTAGAAATTAAGCTAAACATAGGGTAAAAATATGTATAATTTATCGTTTATCACTTCCTCTATCCCGTTTTTATGCCAAAGAACCTTCGCAAGTGCTATACGTTTATTTCTTAATCCTTTGATTTCTAGAGACAGAATTTTGACCGGTTCTTTATTGTTCGATAAATCAGACTATATTTCCACATCAACGGGAGAAATGACATGTGACGGATCAGATCGGTATCGACGTAACATCGAGACATGAAAAACATTATGTATCTTTTCAAGTTCAGACGGTAACGATAGTCGATATGCTACAAGCCCTATTCTTTCAACAATTTCATACGATCTGATGAATCGCGGACCTAACTTTCCTTTACGTCCGAAACGGAGAATTTTCTTCCATGTTGGTGCTTTCAGGAATACACGATCTCTAACTTGAAACTCTATTTCTTTACGCTTCAAATCCACGTATGATTTCTATCTATCTGAAGCTACTTTTAAGCTGTCACGGATCACTTTCACTTTTTCTTCTATTTTTTTGATCAATTCAACCCGATGAATCTTTTTCTCACTTAATTCAGTCCAGTACAACGGTGTTCGACATTTACGATCGTAAAGAGCTTCGCACGGTGCCATTTTCAAACTTGTCTGAAAGCTGTTATTATATGCAAATTCAATCAGAGGCAAGTGTTTCTCCCAGCTACCCTCAAACTCGAGAATACAACAACATAACATATCTTCAAGTATCTGTATAACTCTTTCTAACGGACCATCCGTCTGAGGATGGAAAGCAGTAGTGAAGTTTAATTTCAATCGCAAAGCTTCTTGGAATTTCTTCCAAAATCTCGATCTAAATCTTGGATCTCTATAAAAAATTATAGACAGTGGTACACCATGTTATCGTACGATCTCAGATAAGTATAGTTCTATAACAGCCCGAATTAGGGCCTAGTCGGAATAGTGGTTTCGAGACCACAAATCTGAAGTAGAAAAATATAATTCATGATTATTATTGAGTTATTGATATGATTGCATGATAGTGAGAAAATTTCATAAAAGAAATTTTATGAAATAATGATTTAATTGTCCTTTAGGACTAAATTGCTAAAAGTGCAAAATTAAGTTTCTAGAAGCTTTAAGGATGAATTAGCATTCGAAAAATTATTAAGAGTCCTTATCTAGCAATTAGACCAATTTTTGGAAATATGGACAAAAATACCCTTAGAAGGGTAAAATTTTAAAGAAATGCCATAAGGGCATTTTGGTCATTTGGTAAATTAAAGAAATAAAAAGGGAAAAAGAAAGCTAAAAGTGTCCATCTTCTTCCTTGTGTGCCGAAATTCCAAGGGACTCCATAGCTAGGGTTTCTTTCATTTTCAAGCTCCAAGTAAGTGACTCCAAGCCCCGTTTTTCATGTTCTTCATATTTTTGAAATCCTTGTAGCTTAATCTAGCTATTTCTACCACTAATGTGAGCTAGGGTTTATGCTAAAAAATATACCCATGCATGACATGCAGGTAATGTGATGTCTAGCGGTAGAATATGAAAGTTTAAAGTGTAGTAAACACCTTTCTCTATGTGATTTTTCATGAAAGTTCCTAATAGGGACTAAATTGCAAAGTTAGTAAAATGTGTAGTAAATATAAAAAATTGATGAGAAATGTGGGCTGTTGTGAGCACATGAAAGGTTCAGCTAGGCTTAGGTAACCTAGAAAATAAGTACATTTCATTATACGAGCCTAGGGACCATTTTGTAATATGTAAAAGTTTTAGGGCAAAATTATAAAATTTTCCAAAGTGTAAATTATGGGTTATTTAGCCGATGAGTGTATTAAATTAGCTTAATTTGTCATTTTAGATCAAGAAACACGAACC
Organism: Gossypium stocksii; assembly: GCA_020496765.1. Classification (NCBI taxonomy): domain Eukaryota; kingdom Viridiplantae; phylum Streptophyta; class Magnoliopsida; order Malvales; family Malvaceae; genus Gossypium; species Gossypium stocksii. Next base: position 86,360,485 of record CM035623.1, read on the forward strand.
CCAGACCAAAACCAGGGAAAAAGCAAGATAGTGGACTAAAAATCAAACAATTGCCCCCGTTTTGGACCCGTGGTAGGTTGTATGTAATAATCTAGCCTTATATTTTATGAATGTTTAAATGTAATGATTTTTCTATGAATCCATGAAGTTTCATGAGACTAAGCCAATTTATGAGCTATGTAAAATTCCATGAAGTTTATTGATATGAATTTTACCAAGACACGATGGAAACATGAAAGAAAAACTACATATAAGTATCAAAGATAAAAAGGATACCGTAATTATGTCACGAGCATTGTAGGTCTCGTGTAAGACCATGTCTGGGACATGACATTGACACTGAATAGGGATCCCAGGTAAGATCTTGTCTGGGACATGGCATTGGCATCCATATGAGGTCCCGTATAAGACCATGTCCGGGACATGGCGTCGACACCGAGATGAGACATAGATCCCCTGTAAGACCATGTCTGGGACATGGCTTGGGCATCTAAGAGAGAGATCCCGTATAAGACCATGTCTGGGACATGGCATCGGCATCATTCTATGATCTCGTGTAAGACCATGTATGGGACATGGCATTTACATCGATATGAGATCCCGTGTAAGAGCATATTTGGTGTAACACCCCTTACCCAGGTTTGATGTCAGAACCGAGTACGAGGCATTACCAGATGATAACAAACTAATCATACAAAGTCAAGCCATAAATTTTGTTCCAAATTAAAACTTTTTCATAATATATCATACAATCCTTAAAATGGGCCTACGAGGCCCAAAACATAATTTGGGAGTAGTCCGGGACCAAACAGGAAACTCAAAAAAATTTTGGAAAATTTGGCCAAGTACATGGCACACGCCCGTGTGAGATAGGGACGCACCCATGTGGGTAGGCCGTGTAATCGCACATTCCCATGTCCCCAGCTTGTGCGGAATTTATTTTCAATTCAAACTTATAAGGGTTTTCACACGGTTGAGCACACATCCGTGGCCTACGCCCGTGTCCTTCACACAGCCAAGCACATGCCTGTGTCTTAGCTCGTGTGAAATCTTGGGGGTAATCTGTTTATGACGTCATCACGAAAACTTCGTCACACGGCCAAGCCACATGCCCGTGGGCTAGGCCGTGTCTGTCACGTGGTCGAGACACACGGTCGTGTCTCCACCCGTGTGTTTACTACTGGCAATTAATTTTTCATGCATACAGGTGCAGGGAACACACAGCCTATCCACATGCCCATGAGGCTGGCTGTGTGTCACACACGGCCTAGACATGCACCCGTGTGTCTACCCGTGTGGACAATTATAGGTTATTTTCCAAGCCAATTGCCACCCTGAAAACAAGCACAAACTTATACCATTTTCATCACCATACATCATGACATTAATAGACACCTAAATGACCACATTTGATGGTTTAACAACATACATTAATAGATATCCACACATGCACACCAGTCAATTCATGAAATTCCTCATAAAGATATATATATATATATATATACTTACATTATCATTTGCCATATCACATGGCATTAGTTACAAAATGACACAAAGAAGGAGCATATACCCACATGGTCACCAATCTTACTTAACATTTACAACACCATTAAGTCCCTATACATGCCATAGTTCAAAGGGTTCATTTCACTATACCAAAAGAAGATGTTGATAGTGTGGGTGATCCTCTAACATGTCTCGATCCCGAGTTGGCTCGACTGAATCTATAAAACAAGGGAAAAGAGAAAAGAGTAAGCTTCAGAAACTTAGTGAGTCTATATGTAAATAATTATCATCATAGCAACATTTAGCAATACCAAGAGTTATCCCTTACACACCAACTTACCACATAATCTTACCAACATTCCCATACAAATCATGCACATTATTTTCCCCTACTCAAGTTCACATGCTCCCTTGCATCCACATGCAATTTCCCACAATTACACTTGCTCAAAAGAATACACCTGCACTTACATATCATACTACCACACCAAATATCTTTAGTAAGCTCCTGTTGAACTCTTCGGATTAACATTCGATACTCGATGGATTTTCAACTCCCAGCTCCACCAACACATAAATTGGCTCTCATGTATACATGGTAAAGCTCACCTTATCACCCATGTGACATAACCATTACATCCCGTAACTATCGTGTCTATAGGGTGTCCAATCCCTCGGATCCACCCATGCGACCTAGCTACATATAATATTTCTCTCATGTACACATGGTGAAGTTCACCTTATCACACATGTGACATAGCTATCTTTGGTCCGCACCTCTTGTGTACATATGGTGAAGTTCACCTTATCACCATGTGACATAGCTACATTTTATCTGTATCTCCTATTTTTCGAAGGTTTAACCGGGACTCCTATTTCTAAGAATTTCAACATCATAGAAAATTTACTAATATTAATATTTCATAGCATACATCAAATTTCTTAATGTACAAATAAAATTGACGTATTACTTACATATAAGTTTACCTCGACAACAAAAAGCGATAATTTGTAAATTAATCTGAAACCTTGCCCTTGCCCTGGTCAAGGTTGATTTCTCGGTCTTCTCGATCTATAATGACACATTTAACTCGTTTAATACACACATTACTCAATTTAGTCCAAAATCATCCTATGACAATTTTTACTATTTTACCCCCAACTTTGTCAATTTTTACAACTAAGTCTCTAGGCTCGAAAATTGAAATATATCTATTCTCTTAGTTATCCAAGCCTAACTGAATCTCAAAGGCATTCAAAATAGCCTACATTTCTCATCAATTTATACCTTTACCACCCTATTCATTATCTTTACAATTTAGTCCTTATTAGGGACTTTCATGAAAAATCACCTAGTAATATAGTTTACCACACCTTAAACTTTCATAGTCCACCATTAGCCATCAAATTACTAGCATGTCATACATGGGTAAAATTTTAAACATCAATCCTAACTTGAAATAATGGTATAAATAGCTAGAGCAAGCTATGAGGATTCTAAAAATACGAAGAAAATTAAAAACGGAGCTCGATTGCACTTACTTGTGAGCTTGAAAATCAAGAAAACCCTAGCTATGGGGAAGTGTCATGTTCGGCCAAATGAGGAAGAAAATGAGCATATTTTTAGCCTATTTTTCCCTTTTTATTCCATCCTTCCTTGGGCATTTTTGTCCAAACTAAGTTAAAATGGTTTAATTATCATATAAGGACCTCAAATTTAAAAACTTAATTCAATCAAGTACCTTTATGAAACAAAACCCATATTTTTCACATATTGCAATTTAGTCCAATATACCAAATTGGATATGCAAATAACAAATTCATATATCAAATTTTCACATAAGCATTTAAGCACCCAAATAAACATCAAAACTTAATTAGAATAATATTTTAGACCGCATATTTATGGTTTCGAAACCACTATTCTGTTTAGCTGCTAATTCGAGCTGTTACATTTGGGATATGGCTTCGGCATCAGTTTGAGGTCTCATGTAAGACCATGTCTGGGATATGGCTTTGGCATCTTACCATGAGAATAACATTACGGGTATTCTTTGATATTCTAAGCATGATAATAGAGAATGTATCCAAGTTGATTAGCTAACGAGAGAGACTAAAGTTTCATGATGAGTGTTATAGGTACACTTGAGTAAGTCGTGAGAAAAATATGAAAATGTAAGGCATGGGAAAGAGCAAGTCACGAGAGTAAGTAAGTTATGAGAATGAATATGTTATAAGAATGTGTAAGATATGAGAAACAGTAAGAAGTTATATGAATTCCATGATGCCATAGTTGAATGACTTTCCATGACACTTATTGCTATTTTATTTCATGCAACTTACTAAGCATTTTATGCTTACTCCTTTATTTTCCCTTTTCATGTAGATTTGTTGAATTAGCTCGGGGACTGATCAAAGTCAGAGCTCAAAGTCACATTATCAAGGAATTCTTTTTGGTATAGTAAAGTTAGTCTTTTTGTTGTATGGCATGTATAAGATGTTGATTATTTCGATAAGTGTCATTTTGTGTAGTCAAAAGTATTAGCTAGTAATATTGCTCATGTGGCATTGTAATAGCCTTGTAAATGGGCTAATGTTGATTAAGTTATGTTTTATACAATGAGGATGAAATTCATGATATGTATGGTGGTACGTGAGTGCCTCAATTATGAATGTTTTTAATGTATGTTATACCTTGATTTGTGAGCTTGAAGCTGGTATGAGTTGGATGTGTTTCATGGTGGCAAAAAAGCTTGGAAAATAGCCTATAACTGTCCACACGGATGGGCACACGGGTGTGTGCCTAGGCTGTGTGTGACACACGGTCGGCCCCCATGGGCATGTTAGTAGACCGTGTGTCCCCTGCATCCTAAGTAGGTAAGTCAGAATTGTAAACAGGCTGAGCACACGGGCGTGTGCCTTAGCCATGTGAACCCCTGATGTTCATAGTATTTAAGTCAGAGTGCTCCACGGGTTATAGGCACAGGCATGTCTAGGCCGTGTGAGGGACATGGGCCACAGACACGGGCGTGTGCCCAAACCGTATCCAAACCTGTAGGTTTGAAATAAGAAATAAATTCATCACGAGTGAGGGACATGGGCGTGTGTGACCACACGGCTAGCCCACAAGGGTGTGTCCTACCTCACACGGACGTGTGGCCCTATTTCAAGCAAATTTTTCAAAGAGTTCTAAAGTTTTCAGATTAGTTCCAAACCACTTTCGGTGTATGTTTTAGACCTCGTAGGCCCTTAATAAAGGTATTAAGAGTTCATCTAAAAAGTTTTAAATTAGAGTGAAAAGTAAGGCTCGATTTTGGTGTATTCAAACATGTTTAAGTATGGTAGCGCCTCGTACCTGGTCTCGGTATCAGACTCAGGTAAGGGGTGTTACATTTAGTGGTATCAGAGCTAGTGTTTAGTTGATTCTAGAACTAACCTAGCACATGTACGAGTCTAGCTATACATGTCATTCTTATGTATATATGTGATATGATAGTGTGACAACTCTTGACAATCTGAATGTGTTTTATTATAGCAAATGGATCCCGAATGAGCTACGACGGATGATGTAGAAAGTAACACACCAGCTCCCACTGAAGAGACAGTGCCAACTAGAACTGAGAATAGGCCAGCTACTGTAAGTCAGGGGGAGAGGCTCGGGAGGCCTTCTTCCAAATGATGAACGAGTGGTTCACTTAGTTCATTCGAACGAACCTAGTCGCTCAACACCAAGCTCGACCCCCTCAATTTCCTCAATCTACCCCAGCAACTCTCAGATAGTAGAGGTAGTAAGGCGAGAAAAGCCCCCGGTTAATAGAATTCAGAAGCAAGGGGTCGAAGAGTTTTGGGCTACTAAAGATGATGATTTGGAAAGAGCGAAATTTTAGCTGAAGAATACCATCAGGGTATTCGATGAGTTATCTTGCACGTGGAAGAGTGCACGAAGTGTGTTGTATCTCTCTTGTGAGATTTCGCCTATCAGTGGTGGAATACCCTTGTGTCAGTGGTACTAAGAGAGAAAGTTAATTGGGAATTTTTCCAAGAGGATTTCCGCAAGAAGTACATCAGCCCCAGGTTTATCGATTAGAAACACAAGGGATTCCTGGAGTTGAAACAAGGTAGGATTATAGTGACGGAATATGAGCATGAGTTCGTGAGGCTCAACAAATACGCTTGAGAATGTTTATCTACCGAAGCCCTTATGTGTAAATGATTCGAAGATGGTTTAAATGAAGATATTAAAATGTTCATCAGTATCCTTGAGATAAAAGAGTTCGTGGTACTTGTGGACAAAGCTTGTAAGGCTGAGGAATTGGCCAAAGAGAAACGGAGAGCCAAGATGAAGTCTCGTGACTCAAGAAAGAGACAGTTGGGCAAGTCATTCCAATCCTTCTCCAAGAAATCAAAGGAATTTACTACATGATCCGTGACTTTAGCGGGGTGCTAAAGTAAGAATAAAGGTAAACAGTATTTAGCCTCCAAAGCTCAGACCACCTCAATTGCGAGTATGGGAAACACTCAATTCAATAGACCTGAATGCCCTCAGTGTGGCAGATTCTACCTTGGTGAATGCTGAGCTCATGAAAGGGTCTGTTTCAAGTGTGGTTCACAAGACCACTTCATTAGAGAGTGCCCTGAGATGATTGAAAAAGATAAAGATCAGGGTGCAAGGTTGGGTAATGCTCCCTCTAGGGGAAGACCACAGAGGAACGCAGGAACAGGAGCGAGTAGTAAAGGCGCACCAAAAGAACAGATTGTGAGACCCGAGGGTAGAGTGCTAGCAATGACGTATGCCATTTGTGCGCGCGAAGAGGCATCTTCACCCGATGTGATAACGGGTACATTTTCTCTTCACGAAATTTTTGTTATTGCTTTGATAGACCTAAGATCTACCCACTCTTATATTTGCATGAAACTAGTCTCTAGCATGAGTATACCCGTAGAATCTATGGAACTTGTGATACAAGTCTCCAATCCTCTAGGCAACAGTGTGTTAGTAGACAAAGTATGTCAAGATTGTCCTTTAATGATTAAGGGTCATTATTTCCTTGCTAACCTTATTATCTTGCCATTCGATAAATTTGATGTGATCCTTGATATGGATTGGCTGACCACTCATGACGTAATAGTGAACTGATGTAATAATGAACTGTAATACAAAGTTTATTGAATTGAAATATGAGAATGGTGAAACGTTTCGAGTTGAATCAGATGAATCCGAGAGGGTGCCTACAGTGGTTTCCTCTTTGGTTGCTCAAAAGTGTGTAAGAAAAGGGTATGAAGCTTATCTTGCTTTTGTGATGAACATAAGAGAGTCGGAGTTGAAAATTAAGTCGGTGCTAGTGGTTTGCGAGTATCCAGATGTCTTTCCAGAAGAATTGCCTAGATTACCTCCAGTTAGAGAGGTAGAGTTTCGTGTAACACCCCAAACTTGGCCTGGACGTTATGGCCGAATCTGGCGGTGTCACATTGAGGGGAGACTTGCTCAAATCAAAATTTTTTTTGAAAACCCTAAATCATTTGGTTGCTCAACATAGTAAAACTTGTTAAGTTTCTTATTTTAAAACCATACCTCAAAGATGTGTCTTAGTTCAAATCAAAACCATTGAAAGTTTGTCTATTTGAGAGTTTAAATAAAACCTTGAATTTGTTAGTTGAAAACCTTAGTTTGAGTTCGTTAGAAGCCCTTGTTCATTTACAGCGGAAACTCTTGTTTCGAATAGATTCGGGTATTAAAGTTGAGTTTGCTTAAAAATATTAATTAAATTTCATATTCAGAAAATCGATTTAAGTTTCAAAGTTAAACAAATATGAAAATAAATCCAAATCAAATCAAACCGGAGATAAAAGGCCTTATTACAACCCCAAATAAAAACAATTAAAGATAAAATAAAAGTAACTACTAAAATAAATACTAAAGTTCTAAAACAGCTCGATATGTGGCCACCTCCGAGTTCCTTCCCATGTCAAACTACCTACTAGGGATTACCTATAAAATTAAAAGAGGGAGTTAGTTTTCGAAAAATCAGTGTGTACGACCCTCGAGAAACACATAATATGTAATAAACAATTTGGGCCTAAGCCCAATTCAATAACGGCGGCCTTTGGGCCTAAGCCTATATCACAAATATCAATATGAACATGCAATGTACAATTCCCATCCAACCCTGCATGCCCCCTTACAACCCTACACTCCTACGGGGATGTAAATATCGACCCACCCATCCCTACACTCCCATTGTAGCACCGGTTGCGGCACTACTCAACATTGTAGCAAAGCTGCTAATCATTGCATGGCTTAAAAGACTTCGTTGGATCGACGGTTGTCAAGCGACTATGTGATCCTCATATAGCATTTCCTCTAATACAAACCCATCCCACACGCAACATAATATCGTATGAATGCGACAAATAATGTATGGCATACTTAAACATACATACAGAGAGTAGGGGCATTTCAGTCATTTTGCACTTTGGGCATATAAATTGTTTTGCCCTTTGGGGCGTATCGGTCATATTTTATCGTGGGCCCAGGTACACATTTTGGCCTATTAACATTTTTACAATTATTCGGAGCATTTTAAGTCACTATTATAAGAGTTACAAATTCACTAGGGCCCAAAAGCCCAATACGTAGCCCAAGTGGGGCCCATACACTTATATGGCCCATTAGGCTAAAATCTACTATAAGCCATGTAATTAGCCTAACTGGCACGTCAAATCATACCAATCTATTGATTTTACTCACGATGGGCTGATGACCCATCGAGCCCATTTCGGCCCAGTTGGCTAGAAAGTGGCTCGAGACCATAAGATCGCTCATGAGGCCTCTGTCAACATATTGATCTCTCCACATGAGCGTTCGTGTAGTTGCCGACGCCAGCCTTTCAGCTTTTTGGCCTTTCGGCTTTTCGGGATTTTGATATTTTTCGATTCACTATGATTGCGGTGTATGTACACACCTGATTATGAAAACACCTTTCGATCCCCTAACCACGAACCTACAATCCACCAAACCAACAGTTAATCCCACGTTTAATACAATTCTCATCCGTTCCAAAAACTGAAATCACCTTATTTCCCCTTACCTCGAGCGATTAAACCTTATTAACCTTTCACTGACTGCTAGCAGCGATTGCCTCCAAGATTTGTGTTACAAAAACCTTAAACATCAAAGATCGAATAAACTTATGACTTATATCCATCCTAAGTCACCCTTGACATCTCATAAGGGTATTCGGTCCTACTCAAAACACACAAACCCCTTACCTCAATAATCGGCCAAAATGGTGATTAAAATCCCTCCACCTTCAAGGTTAATGCGGACTCGACACTACCAAAACTTGAAGAAATAGATGGAGAAAAACACAGGTTAGTATTCGATTTATTCTCCCTTAAAACAAAAGTAACGGTGTTGGAAAGAATAGGGAAAATTTGCTTTTAAGAGTGTAGAAGAAGAGGGACTTAAAAGAGTTTGACAAAAACCAAAGAAAACTTTAGTTCACTTACCGATCACGAGATCGCTTACTAACTAGAAACTGAATCCCCAAAGAGTATGAATTAGCTTGAGATGAAGAGAAAATATTTGACTAAGTAATTGAGGAAAAAGGTTGATTTAATCAAATTGTAGAACAAAAGGGGTGGGTATGTATTCGGCCAAAGCAAAAAGAAAGAAGAATCGTGAAAAAGAAAAGAAAAGAAAGGCAGTATTTGACACAAGGAAGAGAGGTGAAAAGGATCCGGCTATTTGAGGAAAAGAAGAAGTGAGGCAAGGCTTAGAAAAAGAAAAGAAAAGCAAAACAATTTTGGCACCAAAGCTCAATTGAAGAGAAAACCCGAAAGCGTATAGAGAATGGAATATAACTAGAAACAATTTAGCACTATCTGCACTTCGGGGAAACATTAACAACAAAACACAATGACTTCTTTTAGCAAAAATTCGACTATACCTCATAACCCACACCCCAAATGACAAAAATGAGCCAAACTCCTCCCCTAAATCGATTTCCATGCACCCCTAAGATCCCATTCAGCTCTGACTCTTCCAACAACCCAATCCCTTAATTTTCTCCAAGATTTCCTCTCCTTATCACTCCATAAATCTCTCCTTTGACCACTTCAAACTCCCCCCTTCAGAGTTTAACTCCAAGTCCACCACTGGCTATCCAGATTTGCAAAATAAATACTCATCAATACCCCATGCTACCACTCAAACCAAGGACCTCCCTGCCTCCCTGTGATGCCATCTCAAGCTCCCTATGTGGCGCCACTTTGCCACTAGACCACAAGTTTATCTTATGTCTTATTCCCTCTTCTTTTATTTAAAAGTCATAACTCTTGAGGTCCGGGTTTCCTTAAAGGTTGAAAAACAAAAATTTTCCTAACCCCAAAATTCGAACTCAGGACTTCATAGAGACCCTTTAATACTTCAAAATCACTAACTCAACCATTCTAACATGTAATTTGTTCCGTTATCTTACTTTCAAAAATTTTAAATGCACCCACGCCTGAGGCCCAATTCTTCCAGGCCTAAGATTAGGGCGTTACATTTAGCATAGAGTTAGCCTTCAGTACTACACCTATCTCTATTGCTCCTTATAGAATGGCTCTAACTGAGCTAAAGGAGTTGAAAGCTTAGCTATAGGAATTAACAGATAAAAGTTTTGCAAGACCAAGTCATTCTCATGGGGTGCTCCCGTATTATTCGTGAAAAAGAAAGATGGTTCTATAAGGTTGTGCATAGATTATCGGCAACTTAACAAGGTGACTATAACGAACAAGTACCCTTTGCCAAGGATCGATGATTTATTTGATCAGTTGAGAGGGGCCACAGTGTTCTCCAAGATAGATTTCAGATCTGAGTACTATCAGTTAAGAGTTAAGGAGCCTAATGTGCCGAAGACTGCATTTTGGATGAGATACGACCATTATGAATTTCTTGTCATGCCATTTAGATTAACAAATGCTCTTGCAGTCTCATGGATTTAATGAATCGTATCTTTCGGCCATACCTAGATAATTTCGTTATGGTTTTTATTGATGACATCCTAGTTTATTCACGTGATAAGGACTAGCATACCAAGCACTTGAGGATAGTTTTGCAAACCCTAAGAGATAAGCAACTTTATGCCAAATTCAGTAAAAGTGAATCTTGGCTTAAAGAAGTTACATTTTTAGGCCACATCATTTTGGGTGATGGCATCAGAGTTGATCTAAGTAAGATCTCGGCAATTGTTGAATGGAAGCCGCCAAGAAATGTATCCGAGGTCAGAAGCTTTTTACGTTTGGCTGATTATTACCGGAGATTTGTTAAGGGATTTTCCATGATCGCCACTCCAATGATGAGACTTTGCAAAAAGATGTTAGATTTGAGTGGACTAATAAATGCCAACAAAGTTTCGAGAAATAGAAGACCCTACTAACTAAAGCTCCCATTCTAGTACAACCTGAACCCAGAAAGGAGTTTGTAGTTTATTGTAATGCATCCTTAAACGGATTGGGCTACGTACTTATGCAAGAAGGCAAGGTGATTGCTTATGCCTCAAGACAGTTGAAACCTCATGAAAAGAATTATCCGACTCACGATTTGGAGTTGGCCGCAATAGTGTTTGCACTAAAGATATGAAAGCACTATTTATATGGCAAGCAATGCTGAGTGTTCACTGATTATAAGAGTCTTAAGTACTTGATGACACAGAAAGACTTAAATCTACAATAGAGGAGGTGGCTCGAGTTATTAAAGGATTATCAGTTGATTATCGACTACCACCTGGGGAAAGAAAATGTTGTTGCAGATGCTTTAAGTCAAAAGTCTTTATTTACTTTGAGAGCCATGAACACACGATTGTCTCTAACCGATGATGGTTCGATTTTAGTAGAAATGACAGCTCGACCAATGTTCATTCAAGAGATTTGTGAAGCACAGTTAAAAGACAGAAAATTGGAAGCCAAGAAAGCTCAGTGCGAGTTAAGTACTGACTTAGACTTCCAGATTGATTCAGATAGTTGTATAAGGTTCTGAGATTGGCTTTGTGTACCAAAGGATGATGAGCTTATTAGGAGAATTTTATGTGAGGCACATAGTGATTGTCTGTCTATCCACCCCGGTAGTACCAAGATGTACAATGATTTGAAGAAATATTGGTGGTCAAATATGAAAAAAGATATCTTCGAGTATGTTTCGAGATGCTTGATTTGTGAACAAGTAAAAGTAGAGCATCAAGTACCCTCTGGCTTATTACAGCCTATCATGGTTCCTGAGTGGAAATGGGACTGTGTTACTATGGATTTCATGACGGGTTTGCCGATGACCCCGAAAAAGAAAAATACCTTTTGGGTTGTGATTGATAAACTTATTAAGTCAGCCCATTTTATACCGGTATGCACGGATTATTCACTTGATAAGTTGGCTAACTTGTATATTTCAGAGATTGTAAGACTACACGGAGTACCGTTATCAATAATTTCGGATAGAGATCTGATATTCACGTCACGATTTTGGAAGAAGCTACAAGAAGCTTTGGGTACAAAGCTAAACTTTAGTACAGCTTTCCACCTATAGACCGACGGCTAGTCAGAAAGAGTAATACAAGTGCTTGAAGATATGCTGTGTAACACCCCCTAACCCCAAACTATCACCGAAATAGGGTTACAAAGTATTACCGAACTTAAACACTATCAATTGTACAAAACCAAACCAAAATTTTGTGTTTCAATTTAAAACTTTTCAAATTTCATCATAAAGTTGTTAATATGGGCCTACAAGGCTCAAAACACGTTTAGGAAGTGGGTTGGCACTAAACCGGAAGCTTTAGAAAAATCTAAATTTTTTCCTTGAAGATAGGGGCACACACCCATGTGGATTGGAACTTGGCCGAATGGCCAGCCAGTGGGGCTCCCATGGCTGTGTGGCCAGCTCGTAGGGCTTCCATGGCCGTGTGGCTAGCTCGTATGGCATTTTGACTTGCAATTTCTTAAGAAACACAATGTCACACGGCCTGGGAACATGCCCTTGTGGCTAGGCGGTGTTGTAACCTGAGTTTACCTCATTTTTAAGCAAATTTTACACGGTTTTAACACATGACCATGCTTGAAACCCATGTCCTTCACATGGCCAAGACGCACGGTCGTGTCTAGCCCGTGTGCTATCCTGACTTCACATTTAATATGTAAGGAACACACGGCCATTACACACGCCTATGTGCGAGCCATGTGTCTCACATGGTTTGGTCACACGTCTGTGTGCCAAGCCATGCGGACTCTATATGAGCCTTAAAACACTAAACTAACCTCTCTGCAATTTCAAACCAAAACCCAGTAGCAACCAATATATCAACCAAGACATTTCCACATTCAAATATATTTAATACAACTACATCATACCTTAACTTAACATATTAACACATTCACAATATAATTTCAAATTCAACTTGTATTTTATACATTCATTTCAATAAAATACTAACATACCAAAATTTATATTTCATTGATAATTCTTACTAGTTACTAAGTTTCCACTTAGTATTTAACACCAAATTTACATTTCAAGTTACAAAATACATATCCAAGTGACCAAGACCAAAACCTAGTACATGCCACTTGACCCAAAGTGAGATTACATCACCAAATTTTGCAACTGAAGTCGGGAGTGACTCGGATGCTGATCAGTACTTTCCTTTAGCTAACCTACGCACGAGAAATAACCGTACGTTGAGTATTGAAAATACTCAGTGGTATTACCATAATTCAAATTATAACAATAATAAATATCATAAGTAAACATAGGTAACTAACAATTCACACATATAAGTTCATACCAAATCATCAATATAATTTCAAACAGTTTAAAACCCTTTAATTTCTTTCTCTAACTCATATAATATTTCAAATCACAATTCATCTTTAAACATTTCATGAACCTTTGGTTCAAGCATTTAATCTCATAACACAAATCTCATATCACATTTCAATTCACATTCTCACATTCTCATTTCTTTTCATAACTTAATCAATCACATTTATTCAAATTTTCTCATTTTACTTATTTACCCCTATTAACTCGACTCGGACATTAGCGGATACACAGATCCAACTAGACACACCAGAATGGTGACCAACGCCTTATCGGATAGTTTGAAAGTGACGACCAATGTCTCATCGGCTAAGCCGAAGTAAAGTGGTGACCAATGCCTCATCGAATCTATCCGAAGTAATAAAATGACACACAAGTGTCTCATCGACTCAAGGTTGAAGAATCCCTGAATTCTTCCAATCCTATGACATGCCAACTATATCCACCCTAGCCCGACTAGTTAATAGGGTTTTCGAATCACATTTCAATTGAATCACTTTCTCATACTTTCAATCCATATACATTTCAAATAATCACATTCAATTCACAATTCAAATCAATTACTCAATCTAATATACATTTCAATACCACATTAATTCTTTAAAATCAAATCATATTACTAGAAATTTCCATTCAATTCACATACAATTCCATTGACGTATACATATTCACCATTCAAATCCAATTCATTCTACTAATAATTCAATTTCACACACATGTATAAAAATCTAATTCACATTCAATTCAAAAATCAATACTTACCTCAATTTCATTTTCCATACACATACATTGAAATTAAATATTCAATAATAATTAACTTGAATTAAGGTAATACAAACTCGGATTTTTTGTATTCACTCCTCGTTTATTTTCTCCTTGCCTTTCGATGCCGATGCTTCAGTTTCTTTGTTAGCTACGAAAATAATAATAATTCAGTTTCTTTGTTACCTAATTTTTTTTAATTTAACCCAATTGAACTCATTTACTTTTCTAGCTTAATTTCTACTTTATTTCTACTCAGTTTTTTTCCATGTTCCTCTTAACTATCAAATGTTCATATTAGAACCCTAATTCAAGCTTTATTTCAACTTAGTCCCTCAAACACAAAATTTATAACCTCTTTTACAAATTAATCCCTTAACTACTTCCAATCAATAATTCTATCTATTAAGTTCTTAATTCAACCATTTGTCCAACATAAACTTTACTCAAAAACTTAAAAACTTCTACTACTTCAACTTAGTTTTTAATCTTAGTTCTTAATTCTATCTATTAAGAGCTTAATTGACTTACCTTTTAAACTTTCAAGCTTTTAATCTTCAATTTCACCTTTTTCTTTTCTTTCTTCTGTCTTTCTTTCTTATTCCGAATGGTCTCTGTAACCTTTCTTTCTTTTTCTTTTGTTTCTTTTCTTTTATTATACTTATTAACTTAATAATTAATAATATTTATAAAAATATCTTTTAATTATGATACAAATATATGTATAATTGGTACACTTGTATTTTATAAAACCATACATTTGTCAATTATTAATCTTATTCATAATATAATAATATTATTACAAAATATCTTTAACTATTAATTAAGAAAATATACAAGTATTTTACAAGTGTGTTAATATATATTACACATGTTTTTATCAATATCACACATTTGTCCTTATCTTATTTATTTAATAATAAATATCCTAATTTTATAATTTAATATAAGCTTTAATAATAATTAATTAATTAGCAACAATTTTTGTAAAATAAAAATCCAAGAAAAATCTTAGATTTTTCTTCAATTTGCTGCCTCAATCTTTGGCAATTTGTATAATTACCTATTTAGTCCTTTTTATTTCCTTTTAATCTATAATTAGACTTTTACCCTTTATTCAATTTAGTCCTTTTTACTAAATTCTCTTAATTAAACTAAATTCACCTAATTAAAAACTTAATTAAACACACAACTAGATTCACAAATATTCCTAATACTTATTTTCTAACTCAGTTGACTAATACAAAGGCCCTATGACTCGTTTTTTTGGCGCCCATGAATTTTTGGGTCATTACATGCTTGATGCTGTGTATTGGAATTTCAAGGCAGTTGGGAAAAGTACCTACTTTGGTCAGATTTGCGTATAACAACGGTTTTCAATAGAGCTTGAGAATGGAGCCTTATGAGGCATTGTAAGGGCATAAATGTCGAACGCCTTTATATTGGATTGAGCTCAAGGAGAAATAGATTCACGGGGTTGATCTAGTCATGGAAACAGAAGAGAAAGTAAAAGTAATTCGAGACTGCTTGAAAGCTACTTCCGATAGAAAAAAGTCTTATGCCGATTTAAAAAGGACAGAAATAGAGTTCCAAGTCGGGGATAAAGTGTTCTTGACAGTATCTCCGTGGAGAAAAGTTCTTAGATTGGCCGAACGGACAAGTTAAGTCTACAGTTTATCAGACCATACGAGATCACCGAGAGGATAGGACCGATAACTTATCGACTAGCTTTGCCATCTGAATTGGAAAAGATTCATGATGTATTTCATGTGTCCATGCTACGACGTTACTGATAAGACCCTTCACATATGATTACCCCGACAGAGATTGAGATTCAATCGGACATGACTTATGGTGAAGAACTGTTTAAGATTTTGGCTCGGAAAGTCAAACAGTTGAGAAATAAAAGTATATCCCTTGTGAAAGTACTATGGCAAAGACATGAGGTAGAAGAGGCAACATAGGAACTAGAGGAAAACACGAGGAACCAATTTCCCAACTTATTCACGATAAGATTTTCGGGGACAAAAATCCCTAAGGGGGAGAATTGTAACTGCTCGAATTAGGGCCTAGTCAGAATAGTGCTTTCGAGACCACAAATCCAAAATAGAAAAATATAATTCAAGATTATTATTGAGTTATTGATATGATTGCATAATAGTGAGAAAATTTCATGAAAGAAATTTTATGAAATAGTGATTAAATTGTCCTTTAGGTCTAAATTGCAAAAAGTGCAAAATTAAGTTTCTAGAAGCTTTAAGGATGAATTAGCATTAGAAAATTATTAAGAGTCCTTATTTAGAAATTAGACCAATTTTTGGCACTATGGACAAAAATGCCCTTGGAAGGGTAAAATTTTAAAGGCCATAAGGGCATTTTGGTCATTTGGTAAATTAAAGAAATAAAAAGGGAAAAAGAAAGCTAAAAAGTGTCCATCTTCTTCCTTGTGTGTCGAAATTCCAAGAGACTCCATAGGGTTTCCATCATTTTCAAGCTCCAAATAAGTGACTCCAAGCCCCGTTTTTCATGTTCTTCATATTTTTGAAATCCTCATAGCTTAATCTAGCTATTTCTACCACTAATGTGAGCTAGGGTTTATGCTAAAAAATATACCCATGCATGACATGCAAGTAATTTGATGTCTAGTGGTAGAATATGAAAGTTTAAAGTGTAGTAAACACCTTTCTCTAGGTGATTTTTCATGAAAGTCCCTAATAGGGACTAAATTGTAAAGTTAGTAAAATGTGTAGTAAATGTACAAATTGATGAGAAATGTAACGCCCTAGTTTTCGGGATTTTTGCGATTTTGGTACGAAATTAAAATTTTGTTTGTTTGGTTGTGCTAAATAGGTTTGAGTATGTTAGTGGGCCATTGAAGGCCCAAGCCTAGGTTAAAACCCGGTAGAATTTTAAAATTTTAGACTTAAAGAGTAAGGGTCTTGAGTATGTGGGCTTTTAAGAAAAAGTGGGTAAAATAGGACACAGGCAAGCCTTTGGTAAAGTGGCAATGTGGCACCGCTTAAAGCCTAGGAAAGTGGCGTGTGGAAGCTGTGCAAGGGCTTGGGTTCAAGTCCCATGGGAAGCAAGCAAGCTGCTATTTTATTTTATGCATGTGCAAGGCATGTGATGGACTCCAACTGAAACTCTGATTAGAGGAGTTTGAGATGCTCATGAGATTGAGTCAAGGAGGGATAAGGGGAGAAATTTTAGGAATTTTGAATAGGGGAGTGTGTTGGCCGATTGGAGGGTTGAAGGTGCTCATTCTGCTAGGGCTTTTAGGGGGTTATGTTTTCGGCAATTAGGAGGGGTATGTGCCGACACCTTGAGGGGCTAGTTTTCGGGTTTTGGCTAGATTGCTCTCTTTTGTGCCGATTAGGTATAGAACTCTTAGGGCTTTTTTCTCTTTCTTTTACTTCTCTCCCATTGATCTAGAAGCTGAAACCACAAGCATCCATCATTTGTGCCGAATTATCTTGAACCAAACTCTCTTCTTTCTTTTGTTTCTAAAAGCCGAATTCACTTCTTCTTTCATCACCTTTTTCTTTCTCTTCTTCTTTATCTCTTTCCATCGTTTAAAGTAACCCCATTCTCAACTCTATTGGTCGACTACCACCAAAAGCCAAAATCAAAATTGTTGTTGCCGATTTCTCCCTTGACCGAAACTCCATTCTTTTCTTCAAACCAACTTCTTCAAAAGCTGAACCTTGCAACCACTTTAACCTCTATCGACATCACTTCTCCAACTCATAAATTTTGGATCATCATCTTCTTCTTCTCATATCAAAGCTGAACTTCCATATTCAGAGTGATTCGGGAACTGAACCTCTAGATCTATTCTCTACTTACACTTTAAGTTAGATCTACAACAGATCTGAAATAGGAAGGTACTTGGGAACGTTTTCGGGCAAGTAAGTCTGTGGTAAGTGGTCGAAACTGACAAACACTAAATTATACATATTTTTACCTCATGTTTAGCCTATATTTTGGATGGATTCTTATCAATTTTGTGAGAATTGGTGCTCTTAATCCTTCTTTTTTATATCTTATACTCAGGAGAGCATAGGGAAGAAGAAAGAATGGAAAACGGGCCAAAAATGATAAAAAATGGGCCAAAATGTACGGACAACACGGGCAAAGAAATGCCACACGGTTGTGCCATATGAAGATCACACGGTCAAGCCCTCGACAAGCACGGCCAGGTCACACGGCCGTGCCTCCACTGATAAAAGCAACGGCCTCTGTCGAAGTCACACGGGCGTGGCACACGGACGTGCTCTAGTCATGAGGAAGGGGAATTTCACTCGAATTGGGATGCTTAGAGGCTAAGAAAGGCTCCCCACAAGCTCTCTATATAAAGACCTCATGAGGCAGAAGGATAGACATGTTTTAGATATTTTTCCTCTCGTTTTTCTGCCACACTGAGGGTAGAAGCAAGGGATTACTCTAAGGGAGAAAGCCGATTAATTCATCTCAGAAGCCAGAATTCTGTAGCAACATAGAGGATCTCCCTAAAATTCCTTCAGGGGTTTTTGGTTTCTTTTATGTTTTGTTATTTTATATCTTCTGAGATTTTTTCCTTCTTTATTGTGAACTAAACCCCTCAAATACTTGAGGGGGATGAAACCTAAGGCAAATCTTGTTATTTATTCTTGATTTATTTGATAAATACTTGAATTGTTCTTAATTATGCGTTCTTCATTCTTGATTTAATAATCCTAGGTATTAATTCAAGAATTAGATGTGCTTAGAGCAGAGGAGCAAAAGTCCCTGTGATAAGAGTAGATCTACCATAATTAAGCGGAGTTGCATGCAACCCTAGACACAGGGCGACATAAATCTGCCGGATTAGGGTCAAACCTAATATGGGGAGCCATAGATCGAATTAATGCAACCTAGGGAGTTAATTAATAAGGGAACTTTAATTAACAACTTAGGCCTAGTTGCTCTACACCTCGACGGAGGGTTTAGCATAAGTTAGGGATCTCTATGGATCAAGTCAAGTAAAGAAATCATATAGTTCAAGAAAATAATAACAAGTGAAGTCTAGGTGGATTCTCCCTTGAGTATTGTCCATATAAATCAGCTTTTCCCTAAAAGTTTTCCCAATTTACTCTTTACACTTTCTTAGTTAGTTTTAAAATTAGTTTAAACAATCCTCTTTTATTTTTAGGCTAGATAATAGAAAAGAAGTACTAGTACTTTTGGTTCCCTTGGGTACGATAACTCGGTCTTGCCACTAAACTATACTACTGTTCGATAGGTGCGCTTGCCTTAACGTCGTGATATTAGTTGGTTTTGGTGTGATCAAGTTCTTTATAAATTTTATTACTTAATATCACGCGATATCAGAAACTCATCTCATTCTTTACTTTGGGATTCAAGAAAAGCCGAAAACCCCTAACTATTTAGGGGAGGCTGTCATTTTGGACTAAGAGCTTTACTAGCCTCTTTCTTTCGATTCTTTGTGGTTAGTATGGATAAAAGACGATCTGACAAGGAGCGTTGGAGGCTAGGATCATTGGAGCAACTAGATCTAGATCTAGTCATTGTTTTTGGCAAAGGTAAGAAACTAAGGGCCTTAGATGGTATTGGCCGAATATGGTAAGTGTGAGTTAGATTGGTTTTGTTGATTCATAGTTAATAAGTGTAATCTAAATGACTATAGGTTGATCGTTCGAGGGGTTCTGCAAATCTCGCAAATCAGGTGTGTAGACGAACACCCACTAGTAGACTAAATCGGCAAAAGTCGAAAAGCTAAAATGCTAAAATTTCGGCATTTCATGGGCTTGCGAGTGTGTGAGCACTTGTAGGTCGGTTGACTCGGTAAAATCTGTAATTGCAAACGGTAAGGTTGATGTGTGCGCGATTTCGTGCGCCTTGGTGAATTTGGGCCTCGAGGGGCTAAATTTGGGCCCAACGGGCTTATGGGCCCATATGGGTGAAAACAAGTGTTAAGTGGGTTCTAGTAATCTGTATGTTAAGACTGCTAAAACAAATGTAAAATTTGGGCTTTGTGGGCCAAAATAGTTAATGGACACCGTAAGGCCCATTAGGGGTTTTAGGGCCCAATAACTCTAAGCTGCTAAAATGGGCTAGATAAGCTACTTAGATGAAAATTGGACTGTTAACAACTGTAATAAGCATGAAACCCTAAAAATTGGTATATTAACTGAAATACTTCTTAAGTTTGGAAAATTACTATTTTACCCCTAGGTGCTAAATGACCATTATACCCCTAGGGTTAAATTAACTGAAATGCATGTTATATTTTATCTGTTCACTGTATGCCATGACATGTTATACTATTGCATGGGATTGGGTTTATGATGGAGGAAGCGCTAAGTGGCAATGCCACGTTTATTGTAAGGGGCTTTACCTCGTTTTACTGTTAGTGGCTTGGCCACATTATCTGATTAAGCAGCTATGCTGCGACTGTGGTGTGTAGGGCTAGGTGGGTCGAGTTATTCCCCACATGGTGTGTAGGGCTGGTACGGGTAGTGTGTAGGGCTGGATTTTGGCTGGCGTTTGCATACATGCATAATTTCTGTTCTGTTACTGTCATGGGCCTAAGGGCCGCACTGATTACTGAATAGGGCTAAGGCCCAGTTAAACTAAATCTGCGTAGGGCTATGGCCCAGTTAACACTGCATCTAGATAGGGCTTAGGCCCAGTAAAGCTTGAACTGATTTGGGCTCTGGTTGGGATTACTTTACACACTGAGTTTTTCAAACTCACCCCTTCCCTTTCATCTATGCAGGTGAGCCCTAACCTAGTGGACTTGGAGCTGGAGGGATTCAGAGCGGCCATGGGGACTGCACTTGGTTAATTTTCCTTAAGTTATTCTTTTCCAGTATTTTATTAAAATTATTTTCTTTCCGGTTTTTGGGTTTGTAATAAGGCCGCTTCTATGTATTTTTACTGTGGTTTTATTTCTTTATTTATAACTTGCTTAAAATGGATAAACTAAGGCTGCGTGGGTTTTACTTAAAATTAGTCAACGATTTCAAAATATAACACACGTATCAAATGGATAACCAAAAGACAAACAAGACCTCGTAATAAAATGAACTTTAAATTGGTAGTGGATAGGAATTTCACAAATTAAACTTGGATTTCTTTCCAAACTTTAATAACGATTTTGTAAACTCACCCTAATCATAATAACTAAGAATACGTTATAATTCCTCATCGTTGTGACACACCAGACTTGGCCATATCGTTTGGGTCGGGTTTGGGGTGTTACAAGAAATTTGGGCTGCTGTAAGCACATGAAAGGTTAGGCTAGGCTTGGGTAACCTAGAAAATAAGTGCATTTCATTATACGAGCCTAGGGACCATTTTGCAAATATGTAAAAGTTTAGGGACAAAATTATAAAATTTTCCAAAGTGTAAATTATGGGCTATTTAGCCAATGAGTGTATTAAATTAGCTTAATTTGTCGTTTTAGATCAAGAAACCCGAAGCCCGGACCGAAATTGGGGAAAAAGTAAGATAGTGGACTAAATCGAACAATTGCCCTTGTTTTGGACCCGAGGTAAGTTGTATGTAATAATCTAGCCTTATATTTTATGAATGTCTAAATGTAATGATTTTTCTATGAATCCATGAAGTTTCACGAGACTTAGTGCTAAGCCAACTTACGAGCTATGTAAAATTCCAAGAAATTTATTGATACGAATTTTACCAAGACATGATGGAAACATTAAAGAAAAATTGCATATAAGTATAAAAGATACGAAGGATACCGTAATCATATCATGAGCATTGTAGGTCCCGTGTAAGACAATGTCTGGGACATGTCATTAACATCCATATAAGGTTCCGTATAAGACCATGTCCAGGACATGGCACCGGCACCGAGATGAGACATAGATCCCCTATAAGACCATGTTTGGGACATGGCTTGGGCATCTAAGAGAGACATCTAGTATAAGACTATGTCTAGGACATGGCATCTGTATCATTCTACGATCTCGTGTAAGACTATGTCTGGGACATGGCATCGACATTGATATGAGATCCCATGTAAAACCATATCTGGGATATGGCTTCAGCATTAGTTTGAGGTCCCATGTAAGAGCATGTCTGGGATATGGCTTTGGCACCTTACCATGAGAATGACATTACGGGTATCATTCGATATTCTAAGCATGTTAATAGAGAATGTATCCAAGTTGATTACCTAACGAGAGAGACTAAAGTTTCATGATGAGTGTTACATGTACATTGAGTAAGTCGTGAGAAAAATACGAAAATGTAAGGCATGAGAAAGAGCAAGTCACGAGAGTAAGTCATGAGAATGAATATGTTATAAGAATGAGTAAGATGCGAGAAAGGGTAAGAAGTTATATGAATTCCATGATGCTATATTTGAATGACTTTCCATGACACTTATTGCTATTTTATTTCATGCAACTTACTAAGCATTTTATGCTTACTCCTTTATTTTCCCTTTTCATGTAGATTTGCCAAATTAGCTCAGGGATCGATCAAAGTTGAAGCTCAAACTCACACTATCAAGGAATTCATTTTGGTATAGTAACGTTAGTTTTTTGTTGTATGGCATGTATAAGATGTTGATTATTTTGATAAGTGTCATTTTGTGTAGTCAAAAGTATTAGCTAGTAATATTGCTCATGTGGCATTGTAATAGCCTTGTAAATGGGCTAATGTTGATTAAGTTATGTTTTATACAATGAGGATGAAATTCATGATATGTATGGTGGCACGTGAGTGCCTCAATTATGAATGTTTTTAATGTATGTTATACCTTGATTTGTGAGCTTGAAGCTGGTATGAGTTGGATGTGTTTTACGGTGGTAAAAAGTCTTGGAAAATAGCCTATAATTGTCCACAAGGATGGGCACACGGGCATGTGCCTAGGCCGTGTGTGACACACGGTCGGCCCCCATGGGCATGTTAGTAGATTGCACACGGGCTGAGCACATGGGCGTGTGCCTTAGCCGTGTGAACCCCTGATGTTCATAGTATTTAAGTTAGAGTGCTCCATGGGTTATAGACACAGACGTGTCTAGGCTGTATGAGGGACATGGGCCACAGACACGGGCGTGTGCCCAAATTGTATCCAAACCTATAGGTTTGAAATAAGAAATAAATTCAGCACGGGCGAGGGACATGGGCGGGTGTGACCACACAGCTAGCCGACACGGGCATGTCCCACCTCACACGGGCGTGTGGCCTTGTTTCAAGCAAAATTTTTCAAAGAGTTCTAAACTTTCCAAATTAGTTCAAAACCACTTCTGATGTATGTTTTGGACCTCGTAGGCTCGTAATAAAGGTATTAAGAATTCATCTGAAAAAGTTTTAAATTAGAGTGAAAAGTAAGGCTCGATTTTGGTGTATTGAAACATGTTCAAGTATGGTAACACCTCGTACCTTGTCCTGGCGTCGGACTTAGGTAAGGAGTGTTACAAGTTCAGCTAGTCTATTCAGAGAATAGTTTGTACGTACCAGTATGAAATGACCAGATTTCGTCAATTGATCAATAATAACCCAGATTGCATCTTTCTTTTTCTAAGTTAGGGGTAATCCCGATACGAAATCCATTGTAATCCTATCCCATTTCCATTTTGGAATCATCATCGACTGCAATAAACTTGACAGTACTTGATGTTTGGCCTTTACTTATTGACATATCAAACAATTCGATACAAACTCTGATATATCTTGTTTCATTCCAAACCACTAATACAACTGTTTCAAATCATTATATATTTTAGTGCTACCAGGATGAATAGTAAAGCGACTACTATGTGCTTCATGTAGAATCTTATGAATGAGTTCAGTATCTAGGTATACAAATTCTTTTACGGAACATTAAACAATCATCAATTCCAATATGAAATTCAGAATTAAAATTAGACTCACATGGAAGTCGTTTAGCTTGCAATTCTCTATCATTTTTCTGAGCCTCGCAAATTTGTTGTAGAAATACTAGTTTAGCTTTTAACTCAACTAAAATAGATCTGTCATCACATAACATCATCTGAGTGTTCATAGCACACAAAGCAAATAAAGATTTTTGACTCAAAGCATCAACTACAACATTAGCTTTTTCCTGGATGATAATCAATTACAAACTCATAATCTTTAAGTAATTCGATCCATGTCCATTATCGCAGATTCAAATCTCTTTGTGACATCAAATATTTCAGACTTTTATGATATGCAAATATTCAACATTTTTCATCGTATAGATAATGACACCAAATCTTTAATGCTAATACTATTGCTGCTAATTCAAGGTCATGTGTTAGGTAGTTCTTCTCATGTGGTTTCAATTGTCGAGAAGCATAAGCTATAACTTTTTATTCAGCTTTGACTGGCAAACGTACCAAACATATCGATACAAACTTAGAAATGTCACATTTCATTCTCGGCCACCGATACATCTTTTTCAAATCATTATATATTTTATTACTTCCAAGATGTACAGACACCATATTGTTATGAGCTTCATGTAGAATCTCTTGTACAAGCATTGAATTCTTTGGTACACATACTCTACCTCTAAATAATAGACAACCATCAGGTTTAATATGAAATTCTGAATCAGAATTCAACTCACATTGTACCCGTTTGGCTTGCAACTCACCATCATTTTACTGAGCTTCACAGATCCATTGTAGAAACACAGGTCTAGCTTTCAACTCAGCTATGATTGAACCATTTTTAGATAATGACAATCGGGTATTCATTGTTCGCAAAGCAAACAAAGATTTCTTACTCAAAGCATCTACAACCACATTTGCTTTTCCCTGATGATAGTCAATGACCAAATCATAATCTTTTAACAATTCTAGCCACCTACACTGTCTCAAATTCAAGTCTTTCTATGCCATCAAATACTTCAAACTCTTGTGATCAGTATAGATATGACATTTTTCACCAAACATATAATATCGCCAAATTTTCAATGCAAAGGCGATGGCTACAAATTCAAATCATGTATTGGGTAATTCTTTTTATGCAATTTTAACTGTCTAGAGGCATAAGCTATTACTTTACCTTCTTGCATCATGACAAAGCCTAAACCATTCAATGATGCATCACTATAAATAACAAATTCCTTACTCGATTCAGGCTGTATTAACACAAGTGCTTCTGATAATAAAGCTTTCAATTTGTCAAAACTTTGCTGACATTCATTAAACCACTCAAATTTTGCATCTTTTTGCAATAGTCGAGCCATCGAAAAAGCTATCATAGAGAACCCCTGTACAAATCTCTGATAATACCCAGCTAATCCTAAAAAACTTCTGACTTTAGTTACATTCTTTGGTGGCTTCCAATTGACAATAGCTAAAATTTTACTTGGATCTACTCTGATGCCTTTAGCAAATACAATATGTCCGAGAAAACCAACTTCCCGAAGCCAAAACTCACATTTACTAAATTTAGCATACAACTGATTTTCAAGTAGGGTTTGCAGTATAATTCTCAAATAATCAGCATGTTCATTTTCATTTCGGGAATAAACCAAAATATCATCAATAACCACTACTACAAACCTATCTAAGTACGGTCTGAAAATTCTATTTATCAAATCCATTAACATTGCAGGTGCGTTAGTCAACCTATATGGCATCACAAGAAACTCATAATGGTCATATATGGTTCTAAACGTTGTCTTTAGCACATCAGACTCTTTTACCCGTAACTGATAATAACCTGAACCGAGATCAATCTTTGAAAACACTGTAGCACCTTTCAATTGATCAAACAAGTCGTTAATTCTAGGCAACGAGTATTTATTCTTTACCGTAACTTTGTTGAGTTACCGATAGTTGATACATAATCTTAAAGATCTATCTTTCTTCTTTACAAACAAAACCGATGCACCCTAAGGTGAATGGCTAGGTCGAGCAAAGCCCTGTCAGTGAGTTCTTGCAACTGTGCTTTTAATTCTTTCAATTCAATAGGAGCCATTATGTAGATATCGGAGTAGTCCCTAGAACAAGATCTATAGAAAATTCTACCTGTCTTTCTAGTGGTAACCTAGGTAATTCTTCTGGAAACACATTAGGGAATTCATATACAACCGACACTGTTTGAATTTTTAACTCAGATACTTTGGTATCCAACACATAGGAAACATAAGCATTACACCCTTTTTTGACATACCTCAGTTCCGTCATGACTGAAATCACATTAGACAACCCATCCAGTTTATCGATTCAACACAAAGCATTTTACCACTCTGACATTTTAACACAATGTATTTTTGTTTATAATTAACCATTGCATCATGTTGGGTTAACCAGTCCAGTCCCAAGATTACATCAAAGTCATCAAAAGGTAATAGCATCAAATCAGCCGAGAAATAATATCCTTTTATCATCAATGGACAATTTCTACAAAATTTATCCACTATAGCACACTAGACCAGGGGATTGGAAACTTTCACCGTAAATTCAGTAAATTCAACAGGTAAATTTTTAATAGATACTAACTTTGTACATATGTAAGAATACGTAGAAGTAGGATCAATCAAAGCAGTAATATCAGTGTCAAGTAAAGAAAATGTACCAGTAATAACATCAGGTACAGAAGCATCTTCTTTAGCATGAATGACATATGTCCTTGCTGGTGCTCTTGCTTCAGATCTAATTGTGGAATCCTTTGTAGCTCCTCAGCTACCACTAACATTTCCAGGATATCGAGGTGGTCTACCTCTCAAAATGGGATTAACCGGCTTTAAAGTCTGATCTGTACCTTTTTCAACTATTTTTAGGCAATCTCTGGGGAAATGATCGAGAGAACCACATTTGTAGCAGGCTCCTCTCCTCATACAGCATTCCCCAAAATGGAATATATTAGAATATTTGTATTTTGGTTTGGGGTTACCAACACTTCCCACACTAGTTACAGATGGAGAAGAAGGTCTCAGATTAGAACATTGGGAGCCCCATTCCTTTCTAGAATACCCCTTCACTAAGGTAGAACGATGATAATACTTTTTTGATTTCTTTGAAATAGAAAATTGTGACTTCTTTATAGGTCTTCTGCTAAAAGTCTGGGCTTCTCTTTTGGCTTGTTTCTTCTCTTTACTTAATTTTTCTACTTTGTGTGCTCGATCGGCCAATACTACAAATGCCCTTATTTCTAAAATTTCAATCAACAATTTAATATCTTCATTCAGCCCTTCTTCAAATCATTTACATATGTCAGCTTCAGTCAGAACTCATTCTCTGGCATACTTGCTCAACCGGACAAATTACCACTTATGTTCAGATACTGTCATGCTTCCCTGTTTAAGCTCAAGAAATTCTTTTCTTTTCTGATCAACGAATCTCTAACTGGTGTATTTCTTTTTAAATTCAGTCCGGAAAAACTCCATGTAGTCTATTCCTTTGGCACAACAGAAATCAATGTATTCCACCACTGATAAGCTGTATCCTTTAATAATGATACTGTACATTTCAAACTTTCAATAGGTGTGCATGACAGTTCATTTAGATCTCTAATGGTATTTTCCAACCAAAATTTAGCTCTTTCAGGGTCATCATCGGCAGTAGCCCTGAATTCCTCTGCCTCATATTTACGAATTTTATCTACCAAAGGTTTACCAGTTCTAACAATCTCAGTACCTTGTGGTATTTCGAGAACCGATAGAGGAACAGGTGGGGGAGGTTGATGTTGTACAGCCAGATTTGTTCTCATATATTCAGTGAACCATTCATTCATCATTTCAAAGAAAGCTGCTTTTGCTTCTTCACCTCGGCCCTCAAATATAGGCCTCCTATGCTTCTCTTTGAACTGAAGCCGGAGCATGGCTCTCAACTTCCTCGAATTCAGATCTAGCTTGGTTGGAAGACATTACTATAAGAAAAACACATTTAAAATGGTCAGGAGATATCACACTATCACAATTGATATAATGGCATGTATAGCTATACTCATACTTGTTACGTTAGTCCGAGAATCAACTAAACCGTAGCTCTGATACCAACTAATGTAACACCCCTAACCCGTATCCATAGTTGAAATAAGGTTATGAGGCATTATCGAAGTTTTATAAAATGCGTACAAATAAATCGAGTCAGGTACTATTCATTTTTTGAGTTTCATCAACACGTCCCTTGATTGGACCTTCGAGGCCTAATCATGCATTAGAATCGAATTGGGACTAAATCCGGAGCTTAAGGAATTTTTTGCAAAATTCCAAAATTTTTCTCACATTTAGTAGTTACACGCCTGTGTGGTGAGGGACACATCGTGTGGTGAGGCCGTGTGGCTCACACGGTGTAACAGCCCAGATTAGGGCCTAGTCAGAATAATGGTTTTGAGACCACAGATCCAAAGTAGAAAAATATAATTTATGATTATTTTTAAGGTGATGACATGATTGCATGATAGTGATAAAATGCCATGAAGAAATTTTTATGAAAAGGTGGTCAATTTGTCCTTTAGGACTAAATTGCAAAAGTTGCAAAATTGAGTTTATAGAAGCCTTAAGGATGAATTGGAATTAGAAAAACTTTTAGGAGTCCTTATTTGGAAATTAGGCCAAATTTTGACACTATGGACAAAAATGCCAATGGAAGGGTAAAATTTTAAAGAAAGGCCATAAGGGCATTTTGGTCATTTGGTAAATTAATGAAATAAAAAGAGAAAAAGAAAGCTAAAAAGTTTCCATCTTCTTCCTTGTGTGCCGAAATTCCAAGGGACTCAATAGCTAGGGTTTCCTTCATTTTCAAGCTCCAGGTAAGTGACTTCAAGCTCCGTTTTTCATGTTCTTCGTATTTTTGATATCCTTATAGCTTAATCTAGCTATTTCTACCACTAATTTGAGCTAGGGTTTATATTAAAAAATATACCCATGTATGACATGCAAGTTTTTTTTTTACGTATAGTGGTAGAATATTAAAGTTTAAAGTGTAGTGAACATCTTTTATTAGATGATTTTTCGTGAAAAACCCTAATAGGGAGTAAATTGCAAATGTGATAAAATGTGTAGTAAAAGTGAGAATTGATGAAAAATAGGGGCTGTTATGAGAATATGAAAGGTTCAGCTAGGCTTGGGTAATCAAGAAAATAAGTACATTTCAGTTTACGAGCCTAGGGACCATTTTGCAAATATGAAAAAGTTTAGGGGTAAAATTATAATTTTTTTCTAAAGTGTCAATTATGGGCTAATTAGCCCATGTGTGTATTAAACGAGCTTAATTTTTCATTTTTGATCAAGAGACACGAAGCTCGGACCGAAACTGGGGAAAAAGCAAAGTGGTGGACTAAATTGAACATCCATCCAAAAATTGAATTTCGAGGTAAGTTGTATGTGATAATTTAGCATTTTGCATGATGAAAATTATTATGATGATATTTCATGAATTTCCATGAAATTTAATGTTATGAAATTCACAAAGAAATGATGATGAAATAAAGAGAAAGCCCGATTAAAAGTTAAGGAATACGAAGGATACCGTAGTCATAACATGAAAAATTATAGGTCTCGTATAAGACCATGTCTGGGACATGGCATCGGCAGTGAACTGAGATCCCATGTAAGACCATGTCTGGGACATGGCATTGGCATCGACATGAGGTCCCGTATAAGACCATGTTTGGGACATGGCGTCGGCACCGAGATGAGATATAGATCCCCTATAAGACCATGTCTAGGACATGGCATGGGCATCTAAGAGAGATCCCGTATAAGACCATGTTGGGGACATGACATCGGCATCAGTTTACAATCTCGTGTAAGACCATGTCTGGGACATGCATCAACATTGATATGAGATCCTGTGTAAGACCATATCTAGGATATGGCTTCGGCATCGACTTGAGATCCCATGTAAGACCACATCTGAGATATGGCTTTGGCATATTTCCATGAGAATGACTTTATAGGTATCTTTCAATATTCTAAGTATATTAATAGAGAGAGTATTCAAGTTGATTAATTAATGAGAAATACTAAGGTTTATGATGAGTGTTACAGGTACACTTGAATAAGTTATGAGAAAAAACGAAAATGAGCAAGACATGTGAATGAGTAAGTCATGAGAAAGAGCAATTCATGAGCGTAAGTAAATTGTGAGAATGAGTAGGTCATAAGATTGAGAAAGTTATGAGTAAGAGTAAGAAATTATATAAATTTCATGATTCTTTTCTTATGATGTTTTATGATTTATGATGCTATCTTATTCCATGCAACTTATTAAGCATTTTAATGCTTACCCCTTTATTTTCCCTTCTTCCTTGTAGATTTGCCGAATTAGCTCGAGGATCGACCAAAGTTGGAGCTCGTAGACACACTATCAAGTCATTCATTTTGGTATAGTAAAGTTAGTTATTTTGTTGTATGGCATGTATAGGAAGTTTGGTTATTTTGATATATGTCTTTTTGCATAGCTAAATATGTTGGCTATTTTTATCACTTGAGTCAAGTTGTAATGGCCTTTGGAAATGAGTTAATATTGATTGAGTTATATTTTATGTGATGTGGATGAAATTTATGAGTATGCAAGTTTGCATGTCCGAATAGAGTAATAATGTATGGGAATGACATGAATAGTGGCACGTAGATGCCTAAGATGTGAATGTTTAGAAAGTATAATTATGTTTGAATTATGATTTTGAAATTGGTATGAGTTGGTTGTGTTTCAGGGTGGAAAAAAGGCTTGGAAAATAGCCTTATCTTTGTCCACATGGGTTAGACACACAGGCATGTAACTAGGCCGTGTGTGACACACGGTCTGCACCAAGGGCGTGTAACCCAACTGTGTATCCCCTATATCTTAAGTAGTTAAGCTAGTATTGCACACGGGCATGTGTCTTGGCTGTGTGAAATTAAGCAATTCATAGTTTTCTAACAGAATGGTCCACGATTTAATGACACGAGCCTGTCTAGGCCGTGTAAGGGACAAGGGCCATAGACAAGGTCATGTGCCCAAGCCGTGTTCAAACCTATTAGTTTGAAATAAAAAATAAATTCAGCACAGGCTAGGGACATGCGTGTGTGACTACACGGCCAGCCCACATGGGCGTGTCCCACCTCACATGGGCGTGTAGCGATATTTTAAGCAAAAACTTTCTAAGATGCCCGGAAGTTCCCCGATTGGTTTCAATCCACCCCCGATGTATGTTTTGGGCCTCGTAGGCCCACGGTAAGAGTATTAAGAGCATGTTTGAAAAATTTTAAAATTGGATCGAGAATTAAGGCTTGATTTAGTAAGTTTGAGCAATGTTAAGTACGGTAATGCCTCGTACCCTGTCCTGGCATCGGACTCGGGTAAGGGGTGTTACACATGGCCATATGTCATGCCCTTATCTTAGACCATGTGATGTCACATTCCTGTGTCCCTTACCCGTGTAACTCTCTGACTTGCAACCCATGAAGAAATTTGTAACACCCAAAACCCAGCCCAGACGTTATGGCCAAATCTGGTGTGTCACATAGACAATTGATTACGCTTCGATCTTCTTTTGATAATTATTATGTTACTTTAGTAAACCTGTATTACCCTTTTGAAAATAAGAAACTTGTTTAGTTTATAAAATCCCTATCCATTACCAATTGAAGTTTACTTTTAAAAGATTTTATTGTTGAGTCATTGTTATTAGGTTACCCATTTGTCACGTAATGTATGTTTTGAAAACGTTCGTTAAGTTTGAAATAAAAACCCAAGCAGGCTAGTCTATTATTTTAAACAAGTAATAAATAAAAATAAAAGAAATACCAAAATAAAAATATCGAGCAGCCTTATTACAATTTAAAACCCAAATAAAAATAAAGCATTAAAGAAATAAATTTAGAAATCTAAAAACCAACAAGTAGTTCACGTGGCCACTCTGAATCCCTTGCAACTCCAAGTCCTCTATGGCTGGGGGTTACCTGCATGGATGGAAATAAGAGGGTGAGTTTGTGAAAACTCAGTGTGTAAGCTAACCCAACTAGTATCAAAGATCAGTTCAAGCATGGACTGGGCCAAAGCCCTATTCAGATACAATTTAAACTGGGCCTTGGCCCTATTCAGAAAATAGTGTGGCCTTGGGCCCATTACAGTAACAAATCAGATTATCATGATATATGCATGTATGCAAAGCCCAAGCCTAATCCGGGCCTACACACCACCTGTACCAGCCCTACACACCATGTGGGGAATAACTCAACCCACCCAACCCTACACACCACAATCGCAGCAGAGCTGCTAAAACAGATATCGTGGCCAACCCACCAGAACAGTGATACGAGGCAGAGCCTCTAAGCAGAATACGTGGCATTGCCACTTTTAGCACTTTCTCCGTAATAATATCCCAACCCATGTAAATCAGAATATACATGTCATGGCATATAGAATATCAGATATAGTAGCATGCAAATCAGTCAACTTTTCTCTAAGGGTAAAATGGTCTTTTAGCATTTATGGGTAAAACAGTAATTTTCCACCCTTTAGGGGTATTTCGATAATTTTGCTAATTTTTAGGGTTTTATGCCTATTACAATCTACTAACAGATCTATCATCGCCTGAGCGACTCAATTAGCCTATTTCATTAATACAAGTCATCGGGCCCTAAAACCCCTAATGGGCCCAGCAGAGCCCACAAGCTACTGTGGCCCACTAAGTCCAAATTTTACACATATTTTAGCAGATCTAATATCCAGATTACCAGAATATACTTACCACATGATTTAACTCATATGGGCCCGTAAGCCCATTGGGCCCAAATTTGGCCCATCAAGGCCAAAACCACTTAAATGCACGAAAATGCGCACAACAGTCTTACCGTTCCTAAATACCAACTTCACAGTTTCAAACCGACCCACGAGCGCTCGCACACTCGTCAGCCCTTAAAATGTCAGCATTTCGGTATTTCGGCTTTTTGGCTTTTACCGATCTAGTCTACTAGAGGGTGTCGGTTACATACCTGTTTGCGAAATATGCTGAAATCCCTCGAACGATTAACCTACAACTATTTTAACCATACGTCAAATATAATCCAATTGAACAATTAATACCACCTTAACATACCTATCCGGCCAACATTAGAGCATCACCAACACTTACCTTTGCCGAATCTAACCACTAGATCTAGATCTAGATCGTCTTGATATCGTTAACCACTCTAGCCTCCACAAGATCCACCTTACGAAAAGCCATAAAACTCTATTAGTATCAAAAGATCCCAACACCTAAACCCTTAGAAAGGATCTAGTCTAATTAGTACAAAAGGGTTAGGGGGTTTCGGCTTTTCCTTTAACCAAAAGCAAGAGAAGATTGAAGTTCTTACCCAAGAATTTGCTCGATCCAATAGCTACCACCGAAGTCATCTTCCACTAGACCAAATCCCGATCTCTAATGGATCTACCCAAAACCCGAAGATGGAGAAGATGTCTAAGGTATTCGGCCAAAGGGTAAATGTTTGCAAAGAGATAAGAGTGTTCGGCTATTAGGGAGTGCAAGAGAAGAACAATAAAGAAATAGAGAAGAGAAGAACAAGAGGTTCAGCTAGAGGAGAAGAAAAAGAATGGAAAGGTTTGGCCAAGAAGAAACCGGCACAAAGACTGAATATTTTAGGATTTCGACTTTTGAGAAGTCGGCCAAGTGAGGTTCCTAGTGAGTCGATTCAGGCAATGAAGCAAAAAAGAAAGATGAGAAAAAGAGAGTAGATTCGGCTTGAGAAGAAAAAGAGAAGAAAAGGGTTTAGTTCTTTGAATAAATCAGCACAAGAAGGGTTTATCACTTTTGGCTTTTGGCTTTTAGATCAAAAGGAGAGAAAGACAAAGAAAGATCAAAGAGCCCTAAAAAGTACTATACTTATTCGGCAAAAAGAAAGTGACCAAAATTTCCAAATCCCGAAGACTAACCACTAAAGAAATCGGCACATACAACCCCAAATGTCAAAAATGCAATCTCCTAAGAATCCTAGCCGGATATGCACCTCCAACCCTACAATCGGCCAACTCAAGCTTCCCATTAAAAATTCCTAAATTTTCTCCCCTTATCACTCATTGATCCAATCCCCTGAGCACTGCAAACTCCCTTATTTAGAGTTTAACTTGGAGTCCACCTCTTATCATGCACATGCAACAAAATAAAATGATCACTTTGCTAACCAAGGGACTTGAACCTCAGCTCTCTCACAAGCCTCCACACGCCACCTCCTTAAGCTCTAAGTGGCGCCACCTTGCCGCCTTACGACAGGTCTTCTTGTGTCTTAGAACCCCAATATTAATTTAAAAGCCAACTAGCTTAGGTCCATTCTTCCCTAAGGCCAAAAATAAAAATTTGGCCAGACCTTAGGCTTAACCCTAGGCCTCCTAAAGGTCCACTAAACACTCCCAAGACATCAACAATATAACACAACAAGCCATGCAAAAATAATCTATGCAGAAATCCAAAAACCTAAAAAATTGGGGCGTTACAAAATTTAAGTCATAGGCCAAGTCACACACCCATGTGTTAGGCCGTGTGGTTAATTTAATTTTTAAAAATTAAGTGCAGGTTTCACACAGCCAAGAGACATGCCCATGTTCAAGTCCGTGTACCTCAAACGGCTGAGACACACGCTCGTGTCTCTTCCTGTGTGCTTAATTCAGAGCATTCTATTTCTCAATTTTAGGATACAAGGGACACACGGCATAGACGCACGCCCTCGTGTCTACTCGTGTGGACAAAATAAGACTATTTTCTAAGCCTTAATCCTCACCCTTTTTCATCCAAAACCTGCACAAAACTATACCAATACTAACCAACCAATTCAAGCATTTAATTTCAACCAAGTTTATCATTCAATATGTTATATTTTCACGTATTCACTTATTTCAAATGTTACCTCATTCAACACACCTGTTTAATCTTCCAATTCAAACCATACCAACATACATGTAAAGCCATTATTTGCTTTATAAATATACCAAAATAAAGTCATCACTAGCCATACCAATAGCTAGTTTACATTCAATCTTTTCAACATAAACATTAGCGTTACTTTTACTAGCCTATACATGCCATTATACCCAATAAGATCCATATTTATACCAAAATGAGCTAGAGGATAGTGTGATTTTGCTCTGGCTGTTTCCAACCTTCACGAGCATCCGAGCATTATAAAACAGAGAAATGAAACCTAGTAAGCATTTAATGCTTAGTAAGTTCATGTAACAAGAATCTAACTTACCATATATTTTTATGCACTTTAATCACATACATAAACATCCAAATAAGTGAATTATTAACCTATCACACAACTTAAACAATTCAAGTTAGTCAAGTGACTTCACATACTCTCATTAACTTAGATGAGCTCATCATATCATATTTTCCACATGCTTATCATTTCCATACCACATATAAATTTTAAAAATAAATTCATTCAAATTCCATCAACAATTTCCAAGTTTTGCCCGTTGAATTTATTAAAAATATCGATGGATACTCTCATGTAGTACACTTAAAGTGTACTAAACTCTCGAGCC
Source organism: Gossypium stocksii (assembly GCA_020496765.1). NCBI lineage: Eukaryota > Viridiplantae > Streptophyta > Magnoliopsida > Malvales > Malvaceae > Gossypium > Gossypium stocksii. Next base: position 86,396,053 of record CM035623.1, read on the forward strand.
ACTTTTTCAAGTCATTCGGGTAAATCGTGTAATATATATCATGAAGCTAATCGGAGCTAATCAAGTATGCTCATAAGAGCCTTGTCTCATTTATTTGTTCATAAAGAACTTTCAGTTCATAAAGAACTTCTAACCAGGAAAGTCGTGTAATAAAAGCATCGGATAGCCATATCTCATATAGTTTGTGCGAGTCATGTCTGAACACTTACATAGAGCTACGTTTGTGTTTGTAACGGATGCAAGATCACAACCGATCGATTATCATAATGCTTAGAAAGAGCCATGTTTGTGTTTGCAACGTATGCAGGATCACAATCGGGTAAGTTGTGAATCAAGATGCTCACACAGAGCTATGGTAGTCCATAACTTATGCGGATTTACTATCGATTGCTATACTCGCAAAACTTTATCTCATAATGCTCGAGATGCTTATCAATATTACTCGTCCAAGCTAAATCCTGTTTGTAACACATGCAGAATCATGTTCACACTAATCCATCGAATTTCCTTCATTCAATTGGGACTTATTCCTTGTAACACCCTAAATTTGGGCCTCGAAATATTGGGCTTGTGTAACGCCCTGATTTTCGGGATTTTTCGGGATTTTTGTGATTTTTGTGAAAACTTGAAATTTTGGTTACTGAAATTATGTTTAAGTGTGTTAATGGGCCTTTAGAAGGCCCAAGCCTAAGTTAAAACCCGGCAGAAATATCAATTTTGGTTTTTAAGTAAAAGGGGACTTCGTTAAGTGGGTCTTTAAGAAAAAGTTAGTAAATAAGACACAAAGAGGGCCTTGGTAAAGTGGCAAGGGGGCACCACTAAGTTCCTAAAAAAATGGCGTGTGGACTGAGCTTAAGGGCTAGAGTTCAAGTCACAAGGTAAGCAGATGGTACTTTTATTTTTGTGCATGTGCAGGGTATGTGATAGAGCTTAAGTAGCATTCGGCTAGGGCCTTAAGGGGATTGGGCCGTTGGTTTGAATGGCCATTAGGGCAAGCTTTATTTTCTTTTTGTCTTGCCGAATTAGGATTAGCCACCTAAAGCCTTCACTTTCATTCTATTCTCTTCTCAGTGTTGCAAAAAGCAGAAAATGCAAAGTTAGATCCCCTAAGTGCCGAATTCTTCCTTCTCTTCTCCTCTCTTCCATTCTTTCTTTTTCTTTTCCTCTCTAGCTGAAATCACTTCTCCTCCTCCCTCATCTTTCATTTTCTTCCCTTTAGAAACCGAAATTGTCACTCTTTTTTTCTCAAACTCATCAACTACTAAAAGCCGAAATCCCGAAAGGTTGCTTCCTGTGCCTATTTACCTATAGCCGAACCCCCTTTATTTTTCCTCACTTGTAGGCCAAATTTCATACTCTCGAAACCCTTAGGCTCTGTCGACAAACACCCCTCCAACCATAGCCTCAAATCATATCTTCTTTCACCACTTAAAAAGCTGAAAATACCATAGTTTTTAGGGATATATAGCCGAATCCTTAGATCTCTAAGATTTAAATTCTGCTAGTGTTAGGGGCTAGATCTGCATCAAATTTGAGTAGAAGAATCGCCTTGATTAAGGAAAACTTGTGGTAAGTACTCGATATCTCAGATCTACTAGTTACCTTTGAATTTAAGAAAAGCCGAAATCCCTAAACTCTTTAGGGAGGCTGTCGAATGTGATGATAGGTAAAGACAGTTCTTTTAATTGGTTTTATGTGTACTTGTTGTGGAAGGGGCGATCTAGCAAGGAGCATAAGAGGCTTGGACCTTTGGAACGACTAGATCTAGATCTAGTCACTAGTTTCGGCAAAGGTAAGATCTCAAGGGCCTTAGGTGGCGATGGCCGATTATGGTAAGTAGAATTATGGGGATTGTCATTGTATTTTGGATCTAATGTGTCTAGTAATTGATTGTAGGATATCGTGGGAGATCTCATTAGTAGTCGTCACAAATCAGGTGTGTATCAAACACCCTCTTGTAGTTCAAATTGGCAAAAGCCGAAAAGCCGAAATGTCAGAATTCTGGCATTTCATGGGCTTGTGAATGTGCAAACGCTCATAAGTCAGTTGGATATCACTGGATCTATAATCGTAAGTGGTAAGATGGTTGAGTACGCAATTTTGTGCACTTCGGTAAGTTTAGGCCTCGATGGCTAAAATTAGGCCCAATGGGCTTACGGGCCCATATGAGTAAAAGTAAGTGGTAAGAGTGTTCTGCTAAACTGTGGGTTAAATCTGTTAGACTAGACTTGAATTTGGGCTAAACGAGCCAAAATAGTAATATGACACTATAGGGCCCATTAGGGGTTTTAGGGCCCAATGACTATAATCTGCTAAAATGTACTAAATAAACTACTGAGATAAAAGTTAGACTATTACAGATTAAAACATGCATGAAACCCTAGAAACTAGCATAATTACTGAAACACCCCTTATGGGTGGAAATTACTATTTTACCCCTAGGTGCAAATGACCGTTATACCCCTAGGGCTAAATTTAACTGAAATGCATGTTTTACTGTTTCTGTTCACTGTATGCCATGACATGATTATCTGTTGCATGGGGCTAGGATTATTTGATGGAGGAAGTACTGAAAAGAGGTTTTGCCTCAGTTTACTGAAAAAGGGACTTTGCCCTAGTTTACCGTTCTGGTGGCTCGTCTACACTATCTGATTATGCAGCTATGCTGCCACCGTGGAGAGTAGCGGTTGGGTGGGTTGAGTAGTTTTCCCCACATGGAGAGTTTGGCTGGTACGGGTGGAGAGTAGCGGTTGGGTGGGTTAAGTAGCTTCCCCACATAATGATATGGGTTTTGCATTCATGCATTGATTACTGTTCTACTACTGAATTGAGCCTACGGGCCGTATTAATATCTGAAAAGGGGCTAAGGCCTAGATAAACCATACTGAATAGGGCTACAGCCTAGTAATCGAATACTGAATCAGGCTTCGACCCATTTGATACTGAAATTGGATAAGGGCTTAGGCCTAGTAAGCTTAAGCTGATTTGGGCTCTGGATGGGCTTTCTTTACACATTGAGTTTCCAAACTCACTCGCAGGTGAGCCCTAGAGGGACTTGGAGCTGGGAGGGATTCAGAGTGGCCACGAAGACTGTATATCTGGTTTAATTAAGTTATTTATTTTGTTATTTATTTTAATCGTCTTATTTTTAATTTGGGTTTGTAATAAGGCCGCTCTAATTATTTAATTTGTTTTTACCTTAAGTATGATATTGTTTAAATCATTTTGAAATCGGATAGCTCTAAGGCGCTTTTATAAAAGTTACTTGTTTTCAAAATATCACGATAACAGAGCAAAGCTTTCGCAATATAAACGTTTTCATAAATAATTATTTTAAATAGACTTAAACCTAATTTGTTGTTCGTGGACAAGTTATAAGGTTAAAGTGTGGCAATGGATGTCTGTATGTCTAGGATTGGATCTAGGGAGAGCTTGGTACTTAAGCAGTCTAATTGACTCACCTCCTCTCTTCTGGAATCCTACCTGGTGCGTAGTATCCATTCACTTTAAGCCATAACGAAGAAGGTCTGGTTTTTTGATACTTAAACTATTTTTTTCGATACTTAAACTGTTTTAAAAGTAACTTGTTTTTCGCAACCTACAAAGGTTTATAAGCTTTCACAATTTTCCATAAAATTTTACAGACTTGTTAACAATGTTTGAAAAGGGAATGAGTATTTCAATGAACCACGTTTTGAAAAATAAACACAAGTTGAGGTTTTATACAAGTTTAACAGTAGAAGTTTCTAAACACTAAGAAGGGTTTTCAATGGAAACATGGTTTTCGAAAAACACTTCAATGTGACACGCCAGACTTGGCCGTGACGTCTGGGCCGGGTTTGGGGTGTTACATTCCTTTTCTCAAGTAATATCAAACATATAATCACTGTGACAGCCCTAATTAAGCCCTAATAAAAAAAGTGGTTTCAGAACCATTAAACTGAGTTAGAAAATTTTGAAAATATGATTATCTATGTTTTTATTTTGTGTTTGATAGTATGTGAAAATTTGGTGCTTTAATTTTATGATTTAGATGTTAAATAATGGATAGGACTCAAGTGATAAAATTGAAAATGTTATAGGTAGAATTTGAGTGACCGAAAAATGCATGGCTTATTACTTTGAGGGACTTGCATGCCAAATGGACCATTTTGATCTAAGGTGGACGGTAATGATGATGATTGTTTGACAATTTATACATTTTATCCTAGTAAAATAATATTAAAGGTATTATAATAAGTAAAAATGAATTTTAAATTAAGAAAATAGTGATAACACCAAAGTGAAGTGCTCATACTTTCTTCCATAGCCGAACTAAAGAAAAGAAAATAAAAGAAAGGGGCAAGAAGCATTCAGCTGGTTAAAGTCCAATTAAGGTATGTAATTTTTGTTATTTTCTTGTGAAATGGTGAAAATGAGTTGATTTTAAAGCCCTTGTCGTAACCCATGAATGAATTTTTTGAGTTCTTGATGAAGCTTGCATTCAGGTATGGGGGAAATGTGATGAGTCTTGGATGTTTTGTGTTTTAAAGTGAAAATGGTAAGAAAGTGAGTAGAAAGCTAGCTAAATTAATATGTATGAGCTTTTGTGATACATGGAATTCCTATAATAATAGTATATGAATAAGTTGTATTCGGCTAATTTGGTTGAATGAAGAAATTATGTTAGTTTGGGATTTTTGTTAAATTGAATTGTTAATACTTGTTTTCTTAATGGTCGAATGAGGAAATTGTTGACGATTGAGGGTTAGATAAACATTTAGATGCTAAAAGCTTCATCAAATGTTAAAAAAAAATGAGCTTTCGGTTAAGGAGTTTAGTGGTTAAGGAAATGGTGTTTTGCTTTTGGAGTCAAATGATCAAATTTTTAGTTTTAATTTACTTATATATATGTAATGCAATTGTCGAATGTGTTAATTGTTTATAATTGAATTTTTTTTGGTGGTAAATTGAGAATATAAAGTATGAGCTTGATAAATTATGTGTTTGATTTGTTTCATTATAGTATTCGGCAATGGAATATGGTACATGGATACAAATAGTGGTATTGGTTGAGGATTGAACAATCGACCATTTGCTTGAATTGTGTATTCCTTATTGAATTTGGATGACTTTTGTTATAAGGACAACTATTAATGAGTATAGAATTTGGTTAAATACATAGTTATTAAATCATATGTTGTGTGAGGACCGAATGTGAGCTTAAGTGAATTGATAATATTCACCTAGTTGATTAGTAAGGCAATTTAAGGTAGATATTCTTAATTGATTTGTGAAATGTGCAATTGGGACATTCGGCTATAAGCTTTAAATGGCAGGATTTTGATTAGTGAATTTTATCTTTGCTTATTTTTAAGCTCAAGAGCATCAAGGACCAAAGTCAGATAAAGGGAAGGCAAAATTAAACGAATAGCCGTAAATTTATAGTCATCAACAACTTTTAAGGTAAGTCTTTAAGTAATGAAACTTAGCCTAAATCTTGATAAAATCATGATATATAAGTATAGTTGCTAGGTTATGGCCTATTGACATTGTTTGAATATGATTGCTATGAAATAAATTGTATATATGGCAAGTAGCCGAATGCTCATTGGTGAAATAAACTATGACAACTAGATAAATATGTGATCTTGAGTGGGTGCATATAGAATAAATGTTAAATGGAAGGGTTACATTATGTGTGAGATACGAATGAGGCAAATGAATTTCATATGTGATAGACTTTGTGAAATGTACATCTTGTGGGCAAAAATGCATGAGTTTTAGTGGATTTGTATCCGGACTGAGGTCCGCAGGCTATAAGCTGGAATTAAATCCGGACTAAGGTCCATAGGCTATATGCTGGATTTGTATCCGGACTGAGGTCTGCAGGCTATAAGCTGGAATTAAATCCGGGCTAAGTCCCGCAGGCTTTGTGCTGGAATTAAATCCGAGTTTAGGAACCCGTAGGCTTCATGCGGGTGAATTGAGTAAAGTATGAGATTGTGATGAAATTAAAATTAAACCTATTTGAATATGTTCGAAACTTTTAGCTGGCCAGGTATGTATCACGTACTCGAATGTAAAGTTATAATTTGATTGAATTAAGAATCATAGTGAATTATATGCGATTGAGTGTTATGCTTATAAAGGTAATAGTAATATATTCGGCCAAAGGATGTTGCTATGTGAAAGTAGGTGGCTTATTTAAGTTATATAAGTTTCAAATTCAATTGAAATTATATGCGAAACTCTGCCTTATATATATTCGGTCAAAGTGTGGAACTATGTGCTATTGTTTGAATCATCTATGTTATATCAGTACCGATTTAAGAAAGGTTGAAATGCTTGATACTTGTTCAACCATGGTATGCCATATTTGGCTAAAAAGATCATGGGACCAAAAGATTTTCATTTGTGGAATTAATTGGCTATTATCTAATTGTGTTTTGAATGATTTCATTGCTTAAAACTTACTAAACATATTTAATGTTTACTCTGTTGCCTTTGATTCTCTGTTTTGTAGATCTATTTCGTTAGCTACGGTCTCGGGAATTCTCAAAGTCAAAGTCATCCACACTATCCAAACTTAATTCGATATTTTTGGTTGTTAAACTTTGAAAATGGCATCTATAGGTTTGACTTTAGGTTCTAAATAAGTATCATTTTGATATTGTAAATATGTATAGCCATGCGAAAATGGCTGTCAAGTTGCCATATGTGTTTTGTTAGTTAATGTGAACGTGTTGTTGAAATTTGATAATGTTCTAAATGTTTTGAGGTGAATTGGCATTTCGAATAAATCAATGCACTCATTAACATGATATGAATCTTGTTCTGTTATGCTTAAGATTATTTACTAAATGAATAGCAATTGTCTTTTAACTTGAATAATGGATTCAAAGTACAATTGTTATGCATGCCTATATGATTCGTTTTGATGAGTGTTGAAATCTGATTGAGTTGGTGATTGTATATATATATATATATATATATACTCGTAATTTTGATTTACGCAAATAGAGTTTAATGAAACTAAGTGAATGTTGGGTAATGTCTCTTGACCCTCCTGCGACGGGTACGGGTCTAGGGGTGTTACAATCACATTTTACATATTTAACATTTACGTAAACATTCATATCATGTAACATGTAATTCAAACATTTTACTATTTAATATTAAGTTACACGAACTTGCCTCGATACTTGTTTGTACGAAATTCTACTAATCCGAAACTTTTCTTTCCTCAATCTATCTTCGTTTTTGAGTTTTCTGGATCTATATAAATGAATTTATTCATTTATCATACTATTTTGCCCCTAAACTTTTCATAAATTCCAATTTCGTCCCTAGGCTTGGAAAATGAAATTCATGCAATCTAATCCTTGTTCCAAGCCTAACCGAAATTTTCATATATCATTTAAAGCACTTATGATTCACAAATTTTAGAATTTTTTCCATAATTTTACATCTTTACAATTTAGTCCCTAAATCTCAATTTCATGTAAATTCACTTTGTAAAAGTTGTTTATTTACTAACAACCTTTCATTTTCTACCATAAATTTCCAATTTTCAACGTGTTCATCCATGGCACAAACTTTGTACTTTGATAACTTTTCAAATTAATCCCTAAAATAGAAAGAATAGAATATCTCGATCTCAAAAATATAAAAATTACTAAAAACGAAACTTGATTACTTACCTATTTATGCCAAGAAAGTTTTCTTCCTCTCTCCTAGGGTTTCCATCAAAGTTTTGGGGATGAAGATGATAAAATGTTGATTATTTTCATGTTAATTAATTATCATCTTTTATTTTCTTTGAATTCTAATTTAGCCCTTTTCTTTTTTTCAATTTTCATGGATGATTCATCCATAAATATCCATTAACTTTTAATTAATGGTCTAATTACCATATAAGGACCTCAAGTTTTGAACCCATTGTCATTTAATCCTTCTAGCTACTGGAATTCAACTTCTACATTTTATGTAATTTGGTTATTTCTCTAATTAATCACTTAATCAGTAAAATTTTCCAATCAGTATTTTCATACGACTTTCCTATCATAACATAGACCATGCAATAATATTTAAATAAATTTTTTTCTAGCTCAGATTTGTGGCCCCCGAAACCATTGTTCTGATTTCACTAAAATTGGGCCATTACAAATGGTATGATTGATGTTAAATTAATGATAATAGATATGATATTTGGAAGGTTTTGGTGCATAAGTTGTGGTATGGAATTGAACCATATTGAATGATGAATGGTTTATGTTAATTCATGACATGTTGATTGTTTTGGGTGTCATTTGATGCATATTGGTATATTGTTTGAATGTGGCTAAAATGTGGTAAATTGGTATGTGTTCTATTGAGTTTATGTAGGTTTTGAGTAGGTTTGATTGTGCAATTGAACATAAAACTATGCTTTGAATATAATTTGTCTTGAAGTAGGCACTAAATGACAAATTTTGTGTCACACACGGACTAGTGGCACGGTCGTATGCCACTAAAAAATAGGGTGCATTAGAAACACATAGTTCCCAATTGTCACATGAGCTGGCCATATGCCCGTGTGACTTTTGATGACATTTTGCAATTTGGTCCACATGATCGTGTGACCCTGGTTTTGCATAATTACCTTTATCTTTTCAAAATTTTATAATTTGATCCTTGTTTGTTCTTGGGTCAACTCTAGAGCTTACATAAGCTCATATAAGACTCGAGAAAAGTTTTAAATGGTATTACATGATTGAAATGGTTAAAGTAATTAAATTTTGAACGTTAATTGTTTATAACTATTTCGTTTTGTATTATAGCATCGCATTACTTGATTCCAACGATGGGTGAGTGGTGTTATAATTAGTGGCATTAGAGCTACATTTTAGTCTATTCTAGGACTAAACATAGCAAGTATTGAGTCTAAAAAATACATGCCATGGTAACATGTAAGAGTGTGATACCGTCTGGTTTGATCCGGCCCTATTTTCATATAGATTCAAAGTTGTCAGTAGGGTCAAATCTTGTTGTCACTGACGAGGTAGACAGTAATATTATCCTTCTACGTAGGAAGCGAATCACAGTTTGTTGAGTCCACAAATGTTCAAAAATGATGCAAAAAATGCCTTTTTGGGCAAGATGAGTCGGTGGTTTTCAAAGTTTATGCCAGTTAATCCTGTGTCTCCACAACCTTCGCCCCCTATTGTGCCTTCCCTGACACCTCTTATCCTTTAAGTTTGACTTTGTACATGTGCATAGGCCTCCAATAGATAAGATTCGAAAATGTGGGGCTGAAGAGTTCCAAGGTAAGATGGACGAAGATCTAGCTAGGGTTGAATATTGGCTTGAAATCACTTAGAGGGATTTTAACGAGATCGCATGTTTACCTAACAATTTTTTGAGGTGTAACGCCCCTCACCCTAACCGTCACTAGACACGTGTACAAGACATTACCAAACAAACACTCGCACTATCATTTGATTTGGACTCATAAATTTCGTGTAAAAATTTAAAACTTTTACATTCATGTACATAACAACTACATTATGGGCCTACGAGGCCCAAACGATACTTTGGGAATGATTCGGGACTAAACCGGAACTTTTTGAACACTTATGAAAATTTCACTCAAAACAGTGTCACACGCCCGTGTGACTCGGGACACGCCCGTGTGGGTAGGTCGTGTGGTCACACACGCCCGTGTCCCAGCTCCTGTTAAAAACATCGAGCAATCTGTTTCTGACGTTAGCAAACATTTAGGGACAAACGGCAAAGTCACACACCCGTCTCCTAGGTCGTGTTATTCACACGGCTGAGACACATGGCCATGTCTTTGCCCATGTGGCCAACACTTGGGCTATTTTACAAGACCTTCGTGAGCTCTTAACTCATCACACTCACATACATTGCATAGACGTATATTATACCCTTAATTAATCCTAAGTTATCAATCAAACACATGCCATATACCTATCTAAATCAAATCATTTCACGTACATGCATAAAATAGGCATACATATCCTTAACCATTATGGGCCACTTCATGTGGCCATATATAATGAAGTGACATAGGCCATTACATTTGACTGATTCTCAGTAATATATAATACTAATAACTAAATCTCTATTCATGCCACTCACTGGTATACAAATGAGAATTGTCTTTACTTCAACTTGTTAAATTGATACTGTGATGCTGCCTTCGATGGTCTCCAACCCTGAGCTAATCTAACAACAGTAAGAGAAATTGAAAGGTGGACATAAGCTTTAAAGCTTAGTAAGTTGGCATATAATAGTAATCAATTTAATTAAAAAATTATTTCTATTCCTTAATAGGTATTCTTAAGAAAATAGAACATTAATCACATAATTTCACTTTTTACTCTTGTCCAGCTTGGGCAGTTTTCCTGAGTCACAGTTGCTAAATTAATTATATCTTAAGCTACAGAACTTGAAATTAAGTTTCACAAATTTTCCTTGCAACTAAACTCATATATATTATCGCCATAAAATTTCCAGAAATTTTGGTTTGGCAAATTAGTACAGTTTAATCATTAAAGCTTCCCTTGTTTCTCTATCTGGTAGATCTGACCTCTCTTCACTAAAAATTATTTATCTCATCGTACAGAACTTGGATAAGGTTTTCGTTTGTTTATTTTGAAATTAGACTCATTAGGAAATTCAATAATATAAATCACACACCATAACCATTTCTAGACAATTTTTAGAGATTTTCCAAAGTCAGTATAGGGGATTTCAAAATCCATCTGACCCTGTCTCACAACAATACAGATATCTCACAAATTGAAAATCATTTGCTTACTCCATTTTTTTTATATGAAAATAGACTCAATGGGATTTAATTTCATATCAATTTTGACTTCTAATTCAATTTCAACCATTTTTGGTGATTTTTCAAAACCACAAAACTGCTGCTATCCCAAACTATTTTACTTATAATTTTCACTTTCTCATGCTTTCTTCATAATAGCTTTAATTGTATACACTTACATCTTATCAACCTTACCAAAGTTCGATCGTATAAGAGTATATTGCTCATAATTTACACATACATACCTGCACTTATTCATAAGATTTCATATTCGCACATACACATATAAATGCATCATAGCAAAGAACACATTATACGTTAATTCATCACAACACATGGTCAATCTTTTTACATTCTATCACAATATTACCATATCAAATCAATACCCGTTGAACCATGTGGAATGCTAGAGGATACACGGAAAATGGCACAAAGTGCCACACATATTGTAGCCGAAGCTACCACTGGTATGTAGCTGAAGCTACCAATGGTTTGTAGTCGAAGCTACCACTTATCACATATCACATAAGGGCTCAATAATGAGCTATTCACGGGCCTGCTCACACAAGTTGACGGTATAGTCGATGCTACTCAATGCTACTCACACAAGCTGATAGGTATCTGCAACAAATGTAGGATTAACTAGCCACTGGTAGTCACACTAGATCAGCACCCGGAATCACTTAAACACTTATACACTGGGAATCCTAGTGACATGTCACTCGTATCCTAGTCGATTCCTAAGGTTCAATCGGGACTTTTTCACACTTATTGAAGCATAGTGAATATACACTTAAACACATATCTCATGATCATAAGCAATCTCAAAATTTCACATAATAATTGTATTCATAACAAGCACTTGAACACAAGATTTCAATTCACTTACATTGCATCATAAACATAACTTCATATCATTTAATGTTTATAGCACATAAACCATTAATTCAAGATATTCAAATCAGCATACTAATTTAGGTTTCAAGCATAGAAAAACAACAGTATTGCATTATTATTAACACCAGCTTACCTCAAATGCAAAAACGGCTACTACTTTCGACTTAGTCCATAATCCCGTTGTTCCCCATTCTAAGCCTGAATTTCATGTTTTCTTGATCTAACATGTCAAATAACACTCACATTATTCAAATTAGTCTAAAACTCACATTTTGAAAATTTTACGTTTTTGCCCCTAAAGTTTGTCAAAATTACGCTTTTGCCCCTAGACTCGTAAATAAATTTTTATTTAATTTTCTTGTATTTTGGACTTAGCTGAATCATTTTCATAACTATGGAAATCCCCAATTCCCACTAAATCACACTTTTATATACAAATTTTATAACTTTGCATTTAGGTCCCTTTTACGGTTTTCACCAAAAATCACTTAGCAAAAGACATTCACTACACTTCAAGCATTAATTTTCTACCATGAGACATCAAAACACAAGCATGTTGCATATGGGTAAATTTTTAATCATCAATCTTAGCTCAAATAAATGGTAGAAATGGCTAGATTAGGTGACGAGGATTTCAAAAATGTAAAGAACATTAAAAACTGGGCTAGAACGGACTTACTATGAAGCTTGGAAAGCTTGAACAAAACCCTAGCCATGGTGACCCTTCATATTCGGTCCTATCTTGAAGAAGATGAGCAAATTTTTGCTTCATTTTCCTTTTTTAATTCTTTTAATTACTAAATGACTAAAATGCCCTTAAAGGCCTTTCTTTCAAATTTGTCTTATTCATGCCCATTTTTGTCCCAACTGAAATATATTAGTTTAATTACTAAATAAGGACCTCCACTTTAAGAACTCATTTCAATTAAACATGCTTAGCATCTAGAACACACATTTTTGCAATTTTTACAATTTAGTCCTAATTATTAAATTGGACACTCTGTCGCTATAATTTCTTAATGATATTTTCACACAATTGTTTATTCAATAAATAAATCTCATAACTTAATCGAAATGAATTTTTTGACCTCAGATTCGTGGTTTTCGAAACCACCATTTCGTTTAGGCCCTAAATCGGGCTGTTACAACTCTCCCCCTTTAGGGATTTTCGTCCCCAAAAATCTTACCAGAATGAGGTTAGGTATCTTTTCTTACAGTTTCCAAACATCACTAAGTAATCCTTTTCAAAACGATACTTTCAATAACACTCTGTTATTGATCCGAATCCCAATATGACTAAGTTTCACTTCTGTATAACTTTCATATCGGTCCAACACTATTTTCAACTTTCACGATCATTTTCATCTTTATATCAAAATCACAGTTCAACTCAGTCTCGAGCTCAAAATCTTCTGTAGCTTTTTCCATAGTCGTGATATAACCCTCATATTCTTATACGAAAATAATAGTAGAAATAGAGATTGACACTTAACAGAAGCTAACTGTTCCATAAACACATAAATCGGCCAACTCTGTCAAATAAGGAATCCGTACGTACTAAAAAATTTTATGAATTCCGTCAAACGCTTGAGAACAACCCAACTATCATTACTCTCTTAATCCAGAGAAAAAGGAAATCCCATCACGAAATTTTATAATAACCCTATCTCATTATCATTTCAATATTATGGCTGACAGTATTAATCCGAAATACAATTGACATTCAACTTTACTTTGTTGACAAATCAACTTCTGAACACTAAATTAGAAATACCGGGTTCCTATCTGTATACCAAAACATTTACTTCAAATCACTGTACTTTTTATTACTATTTTAATGGATGGACATAACACTACTACTATGAGCTCTGTACAAAATTCTCTGCAAAAACTTTGAGATCCACTGTACATGAAGTCCATCTTGGAATAATAGTAGCAATAATCAAATCTGATCTAAAATCCAAAATCACTTGGTCGATTGATGCTGTATTCAGTCAACTTATCACTTACCGATCCATTTCTGAGCTCTTTTAATATATAACGAAAACTTTGATTTAGCCTTCACCATCAATAAGATAAATCTTAGAATTAATACTCACAAAGTAAGCAAAAATTTTCATTCGAGCATCTGCAAGTATTTCAGCTTTACCCAAAGGTTAGTCAGAAAGCATGTACATTCTATCAGTTAAGGGAAACTTAATCAATATGTCCTTGTATCATGCTTTCAAGAATACAACTTTCTTCATTCAGACTATTTGGTTATAAATCTATGGACGTATAATATCATCTTTGAACCAGAGAATGAACATAAATACACATAGCTTAATGTATTTCCCAATCAATCTGCCCACTCTGATTGAGAGAATCGAGTTAATCTTATTTATTCAATATCACTCCACAAAAACCACCTCTTCATATTGTTAGGACAGATCAAACATACTATCTTCCATAATTCTTTGAATTTGTCAATCATAGATATTTACCAACCATATTGACTCAGACGAAACATAACATCTTGCTTGTACTCACTAATAATAACTAAAACTATTCGAGGAAACAAAATCAATATACCATTTGAATTTGACTGTCATAGTCCACATTTTTGTCGGTTTCGATTTCAAGAATAAGTCATACTTGATAATTTAAACAATAAGGATGAGAAGAAAGTCAAGAAAATGAAATCTGAAACACAAAACCATATTGAATGTCCAAGGACACCACTCATACAAAATAATAAAAATCTTAATGATTCCGCAAAGAAAACCAGAAGAAAAAGAAACACGGTTCATATGTTTCGAAGTCGATTGTAACAAAGATAAGACATTTTCCTCAAAGATATAAATAGAACAATAGCCAGAAGAGACAGAAGAATAGTTTCATAAGAATTCACTATCAACTTTTATCTCAAACATACCAGAATAGAATACTGATAGAAGATAGTAGAATGCCGATCATAGATCAGTCAGATCAACAACACTTTCATCAGAAATGATAAATTACAAATGTTTCTGAGAATATAAAAACGCATAGAATACCTAGAAGAGGTAGTCATATATTGCTCAACTATAGCTATCATACTTAAACATCTTCACATTTCAAACATTATTCTTCTGACTAAGTCTGTCATCACTAATTCCACATTGTTCCTTTCACTAAAGAAAATCAGTTCAGAAAAATTTCAGTTAATACTTCCTTTCGGTATCACATCTAAATAAGTCGATTTACCCAAGTTAACTTCTCTACTAACTGTGATATTGTGTAAACTGAATAATTCTTGGGTTAATCTACTATCTTCTCAACTCTGTTCTGTACTTGTCAACCATTCTCAATCTTTGATCACATTTATAGCTATTCTACCACTAGACTCCTTGATTTCGTACTTAGGAACTTTATCAACATGATTCTCATGAATTTCGTTGTAAACACCTCATTAGTAAGGGGGTCGTACAATCTCTAACTCAATTCTCACATATATACACACATATGACATATCTCTCATTATCATCACATGTCATCATAATTATACTATCCACTTCAAACAAATTAACATTTATATCCGTTTTACACAAGATTTTCGATTATCTCATTCAAACAAGTGCGCTCATTCATACATTCTATGAATTTTGTATAACCTTACTTATCACTTTCACTAAATCAATTAGGTCAAGTACACAACATCACATGAAGGCCAAACAAATATGTATGGGCATATCACCATAAGAACTTCCATCCCACACAATATCACACATACATATTACGAATTCTTATTCATACCTTTCCATGTTTGACCTATCATAACTACAATTTATTCAAATACTTTATCACTAATATCACATGGTCGAATGTAGCTCGGTTGGGGAGTACCTTGTCTAAACAAAATGGGACTCATTCGTGTCGGGAGACATCACAGTATCACAGATTTGTGGCATGTATAACTAGACTCTCACACCTGCTATGTTAGTATAAGAACTGACTAAATCATAGCTCTGATACCACTAAATGTAATGCCCCTCACCCGCAATCGTTGCTGGACACGGTACGAGACATTACCAAATAAACACTCGCACGATCATTTGATTTCGACTCATAAATTCCATGTAAAAATTTAAAACTTTTACATTCATGTACATAACATCTACATTATGGGCCTGTGAGGCCCAAACGATACTTTAGGTATGATCCAAGACTAAACTGGAACTTTTCAAACACTTATGAAAATTTTACTCAAAATAGTGCCACACGCCTGTGTGACTCGGGACACGCCCGTGTGGGCAGGCCGTGTGGTCACACATGCCCGTGTCCCAGCCAGTGTTAAAAACATTGAGCGTTCTGTTTCTGACGTCAGCAAACATTTAGGGGCACACGGCCAAGTCACATGCCCATGTGCTAGGCCATGTTATCCACACGGCCGTGTCTTTGCCCGTGTGGCCAACACTTGGGCTATTTTCCAAGCCCTTCATGAGCTCTTAACTCATCACACTCACATGCATTGCCTAGACATATATTATACCCTTAATTAATCCTAAATTATCTATAAAACACATGCCATATACCTATCTACATCAAATCCTTTCACGTACATGCATAAAATAAGCATACATATCCTTAACCATTATGGGCCACCTCCTGTGGCCATATACAATGAAGTGACATAGGCCATTACATTTGACAGATTCTCAATAATATATACTAATAATAACTAAATCTCTATTCATGCCACTCACTTGTATACAAATGAGAATTGTCTTTACTCCAACTTGACAAATTGATAGTGTGATGTTGCCTCCGATGGTCTCCAACCCCGAGCCAATCTGACAACACTAAGAGAAATAGAAAAGTGGGCGTAAGCTTTAAAGCATAGTAAGTTGGCATATAATAATAAACAATTTAATTAAAAAATTATTTCTATTCCTTAATAGGTATTCATAAGAAAATAGAACATTAATCACATAATTTCACTTTTTACTCTTGTTTAGCTTAGGCTATTTTCTTGAGTCAAAGTTGCTAAATTAATTATATCTTAAGCTACAGAACTTGAAATTAAGCTCTATAAATTTTCCTTGAAACTAGACTCATATATCTTCTTTCCATAAAATTTCCAGAATTTTTGGTTTGTCCAATTAACATAGTTTATTCATTAAACCTTCCCATGTTTTGGTCTTTGACAAATCTAACCTCTCGTCACTAAAAATTATTTCTCTCATCGTACAGAACTCAGATAAGGTTCTTGTTTATTTATTTTGAAACTAGACTTATTAGGGAGTTCAAGCATATAAATAACACACCATAACCATTTCTATACAATTTTTAGAGATTTTCCAAAATTGGTACAAGGGATTTCGAAATCCATCTGACCCAATCTCACAACAATATAGATATCTCACAAATTGAAAATCATTTGCTTACTCCACTTTTTTTATGTGAAAATAGATTAAATGGGCTTTAATTTCATCTCTATTTTGTTCTAATTCAATTTCTACCATTTTTGGTAATTTTTCAAAACCATACAACTGCTGCTATCTAAAACTATTTTACTTATAATTTTCACTTTCTCATGCTTTCTTTATAATAGCTTTAATTGTATACACTTAGCTCTTATGAACCTTACCAAAGTTCGATTGTATAAAAAGTATATTGCTCATAATTTACACAAACATACCTGCACTTATTCATAAGATTCATATTCGCACATACGCATATAAATGCATCATAGTACATAACACATTATACATTGATTCATCACAACACATGGTCAATCTTTTTAAATTCTATCACAATATTACCATATCAAATTAATACTCGTTGAACCATGTGAAATGCTAAAGGATACATGGAAAAAGGCACAAAGTACGACACTTATTATAGCCGAAGCTACCACTGGTATGTAGCCGAAGCTACCAATGGTTTGTAGCCAAAGCTACTACTTATCACATATCACATAAGGCCTCAATAATGAGCTATTCACAGGCCTACTCACACAAGCTGACAGTATAGTCGAAGCTACTCAGTGCTGCTCACACAAGCTGATAGGTATCTGCAACAAATGCAGGATTACCTAGCCACTAGTAGTTGAACTAGACCAGCACCCGGAATCACTTAAACACTTATACACTGGGTATCCTAGTGACATGTCACTCGTATCCTAGTCAATTCCTAAGGTTTAATTGGGACTTTTTCACACTTATTGAAGCATAGTGAATATACACTTAAACACATATCTCATGATGATAACCAATCTCACAATTTTATATAATAATTGTATTCATAACAAGCACTTGAACACAAGATTTCAATTCACTTACATTGCATCATAAACATAACTTCATATCATTTAATGTTTATAGTACATAAACCATGAATTCAAGATATTCAAATTAGCATACTAATTTAGGTTTCAAGCATAAACAACAATAGTATTGCATTATTATTAACACCAGCTTACCTCGAATGCAAAAACAACTACCATTCTAAGCCCGAATTTCGTGTTTTCTTAATCTAACATGTCAAATAACACTCATTTAACACTCACATTATTCAAATTAGTCTAAGAATCACATTTTGAAATTTTTACATTTTTGCCCCTAAAGTTTGTCAAAATTATGCTTTTTCCCCTAGGTTCGTAAATAAATTGTTATTCAATTTTCTTGTATTATGGACTTAGCTTAATCATTTTCATAACTATGGCAATCCCTAATTGCCACTAAATCACACTTTTATATACAAATTTTATAACTTTGCATTTAGGTCCTTTTTATGATTTTCACCGAAAATCACTTAGCAAAAGACGTTCAACACACTTCAAGCATTCATTTTCTACCATGAGACATCAAAATACATGCAATGTTGCATATGGTTAAATTTTTATTCTTCAAATTTAGCTCAAATAAATGGTAGAAATGGCTAGATTTGGTAATGAGGATTTTAATAATGTAAAGAACATTAAAAACGGGGCTAGAACAGACTTACTATGAAACTTGGAAAGCTTGAACAAAACCCTAGCCATGGTGACCCTTCATATTCGGCCCTAGCTTGAAGAAGATGAGCAAATTTTTGCTTCATTTTCCCTTTTTAATTCTTTTAATTGCTAAATGACTGAAATGCCCTTAAAGGCCTTTCTTTCAAATTTGTCTTATTCATACCCATTTTTGTCCCAACTTAAATATATTGGTTTAATTACTAAATAAGGACCTCTACGTTAAGAGCTTATTTCAATTAAACCCCTTTAGCATCTAGAACACACATTTTGCAATTTTTATAATTTAGTCCTAATTATTAAATTGGACACTCTATCGCTATAATTTCTGAACGATATTTTCACACAATCGTTCATTCAATAAATAAATCTCATATCTTAATCGGAATAAATTTTTTGACCTAGGATTCATGGTTTTCAAAACCACCATTCCATTTAGGCTCTAAATCGGGCTGTTACATGAGGTATGTCATATCATAGTTAAAAGATCAAGCTTACCATTGGTGGTCGATGTTGACATCTATGGTACAAAAAGAGAGAGTTAACTGAGACTTTTTTGAATTGAATTCTGAAAGAAATATATTAGAAAATATTACTTAGATAAAGAAAAGAAAGAATTCCTTGAACTGACGCAGGGAAATAGATCTGTGTCCGAATATGAGCAAGAATTTGTTCAACTAAGTAAATATGCTCATGAAATCGTACAGACAGAGGAGGAAATGTGTTTCTGTTTTGAAGCTGGGTTGAATAACAATATCCAAACGTTAGTCGGGGCACCAGACTTATGAGAATTTGTAGTTTTGTCGAAACGAGCTCAAAAGATAGAGGAAATTTGTAACAAGAAGAAACAAGTAGAAATGTGATTTCGAGACTTTGAGAAATGGAGCGTATCTAGACCATTTTCAACCACTCCACCAAAGAAATCGAGGGAAGCCTTTAGTTGCCTTACCTTACCATCCAGGTTCTTGGGAAGAAATAAGTCAAAACCGAGCGGTTCGAGATTAATCTAAGATGTTAGAGTGGCAAGTTGATTACTATTGAGTTTAATAAATCGAACTGTACTACTAATGTTATATCAAAAATCTCTGCTCAGAAATTTATCAAAAAAGATTGTGAAGAATTTTTGGCTTACATTCTTGATACCCAAGAACTAGGATTGAAGACTGATCAAGTACCGATTATTAAAGAGTTTACAGATGTATTCCCAAAAGAATT
The DNA here is from genome assembly GCA_020496765.1 of Gossypium stocksii. Classification (NCBI taxonomy): domain Eukaryota; kingdom Viridiplantae; phylum Streptophyta; class Magnoliopsida; order Malvales; family Malvaceae; genus Gossypium; species Gossypium stocksii. The sequence goes on from CM035623.1 coordinate 86,415,951, forward strand.
ACCTGGATTATCACCAGAATGGGAAGTTGAATTCGTGATTGACTTATTGCCAGGGACTACTCTAGTATGTATTGCACCATACCGAATGGCATTAACAGAACAAAAAATAACTTAAAGCATAGTTACAAAGTTGTCTAACAAAGGTTTCATATAGCCAAGTGTGTTACCTTGAGGTGCACCAGTATTATTCATTAAAAAGAAAGATGGGTCGATGAAATTGTGTATTGACTACAGGTAGCTAAACAAAGTCACTATAAAGAATAAGTATCCACTACCCCATCTTGATGATTTGTTCAACCAGTTAAAAGGAGCTACTGTATTTTTAAAAATTGACCTCCGATCCAATTGCTATCAGTTACGAGTTAAAGATGTTGATATGCCAAAAACTGTATTTAGAATTCATTACGGACGCTACAAGTTTCTTGTAATCCTTTTGGATTGACCAATGCCCCTGTCAATTTATAGACTTAATGAATCGAGTTTTCCAGCCACATCTAGACAGATTTGTATTTGTATTCATTGATGATATTCTGATCTATTCAAAAAATGAGTCCAAACATCAACAACATTTGAATATAGTGTTACAAACTTTATGGGAAAAACAATTGTTTGTAAAGTTTAGTAAATTTGCGTTTTGGCTTAGAGAAGTTGGGTTTCTTGGTCATGTTATTTTAGTGGAAGGCATATGAGTTGACCTGAGTAAGATATCTATAATTTTGGATTGGTAACCTCAGACAAATGTTTTTGATGTATACAAATTTATGGGTTTAGTCAGGTATTATTGATGCTTTGTCAAGAATTTTTCGATCATAGCATTACCAATAACAAAACTATTACAAAAAGATGTTAGTCTTATCTAGATAGAAAAATGTTAGCATAGTTTCAAACAGTTGAAAGACATGTTGACTGAAGCTCAAGTACTAACCCAACCTGAATCTGAAAAAGAATTTATTGTTTACAGTTATGCTTCATTTAATGGTTTGGGTTGCGTTCTAATACAGGATGAAAAAGTTATAGCTTATGCTTCTCGACAACTTAAACCACATGAGAGAAATTACTCGATGTATGATTTAGAACTGGTCACAGTTATGTTTACTTTGAAGATTTGACAACATTACTTGTATGGCGAGAAGTGTCACATTTTTACCAAGCATAAAGCCTAAAGTACTTGATGACTCAGAAAGAATTGAACTTGGGACAAAATAGATGGCTAGAACTGTTAAAAGATTTTGATTTGATCATTGGCTACCATCTAGGAAAATCTAATGTTGTAGTTGAATCCTTAAGTCAGAAATCCTTATTCGCGTTGAGGGTGATGAATGCCCAGTTGAATTTGAAATAAGATAGCTCTATTTTAGATGAGCTAAGGGCTAAACCATTATTCATTTAGAGAATTCAAGAGCTGTAAAAAGACGATCCAAATTTATTAGCTAAATGAGAACAAATCTAGAATGGGCAGACCACTTAATTCAATATTGGTAGCGACGATAACCTATATTTTCGTAATCAACTATGGGTGTCAGATGATTCAAGATTGAAGCAAGAAATTTTATTCGAGGATCACAATAGTTTTTACTCGATCCATTTGGGTAGTACTAAGATATTTTGTGACTTGAAACAGATATACTGGTGGCCAAGAATGAAACATGACATCTCGAAATTTGTATTGAGATGTTTAGTGTGTCATCAAGTGAAAGCCGAGCAAATTTTGATGATATTTTGCAATTTAATGCACACAGCTTCAAAGAGTTACACAACCTGGACACATGATCATATAACCCTTATTTTGCGTAATTACTTTTATCTTTTAAAAATTTTACAATTTGATCCTTGTTTATTCTCGGGTCAACTCTAGAGCTTACATAAGCACATATAAGACTCGAGAAAAAATTTAAATGATATTACATGATTGAATTATTAGAGTAATTGAATTTTGACTATTAATTGTTTATAACTATCCTGTAACGCCCTGATTTTCAGGATTTTTGTGATTATGGTGAAATCTTGAAATTTTGGTGTTTTAGTTATTAAATTTGTGTTTAAGTGTGTTAGTGGGCCTTTAGAAATCCCAAGCCGAGGATAAAACCTGGCAAAAATATCAACTTTGGATTTTAAGTGAAGGGGACTTGGTTAAGTGGGCTTTTAAGAAAAAGTAGGGAAATAAGACTCAAGTAAGCCATTGGTAAAGTGGCAATAAGGCGCCACTTAAGTGCCTAAAAAAGTGGCATATGGACAGGTGTTCAAGGGCCAGTGTTCGAGCCGCAAGGTAAGCATTGTGTTTTAATTATTTTTGTGCATGTGCTGAGCATGTGATGGAACTCAAGTAGAACTCTGAACGAAGAGTTTGAATTGTGCATAAGATTGAATCAGGTGAGATAAGAAGGGGAGATTTTAGGAAGTTTGAAGTAGAGTGTGTGACCGATTGGGAAGCTTGGAATGCAAAGTCCGCTAGGGCTTTTGAGGGTCTTTGTATTCGAAAATTAGGGGTATTAGTGCCGATTTCTCCTAAGTAGCTAGTCTTCAGGATTTTGTCAATTACCCTAAGTGCCGAATAGGTTTAGTAGTAAGGCCCTCTCAGTTCATGCTTTTCTTTCTACTTTCTAAGAGCCAAAACCCTAAACCTTAAGCTTTCCATTGCCGAATTCTTCACCTAGTCTAATCTCTTTACTGCCTCTATTCTTTTCTTTTTACTTCTCTTATCTCCAAACCGAAACCACTTAATCACCTCTCTTCTCTGGCTGAACTTACTTCTTTCCTTTCTCTTCTCTCCTCAAAGTCTAATAGCCGATTACCATCAAAAGCCAAAACTGATTTGTCTAGTTAGCCGAATTCTCTTCTTGGCCGAACCTTCCATACTCTTCAGCCCAATTCTTTCAAAAAGCTGAAACATGAACCTTTCATCTCCGCCGACCATCTCTCTAGCATTTCGTAAACTTCTCTTCATCTATTATTCTTCTAAACTGAACAAGTGTACTCTAGTATAGATCCAAAAGCCGAATCCTTTAGATCCACTCTCTACTGGTGCTTGGGGTTAGATTTACAATAGATTTGGGTTAGAGAGGTGTGTGGAAACGTTTTTCAACAAGTAGATCTCTTGGTAAGTATCGAAACCCCTCTGTCATTCGTTATCTTGAGATTTAAGAAAAGCCAAAAGTCCCTAAAAACTTTAGGGAGGCTGTCAACTATGGTAATAGGTAATGCTAGTTCTTCTAATCGGGTCTATGTGTACTTGTTGTGAAAGGGGCTATCTAGCAAGGAGCTTAAGGGGCTTGGATCTTTGGAACGACTAGATCTATATCTAGTCGCAAATTTCGGCAAAGGTAAGAACTCAAGGGCCTTAGGTGATGTTGGCCGGTTATGGTAAGCAGGATTATGTTAGTTGTCATTAAATCTGGGATCTAATTTGTTAAGTGATCGATTGTAGGAGAAATCACATAGGAGATCTCATCGGTAAATCGTAAATCAGGTGTGTAAACGAACACCCTTCTGTAGTCTAAATTGGCAAAAGCCGAAAAGCTGAAATGTCAAAATTCTGACATTTCATGGGCTTACAAGCGTACGAGAACTCGTAAGTCAGTTGGAAATCATGATATCTATAATCTCAAGGGGAAAGATGAATGAGTGCACAATTTCGTGCACTTCGGTAAATTTGGGCCTCAATGGGTTAAAGTTGGGCCCAATGGGCTTACGAGCCCATATAGGAAAAGTAAGCGGTAAGTGTGTTCTGATATATTGTAGGTTAATACTGTTAAATTAGACTTAGAATTTGGGCTAAACGGGCCAATATGGCTAAGTGACACTGTAGGGCCCATCAGGGGTTTTAGGGCCCAATGACTGTAATATCCTAAAATGGGCTAAATAAGCTACTGAGATAAAAGTTAGACTATTACTGATTAAAATGTGCATGAAACCCTAGAAACTGGCATAATTACTGAAATACCCCTTATGAGTGGAAAATTACTATTTTACCCCTAGGTGCAAAATGACCGTTATACCCCTAGGGCTAAATTTGACTGAAATGCATGTTTTTTCTATTTCTGTTCAGCACATGATTATCTATTACATGGGACTGGGTTATTGATGGAGGAAGTACTGATAGTGGCTTGACCACGCACTGAAGGGGCTTTGCCTTGTTACACTATTATCTGAGCAACTATGCTACAACTGTGGATTGTAGGGCTGAGTGGGTTGAGTTATTCCCCACATGGTGTGTAAGGCTAGTATGGGTGGAGTGTAGCGATTGGACTCAGGTTGGGTTGGGCTTGCATTCATAATTGATATCTGTTCTGTTACTGACATGGGCCTATGGGCCGTACTGTTATCTAAGAAAGGCTAAGGCCCAGTTTACTGTATTTGAATAGGGCTTCAGCCCAGTATATACTGAGACTAGAAAGGGCTTAGGCCCAATGGGCTTGAGCTTATTTGGGTTCTGGATGGGCTTGCTTTACACACTGAGTTTCCAAACTCACCTCATTTTCCTTCCATCCATGCAGGTGATCCCTAGACTGGCGGACTTGGAGCTGTGAGGAATTCAGAGTGGCCACATGGACTGCAATTAATCAATTAAGCTTTTTTTATTTTAGTTTAATTTATTTCCGTATTTATTTCAAATTATTTTCATTATGGTTTTGGGTTGTAATAAGGCCGCTTTAAATATTTTGGTTTTTCAACTTTTTATTTATGCTTTACTTCTAATGCTATGAACAAAGCTGCGCGAGTTTTTCTTAAAATTTATTCAAACGTTTTCAAAATCAATCACATGTATCAAACAAGTAACAAAGTTAAATTTTATAATAAATCTCTTAATAACCGGTAATGGATAGGACGTTCAGCAATAAATCGGGAATTTCTCTTAAGACTTTAAATAGCAGTTTTGCAAAGCTCGCCCCAATCTTAGTAACTAGGTCACACGGTTAGTTGAAGGTGATGTGATGCACCAGACTTAGTCGTAATGTCTGGGCTAGCTTTGGGGTGTTACATATTCTATTTTGTATTGTGCAATCCTGTAACTCAATTCCGACTATGGGGACAAGTGAGGGGTGTTACACCTCAAGCGATTTTCTAATTAAAAATCTATAGTGACTAGACTTTCCAATTTAGTCCTTGGGCCCCAATTAAACGCAATTCAATCTAAATTACTTATCCAAAATTCAATTCACTTACATAATAACTCTTTAAATATTTTTATTAAATATTTACAGGCTCAGTTTACGAAAATAGGATCTTGAAACCTCTTTTTTTTTATACCAATAGAAACCAAGTTATTACATAATGTGCCCCAACTAAAGATAAGAGTTAGAACTACCTGTTTTCTTTGTGATGGTGCAACGAGGTGTAGTTGGGTTATTCTCCTCTTGCATGTTTAGCTCAATAAAGGCGTGCATCCTCTATATGGGTTACCTACATAGAAACATAATAGGTTTTGTTTTACTTAGCTGGATCATTGTAATCAAACTCTATTGTATCACTGCCCTTATCTAAACTAACTATCTTTTTCCCTTGTTTGTGGTTGACATTTTTAAGGTGGTATATAAAGTGTTGGATGGGTTGCGGATAGTTATGATTTTATCTTTTGTTGAATCAATTGGTAGCTGTAGCCATGGGGGACGTTTGATGCCATGTCTCTTTGACTAGTGAGTTATTATTCGCTTAAAGAACTCCATACCTTATGTCATGTACTCTATATGGGATTGCATGATAGTATCCTTACTCCTTCAGGTTGTTGGATTTACTTTCTTTTATGGTGTCGTCTGTGGTACCAATTGTTGCTCCCCTATTGATTTCATCAATCCTAGATCTCGATTATTCTTTTGTTGTTCTATTATTTTCTTTTGAGTAACTAATTTCAATATTTGAAAATCTACAAAATAAGTAGGAGAATAAGAAGAGAAGGACAAAGAATTTTTGTGAAGTACAAATGAAAGAGAGTGTTTTGAGAGTTTAAGCGCCTAATGTTGTGTTTTTAAAGCCTATATGAGTTTAATTAAGTTTTATACTTAGCTTTTAGGGTTTAAAACTAGTGGGTCTTAAGAGTTTTTGTGTTAAGTCCCATCACCAGGTCGGGTATTTTGCTGTAAAACTCTACTAGATGTCGCAACAATCAATATTGATGTCACGGCATTACACTTCGAAGGCTAGGGCCACGACATCAAGGTTCAATGTCATTACATTCACCTTTAGATATCCTATGAGGGTAGCACACTTATGACAAGGTCACTGGACGAGCACTGATTGAGTTACTTTCATAATGGTATGACACTAGAAGAGCTCAATCACAGTACTATAGTGGAATAACTTTGTGACTAAAATGAGTTTATAATTAATAGGCGAAAAGTTGAAACTTAATTATAAATCATTTAAGTCCTAATCGCATATTTCTAATTGGTTCCTTCACTAGCTCGTGGAAACTAGAAATGAATTTAATGTTGAATCAAATAAACATAAATGGATAAAAATAGTAAAGTTAGAGAACTGAGAAACATTTGGAAATGAATGTTGCTTTCTTTAAATGGAAATGTATTGAAAATTAATTTATAGTTTTTCAAATTATTATTTAATTGATTAATTAAATAATTGAAGTTCAAAAATGGAATTAAATTAATTAGTCATTATAAATTCGTTGAATGTATAAATATTAAATATATTTTCTCATAGATTCTTTTACGGTAAAGTTGTCATGATCTTAATGGAATTAGAATTGGGTTGAGAAAATTTGCAATTGGGAAATTAATTAACTAGTTAATTTAAATTAATTCAAGATGTTTACTTTAGGAAATAGAAAAAACAAGTATTGGGTTGGATTGAACAATAAAGTACAGGGTTAAAATTCTAGAAAGTACTTATAACTGGACCCGATACGAGTAAGGCCCAAAAGCCTTTCATTATTGATACATGGGACGGCAAACCCTTGTTTATTTAACTAGGTTTTTCGCCCCCTAATCCTAGTTATTGAAATAAACTTCTACTAATTTAACAAGGGTTTCACTTCTTCTCCCAATAAATAGATGGCATCGGTAGGGCTAAATATAAAACTTTGAGATATTATTATTATGCCCAAAAATAGTGCGAATTTATTTTGCAAGTGTACATTTTATTTTCGAAACAAAAATTCTACTGTTTACATTAAAGAGAGATTTGCTTTCCCACTAAAAATAAAGTAAAGAGAGATTCAAATTTGTTCGAGCCCACACTTAAAACAATTCGTGGTATGAGAATTGTAACGGTCTGAATTAGGACCAAGTCAGAATAGTGGTTGCGAGACCATAAATCTGACGTTAAAATATTTATTGCAATTGAGTTTTAAGGTTTATTTAGTGATTGAATGCTTGTGTAAAATTTTGGTTGAGAAATTTTATTGTTTTTGTGTCCAATTTGATAAGTTGGACTAAATTGCAGTAGGTCAAAAATATGTGTTTTGAATCCATAAAGGTACTTGATCGAAATGAGTTTGTAAATTTGAGGTCTTTATTTGGTAATTAGACCATTTTATTTTGTTTTAGACAAAAATGCCCATGGAAGGGACAAAATATTCAAGTTATGAGTGAGGGGCATTTTAGTCATTTGGATAATTAAAGAAATAAAAAGGGAAAATAAGTCAAAATTGATGTCCATCTTCTCCATGCTTGGCCAAAAATTTGGGGGACACCATAGCTAGGGTTTCTTTCTTTTTCAAGCTCAAAGTAAGTGACTCCTAGCCCCGTTTTTAATGATTTTCATCTTTTTGAGATTCTCGTAGCTTGATATAGCTATTTCTACCACTAATTTGAGCTAGGGTTTATGTTTAAAATTTTACCCATGGATGACATACATGTATTTTGATGCCTAGTTGTAGAATGTGAAAGTTTAAAGTGTAGTAAACATATTTTCCTAGTTGTAGAATGTGAAAGTTTATATGTCAATGATACATCCTTTATTTGATGTTTTTACTCTTAGATACCTTATACGAAATGTGAATGAATATTATTGTTATTGGATAAAATTACGAAAAGTGAGGATACGGATAAGCTCCGTGGAGTATTAATAATGGTGGGCTATGTGCGAACCACCGATAATTGTTGAAATTGATGAGCTAAGTGCGAATCAGCTTGTTGATTATTAATATCGATGGGCTAAGTGCAAACCATCGTGAAATAATGATATTGGTGGGCTATATGCGAAACCACCATGAATTATTGATATTGGTGGGCTAAGTGCGAAACAACCTTATTATTGTTAATATGAGTGGTTATGTGCGATTCATCTTGCATGGATTATTATACCTAAGTGTATGTTGAGAAACTATTTAAGTGAAATTATGAGCATTGTTGTGATGAGTAGGTGTAGGGAATAAATGTGAGAATGTATGATGCTTTGTGCATTCTAAGTGTTGAGAATGTTGGGTAAGATGTGAGACAAGTAAGTGAAATTATAAGATTTGAATTATTGAGATAGTTGAGTTATGTTTTAATTGATCAGTGTGTGGTTTTGATGTCTATTGTTTGCATATAGACTTACTAAACTTAAAGCTTACTCCACTTTCTCTTCCCTTGTTTTATAGAGTAGCCAAGTCAGCTCGGGATACGGAAGACGTCGGAGGATCATTCACACTATCAACACTTTTTGGTATATTGAACGTTACATTGTGTTATGGCATGTATAGGACTTGGTCATTTTGTAAGTGTCATAATTGTTGGGCTAAAATGTGTAAGCTTATGCTATTTGCCATGAGATGTGGCTAATATCGATTTTTTTTATAACCATATGATGAAGTATTTCATGAATAAATTACATGCTTATGTGGGATGATTTATAGTATGAAAGTTGTGTGTGGAAATGTTATGAGTAAATGGTTGTATACATGCATGATGTTTGGGCAATGTGTGTGAGATGAGATTGAGTTGTGAATGTGTGAAAATTGAAATATTTTGATGTGGGTTTATATCTTGTGAAGTGTTGTTGATAATGGTATGAATGCGGTTGTTTTAAGGGTGGCAAAAAGGCTTGGTAAATAGCCTTATAATTGTCTACACGGGTAGACACACGGGCGTGTGTTTAGGCCTTGTGTGACACACGGCCTGCCCTATGGGCATGTAAACTGGTTGTGTGTCCCCTGCATGTAATTTGCGAAAAATTTGGTACGTCACACAAGCTAACACATGGGTGTGTGCCTTGGCTGTGTGACCTAAAATGCATGATGACGTCATAAATAGAATATCCAAGTTTATGCACACGAGCGTGTGTCTCGGTCGAAGGACACGGCCTAGGACATGGGCGTGTGCTCGGCTGTGTGAAAACCCCTGTAGGTTTGAAATGAAAAATAAATACTCACGGGCTAGGGACTTGGGCGTTTGTGACCACGCAACCTGCCCACATGGACGTGTCTCTGTCCTACATGGGCGTGTGCCCTGTTTTGCATAAAAAAATTTCCAAAATTTTTTAAATTCTTGGTTTGGTCCCGGAAGTATGTTTTAGACCTCATAGGCTCGCAATGGGGACAATTGGTCTATGATTGAAAGTTTTTAAATTTGAATAGAAGTATGTAACCGAAAAATGACTGGTTGTATGTGTTATTGTTTGGTAATGCCTCTTACCCTGTTCTGGCGTCGAATACGGGTAATGCTGCTGATGATGCTACGAGTAATGCACTAGCTCTCGTGCAAGGGACCGCGCCAGTAGAATGTAGAAATGAGACCCTGAGTCAGGGAAATGAGGCTTGAGAAGCCTTTTTCCATATGATGAGTAACTGGTAAACTAAATTTGTTCGAGCAAATCCTAATGCTCAACCTCCTCCGCCCCCTCCTATATCACAACTAGTTCTTGTAGATCCTCAAGGTATTGATGTGGTAAGATTAACTAAGCCCCCAGTTGATAAGATTTGAAAGCAAGGGGCCGAAGAATTCAGGGCCAACATAAATGATGATCCAAAAAAGGCAGAGTTTTAGCTCGAGAATTCTATGAGAGTATTTGATGAGCTATCATGCACAATCGAGAAGTGTTTAAAATGTGTCGTGTCATTACTGAGGGACTCGGCATATCACTGATGGAAGACGTTGATATCGGTGTTTCCAAAGGAGAAAGTGAGATGGGATTTATTTCAAAAGGAATTCCAAAAGAAATATATAAGCCAACGATTTATTGACCAGAAACGGAAAGAGTACCTTGAATTGAAGCAAGGTAAGATGTCTATGGCTGAGTATAAGCGTGAATTCATTAGGCTCACTAAGTATGCTTGAGAGTGTGTGTCCTCCGAGGCTATTATGTGTGGAAAGTTTAAAGATGGGTTGAATGAGAACATCAAATTGTTAGTGGGGATTTTGGAAATTAAAGAGTTTGTTGAATTGGTTGAACGTGCTTGCAAAGCAGAAGAGTTAAGCAAAGAGAAGAGAAAGGCCGAGGGTGAGGCTAGAGATGCTAGAAAAGGACAGATGAGTAAGTTGTTTCAATCCCAATCAAAGAAATCCAAAGAAATGAATCCTCGAAGGACTACTTCAGCGGGGAATTCACACCAAGACCGTGGTAAAACGTATTCGGGTTCTAAAGTTCAAGCCACTTCGATGGCAAGTGTAGGTAATGCTAAACCTAATAAATCTAAATGTCAAAATTGTGACAGACAACATTTTGGTGAGTGTTGGAGAAATAGTCGAGCTTGTTACAAGTGTAGTTCTCAAGAACACTTTCTTAAAAACTGTCTTGAGAAAGTTGAAGAAGAGAGACCTCATAGTGTCAGACCGAGTAATACCGCTAGCTGGGGTAGACCATCTCGAAATGCCAGGAATGGAGCTAGTAGCAAAGTATGGTGAAAGATTCAGCTGTGAGGTCAGATCCAATAGTTCTTGCTAGAGCATATGTTATATGTGCTCGAGAGGATGTGTCATCTCCCGATGTGATCACGGGTACATTTTCTCTTTACAATACTAATGTTATTGCATTGATTGAGCCCAGATCCACTCATTCTTATGTTTGTATGAAATTGGTAAATAGTAAGAAATTGCCTGTTGAATTGACTAAATTTGTGATTAAAGTGTCAAACCCTTTTGGTAAGCATGTGTTGGTAGATAAGGTTTGCAAGAATTGTCTTTTGATGATTCAAGGTTACTGTTTTCCGGCTAATCTAATGTTATTGCCATTTGACAAGTTTGATGTTATTTTGGGCATGGATTGGTTGACATTGCACGATGCCAAGGTAAATTGTAGACAGAAAAATCTTGAGTTGAAATGTGAAAATGGTGAAATTCTTTGGGTGGAAATAAATGAAACAAACAAGTTACCTCTGGTGATTTCATACTTATCTACTAAGAAGTGTATGAGAAAAGGGTGTGAAGCATACATTGCGTATGTATTGAATACTAAGATGTTTGAGTTGAGGCTTGAATCAGTGCCCGTAGTCTGTGAATTTTTTAATGTATTTTCGGAAGAATTACCTAGGCTGCCTCCGATTAGAGAATTGAGTTTGCTATTGATTTGTTACTTGGGACTACACCGATCTCTATTACTCTGTATAGAATGGCTCTGACTAAATTGAAAGAGTTAAAGGCTCAGTTACAAGAGTTGACAGATAAGGGTTTTGTGAGACCGAGTTTCTCTCCATGGGTGCTCCCGTACTATTTGTAAAGAAGAAAGATGGATCAATGAGGCTTTTCATTGCTTACTATCAGCTTAACAAATTGACAAGAAAAAACAAGTACCCATTACTGAGAATTGATAATTTGTTTGATCAATTAAAAGGAGCCACTATGTTCTCTAAGATAGACTTGAGATCTGGATATTACCAATTGAGGGTTAAAGGTCTAATGTGTCAAAGATTACCATTCGGACGAGGTATGGACACTATGAATTTCTTATAATGCCTTTTGGTTTAACTAAGGCACCAGTTATGTTTATGGACTTGATGAACTGAATTTTTCAGCCATATTTGGATAAGTTTATGGTGGTGTTTATAGATGACATCTTGATTTATTCCTGTGATGAAAATGAGCATGCCGAGCACTTACGAACAATATTGCAGATTCTGGGAAAGGAGAAATTGTTTGCAAAATTTAGTAAAAGCAAGGTTTGGCTTCGTGAGGTTGGATTTTTGGGACATATAGTTTCAGGTGATGGTATTCGAGTTGACCGGAGTAAAATTTCGACTATTGTTGATTAGAAACCGTCGAAAAATGTATCCAAGGTTAGGAGCTTTTTGGGCCTAGCTGGTTATTATAGGCGCTTTGTCAAGGATTCTCTATAATTTCCTCTCTTATGACTAAGTTGCTTCACCAGGATGTTAAGTTCGAGTGGACTGGAAAGTGCCAACAAAGCTTTGAAAAGCTGAAAATGCGATTGACTGAAGCACCAGTGCTAGTGCAACCTAAGTCAAGGAAAGAGTTTGTGATCTATAGCGATGTGTCTTTAAATGGATTGGGGTGTGTACCTTTGCAAGAGGGCAAGGTGGTGGCTTATGCTTCGAGACAATTAAACCCCATGAGAAGAATTACTTGACACATGACTTAGAATTGGCCGCCATCATCTTTGCCTTAAAGATTTGGCGTCATTATTTGTATGGTAAAAAATGTCATATCTTTGCCAATCATAAAAGCTTGAAGCACTTAATGTCTCAAAATAAGCTAAATTTAGGACAACGAAGATGGCTTGAGTTCTTGAAAGACTATCAATTAGTAATTGATTATCACCCGGGAAAGGTGAATGTAGTCGCCCATGCTCTAAGCAGAAAATCTTTGTTCTCTTTGAGAGTTATGAGCACGAGTTTGACATTATTTGATGATGGTACTATATTAGCCGAATTGAAGGCTAGACCGTTGTTTATTCAGCAAATTTGTGAAGCTCAAAACAATGATAGTGAAATGTAAGCTAGGAGAGCTCAATGTGAAGCGGGTAATAATTCTAATTTTTGAATTAATTCAAACAGCTCTTTGATGTTTCGTGATAGAATATGTGGACCAAAAGATGATGAGTTGATTCAGAATATTTTACATGAAGCACATAATGGTTGTTTATCAGTACATCCGGGTAGTACAAAGATGTATAATGATTTGAAAAAGTTGTACTGGTGGACGGGTATGAAAAGAGACATCTCTAAGTTTGTGGCAAAATGTCTGATTTTCCAACAGGTGAAAACTGAGCATCAGGTACCTTCGGGTTTACTTCAACTAATGATGGTTCCCGAGTGGAAGTGGGACAAAATCACGATGGACTTCATGATAGGGTTGCCCTTGACTCCGAAAAAGAAAGATGTTGTGTGGGTTATTGTTGATAGATTGATGAAACCGATGAGTGTTGATTACTCACTTGATAAATTAGCTGAATTGTATATTGCTAAAATTGTGAGATTACATGGAGTACCTATGTCTATAATTTCATATAGGGATCCGAGGTTCACCTCGAGATTTTGGAAAAAATTGCAAGAGGATTTCGGTACGAAATTAAATTTTTGTACCGCATTCCATCCGCAAACTGATGGACAATCCAAAAGAGTAATTCAAGTTCTTGAAGACATGCCCGATGTTGTGTTTTAGAGTTCGAAGGTAGTTGGGAAAAATATCTACCTTTGGTTGAATTTGCCTACAACAACAGTTATCAGTCGAGTATTTAGATGGCCTCGTATGAGGCATTGTATGGTCGTAGGTGTTGAACACCTTTGTATTGGATCGAATTGAGTGAAAAGCAGATTCATGGTATTGATTTGGTTAAAGAAACAAAAGAGAAAGTGAAGATCATTCGTAATTGTTTGAGAGTTGCATCTGATTGACAAAAGTCTTATGCGGATTTGAAGAGAAAGGGGTTTGAATTCCAAGTGGATGATAAATTATTTTTGAAAGTATCTCCGTGGAAGAAGATATTGAGGTTTGGCTGAAAGGGCAAGTTAAGTCTACGTTTTATTGGGCCGTATAAGGTCATTGAGAGGATTGGACCAGTGGTGTATCAGTTAGCTTTACCGGCAGAGTTAAAAAGGATACACAATGTATTTCATGTATCGATATTGCGACGATACCGTTCAGATCCCTCACATGTAATTTCTGCTACAGAAATTAAGATATGGCCGGATATGACATACGATGAGGAACCACATAAAATTTTGGCCCGAGAGGTTAAACAGTTGAGAAATAAAAATATAGCCTTAGTGAAAGTGTTGTGGCAAAAACATGGAATGGAAGAGGTTACGTGGGAACCGGAAGAAGCCATGAGGAAACAATACCCAAACCTTGTCACTAGTAAGATTTTCGAGGACAAAAATCCCTAAAGAGGGAGAGCTGTAACAGTTTGAATTTGGGCCTAGTTGGAATAATGGTTGCGAGACCACAAAATGAGATTAAAATATTTATTGCAATTGAGTTTTAAGGTTTATTTAGTGATTCAATGCTTGTATGAAATTTTGGTTGAGAAATTTTATTGTTTGGGTGTCCAACTTGATAAGTTGGACTAAATTGCAATAGGTCGAAAATATGTGTTTTGAATCTATAAAGGTACTTGATCGAAATGGGTTTTTAAATTAGAAGTCTTTATTTGTTAATTCGTCCATTTTATTTTGTTTTGGACAAAAATGGCCATGGAAGGGACAAAATATTCAAGTAATGAGTGTGGGGCATTTTGGTCATTTGGATAATTAAAGAAATAAAAAGGGAAAATAAGTCAAAATTGATGTCCATATTCTCCATGCTTGGCCAAAAATTTAGGGGACACCATAGCTAGGGTTTCTTTATTTTTCAAGCTCAAAGTGACTCCTAGCCCCATTTTTAATGCTTTTCGTATTTTTGAGATTCTCGTGCTTGATTTAGCTATTTCTACCACTAATTTGAGCTAAGGTTTATGTTTAAAATTTTATCCATGGATGACATACATGTATTTTGATGCCTAGTGGTAGAATGTGAAAGTTTAAAGTGTGGTGAACATATTTTCCTAGATGATTTTTGGTGAAACTGATAAAAATGACTTGTTTGTAAAAGATGAAATAATGTGGGTGTAAAATGAAAAATACTAAAAACTGTGGGCTGCTATAGAAGAGAATATGAATCGACTAGGCTTGAGTGTGTGAAAAATGAATACATTTCAATTTCGAGCCTAGGGACTAAAGTGTAAAAATTGAAAAAATTGGGGGCTAAATTGTAAAAATTTTCTTACGATGATTTTGGACTAAATTGAGTAATATGCATATTAAACGAGTTAAATGTGTCATTATAAATCGAGAGGAACATGGAATCGACCTTGACCGGGGCAAAGGCAAGGTTTCGGACTAAATTACAAATTAACATATTTTGTACCGAGGTAAGTTTATATGTAATGATACATCCTTTATTTGATGTTTTTAGTCTTGGATACCTTATATGAAATGTGAATGAATATTATTTTTATTTGATAAAATTACGAAAAGTGAGGATACAGATAAGTTTCGTGAAGTATTAATAATGGTGGGCTATGTGCGAACCACCGAGTAATTGTTGAAATTGATGAGCTAAGTGCGAATCACCTTGTTGGTTATTAATGTCGATGGGCTAAGTGCGAACCATCGTGAAATAATGATATTGGTGGGCTATGTGCAAAACCACCGTGAATTATTGATATTGGTGGGCTAAGTGCGAAACCACCTTATTATTATTAATATGAGATTATTATACCTAAGGGTATGTTGAGAAACTATTTAAGTGAAATTATGAGCATTGTTGTGATGAGTAGGTGCAGGGAATAAATGTGAGAATGTATGATGCTTTGTGCATGCTAAGTGTTGAGAATGTTGGGTAAGATGTGAGACGAGTAAGTGAAATTATAATATTTGAATTATGGAGACAGTTGAGTTATGTTTTGATTGATCAGTGTGTGGTTTTGATGTTTATTGTTTGCATATAGACTTACTAAGCTTAAAGCTTACTCCCATTTCTCTTCCCTTGTTTTACAGAGTAGCCAAGTCAGCTCGGGATACAGAAGACGTCGGAGGATCATTCACACTATCTACACTTTTTGGTATATTGAACGTTACATTGAGTTATGGCATGTATAGGACTTGGTTATTTTGTAAGTGTCATAATTTTTGGGCTAAAATCTGTAAGCCTATGCTATTTGTTATTTCATTTTATATAAGGCCATGAGATGTGGCTAATATTGATTTTTTTTTATAAGCATATGATGAGGTATTTCATGAATGAATTACATGCTTATGTGGGATGATTGATAGTATGAAAGTTGTATGTGGAAATGTGATGAGAAAATGGTTGTATACATGCATGATGTTTGGGTAATGTGTGCGAGATGAGATTGAGTTGTGAATGTGTGGAAATTGAATTATTTTGATGTGGGTTTATGTCTTGTGAATTATTGTTGATAATGGTATGAATGTGGTTTTTTTTAAGGGTGGCAAAAAAGCTTGGTAATTAGCCTTATAATTGTCCACAAGGGTAGACACACGGGCGTGTGTCTAGGCTGTAACACCCCAAACCCGGCCTAGAAGTTCGGCCCGAATCTGGCGATGTCACATTGAAGAGTTGCTTTTAAAACGGTTTAGTTAGAACTTAGTTCGAACGAAATATACTTGAAAATAATTTACTTAGTTAAAAATCAAAGAATTTAAGTAAACAAATAATTGGAAAAAAACCCATGTTTATTAAATATAATAGTAACTAAATAAATCCCAAGTAAATAGTGAAACCAGAGTTACATAGCCTTATTACATCACAGTGAAGGTAAAAAAAAATAATTATCATAAATCACTTAATAATTCTATATTTAAAAAAATTCCTAAGTAACTTGTAGTGTGGCTATCTCCGAGTCCTCTCCCAGGTCAAGCCGCCTACTGAGGGTTACCTGGAACATTTAATTTAAGGGCATGAGTTTCGAAACTTAGTATGTACGACCCTTAGCAAACAAATCAATTCAATATATACATATCACATTGGGCCTAACCCCTAACAATATCGATGGTCTGGGCCTTAGCCCACAATGACCTCATATCATATCATATCAGAATTACATGTCTGCAATGCTCCCACCCCGAATCCAACCCTGCGCTCCACCCGTACCAACCCTACACTCCTGTGGGGATATAAATATCAACCCACCCATCCCTACACTCCAAAGGTAGCACCAGTTGCGGCACTACTCAATCGTTGCAGCGGGGTGCTATATAATGGGCTTAAAACCACCGGTGGATCTACGATCGTCAAGCAACTATGCGATCCTCATATCTTCCTCCGTTCAATTTATCCCCCCTCCAAATGCAACATACATATTATGAATGCACATACAACATTTTACGAGTGCACATACAAGTTTTTCCATACATTAAACATTTAAGGGTATTTCAGTCATTTCACTACCTAGGGGTATTTCGGTCTTCCCACCCTATGAGGGTGTCTCAGTACTCCTACCCTATGAGGGTGTTTTAGTAATTCTACCCTACAGGGTATTATAGTAATTCTACCTTAGAGGGATTTTTCGTAATTCCATCCTAGAAGGGTATTTTCGTAATTTCCTAATGATACAGATTTTAGTTATGAATTTTGGCCCATCAACAAGTCCTCGTGGCTAAGATGAACAGACACTATGCACCAGGTAGGATTCAAGAGAAGAGGAGGTGGGTCACCCGGACCGCTTAAGTACTAAGCTCTTCCTAGATCCAATCCTAGACATGCACGCATCCATTGCAACACCTTAGTCTAACAACTTGTCTACGAACATGTTTAATTATTTAATTAAGTCTTATGTAAAATTTGAGAGATCAGAACTAGGCTTATAGTCCATTATAAACCCTAGTATGCATTTCTACAATCCCATAACGCCCACTAGGCCCAATCATATTTATAAAACCCATTAAGCCCTAAGCATGCTTATGTAACCCATTAGGCCCAATCATAATTCAATCATACAATCATGCATGTCAATCCATCATAAGATTTCATATCAGAATTTTGCCAATTTGGGCCCACAAATTCAGCAGGCCCATTCGCGATTTCAGGATTTTCGGCTTTTGCCGATTTAACGTGTGTGTAGTGTATGTACACACCTGATTGACAACCCGCACTACACTATCCTCAGCCTTGACCTACAATCAAAACCACTTTTGAATCAATTCCAAACCCTACTATAACTTTATCAAATCCCGAAGCCTTACTGTAGCCTTACCGTATACCTTCAGCTTTTCTAACCTTTCCCTTAGCAACTAATCCCGAATATTCTTAGATCTGCATCAACACACATATTCTATCAACATCAGATGACTCGTCTTCCACACGAGTCACCCTTATAGGCTACACATATATATTCAGCCACCCCTTTAAGAAACCGAAATTGTGAATGAAACACTTACCGAAACTCACCTTGAATCTTGTGGCCTAAATATCCACTGAATATGCAATCGGTTCCTAACCCCCTTGATTGAAGGTAGCAAAATAGATTGTAATGGAGAACAAGAGAAATCGGTAAAGGGTATGGTTCTTTGGCTTTTAAGAGAAAAAAGAATAATGGGACCACTAGGGGTTTCGGCAAAACAATGGATGGCTTAATTGGCAAGGGAAAGATTCAGCTATGGATGAAACAAAAGGGAGAAAAAGAATTCAGCAAGAGGAGGAGAGAAAATAAACTATATGAAAGTAAGGAAAACCCTGTTATGAAATTCGGCACTCCTTAAATAGCTAATAGCCGAACCTAGCCCTCCCTAGAGTCCAATTCTGCACCATCACTTCTCCTCTTTAATCTCCTATTATCTCTCTTTTATCATCACCTTAAAATTCTCTCATGATCACTCCCTAACAGAGTCCATCTTCATGCCACTTCCAACCTTCTAGAAGGCCAAAATTAAACTCCTAAAAATACTAAGCTAGGAACCAAAATTAACCAAGGCCCAATACTTCTAGGCCCAAAATTCGGGGTGTTACATAGGCCATATGTGATACACGGTCTACCCTATGGGCATGTAGACTGGTCGTGTGTCCTCGGCATGCAATTTGTAAAAAATTAAGTACATCACATGGGCTAACACACAGGCGTGTTACTTAGCCGTGTAACCTAAAATGCATGATGATGTCAAAAACAAAAGGTCTAGGTTTTTACACACGAGCAGGGACACGGGCGTATGTCTCCCTAGGACATGGGCATGTTCTCGGCCATGTAAAACCCCTGTTGGTTCGAAATGAAAAATAAATACACACGGGCTGGGGACTTGGGCATGTGTGACCATGTGGCCTGCCCACATGGTCGTGTCCCTGTCCCACACGAGCGTGTGCCCTATTTTGCATAAAAAATTTTTTCCAATTTTTTTTATGTTCTTGGTTTGGTCCTGGACTGCCCCAAAGTATGTTTTAGACCTCATAGGCCCATAATAGGGACAGTTGGTCTATGGTTGAAAGTTTTTAAATTTGAATGGAAGTATGTAACCCGAAAATGACTGGTTGTATGTGTTATTGTTTGGTAATGCCTCGTACCCTATTCCGGCGTCGAATACGGGTAAGGGGTGTTACAAGAATATTGATGTAGGTTGTTCGATTGAAAGCCGGGAACAATAAGGATCCGTCTAGCTAAAAACACAGGTCCAGTTTCCATAAAGGGTTTATTGTTATAATTTCACAAATCGACTTAATTTTCAAAATTTTTATTTTACCCTATGCAAGAAAACCATTTTCAAACCGGATTTTTTTCTAATAGGCATGCCATTGGATTTTTTTTTATAGAGGAAGAGTTGGTACTTGTGTGCATTCTATTGGCACTTGTGCACATTTATATTTAGAACTCGTGTGCATTATTGAAGTGTTAGAGGAAGTGATGTTTTTACACGTATTGGTTTATTTTTGCATGTTTGGCGCTTGTGCACATTTATGTTGAGTGTTAGGAGATTATTCAGTGTATTTGTTCTTTGACCCAATATTGGTTAATAGGGGCATATATTTAATATAACCAATATGATAATGATAAAGATGAAATGAAATTGTTGATGATCATGATGTATGAGAAGGAGATATGTGAAGTTGAGACAATACCAAGTATGATTTGATATATGTCATCAGAATTTTGAAAAAGAGATTAATTGATGTTGCAATGATTATACTAAAATTTGTTTAATTGTTGATCTTTTGATACTCTAGCATGCTCTATTGCTTAATGGTTTGATATTGTGAGATTCTCTTTTTGTTAACACCGCTGATCTTGAAATGCTTAATGTGCAAATTATTTGTTTTATGCACTGGTTAAAAGTGTGTACGAATGTTGATTCATTTATCCACAGCATCCAAGGCCTCGAGTCTCAGCTATGCATTTGTTAAACTTAGTAATTTCTTATATTGAACTTAGTTTTGGCCATGTACCTAGGTTACTAAGTGGACTTTTATGTCTTCAAATATATTTTCATATGGACTTGGTATGTTGAGCATATTTGGTATGTTTGGCACATTTTTGGAACCTTTGGTTACTTTTGAATTAGATTTAGGATGCAAATTTAAATGTTAAATGTATGGTTTTTATGTTATATTTTACTTGGTTAGTTAATTTTGATATATTATGCTAGTGATTATGTTTTTACATGTTTTAAACTTGTTTTAGTATATCAATGTGTTCACTTTGGAATACTTGCATGTTTTAAATGTTTAGTTGCTTTTAGGGACACAATTGCATGACATGTAATGCTTAATTTCTGCATTTTTGGGCATGTGCCTCGAGACATGGTATGATTGTCTCGAGACACAATGTAATTGTCTTGAGACATAAAACATCGAAGCTAAATTCTTGAAAATGAGACTAAAGTCTTGAGACATGGTGTTATTGTCTCGAGACATGGGTTAATTATCTTAAGACATGAAACTTTGAACCTAAAATTTTAAAACTAGGAGTCATATCTTAAGACATGGCTTCACTGTCTTGAGACATAGCCCTAAATTTTTCTAGTTTAACCCAAGATTTCTAACTTGGCTCCATGTTTAACTATCTTTGGCCCCAAATTGTTGTATACGGGCCCATTTGAGTTCATTTATATGCATTTAACACTTGTATGATCATTTAATTGTACTTGGCATACTTAATTTATTTTTAGCTTCATTTATTGTTTTAACATTTATTTGAGTTGCTTTGGCAATGGATATGACATCTTGCATCTATTTGACTTTTAAGTTAGGTGTAAGGTGTTACAAAAAGAATGTGGTCACCAAGAAGATGGTTGTTTCCTTACGTAAGATTGTTACATTTACTAAATTTGATCTGAGGATAGTGAGCTTTACTAAGTGGTGAAACATGTTGAATAGATTACCCAAGTAATCTCTACCTTTTCCTTTCCTGATTTCAAATTCTAATAAAGCAAAACTCTAACATTGTGGAGAAAAATGAACCTTTGGATAAGATGCCACTAAAACTAAAGTACTCATACAAGTGGAAACAAGGAAAACATTTGGTTACTACAGTTGAAAAATGTATTAAGGCTAGGGAGGAAGCAGAGGATGCAGATGCACCACTTGTTACTAAAGCAGTTGCAACTACTAGTCCATTATCAGCTTTGAAGACTTGGTGGATTGAACATCTCAATGAGGAAATTGTTGTACTTGATTGTACTATCACCCACTTAAATAACACACATATAGAATTTTGTTAGATATTCTTTCCAATAAATAAATATCTTTAACATGTTTTGAACACAAAGAGGGAGTAGAGTTAGAGAGCTGAAGTTATTGTTGTTGATGATGATGGTAATATTTTTGTTTCTTTAAATTTTTTGTTTATTTCTCCTCAGTTTGATTATGTTGAAGACTGCTCAAAGAACTTCTTATGATATTTTGTGGATGATTTCAATTTGGAACTCTTTTTCTTTAAACTTACTATGATATAATCCTAGCTTTTTTTAATTTTTAATGCATACTTTGCCTCAAGAATTAATGGTTGATTACTTGGTTATATTCTTAGTTGAGTTTTTTTAAGGCAGAGTTACTTACTAATTAAGGGGGAAATGTTTGTTGACCAACCCTTTGTTTCTTTAAAGGGAGAGTTACTTACTAATTAAGTTGGTTATATTTTTTTGGAAGCATTCATGGTATATCTTGAAAGATCAATTTAAAAGATGAACAAATCTTAATGGATCAAATTCAAAAAAAATCAAGAAGTCCAAATTCCTTAATTTATGTGGATTGGATTGGATGACTGAAAATATATCTTTAGGATATTTTTAATCCTGATTGTAAGCTACTTTGGTGGGAATTAATATTGTAATTTATTTGTATTTTATCAAGCCTAAAATAACTATATATGAGAGTTTTGACTTAGTTAGTTGGTACTAGAGTTAGCATTTTATACTATTCAATTAAGAACCATTTTAAGAGTGCATTTTGTAATTAAAACAGAAGTGAGACTAATTTACAAAGAGCATACCGTAGAGGTAAATTGATTAAATAGGGTTCATTCAACCCACTTTAGTTGGCCCGATTCCTGAAACATGTGGAGAAACCTAACTATTTGAAGTCTTGGTGGCCTAATGAAGCACTTAAGTGAAATTAGGGTTTCCATGGTAAATATCGAAACTAATCTTAGAAGATTTGAAATATTATTAGATTTGATTTTGTAATCTTAAAATATTGTGTAAATCCCTTAAGAAAATCAATTGCAGATAAGCTTTAATCTCAACCGTCAATGTAAAGTAAATTGTACCGTTGGATCAGGGAGAGTTCAACTGTAAATAGAGGCATTCCCCCTCATTTGTGATCATTTCATTCAAAATATTGAATATATTTGAGAACATTTACTTAAACATCTTATGAGCATTGCTTTCTTGTGGCTTTTTCTATTTTCTCGTTACTTCTTTGTCTTTGAATTACTTCTGCTTTATTTTCAGTGTTTTGGAGAGTTTTTATTGTGAATTCACACTTTGTGAAAGTTAGGCTAACTTAGTTGTAGTCAAAGTAAGTAAATCGCCTAAGGTTGCACAAATTGCAAGACTAAAGTTCTAGCTCCATGACAGTTGGTACTAGAGCTAAGGTTCAAAGGTGTCGTCGAGATGAAGAAAGAAGTAGATGATCAGATTGAGCTTAGTGAGACCTATGGTAGGGGTAAAAGAGCTAGCTGATCGATGGATATGCTGTTGGCTTTTGGAAAGTCGAGTGCTTAATCTTGAAGAATACATGGGGGATGTGAGGGAGACACCCAAGGTAGTGAAGAGATGCACCAATGGGTTAGATTAAATTAAGGGGTAGCTCAGGAATTTTGTGGTAGAGTCTCTCGATTCTAATGTGGAACAGATGGAAAGGGTGTTCAATTCCATCGCAGATAAGTTAGCAATAAGGGATGATGTTTTTGAAGCCATGATGACAGCCTTGAAAGAATAGATGGAGGAGCTTGTTTTCTACAAAAATGCTTTAGGTAATGGGATGTTGGCTACGACACCTAAGCATAAAGTTATTGTCCCCAAGTTGAAAGAGTTTATGAGGATGAGGTCTGCAAAGGATGTGGAAAACTTTTTATGGGGAATGGAACAATACTTTCGTACTAGAGGCATCGTGGATGATGCTACTAAGGTAAATACTGTTGATATGTATTCACTAATGTCGCTCTTTTATGGTGGCGTTGTAGGTCCGTAGATGATAAACGTGATGGAACTACAATTGGGACTTGGGAGGAGTTTCAGAAGGAATTCAATGTGTAGTTTACCCAATATATGCCAAGGATGAGACTCGGTGTAACAACCCGAATTTGGGCTTAGTCGGAATAATGATTTTGAAATCACTTACCTGAGGTTGGAGAAATTATTTTAGCATTATTTTATGTGTTATAGTATTTTTATAAGAGTGCATGAGAATTTTGGCGAATTAATTTATGCGATTGCAAGCTCAATTGCGAAAAAGGACTAAATTACATAAAGGAAAAAAGTTTGGTTTTATTAGTAAATGGTGTTAAATGGTCATGGAACTAAAATTGAGGGTCTTTAATGAGCAAATAGGCCCAATTTATTAAGCATGGTCAGCCAAGGGAGACAAGAGACAAAGAAATTAAAGAAAATGAAATTTGGTCAAAGTTAGGTGGCTTAAATTGAAATAAAATAATGACCTATTAGACTAGCTTCATCTCTTTCATTCTTCATTCTTCTCCACCAAAAATTTAGCCATTGTTAGGGGTTTTTAAAGCTTAAACTTTCAACCACTTAGTTCCCTTCCAAGTAAGTGATTTTCAAGACTTTTCTTAATGATTTTTACTTTTTTGGGACCCTTGTAACATGAGCTATCTATTGAGGGGACTATTTTGCAAAATGATAGAAAGTCTAGGGATTTGCCATGAAAGTGTTCATGTGGGTTGCTGAAATTTTATGGAAGGAAATGAATCATAGTTGTTAAATAAACAACTTTTGTGAAGAAGTGTTTATGGAAAACACCTAAAATGGACATAGTTGTAAAGTTGTTAAATTGTGTAATAAATGCATGAAATAATGGGAATTGTAGGCTGCCATAAGAGTGAAAAGAGTTTGGATAGGCTTGGTTAATAAGGAAATTTGATAAAAATTAATTTTCGAGCCTAGAGGTATAATGGTCATTTTGTAAAAGTCTAGGGGCAAAATGGTCATTTTGTCAAATTATGAATTTTAAGTTAATGGATTGAACCAAATTATCCGTCTACATTTTGTATACCAAGGTAAGTTGTAGGTAAATAATACAACTTTACTATAATTATGCATGAAATCATTGTTTTGGCATAAACTAATGAATTGTGAAAATGAGTTATGTATGAGAACATTTATTGAGCATGAATTGATAATTATGATTAGCAGTAATGATATGATGAGAACCTAAGTGATAGAACCCGGTTGAACTGTGAGAATAGATTGGATATTCTTTGCCATGATACTAGGGTCGATAAGAGTGCTAGGTAAGACCATGTCTAGGACATGGAATCGGCCTCGTCACGTGTTAGTGTAAGACCATGTCTGGGACATGGCATCGACACAGATATGTGCTAGCCAGTGTAAGACCATGTTTGGGACATGGCATCAACATTGATACGAGTGCTAGTGTAAGACCATGTTTGGGACATGGCATCGGCTTGGAGATGTGTCAGTGTAAGATCATGTCTGGGACATGGTATCAGCATGGATAGAAGAGAGCCAGTGTAAGACCATGTCTGGGACATGGCATCGGCCTCGATACTTGAGAGCTATGTAAGGCCATGTTTGGGACATGGCATCGGCTTGACATGTGAGCCAATGTAAGACCATGTCTGGGACATGGCATCAGCTTGATACCCTATGTTGGAGGCTCATTGAATATCTTTTCATATTCTAAATAGTTCAACGGGAAATTTAAAGTTAGTGTTAAGTTCGAGAGATATTATGATGATTTTATAAGTGGTGCAGGTACCTAAATGAAATGTATGAAATGTGAGCTCAATAGTATGTTGTATGATTAGTAAAGGATGAAAACGAGTAAGTCATGATTGTGGTCATTCTTTGTATCATGCACAAATTGTGATGTATTGAAAGCATGTCATAGCATAGTAAATTGTTGTTACTTATTTACTTATAACTTACTAAGTTTTATGCTTACTCCCTCTTCTTTCCATTTTCTTATAGTGCCTCCTAACTAGCTCATGGATCATCAGACATCGGAGACTTCGTTCACACTATCAACAAAGCATTTGGTATAGTTAGTTTCTAGCATTTTGAGAAATGGCATGTATCGGGACTAGTCATTGCTATGTGTCATTTTATTTTGGAGCCAAATATGTTGGCTTACTTTAGAATTTGATTCTTTTTGTATAATGTCATGAATGATGGCTAATATTGGAAGTTGATATATGAAAATGTTGATGTTATTCATGAATGTGCATCATACTTAGTAAAGTATATGGGATGTCAAACTTGTGGCTATTTAGGTGATTATTTGTACCATGATATGTATTGGGATGTTTGGTAGATGTTTGGTAGATAACGTTATATATTGTCCACATGAGTAGACACAGGGGCGTGTGTCTAGGCCGTGTGTGACACACAAACTGTCCCATGGGCGTGTGGTTAGGTCGTGTGTCCTTTGCACCTTAGATTGGTAGAAGTAAATGCCCAGTATTAAACACATGAGTTGAGACATGACCGTGTGTCTCAACCGTATGGAGGACACGGCCTACCACACGGGCGTGTGTCACGCCCGTGTAACCCTTAAGAGTTGCTGTCATCAAAAACAGGATACTAAGGTTTTCACACATAGGTCACGGCACGGGCGTGTCATGGCTATGTAAGGGACATGGGCTGAGCACACGGACGTGTGCCTTAGCCGTGTGAAAACCCCTGTAGGTTCGATGCTAGAAAATAAATCTACATGGACGAGTGGCACGGGTGTGTCCCTAGGTGCTTAGGCCGTGTGTACCACATGGGCCTTCAACACAGCCATGTCTAGAGGCCGCACGGGCGTGTTGCCCTTCCATACGGGGCGTGTGCCCTGTTTATTAGTAGTTTTTGATGAAATTTTCTTAAGTGCTCGAAATGGTCTTGGATTGTTTCCAAAACATGTTTTGGGCCTCGTGGGTCCATATTAAGGACCGTAAGATGATGTTTGAAAAATTTTTAAATTGGAACGATGTTTTATGAATCAGAATTGTGTGTTTGCTTTTATTTTAGTAAGGTAATGCCTTGTACCCTGTTCTGGCATCGGATATGGGTAAGGGGTGTTACACTAGGGCTAAATTGTGCCGGCTTAGGCAACAAGGTATGGTTAGGGAGTATGTGCAAAAGTTCAGTGAACTCGTGCTCCAAATTTCTAATTTGAGTGAGAATGAGACATTTTTCTCCTTCATAGATGGGCTGAAGCCTTGGGGAAAGCAGGAGTTGCAACACTAAGGAGTCAAGGAACTTACCAAAGCCATGACCGTAGTAGAGTCCTTAATTGAGCTTGTTCTGAGGAAAGACAAGTTCGAGTCTTCCAAGCCCTAGGAGAAGGGCAATGGTGGAGAAAGAATGATGAAAAATGAGAATGGTGGCAATGAGAAATCACTAAGCGAGAACTAGAGACCCAACAACCATCTGAGGGACATTGAGAATAAAAAGAAGCCAATATAATAGTTTTTATATAGTGGGTCGCATAAAAAGAAGAGGATGTTTTTGGACATCAACATTGCAGGCCAGAGGAAGAGTGCTCTTATCGATACGGGAGCATCTAATCTATTCATATTGAAGAAAGCTATGGGTAAACTTGGTCTCTCAATTAGCAAATTTACTAAAAGGATTAAAACAGAAAATCTCAAAGAAGTCGCAAATGTAGAGTAGCATAAGGAGTTGAGCTACAAATTGGCAAGTGGAAAGGCAAGAAAGATTTCGGGGTAATTCATTTAAATGATTACAACTTCGTGCTTGGCTTGAATTTCCTTGATCAGATTAATACTTTTTTATTATTTTTTTTTGTTGATTGCATTTGTATCTTGGATAATCGTCAACAACAATGTGTGGTGTTAGTGAGTCATGATAAGAAAGGTGGAACCAAGGTATTTTTGAGAATCCAACTAGCTAAGAATGTTCATTGTGGCAAGAACATTAACTTGGTAGATCGGAGTGCTAAGGAGACCACCTTAGAATTGCTAGAGGTATGGCAATCAATATGATGCTTCTTTAGTCATCAGTGGGGCTACCACCTATGAGAGAGGTGGGTTGTGCTTTAGACTTTGGGGGGAAAGTTGTAACAGCCCAATTTTCAGTAGTGTCAGAAATAGTGATTCGAGATCAGTAAATCCGACAAGCAAGTTTGAAAATTTTATTAATTAGAATTTATGAGTTAAGTATGAATTTAGAAATATTTTTTTAGTGAATTTTGTGTTTTAAAAAGAATTATTAGGTAAATTAGGTTGAAAACGAGATATCGAGAGTTCGATATCATAAATTAAGTCGTAAATATTTTTATAAATATTTATGAAGTGTTAATAAGTTAGTATTAAAGTTTCATTAGAAATTTTAAGGTTTCGGTAGTCAATTGGGTAAAAAGGACTAAATTGAATTAAGTGCCAAATTGTGAAATGTTATTAAATAGCTTAATTAATAAATAAAAGGGACTTAAAGGGCAATTGGACCCAAAATAAAATAGGCTGGACGGTTGTGTAATGAAATGGCAGAAAGATAGTGTGAACTGGTGGCAATTTGGTAATTTAGACCTCTAAAGCTGGTTTTTCACATTTTTGCACCATGTGAGTTCAATTCTTGCTTTTTCTTTGTAATTTTTATGTTTTTGTGACTTTTACAATTAGGCCCACCTATTGAATTCATTAGTTTTTGATTTTGTGGGTGATATTGGAAGTTGCCATGGATTAGTACTTTATGTTTATGATAAATTATTATAGTTTTGAAGCTTTAAATTCATTAGATGATCAATTTATTAAGTGATTTTTAATAGAAATTGATTTTTAGGATCTAATTGTGGAAAAAAGTTTAGAATTAAGGTTGATGCTGAAATTATGAATACTAAAGAGTACATAGTAGTTTAGAATGATAGAATAATGTGTTAATTGAGAAAAAATAGGTTCGATGATGGGTTAATTGAACAGGGACTAAATTGTAAAACTGTAAAATTTAGGGTAAAAGTGTAATTTCAAAAAATTGAAGGGCATAAATTGTTAATTAAATTAGAGGCTAATGAATGAAATTTTATATTATAGATTAAGAGCTCAAGGAAGCCGTGGAAAAGAGAAAATAGCTAATTAGTTCTCGAATTTTCTACAACTTATGTAAATTGGCCAGGTAAGTTTACATGTAAATAAAGCACTATTGTGTTTAAATAAATTTATGTATTGTTAAATTGTTATATATGTAATATTATAATTGCTATTACGAATATTTAATAATCGCAAAAATATTAGTATATGAAATGTGTATTGAATTGGAAATAAGAAAGTATATTTGATCCTGAATCAAAATAGTGATAGAAAGATTGAATTGAAAATGAAATTTAGGTAAGTAACGATATATGAATTGAATGTGATTGGGATTTATTTGTTGAATATATTTATATTTATATGGGTGTGAAATTGAAGTATATATATACATTGATTGGTAGTGAATTTGAATAGAGAATGTGTTTTTGAGTTGTGATTGAATTAATATATGATCCTGTGAATTGGAAACAAATTGTGATTGAAATGGGAAATGTGTGAATAAATGTGATTAAGTGTAAATTGATGCGAAATGGATTGAAATATGAGAACTGATTGAATTAATGTGTGCTTTCGATACCCTATTAACTAGTCGGGCTAGGGTGGATATAGTTGGCATGCCATAGGATTGGAAGAGTTCAGGGATGCTTCGACCTCGAGTCGATGAGACACTTGGTGTGTCATAGATTTGCTTCGGATAGTTTTGATGAGTTGTTGGTCGCCACTTTGCTTCGGCTCAGCCGATGAGACACTTGGTGTGTCATAGATGTACTTCGAACTATCCGATGAGGCGATGGTCGCCATTCTGGTGTGTTTGGTTGGATCCGTGTATCCGCCAAAAGTCCGAGTTTTGTTAATAGGGGTAAATTGATGAAATGAGAAAAGTGAATGAATTTGATTAAGTGAGTTAACGAATGAAATAAGAAAGTGATACTGAATAAATAAGTGAAATTCCTGTTGAACCTTAGGAATACTTTGGTGATAAGTGGTAGCTTCGGCTACATTTCAGTGGTAGCTTCGGCTACATTTCAGTGTGGCACTTATGTGCAAGCTTTCTGTGTATCCTTTAGTATTCCAAATGGTTCAACGGGTAAATTGATGAAATAGTAAGATGAGAAAGCATGTGATTATATTGTAAAAGTGAGTATAATTATATATGTGAAACCTTTATTGGATGAGTTTAGTTATAAGCTAATGCAAGTTTGTACAGGATTATAAGCGAAATTATGAACAAAGGAATGATAATTGTGAATATGTGTATGTGTAGCACCATTGGTAAGATTGTGAATGAGTAAGTGTTATTATGAGTTCCTATATATATTTTATAATGAGTATTTATTTAAATGACTAGCTATAGACATGCTTGGTGTTATATGTGTATAATGTTAATAATACAAAGAAGATATGAAAGAGAGAAACTAGCTATAAGACAGTTTGAACAACAGCAGACATGTGACTTTGAAAAATCATTAAAAATGGTGGAAGTTGAATTAGAAGTTGAATGAGATATGTAATTAAATCTTATTAAGTCTATTTTCACTTGAAAGAAATTGTGTAAATGAAAGGTTTACAGAATAGGATATATTTAAAGTTTTCTATGATAGGGTCAGAATGAACTTTGGAATCCCCTGTTTCGACTTTGGAAAATAATTAAAAATTGTATAAAAATGTTCATGGTGTGTAATTTATATTTATGAACTCCTTAGTGAATCTAGTTTCAAAAGAAACAAACAAGAACCTCATTTGAGTTCTGTACAATGAGATAATTTATTTTTAGTAGAGAAAGGTCAGAACTGTCGAAGGGAGTAATAGGGGAATATTTAATGAATAAACTATACAAATTGGCTTGACCAAAAATTCTGAAAATTTTATGGTAAAAATATATGTGAGCCTAGTTTCAAGAAAAATTAACGAAACTTAATTCGGAGCTCTGTAACTCAAGAAATAAATAATTTAGTGGCAATGACTCTAATAGACAGCTCAATGAGAAAATGAGTAAAAAGTGTAAATAAGTGAAATATTGATTATATCATTTTGAAAATAAAATTGTTAGTTTAAATAAGTTATTATTTGCTTATTATTATTTGTGTATAAACTTACTAAGCTTTGAAGCTTACTTCCCTTCCTTTCCATCTCTTTAGGGTTGTATGTTAGCTCGGGTTGGAGATCGTCGGAGATGTCATCACACTATCATGTTATCATGGTGAGGTAAAAGGTAATAATAAATCTCATAAATCTATGGCATGTATAGGGACTTGTTATTTTGTATATTTATCAATTATCTTGGCCATATGATATGGCTCACTATGATTAATGGGTTGTAATACTTATATATTGAATTGGTTGAGTATTAGTATTAGTTTGAAGTTGGTTTGAAATGTGCAAGGAAGGTTAGGTTAGTATTGTAGACTCATATAGAGTTCACATAGTTTGGCACACGGGCGTGTTTCCAGACCGTGTGAGGTACACGGCTAGCACATGGGCGTGCCTTGTAGCCGTGTGCACAAGTCAGTGTAGTCCACGAGTAAGAGGAACGGGCGTGTCCCAAACCACTATGACCGTGTTAAGCTGCACGGTTCAACAACACGGATATGACTTGGGGTCACACGGGCGTGTCCCCAACCCACATGGGCATGTGAGCCCTGTACCTAGGAAGAATTTTTAAAGGTTACTGAAAATTTTTTCGAGTTCTTAAATTAATCTCGAATCTTGCTTAACTTATATTTTGGGCTTAGAGAGTCCGTATAAGGGACAAAATGCACGGAATTGAAAAGTTTTAAATTTAAGTGGAATTTCATGACTCGATTTTATATGATTACAAGTGTTTAAGTCCAGTAATGCCTCGTATCCTATTCCGGCATCGGACATGGGTAAAGGGTGTTACAAAAGTAATTGTGTAAACTAGGCAATTAAAACGAGTAAATGCAACGAAAGAGGTGCATCTCAAACACTTTCCTAGTGTTTTACATTTTGACTTACCGTTGGCTTGACAAAGACATATGAGCCCTTTCAGAGTTTTGAAATGGGTAAGCCGAGGGGCTTACTAACCAGAGTTGGTGGCAATACTCAAGGTTAAGCCAGTGTTCAATGTAGGCATGCCTAAGGGATCTCGATCGAGGCAAGTCAAATTGGGGGCAAGTAAGAGTAGTGGGCTCTTGCAAATGAAATGTATCGAGGAGTGAAATGGTTTAAGTTAGGCGACGATGGAAGCCGAGGCAAATGTTCCAAAGGACAGAACTACCTAATAAAGTGACTATGTAACACCCCTTACCCATATTCGACTCCGAAATAGGATACGAGGCATTACCGAACAATAACACATACATCTAGTCGTTTCCAAGTTACAAACTTCTATTCAAATTTAAAAACTTTTATTCCTAAACCAATTGTCCCTATTACGGGCCTACGAGGCCCACAACATACATCGGGAGTGTCTAGGGACCAAATCGAGAACTTTTAAAATTTTGGAACCATTTAGAAAATTTTTATATTTTGGAGAGTCACACACCTGTATGAGCAGGCCATGTGGTCACACATGCCCGTGTGGCTCAGGACACGCCCGTGTCCTCCACTCATGTAACTCTTTGTTTATGACGTCATCGTTCAATTAGGGTCACATGGCCAAGTCACACACCTGTGTGTTACGCCACGTCTTCCACACGGTTGAGACACACGGCCTTGTCTCTACCCATGTGGCCAAGAAATTGACTATTTTTCCCAAGTCATTCTCTACCATATCATGCTCATACTTAAGCATAACATCAATAACATATTTCATGACATAGTAAAGTTACCAAAACACCCATCACACACTTAATAAGTCATAGCATACACTCACTCAACCATGAATTACTCCATAGTGAGCTTATAGCATAACAAATTTATCAGCCACATCAAATGGCATTATACAACAATGTACTTCAAATATCATAGGCCAATATTCTAGGCCAAGTCATACTAACATGTACACATGACCAAGTTCCCTATACATGTCGTAACCTTAAGTATTAAAGTCATCGATACCTAAATTGTAAGATTGATAGTGTGATAGGTTCTCCGGCGGCTTCCAACCCGAGTTAACCTGAATACATTATAAACATAGAAAATAACAAAGTAAGCATTAAGCTTAGTAAGTACGTATGTAATAAGCAATTGATTAACTTGCTTTTAGCAACACTCATTACATGATCTCAATATGATATCATCATTAAAGCATGAAATTTCACTATTTGCTTAGATTCATCTCAAGCAATTTACTCACGTCACAGTCACTAAATTATTTTTATCTGGGGCTACAGAACTCCAAATTAAAATCTGCTAATTTTCCTTGAAACTATACTCACATATCTTCTTACCATAAAATTTCTAGAATTATTGGTTCATCCAATTAGTACAATTTATTCGTTTAAGTCTCCCATGTTTTGCTGTTCGACAGTTCTGACCCCTCTTCACTAAAAATCCATTATCTCGCTATAAGGAACTCAAATGATGTTCCTATTTATTTCATGACCAAGTTCCCTATACATTTCGTAACCTTAAGTATTAAAGTATCGATACCTAAATTGTAAGATTGATAGTGTGATAGGTTCTCCGGTGGATTCTAACCCGAGTTAACCTGAATACATAAACATAGAAAATAACGAAGTAAGCATTAAGCTTAGTAAGTACGTATGTAATAAACAATTGATTAACTTGCTTTTAGAAACACTCATTACATGATCTCAATATGATATCACCATTAAAGCATGAAATTTCACTATTTACTTAGATTCATCTCAAGCAGTTTACTCGCGTCACAGTCACTAAATTATTTTTATCTGGAGCTACAGAACTCCAAATTAAGATATGCTAATTTTCCTTGAAACTATACTCACGTATCTTCTTACCATAAAATTTCTAGAATTTTCGATTCATCCAATTAGTACAGTTTATTTGTTTAAGTCTCCCCTGTTTTGCTGTTCGACGATTCTGACCCCTCTTCACTAAAAATCCATTATCTCGCTATAAGGAACTCGAATGATGTTCCTGTTTATTTCATGACCAAGTTCCCTATACATTCTGTAACCTTAAGTATTAAAGTCATCGATACCTAAATTTTAAAATCTGCTAATTTTCCTTGGAAATGGACTCACATATCTTTTTACCATATAATTTCTAAAATTTTTGGTTCATTCAAGTAGTACAGTATATTCATTTAAGTCTCCCCTATTTTGTTGTCTGACAGTTCCGACCCCTCTTCACTAAAAATTCATTATCTTGCTATAAGGAACTTGAATGATGTTCCCATTTGTTTCATTTGAAAATAGACTCAATATTAAATTTAAGTAGATAAAATTTTCCCCCATATTATTCTTGTACAATTTTTAATAAATTTTCCAATTTAGAATTCTAACCTTGTCTTACTAAAATTCAAATATCTCATAATATAAAACTCTTTTGCTTACTCTGTTTCTTTTATAAGAAAATAGATTCAATAAGCTTTCATTTCATATCTTATTTAACCTCTAATTCAATTCATACCATTTATGGTGATTTTTCAAATCACGTAACTGCTGTTGTTCAATACTATTTGACAGCAAATTTCACTCTTTCATGATTTCATTATTTTAACTTTCTTTTATGCATATACATCACCAAATCAAATGTACCACATTTTCATACATTATGAGTGTAGACCTATAATCACAAAGTTATCGTAAAATCATCCTCATATGTGTAACTTACTCGTTTGCAACCTTACCGCATTCCGATCAGATACCGAACACATCACTCACCATTCACATGCACTTACTCAATTTACTCCTTATCAAGGTTCATCCATATATCATAAACATTACTTATAAACACATATACACATAATCATGCATTTGTCATCACTACATTACACGAAGATTCCACTTAGTAAGTCTTCCCCAATCTACACTTCGAAATGGTAACAAATTTATGGTGGTTTTAGCACATAGCTCCACCCTTTTTAAATTCATACAATATATTCGTGGTTACAGCACATAGCTCCACGCTATTATATCAATGTATTATGGTCGTAGTATCAGCACATAGCTCTACGCCATTATATCAATGAATTATGGTCGTAGTATCAGCACATAGCTCTACGCCATTATATCAACGTATATACGAGTGGTGCAGCACATAACTCCACTCTTTTTTACAATTTAACTTGGCCATGACCATTCGTTGTCTTTCCCGTCAATGCATCTTTTAGTACCGAACGAAATTATTCAACTTTGCGTTCGGTAATTTCGAACATCGATTTGTCTTCATATCACAAATAATATAATAAAATCTACAATTTAATTATCAATTCAACCAATAAGCATTTATGTTCAATATACGCACTTACCTCAACTTGAATGGCGAAAGGGACCGAGTCGTCCAATACTTGTCTTTCCCCCCGTTCCGAATCCGAACCTCATTTTTCTTCATCTAAAATGTCACATTTGACTTGTTAAATTATTATACTATTCAATTCAATCCAAAAATCATATTATGGTAAAATTACATTTTTACCCCTAAACTTTGTCAAAATTACACTTTTACCCCTAGGCTTGAAAAATGATTTTTATTCAATTTACTCGTATTTTAGGCCTAGCCAAACCACTTTCATAACTATAGCAGCTCACAATTTGCCTTCATTCACACAATTTCGTACATTTCTCAACT
This sequence comes from Gossypium stocksii, assembly GCA_020496765.1. NCBI lineage: Eukaryota > Viridiplantae > Streptophyta > Magnoliopsida > Malvales > Malvaceae > Gossypium > Gossypium stocksii. The sequence continues at coordinate 86,451,171 of CM035623.1, forward strand.
TTTACAATTTAGCCCCTTTTATACGATTTCATCGAAAATCACTTAGTAAAAGTCATTTATTACGCATCAAGCATCCATATTCTACCACTAGACATCAAAACACATGCATGTCATCCATGGGTAAATTTTTGAACTCAAACCCTAGCTCAAAATAATGGTAGAAATAGCTAAATCGAGTTACCAGGATATCAAAAATACGAAAAACATTAAAAACGAGGCTTAAATGCACTTACTGTTGAGATTGGAAGCTTGGAAAACCCCTAGCCATGGTGTCCATATGGAGTTTCAGCCAAAGGAGAAAGATGGACACCAATTTGGCTTGATTTTTCTCTTTTTAATTCTTTTTAATTACCAAGTTACCAAAATGCCCTTTTGTCCTTTCTTGAGATTTTTTTCTATTCATGTCCATTTTTGTCCAAATCAAAGTATAATGGTCTAATTACCAATTAAGGACCTCCAATTTAAAACTTCATAACAATTGGACACTTCTAACATGCAGAACTCAACTTTTGAACTATTTATAATTTAGTCCTTTTGACTAAATTGAGTGCCCAAACGTCGAAATTTTCGAAAGAAATTTTCATGAAATCATTTCGTGAACTTGTTATAATATAAATAAATTTTTCCTCGTCAGATTTGTGGTCCCAAAACCACTGTTCTGACTAGGCCCAAAATCAGGCTGTTACAGACTAGTTGGGAATCGACTGAGGCACTAAGCCAGTTCTGAGATGAGTCAAACTAGTGTCATTCTGATGAAGCAACGAGGGCATCACGAGAATGAGTGGGGGGAATGTCACAAATCGGGGATCAAAGCTCGTGACTAATACACAAAGAGCATCACGTAGAGGTTAATTGATTAAATGGGGCTCATTCGACCCATTTGAGTTGGCCCGATTCGTGAAACATGTAGAGAAACCCATCTATTTGAAGCTTTGGTGGCTTAGTGAAGCACTTAAGGAAAATTAGGCTTGTCATGGTAAATATCAAAACTAATCTTAGAAGATTTGTAATCTTATAATCTTTGATTTTGTAATCTTAAAGAATTGTGTAAATCCCTCTAGAATCTCAATTGTAGATAGGCTTTAATCTCGACCGTCGATACAAAGTAAATTGTATCGTTAGATCTAGGGGAGCTCAACTATAAATAAAGGCCTTCCGTCTCATTTGTGATCACCTCATTCAAAGTATTGAATGTATTTGAGAGCATTTACTCGAACATCTTGTGAGCATTGCATTAATGGATTTTTCTCTTCTCTCGTTGCTTCTTTGTCTTTAAGTTGTTTCTGCTTTATTTTTGTGTCTTGGAGAATTTCTATTGTGAATTCTCACTTTGAGAAAGTTGGGCTGGCTTAGATGGATTTAAAGCAAGGAAATTACTTAAGGTCGCACGGATTACGAGACTAAAATTCTAGCTCCGTGACACTAAAGTTAGCACTTTATACTGTTCAATTAAGAACATTTTACAAGTGCAGTTTGTAAGCAATGCACAAGTGAGACTAAAAGTACAGAGATTGAACATGATCAAAATTTGAGAACAAAGTTAGCACTTTAATGGCTATTGTTTGAGTTAGGATTTAAATTTCAAACTTGAAAAGTACAAAGACTAAAAATGATAAAAGTAGAGAAGAGAGACTAAATCCAAAACTTATACCTTATACAAGACTAATAGTAGAATTTAACCTAAAAATTTAACTGTTACCATTTAATTTAAAATTCAAAATTCAAAATAAAAAGTACAAAAACTAAAATTAATCAAATTCAAATTTACAAATTTAATAATAAAATTTAACATAAATAAAGTATGCTAATTTGAGAGCTTTTTAATCCATTAACCAATAGAAATTATTATAGTAGTGGGATTAATGGTGCAACCACTAGTTAAATTGATGGCTCAATAGAGGAAATGATTGATCAAACTTTTATCGACAGGTAGTTGTGTCTTTGCCTTACATTTTTCAATTATGAGCAAGAAAAATAAAGTATGTAGACAAAATCATTCGTTGGCATTTGGCAACTCCGCTCGTATGAATATAAAAGGGAAAACGAGTGGGTCGAAAATTTTTAAAGTGTCATGTTATATATATCAAAGGTTATATTATAAAACGTAAATAAAATATATCAAAAAATTTTCATTTGTTTAGTGAACGTTTATATTTTATTATATCTAAACAAATTTCTATCTTTTAATTTGTATCAAATTAATGATAACATATATTAAATGAAATTTAATATCACGCTTACTTCTATTTAAATTAAAAATTAGAAACTTTTGGCTAATAAAAATTAAAAAATTAAAAATCACGGAGAATAAATTTGATCGTCGATAAAAGAAATATCACTTTAAGTAATATCGTGCTGATAACGTGTTATAAAATAAGGAGAGATACGGAGAATAAAGAACAAAGAAAATAAGAAAGTAACAAAGAATGTATTTTATTAATCAAAATGGGTGGTTACAATACTTTATCAGAGTCTCTATTTATAGACATAAGAAGTATAGAAGAAGTAGAGATCTAATGCTAATAACTATTAGAATTTAAAGTATACCAAAACTTTATCTTGATCATGATGGACATCCATTTAATAAGATATTCATAACAAGTTAATTGTATGAATTATTAATCTTTCATAAATATTAATAAAGGAGAAAAAAATTCAACGAATATTATAAGAAACAATTTAAAAAAAGATTAAACTCTATCTAATATTATTTTAATATAAAAACCATGTTTTGAAATGTTTCAATTAACAAAAGAAAAATTAGAAGAATATCAGAAATTGTTTTTTAAATTAGTAATATTTTTTTAACAATTTCATTATAAGTTTTGATCATATTTACTCTTTTATTTTTGACACAATATTTGGAACTACTTATAGTCCCTATCTAACTGATAAATAAAAAAAAAATACGCTTCAACATACTCAAATCCATGTCGTCTTACATAAAAATTAATATCAATCTTAAACTGAATACTCAATAAAATATTTAAGAATCTTGTTATCGTGTAACTTATATTCGGATGCAATAACATTTGGTAGGGATATGGAAGTAATCATTATTTGAATCCTTACTAAGATAAAATGAGTAACTAAAAATATTGAAATGTATTACATTTATTTTAGCTCATCTTTTAATTAATTGCTGATATGTAGCATATTGCAATTTTGCCATACTAAGTTGAAAAGCTATTTCAACAAAGTTATTATGATGTATAAATAATTTATCCACTTAACTCAAGTTACCATGTTTTGTTAAGAGTATTAGTTTGTATATCTGTACAAACTGTAAATATCTATTAAATATATAAAATTATATCTTTAAAGCATTTACATAAAATTCTAACATTTGATAAATAATATGGTTAAAAACTAAAACATATTAAACTAAACAATATGTTTAAATAAATTTTAAATAAAACTGAAGGACTGTTAATATGAAATTACCATGTAAAAATGTTTGAATAAGTGATCTAATCAAAATTAATATAATAACTTGGACTAAATAGGAATTAAATATTGATTGCATTTGAACCAATCAAATATAAAATTAAATTCACTAAATTGCATGATAGTTTAATTTGAAAGCATTTACTAAATAATTAACTCAAAAAATTAAGATTTAAGTAGATTTGATCATGGGCCGAGTCACTCGTCTAGGCATAAAGGCCCGCTTGAAAAGTGAGGGTTTTGGCAAAAATATAGATTTGAAAAATAAGCTTGGACAAGAAATAAAGCTCGTTTTTTGAATGGATTGGGCCTAAAATAAGTTTTTTGCTCAGCCTAACCCGAATTTGACTAATCTTTTTCCTACTATTGTTTTGATGTCATTTTGCTAATATATTAATTGCTACTATTTTGTTGTTATTGTTGGATATTTATAACTCTTATTTTATTGTTAATTTTGCAACTATTTTAGAGGCATTTACTTGCTAAGTTGCAATTATCTTATAATGTTATTTAAGTATGTTTTGTTAATATAAATGCCTAGAACTACCTATAGTCCCTTCCCAACCTTTAAATAGGAGAATAAATGCGCTTCAACACACTCGAACCCACATATTCCTGCTTAGGCAACAATGGCGATATCAACCGAATTAGGACTCAGTCGATCTTATAAATATTTTTTAATATATTTTAAATTTTTAAGAAATATTTATTTTAATATTTTTAGTATATTTGATGTATTATATTTTTTAATTTTCTTATATAAAAATAAAATTAAAATAGTTAAAACAGATGGGTTGGGTCGAACTCGGGTTTAGCATTTTTTTATCTGGGTTAGACTTGGTTAAGATTTTAAACTCATTTTTCGGGTCGAGCCTAAAATTTTGCATCGACCTGAACCTAAACCAACCCGGCTCATGATCAAGTCTAACTATAAGCATTGAGTTATAAGTTTGAAGAAATTATGTTAATTTTTTTTTATTTTAAAGATATTAATTAATATAAAAATATTACGTTATAATTAATTTATGTATTATTTTATAAATATAAAAACTTAGTGATCAACTTCGAATATAGGTTTTTAGTTTGTAAAATACTTGCATTTATGATTATTGAAATTTAAATATTCGTACGTGGAACAGGTACACATTGAAAGATTTATTAAAGTAAAAAAGGATTTTCTTTTCTTTTTTGCAATTATTCCATTTAAAATTTTTTTGGGACACTGGTACTATTTAAATTAGTAGTAAAAGTAGTTATTTGCTTTTAATATATTATTTTGTTAATCAAGTATAAAATAGTGTTGATTTAAGATAAAATGATTGCATAAGGCTGTTAAGTCATGGATTAATTGTAGATTTTTTACTGAAATAATATAAAATAATTAAATAAATACTGAAATGAGATAAAAATAGTAATATTTTCGAATCTAAGTAAGAGTTATAGTAAAAAATTGGTGCCTGACCAATCGGTGACACCCCTCTCCCTAGTCATCAGTCACCTCAAGTTTTAAAAAATATTTTTTTTATTGGTGCCACCTATTTAATGGGCGGCATCGGATTAGAATGTAATACACTAAAATATTAGAGACTTGATATGCAAAATTGCCATTTTGATTGAAAAGCTTTAAGGGTGCGGCTGACAGCTTTGCCGCACCAAACTTCGAAAGGGTAAATTGCTTAATAGCCCATTCTTATTTATTTTCTTTTATTTCCCTTTAACACCAAAAATAGAGAGGCCTATTACCAAATAGTGCAAAAAAAAATCTACTAAAAAGTATTTTGGTAAAAAAAAACCGATTTCAACTAGGAATAAATTTAATTTATTTTTTGAAAAATATTTTTTTAAATTATTTTATTTTATTTCAAATAATTTTTCGAAAAATATTTTTACAAAAAAATATTTGAACAAAAAAATTTATTTTTTGAAAAATAAATAAAATTCATTTCTGGATGAAATCAACTTTTTTACAAAAATACTTTTTAATAAAAAAACGTTTTGGATTAATTGGTAAGAGGCATTTCTATTTTTTGTGCTGAAGGGAAATAATAAACAAGAAGGGTTTATGAAACAATTTACCCTATTTGATGTTTGGTGACGGCACTCTTAAAGCTTTTCAATTAAAATGATAAATTTACATATTAGGTCCTTAAATAGTTTAGGTTATTGCATTTCAGTTCGATGCACCCATAAAAATTTATTTGAAAAAGAAAATTTGATGTGGCCGGTGGCTGAGGAGAAGGATGATGCTGATTGATTAGACGACATCAGTGTTTTACTATAGCTTCTATTTAGATTCATAAATATTATTATATTTATCTCGTTTCAATATTTATTTAATTATTTTATATTATTTGAGTAAAAAACCATTAATTGCAAATGTTTCAGTTGTTTAAAAAAAAATGCAAATATTTTAAGAGAATTCGGTACATATTTGCATACTCTAGGAAACTGTTAATATCCAAATAGTAAAATTTCAAATGTTTCCACTATGTTTATACGTTTAGTAAATTTGATACTAAAAAAACTTATTATATATGATGTATAAAAGATGAAATAAAAGTATTATTACTGTTTTAATTTTGTATTACTGTTTTATATATATATATATATATATATATATTGTATATTAAATAATAAAATCAGTCAATTAAGTTTTAACTCGGTTAGCATCGACATTATTGTTAGTGTAAAGAGATGTAGGTTCGAGTATGCTAAAGTACATTATCCTCCCATTTAAAAATTGAAGAGGAATTGAATAGTTTTAAATATTGTATAAAAAAATAAAGAGCACTCATATAAAAGAAAGTAAATAAAAAATAAAATAAAATCAATATGCAATAAATTAGAAAAAGCTATTTAAAATCTGTAAAACGTATTAGGTGATGAGTAAAGGATTTATTTTGTTAAATTTCCGAAAATTTTAAAATTTTGGAATTAATTATGAGGTTGTTTAAAAAAAAAGAAAATTTTAAAATTTTGGAATTTATTTTATCATCTTAATTCGATTTAAAATATTTTTGAATTAAGTCGAGTGAAATGAAATTCGAGTCGAGTCAAATCGAGTAAAATCATTCGAGTTAAATTTAAAAATTAAATATGTCAAATTAAAATTTTGTTACAATATAACTAAATACATGTTAGAACACATAAATTTGAAACTATATATATTTAAATATATTTTTAAAGCAAAATAAAAAAAATAATTTAGTATGATAAACTTGAATAATTAATTAACTTATTTAGGTCCCAAAATTATTATTAAAAAAATTAATTTTTTAACTTTATTTACACATATTTTAGAATTTTTATAATTTTTTAAAAAAATTATTTTTTTAAATTTTTAAAAATTATTTTGAATTTGTTGTAATTTTTGTTGAGATAGAAAAAAATTTACTCATTTTAAATTTAACAGGGACTAAAAGAATATTTATACTAATCTATTAGTTGAATTGTAAAATTTAATTCGATTCAAATTTAAAACTCAAATAATTTATTTGTGTTAATTTAAAAATTCGAATAAATTAATCCAAATTTTGCGGGTAAAAAATATAAAATCAACCTCAGAAAAGATAGATGAAGTGTCATTTCCTTTACTGCTATTTTGTTTTAAACTTCCACCTTGCTGTCTTTGGTGTTATCGAAAACATTAATTTGATTAATAATAATATGCAATAAAAGAAAACATTATTTAGAGGTGCAGACTCAAAAGCAAAATCACAATAATAACCTTTACCATCATGCCAGGTATAATAAATAAATTATTTTAATATAATAATATTTTACTCGCTTATGAAAAGGAAGCCTAATCATTTTTATGGTGCGTATGTAAACCTCCCTCAGTTGTTTTCTACTTTGAGTATGCATATGCTCAAGTCAGCTTCTTTTATTTTATTTTTCCTTCTCAAAATCAAATCAAAGTGTATGAATGTGCCTTTAAAGTATTGCATTTGAAATGGAAAAGAGAGAATCAAATAATTGCCCACTCATATAAAAAGAGAGGAATGTTTGGAAAATGACCAAATTGTATAAATTATATAAACAAAGTTTTTTTGGGCCTAATTTTAATTAATTAACTATTTTAGGGACCATCCAATCAAAATGAGCTAATCATTTGATAGACAAGACAAATTAAAACTTATATGGTTATTTTTTATATTATAAGTTTTATTGTTTGTCATTTCATCATCCATCAGTGACCAAATTAAAATTTTATTTTAAGAAGTTAAAATTAAATTATAAATTTTTATAAGGGGTTAAAGTGTTATAATTTTTAAAGAAATTGAACTGAAATTTTATTATTTTGGGAGGTGTCAAAAGTGCAAATTATCATTACATTAAAATGAAAATTATTATTTTAGGTCTTGTGCTCTGCCTGCTCCCTAACATCGTCTTACGATGTTTAAATCCTTATTCACATGAAATCGAGAGTTTTCAAGACCAAACAACTTCAATCCTGACCTCTGAATCAAAATAAATAAAATGTTTTAGAGCTGCCTGTAATTTGGAGTAATTGTTCTTTACACCAAAAGAGAACCGTCCAATTAAACCAGTTTAAAGCTACCATTATCCAATTGGAAAAGAAAAAGAAAAAGAAAAATTAAAGCTACGATTAAACAATTAAACATTATACAGGAATTGGTAGAATCTTTCCAATTTTTTCTGCATGATTAGTATTTGGTGGTGCAGAATATGAATAATATATAATATTCAACTTAATGTTAATGACATGATTATGCTGAGGGAAAGCTTTTTTTTTTTTTTTTTTTTTTTTCCATTTTATTAAAGAGAGTTGTTGGCAGAGAAACTTATAAGTTGAACTTCATTATATAATCATTTTAAAATATAAATATTATATTACTTGGAGATTCAAATTTGGAATATTCTTTTTTTTTTTCCAAATTATAATTCTATATACTAACTATGAATCAGGTAGCTAGTGTGGTAAGTGATAACTATTATTTTGCAATAACATGTGTATTTTGATGCCTGTATATATTTTATATCGGCTAAATTTTAAAAATATGCCATTTAAAAAAAAATTGGACTGATTTTTATGATATTTAGGGAAATAAGTCTATTTTGGAGAGAAACAGAAAACACATCCAACAAGACACGCTTTCTACCTAGTTAAATGAAAACGTGTCTTGCTAGATGTGTGTTCAGGTAACGGTAACTTTTCCTAATGGTAAAAAAGTCTAATCGACAAATTTTTTCTACCGGCTAAAATAGCTAGTTTATTTGCTATATAAACCCAGGTCATTTTCTTCCTTTTGCATTCAAATCTCATTCTCCTAATTCTCTCTCAAATCTCTTAATTCATCCATTCTCTCATTTCCCTCAAGTTTTCAGTTTTCAGTATTTCATTCAATTTCTCTCAAAATCTTGTTGTTTTAATTTTATATTTCATAATTTATTTGTTTTTAATTGATTTTTATAATGACAATTCCACTTATTCATTTCAATGTCAAGCACATTTTCAATGCCCAATTGCAAATGTTAAGAAAATATTTTTAATGTTTTCAATTTTAATTAAGTCATTATTAAGTTGTTAACATTGTTAAATTTATATTTTTTTATGTTTATATAATCAGGCTGAAGATCAAATTTTAGAGATGTACATACACAATTTATCTATGAGGGCACCGCGTGTTATTGAACAACACTTGCAAGAGGTGCGATTCTTGCACATGTCTTTTATGCTTGAGGGGGGAACTAAATTGGATCCCACACTTATCAATGTTTTGGTGAAAATATGGAAACCTGAGACACACACATTTCATCTTCCATGCGGTGAGTGTACAATCACACTCGAGGATGTAGCTTTAGAACTCGGTTTACCGGTGGATGAGTTAGTCGCTATGGGGATAGTGGTCGTTGGTGATTGGAGTGGCATTTGTGAGCAAACGTTAAGCAAGGTGCTAGAAAAGTTTTTTGGTAGCTGAATAGAGATGAAATGGTTGGAAGAAAATTTTAGTTATCTCGACAACTCCGCCAGTTCTCTTGAAAGAGAACAATACGCTCGAGCATTCATCCTCAGGTTAATTGGGAGTATTCTAATGCTTGATAAATCTCAAAATATGGTACATTTAAGGTGGCTACTACAACTCGTCAACTTGAAAGAAGTGAGGCAACTTAGTTAAGGATCAGCTATGTTGGATGTATTGTATCGAGAGATGTGTCAAATGACACAACCACAAAAAAATAAAATCGGTGGTTGCATACTCCTTCTGCAATCATGGGCATGGTATCGGCTACCATTTTTAGGTTTTCAAGTAAACGCCCCTTATCAAACCCCACTCGTAATAGGCTAAAATTCATTTGATAATATAGTTATCATAATATTTTTTCATTATTATATTTTTGAAATAACATATTATTTGAATAGGTGGAACAATGAGGCAATTTGTGTGGGTATAGCGGTATCCTACTATTGTTTGATCAACGATTGGAAGTTGAGTTAAGTTTTTGAAAATTTTAAATTATATAATATTACATAATGATTTGAAATTTAATATTGGGTAGATAATAAAATTTATAATTTTATATTATAGTTTGCATAGATGCCATATGCTAATTCGAGAATTCAATAATGCATCCCGACTGACTATCACAATATCTGGCACGTCAAGGTGTCATTGATAGTTTTCGCGATGGTGGAGATGCACGAATCCGATTAAGTTATGTGCCAGTTCAGGTTAGGCAAACTATTCCATCGTCACCCCATGACATCGAAAAATTACACATGGTCAACTTGTGGGAAAGAATCAATGAAGATTGGGTGAAATGCCACGAGAAATATATCTGGTAACATAGGTACGATTTCATACCTATGTACGAACCAATTTTTACATCAGAATTGGCAACCTTTCCAGATTACATGACATGAATTAGACATTACACGGTAAGCCATAACTATTGCCAAAGGAGGAAAAGACTAGGCAACGTCGTCGTAGGAGGCCAAGATGACTGTGCATGAATTTTCGGTCGGGAGTATATACCTCGATGGAGTCATCATCAGCTCCAACCTCACATGTGGCACCGATGGTTGCACCTCCTCCTAGTCAGTATGGTTCATATTATTTTAGTGCTTTCACTAACCCTATTTTTTATATACAAGCACCATTGTACCATGTATCAACACATGCTGCAGGTGTATTTTTTGCACCACCTCCATCCCTAACACCATATAGAGCGCCAATGTCGACAACAATACTGAAGTATCCTTTATATCTGACAATTCCAACATTTTATCTGTAATCGGGTTATGCGACACCATACAATTATTCGCCGATAGTGTTGCAAACACCCCCAACGTCATTGTTCCACTAAGGTGGCTCATCTTCGCAACCACTTGTTACCAAAACAGACGATATATGATGGCAACCTAAGATGACACCGCACTCAACCACAGAGGAACGAGATGAAGATGAGGTGAAGATAAAGATGAAGAAGAAGATGATGAGGAGTCGAAACCCTAAGTACACAAAAATCCTACTCGCAACTGACACCCACTGAGTTGTGGCACACATTTGGCTCGACGATATTGATGTTTTTTTTTTTTAAATATTCATGTAAATCGTCATTTACTTTTGTTAAATGTTTTCTTTAAAGAACGTTAGTTCATTGTTTTGAAATTCGATAAATTTTTTATAGTCAAAGCATATCCCTATTCTAAAGGGAATTGTTAATTAGTTTTGGTAATGTTTAAGAAGCAGTTACTACCTAAATTTAGCATGTATTTCAACTATTTAAAGAGCTGAATATTGAATAAAGGTGTGTACTTATTCTTACAATCTTTTCTCTCTAGAAAAATTAAAACTTTCTTATCTCTAGTAATTCTATTTTTTCCTCTTCTTTGTTTAAACCTTCAATTGGTATCACAACCATTTTTTCTTAAGGGATCTGTGAGTGTAATGGAGATTGAAACTAGTTTTTCTCAAATATCCCCTCCTATCTTTTGATGGTGAGAATTATCAACTTTGGGCAGTGAGAATGGAGACTTACCTTGAAGCTTTGGATCTTTGAGAGGCCGTGTAAGAGGATTATGAAGTTCCTCCGCTGCCAACTAATCCTACCATGGCCCAACTCAAAACTCATAAGGAAAAAAAAAACCTAGAAGGCCAAGGCGAAAGCAACTCTGCTCGCTGCAGTTTCAACAATAATTTTCACAAAAAATTATGTCTTTCCAAACAGCAAAAGAAGTATGGGACTATTTCAAAGAAGAATACGAAGGAGATAAAAGGATACGAGGTATACAGGTGCTGAATTTAATAAGAGAATTTGAGTTGCAGAGGATGAAAGAATTGGAGACAATCAAAGAATATTCAAACAGATTGTTTGAAATTGTCAACAAGGTAAGGTTACTTGGCACTAAACTTTTAGAGTTTAGAATTGTTGAAAAGATTCTTGTAACAATGCTTGAAAGATATGAAGCTTCAATAACCACCTTGGAAAACACAAAAGATTTGTCTAAAATCAGTTTGGCAGAATTGATAAATGCATTGCCAGCTCAAGAGCAGCGAAGCCTCATGAGGCAAGAGCAAGTCGTTGAAGGAGCTTTGCTAGCCAAGTACAATGAAATTGGAAAGCATAAAAAGAAGACTGATAAAAAAGCACAAGTGACATCTATAGCAAATTCTGTAAACTACCACACTCAAGGTAAGGGTAGAAATTCAAAGAAAAACTTCCACCTTGTCAGCACTGTGGTAAAATAGGTCATCCACCATTCAAATGTTGGAAGAGACCAGATGCAAAATACAGTAAATGCAATCAACTTGGACATGAAACTGTGATTTGTAGAAGTAACTGGCAAAAGCTTGAAGAAGTCCATATAGCTGATCAAAACGAAGAAGATCGGATGTTTGTAGCAACATGTTTATCAACTAAAAGTTCTTCAGAAAGCTGGTTAATTGATAGCGGTTGTACAAACCACATGACTCCGAAAAAAACTCTTCAAGGATTTGAAGTCTTCTAAAGTCACAAAGGTTAAAATAGGGAATGGTGGTTATATCTCTGTAAAAGGATCAAGAACGGTGGCAATTACAACAAGTTCAAGTATAAAAACAATCTCAGATGTTCTTTATGTACCTAAAATTGATCAAATTTTATTAAGTGTTGGTCAGTTGTTAGAAAAGGGATTTAAAGTAACCTTTGAAAATTTTTATTGCCTCATTTATGATGCTACTGGAAAAAAGACTTTGCGAGTTAAAATGAGAGGCAAAAGTTTCTCATATGATCTAATAGAGGAGGAGCAAATAGCCTTTTTCAACAAAGCTTGCACACAGAAATTTGGCATAAAATGCTTAGCAATTGCCATCTTCAAAGAATGTTGAACATGAAGAAAATAGACATGATAAGAGGAAGGCTAGAGCTTAACGTTCATCTTCCAAATTGTGTTGCCTGTCACTTTGGTAAACAAAACAGATTGCGATTTCCAAATTCAACTTGGAGAGTTACCCAAAAATTGTATCTAATTCACACAGATGTAGCCGAACCTCAAAGAACGCCATCGTTACAAGGTAGCATTTATTATATCATTTTTGTTGATGATTTTATAAGAATGTGCTAGATTTTTTTCTTGAAATTCAAGTTAGAAGTGGCTGGGGTGTTTTAGAAGTTCAAGAAAATGGTAGAAAATCAAAGTGGCTACAAAATTCAAGTGTTGAGGTCCAATAATGGAAATGAGTACACTTCGACAAAATTTGATTTATTTTACGAAGAAGCTGGCATTGAACATCAGCTTATTGTTCCAGACACTCTAAAACAAAATGAGGTTAGTGAGAGAAGAAACAGATTAATAATTGAGATGGCTAGGTGTATGTTGCATGAAAAGGAGTTGCCTAAAACATTTTCAGTAGAGGCGGAAACATAGCAGTTTTCTTGCAAAATCATCTTCCAACCAAGGCTTTGAAAGAGAAGACTCCATTTAAAGCTTGGTATGGGTATAAACCTTCACTTAGATTTCTTAAAGTATTTGGTTGCATATGTTTTACTCAAAACTTGATAAGAAAGTAATTCCAAGTATCTTCATGGGATATAGTTCAGTTTCCAAAGCTTACAAGGTGTACCATCCTCAAACAGGAAAAATGACAATCAGTAGAGATGTGCAATTCAACAAGGATGAGCAGTGGAACTGAATGATTCCACAGAAAAAAGACATGTCGCAAAAACTAAAAGGTGATTTTTTTGAAACAACAGATGAATGGCTAAATGAGTTGGAAGATGATCCTTTAGTTAGATGTACAAGGCTACTTTCAGATATCTATCAAAGATGTAATGTAGCGATATGTGAACCTGGTAACCATGAAGAAGCATTAAAAGATCCAAAATGGAAGAAAGCAATAGAGGAGGAGATGCCAATGATAAACAAGAATAAGACGCGGGAGTTGGTTAAAAAGCCTGAAGGAAGAAAAGTCATTGGAGTCAAATGGGTGTTCAGAACAAAGCTTAATGCAGACAATTCCATCAAAAAATACAAGGCCAGACTTATTGTTAAAGGGTATGCTTAAATTTATAGTGTTGATTATTTTGACACTTTTACTCCTGTTGCAAGATTAGATACAATCAGATTGTTGCTCACAATATCTGCACAAAAACACTGGAAAGTGTTTCAGTTAGATGTCAAATCAACTTTTTTAAATGGTGGAGCAACCTAAGGGATTTGTGAAGCAAGGAGAAGAAGGAAAAGTCTACCTACTCACAAAGGCTCTCTATGGCCTAAAGCAAGCACCAAGAGCTTGGTACAGCAAGATAGATGCCCATTTGTTAAGCCTTGGATTTATTAAAAGTCTTTCAGAATCCACTCTTTATGTGAAACATAAAAATAATGATACTTTCATTGTGTCACTCTATGTTGATGATCTCTTAGTGATAGGAAATAATACAAGGCTGATTGAAGAATTTAAACAAGAAATGATGCAAGTCTTTGAAATGACAGATCTTAGTCTTTTGACATTTTTTGGGAATGGAGATCAAGCAAAGTAAGAACAAAGTGCTCATCTACCAGAAGAAATATGCAAAGGAGATATTGAAGAAATTTCAGATAGACGAATGTAAAGCGATGAGCACACCCATGAATCAAAAGGAGAAGTTGAGTAAAGAAGATGGAACTGATAAAGTTGACGAGGGTTATTATAGAAGCTTGATTGGGTATTTAATGTACCTTATGCAACAAGGCTGATAAACCATAATATATACATATTTTTACCTCATACTTAGCACATTTATGGATGATTTATCATTAGAATCGAGGTATATGATGCTCCTAATCCTTTAATTTCATGTTTTATACTTAGGTGAGCATAAGGAAGAGAAAAGAGTAAGGAATGGGCTAAAAACAGACAAAATGGGCCCAAATTAGCATTAACACGGCCTAAGGAATTTTCACACGAGTAATACACACGCCCGTGTAGATTTATCAGTGTTGAACACGGCCTGAGCCCGAGTAACACGGGCGTGTCCCTATCGAGCCCTACTTCAATGTCACGCGGGAAAAGTTACTTTTTAGGTATTTTGGGCATTCCAAAGTCTATAAAAACACCCTAAGGGGGGAAACAAAGGACACACAGAGTAGAAAGCAAGGAATTACTTGAAGAACACCGATTGATCGATCTCAGAAGTAGGATTTCCATCAAGGCTAAAGATTTCCCTTCAATTTCCTTCAGGGGTTTTTGAGTGTTCTTTATGTTTTGTTGTTTTCCCAATTTTAAGATTTTTCTTTTATAATTATGAACTAAATCCCCTAAATACCTAAGGGGGATGAAACCTAAGACGGATCTTGTTATTATTTTCTGAATTATATGATAAATACTTGATTTGTTCTTAATTGTGTTATTAATTCTTGTGTTAATATTTCAGGATATTAATATAAGTTGAATGTGCTTATTCAGTGGAGCAAAAGTCCCTATTTAAGAGTAGATCTAACACAATTAAGCAGAGTTGATCACAATCCTAGACATAGGACGCCGAAAATCTATCGGATTAGAGTCAAATCTAATAAGGGAATCCATAGATTGAGTTAATGCAACACTAGGGGTTTTAATTAGAAAGAAATTTCAATTAATCAACCTAGGGTTAGCTGTTATTAGTCTTGAAAGAGATATTAACATAATTCAGGGATTTCTATGGATCAAGTCAAGTGAATAATTTGTCTAATTCAGAGTCGAATAACAAGTGAAGTCTAGGTGGATTCTTCCTTAGGTATTGTCTTAATCAATCAATTTTCCCAAAAGAAATTTCCCCAATTTACTCTCTGTCATGTTCTTAGTTAATTAATTTAATTAGTTTAAAAATAATTCCCCTTTATTTTTAGGCTAGATAATAGAAAGAAAGTTATTACTAGTACTTTTAGTTCCTATGGGTTCGACATTCCAGTCTTGCCACTAAACTATATTACTGTTTGATAGGTGCGCTTGCCTTTATCGTGATAATAGTTAGTTTTTAGGTACGATCATATTACTTTATCATCACACACACAATAGATCAAGTTTTTGGCGCCATTGCCGGAGAACTAAAATATTAGGAGCACTTGATTTTTATTACTTTAGCCATTTTTACTTTTATTGCAAATTACTTTTTATTTTTATTTTTACTTATTAATTTTCTTTTCTTTTATTTGTCTTTGACAGGTCTCTCTAGTTTATGACTAGAAGAAACCCATCAGGACCTTTACTTTTTGATAGTGATATAAAAGCTACAGTTCACAAAAACCAAAGAGAAATAAGGTGAAGCTTACAGTACGTAGAAGAAGGTCAAGAGGACAAAACCGAGTCTACTAAGAGATGGAGGCAAATCCGAACAATCCACTACCTCCTGCGGTAGCCGCAGATCCTGTGAATCAAAATCCTGCTCCTCATACTATGTATGACTATGCTAAGCCTAGTTTAGCTGGTACTGAATCTAGTATTGTTAGGCCTGCTATTGCTACAAATAATTTTGAACTGAAACCTAACACTATATAGATGATTCAACAGTTTGTTCAGTGTGATGGTTTGCAGGATGAGGATCCTAACACACATTTAGCGAATTTTTTGGAATTCTGCGACAATTTTAAGATTAATGGCATTTCTAATGATGCCATTTGCCTTTGGTTATTTCCCTTTTCTTTGAGGAATAAGGCTAAACAGTGGTTGAATTCTCTACCACGAGAGTCCATCACTACTTGGGAACAAATGACCGAAAAATTTTTACTCAAATATTTTTTGACAGCTAAAATGACAAAGTTGAGGAATGACATCTCTTCTTTTGTATAGATGGATCTAGAAACACTCTATGACGCATGGGAGAGATACAAAGACTTATTGAGAAGGTGCCCTCACCATGGATTACCTTTGTGGCTACAAGTTCAGACTTTTGATAAACGATAGATTATACATGTTTTTACCTTATGCTTAGCCAAATTTCTAGATGAATTATCATTGAATTTGTGGAAATGGATGCTCTTAATCCCTTTATTTCATGGTTTATACCCAAGTGAGCATCGGGAAGTGAAAAGAACGAGAAACGGGCCAAAAACGGAAAAAATGGGCCAAAGTATGAAAACAACATGGCTTGGCAGTTCGCCAAACGACCGTGCCACCTTGGGCTTAAACACGGCCCAGCCCCGATGAGCACGGCCAGATCAGACGGCTGTGCCACCTTAATAGGCCCGAGCACAGCTTGGGCCTTAATCTACATGGGCATGGCACACGGGCGTGTCCCTGTCATGAGGAAGTTCAATTTCACTCAGAAAAGGCTACTTAGGGGGCTAAGAAAGGCATTCCAAAGCTCTATATAAAGACCCTAGGGGGCAACTACTAAGGTGTATTTTCTCCCCTTAAGAAGGTGCTTATTTCTCGCTAACACAAAGAGTAGAAGTAAGGAATCAGTCCAAGGGAAGCCAATTGATTCATCTCAGAAGCTGAATTCTCCCTCAAGACTGAAGATCTCTTTTCAACTACCTTTAGGGGTTTTAGGGTTCTTTATGTTTTGTTATTTTATTTCTTCTGAGATGTTTTCTTTTATAAGTATAAAGTAAATCCCCCAAATACTTGAGAGGGATGAAACCTAAGACAGATCTTGTTATTATTTTCTCTTGAATTATATGATGAATATTTGATTTGTTCTGAATTGTGTTTTTTAACTCCTAAATTGATATTTTCGGGATATTGATTTAAGTCGAATGTGCTTGTGTAGAGGAGCAAAAGTCCCTGCATAGGAGTAGATCTAGCATAATTAAGCGGAGTTGATCGCAATCCTAGAGATAGGACGACGAAAATCTGCCGGATTAGGGTCAAACCTAATAAAGGAATCCATAGATCGAGTTAATGCGACACTAGGGGTTTTAATTAGAAAGAGATTTCAATTAATCAACCTAGGGTTAGTTGTTTTTAGTCTCGAGAGAGATATTAACATAAGTTAGGGATTTCTACAGATCAAATCAAGTGAATAAATTGTCTAGTTCAAGAGTTGATAACAAGTGAAGTCTAGGTGGATTCTCCCTTGAGTATTGTCCAAGTCAATCAATTTTCCTAAGAGTTTTTCCCCAATTCACTTTTTGTGCATTCTTAGCTTAGTCCAATAATTAGTTTAGTTTAATAAAAATCCCCTTTTATTCTCAGGTTAAATAATAGAAAGAAAGTTAGTACTAGTATTTTTGGTTCTCTTGGGTACGATATCTCGGTCTTGCCACTAAGCTATATTACTATTCGATAGGTGCGCTTGCCTTAAATCGTGATAATAGTTAGTTTTAGGTACAATCATAGTTTATAAATTTTATTACTTCATATCATGCATATCAACTTTCCACAACAGTTTGAACCTCTCAGTGAGGCAAATGATTGATGCAGCTGTCGGTGGAACCATAAACAACAAAACACCTGAGGAGACTTATGATTTATAGAGGAGATGTCACTGAATAACTATCAGTGGCAAGTCATGAGGACAAAGCCAACAAAAGCCACCGGTGTTTTTAATGTGGACACAGTCACAATGCTATCAAATTAGGTAGAACTTCTTAATAAAAAGATTGACGATTTAGTTAGTTCTACGCAGGTACATCCAGTGATGAGGTGTGATTCAAATGGAGGAGGAATGTACAACACAGAGAATGAACAAGCCAACTATATGGGTAACAATTCTAGATCCCAAAATAATTCGTATAGTAATACTTACAATGCAGGTTAGAGGAATCACCCCAATTTCTCGTGGGATGGTCAAGGAAATCAAGGGCCACCACCCTTCAAGCTTCCAACAACCACCCTACCAACAAGAGAAAAAGTCGAACCTTAAAGAGATGCTTACGAAATTTATCTCGGTGTCAGAAACCCATTTCCAAAACACCAAGACAGCACTCAAAAATTAGCAAGCATTGATTCAAGGGCTCGAAACCCAGATACGGCAACTTGCTAAGCTAATCTCTGAAAGACCACAAGGCGGCTTGCCAAGTAACATAGAAACTAACCCAAGGGAGCAAATCTATGCTATTACTATGCTTGATGAAGGAGAGTTAGTTCAGAATGAATTAGAATCGAGGCAAAAAGCTGTGGTAAATAAAGGTAAGGTTGAGGTAAGTCACAAAGAGCCAATCAGTAAAGAATATAAGCCTTATGTCCCATACCCGAATGCGACAAGGAAAGACCGCACAGATAAACAATTTGGTAAATTCCTTAAGCTCTTAAAAAAATTACATATTAACTTACCGTTTATTGAAGCATTTTCGCAGATGCCAAACGTCGTTAAATTCTTAAAAGAGCTTTTAGCAAACAAACGGAAGTTGGATGAGTTGTCACAAGTGGAGCTGAATATAGTTTGCTCAGCTATCTTTCAAAACAAGTTACCCAACAAACTGAAAGATCCAGGGAGTTTTACGGTTCCTTGTCTAATTGGTGGTTTGAATGTTAAAAATGCCTTAGCTGATTTAGGGGCTAGTATAAATGTAATGCCTTATAAAATGTTTAAACAACTAGGTCTTGGGAAACCCCAACAAACTAGGATGAACATTCAATTGGCTGATAAACCTAAGACATGTCAAGCAGATCCGGCACAAATCCATGATGAGCTTACAGATAGACTGATTCAATTTAAGGTTGGAGATAAGGTATTATTAGATAAAACAAACCCTAGAATTGCAAAGTTTGAGCTTAATGCAAATGATATACCCCCATTCACGGTAATAAAGGCTTATCCTTATGGTACGATGGAGGTTAACTATCCTAAACACGGCACTTTCAAGGTAAATTATACTCGACTAAAACTTTATTTTGACACCGAGACTGATAGAAGGAGTGAGGAGTCTAAACTCTTCAGACCACTATGACCATGCACGCAAGGTAAAGTTGAGCTTAGACTTTAACCAAGCGTTTCTCGAGAGGCAACCCGAGCATTAACATTTCTTTCTATCTTAATTTCAATTCACAATATCTAATAATCACTAATTGAGACTTTACACGCAGGCTTTACTAATCTACAAGGCCAGGCACATGGGCGTGCTTGAGGCCATGGCAACACCACAGGAAGGAACACAACCGTGCGATATGGCCATGTGAAAATAGGACTACATTTTTCCCAAACCAAGGATACTACACGGGATGTGATAAACCCACACGGGCATGCCTACAGACCATGGGCAACACTGCCTAAACCCACACGGGCACTTGAACCAACCACATGCTCGTGCCTATAAGCCATGGTCAATACTGATTACCTAAACACGAGCGTGCGAGGGAGAACACGGGCTTGGGAGAAGTGAACAAAGTAGGACACGACCGTGCGACATGGCTATGTGAACCAACACACCCAAATAACACGGGTGTGGGCCAAGCATCAGGCACACTAAAACCTTAAATTCACGAAACACAGGGGCTAAACGCGAGGCACACGGGCATGTGCCACGCCCGTGTAACCCACCCCCTATTTAAATCCCTCACTATTCATCATCTTCCTCACTTAAACCCTAACCCTCCTTCAGCCACCAAGAACCTCCCCCTGAGCTCCGGCCACCGCCATTCACCACCCCACTCAACTCTATTACGCTCTTTCCAACTCTACCACAACACTCGCGACGCCTATTTTCTATGGAGCATGGTGTACGGGCACGTCTTCGAACTTGCTTACTTTATCGCCCTCACCATTTGACATCAGACAAAGCGACATAGGAATGGGGCAATTTGTATGGGCCCATATGTGACACGCCTAGCGTGATACTTCGGTCTCCTCAACACAGTAGCGCAATCATCCTCCCTCAGACTCATCGGTCAGATGTCTCTATAGGGCATCTTGAGTATGCCCCAAATGAGGATGATCGAGCGACGACGTGGATACGATCCTCCTCAGTACCGTCTAGTTCAATCCACTGAGCAGGAGAACCTAGAGGACATTACTGATGATGTTTTTCCACCTCACGAGGAGCCGCCATCTCAGCCACCACCGATCCATCGCCTAGTTCATGCAGCTGCTTCATTGTCTGACATATCTGAGTGCCTCACTCAATTTGAGTAGCAGTGCTTCCAGAGAGTTGATCACATTGATGCTACTCTATAGTAGATTTGTCAGCACCTACACATCATATCGCCACCACCACCACCTCACGACCCGTCTAGCGATGAGGACTTTTGAGTCCATTTATTTTTTCTTTTTTTTCTTTATTTTTAATTTTATGTTTCTTTATCTTTCTTTTTATACCTATTTTTATGTCTAAAAAAACTATATTAGTTTATCTTGAAATTTTATTTTATATTTATGGTTGTTTCTTCATGAGAAACCATGCTAATATATACCCCTAAAAACACTATTGATGCTATCGTAGTCAAAGAACTCAAGAGGCCAAATCCAACTCTAATGGGAAAGGTACTCTACGACTGCCATATCCTGCTCCATCACTATCATAACTACCATAACACCGAACAGCACGATCACATCTCCATTTGGCATCTCGATTGTGGAACCCAACCTCCACCACCACCGGAGTATCCTACCCCACCTTCACCTCTGTTGAGTACATCATACATCTTATTAGCTGCCTTCCTAACTCCAGTCTCACTACTCCAAGGATTCATCCAAATATTCAGGAAGTTTCACCTCTCTCCCTCTCTTATGATTTATGTTTATATTCTTATTTATATTTGTACATTGAGGACAATGTACATCCTAAGTGTGGGGGGTTATTACTTTCACTATCAGAAAATCCCTGAATTTTATCTTGTTCTTAAGTATCTTCTCTCATATCACTATTAGAATGAATTTTGATTGATTTATGATTTTTATTAGTATGTCTTGAACTAAAACATAGGTATTTGTGCATTGACTGTTTAAACTTTAAGACATTAGAGAATCAACCATGATAAGTTGATTTTCGAGAAAATTAAAATTTTTCTAGGTTGTTTCCCCAAGTTTAGGTATTATCTTGAAGGTTGAAATTCACAGGATAATTTTTGTGAGATTTTGAGCCTTTAGAGCATACATTACTTTCTTGCTCACTTTTATTATTGCTATGAGTGTGTCAATATTGATCTGTTATTTAGAACTTGCTTTGATTATACATGTCGAGACCACACCATTGTTTTGACACACTGAGATGATAAAGGCACTTAAGTCTAACCCACTTACTCCATAAAAGCCTACCTTCATAATTAACCCTTAGTGAACCCCCTTGAGCCTAACAAACCATCCATTAATTTACCCTTAAGTATTAACCTCTAAACCATTATTGTTGAAATCCCCTTAATTACTTTGATCCCCATTTTTTGTCGAGATTTGAGTTGAATAATTATCTAGCTATGTTCTCCCCCTTAGTTAGTAAAGTTTAAATACTTGATTTATTCTTAAAAAAAATGTTGAAGTCTAGCATACTATTATGAAGTTATGAACTCTTGATCTTAAACGATATTTTTCATGAGGAAAAGCTTAATTCTAGAAATTTGTTTCAGTGATAGAGCTTTTTCTTGTTAGATAATTTTTCAGCTCAATCTTAATTCTAACTTTCTCTTTCAGCTTGTGTCCACACCCCCTAACCAAAGCCACGTTACAACCCTCTAAAGACCTTTTAACCGATGTATCATCTTAATTTATATTGGTGGAGATTTGATTTTCATGCAAGCTTATGGTAATAACTCTTCATGTTGACTAATGAGTGCTTAATTTTTAAACCCTTAAACACCTTGAGTGATTTGAGTGAATCCTTAGTGAGGATGTTAACTCTGTGTGATTTTAAATTAAAGATAATTACTTAGATAAGGGGAGATACCTATGTTTTTGTGATAAAAAGTTCAACTTGGATTGTTTGAAACTTTAATGTTCTTTCAGTTGAACTCTCAATGTATGATTACTTGTGAATTATTTCAATTATAGATAGAAATTATAAGTTGAGAAAAATGAATTCTTAATTGTGAGTTAAGGATTTTGCTTGAGGACAAGCAAAGGCTTAAGTGTGGGGGTATTTGATAAACCATAATATATACATATTTTTATCTCATGATTAGCACATTTATGGATGATTTATCATTAGAATCGAGGTATATGATGCCCTTAATCCTTTAATTTCATGTTTTATACTTAGGTAAGCATAAGGAAGAGAAAAGAGTAAGGAACGGGCCAAAAACGGACAAAATGGGCCCAAATTAGCTTTAACACGGCCTAAGGAATTTTCACACGGGTAATCCATGTAACACCCCAGACCCGGCCCAGATGTTATGGCCGAATCCGGCGATGTCACATTGAAGTGTTTTATCGAAAACCATGTTTTCATTGAAAAACCCTTCTAAACAAATTTCAAGTGAAAACCCATGCAGTACTTACTTTTAGAACGAGGTGTATTAATTTTTTTTTAATTGTTACATGTTCAGAGTCACTTTGGAAAAATTTTCTTTAACTGCAGAAGCTTAATTTTAAAAGCAACAAGTGGTTTTAAAATAACTTGAAATGTATTTAAAAAGAATAAATTCATGTTCCATCCCTAAGCATAATAATAAGTAATAACTAGAGAAAAGGCCTAATTACAATCCGAACTGAAATAAAGTAAAAAAAAACTAGAAATCCATGAGAAAAACAAGTCCAAATCGTCTTGCTAGTTGGCCACCTTTGAGTCCCTCCATCTGTCGAACCGCCTACTAAGGGTTACCTAAGAAAAATAAAGGAGGGGGTAAGTTTTTGAAAACTCAGTGTGTACAACCCTCAACAATGATATATATATCATGCAACACAAGTCATCTAGGGCCTGAGCCCAATCCAATAACAGAACAGTATTAAAGCAATCAAGTGCAAAAATCCTACCCATCCAGCCTCTACACACCATCTCTGTCCAACCCTACACACCATGTGGGGATATAAATATCGACCCACCCATCTCATACACACCAATGGTAGCACCGGGTGCGGTACTATCTATTGTTGCAGCAAAGCTGCTACTCATACATCGGGCTTAAAAAGCCATAAAAGTTAGTTATGAAACAGTTTTGGGACAACAGCAGTGATGTGACTTTTAAAAATCACTAAAAATTGTAGAAATGGAATTTAATGGCGAATGAGATATAGAATTAAAACTTATTGAGTCTATTTTTATAAGAAAGAAATACAGCAAGCAAAGGAAGTCTATATTCTGAGATATTTAAATTCTTGTGAGACTGGTTTAAAATGATTTCGTGATCCTCTATTCTGATTTGTAAAAATCATTAAAAAGTGTACAAAAATAATTATAGAACATAATTTATATGCTTAGATTCTTTAATTAGTATATTTTTATAAGAAGCAAACAAAAATATCATTTGAATTCTGTACAAAGAGGAATATAAATATTAGTGAAGAGTGATCAGGACTGTCGGGCAGTGAAACAGGGGAGGTTTTAATGAATTAATTGTACTAATTGGCCACACCAAAAATTCTAAAATTTTTATTATAAGAAGATATATGAGTCTAATTTTAGGAAAAATTTACAGATTTAAATTTCAAGTTTTGTAACTTGAGTTATAATTAATTTAGTGACTATTACTCAGGTGGATAGTTTTATTATGAATAGTAAAATAAATTATTTTGATTTGTGTAAGTAATCGAAAAATTTTTAATGTTCCTGGTTTGGTCCCAAATCATTTCAATTGCATGTTTTAGGGCCTTTTTTAGGGATATATTGGATGAATGTGAGCGAATTAATTTTAAAAATAAATTTTTATGCCCCGAACTAGTAAGATAAGTCTGGTAACACCTCGTGCTTGACTCCGGCGACAGTCTCAGGTAAGGGGTGTTACAAAGATAAAGCATGACAAGAGATGTTAATGGAGGGAACAAGCTAGCCATCACTCATTCAGTATGACATAGCAGAAGTTGTACGCGTATGTAAATGAGCACCCGTAGAAGCCTCGCCTTGGAGGTCAAGGCAAACAAAGGAACAATAAAATCATACTCAAACATTGTAACAAAATACAAAAATTAAGGTCATAGGAAATCTTTATGTTTCTTTTTATTAGAGTGTGATATTATTGGAAATTAGGCCCAAGTGATTAAGTTGTTCTTATGTGTAGCATCTGGTACTTACACCGATCTACCATCTTGGGCATACTATCATATGATGTCAAAGAGTTTTTCATCCATGGTCTTACTCATTATACCTGACAACCAAAGCATCGTTCATCTATGGTCTTACGCCATATACCTTACACCTTGTATCATGCTGCCATGGCGTCTTTCATCCATTGTTTTATGTTACGTACCTTATACCAGATTGCTAAAGCATCTTTCATCTACAGTCTTATGCCATATACTGTCATCATGGTGTCGCCCCGAATGACTAGTAGATATCATTGTCACGGTAAATACCTTTCCATAATCCATATTACCCGAGTCCTCTTACCATTACCTCCTTTACACCACCTAACTTTGATGCTCAAACATTACAATGCTCCCTTTGCAAGGTCCAGAGCTTCGCCCAATGTGATATCTAATAGGTTCTCTCCCCACTTCCCTTCCTAACTTCATCTATCAGAGGTTTTTCCCACAATCATGCAATGCATACATATATCATCATACTTCATCTATCTTAAGCATAATGTCATACAAACTATTAATACTCATGTGCACATACTTTTCATGGCATACTTAGATAGAATAGATAATAATGGTAGACTACAACTCATCTGAACTTCACCATCTCCATGGCTTAGCCTTCTTAAATGCTAGACCTTCCATTTTCTAAGATGCTAAGCATTTTAACCAAAATCATGGATAATACTCAAAATTCTCAGTTTAAACCCATTTTTCTAGAAACATGTAGAACCCTTAAAATGGTTCTAAAGTGCATAACTTTAATCTCTATACATAGATGGGTTAATAACCTTACGCGCTTGTTGGTTTCCCTACTTTTCCATCTTAATCCTTATGAAGTCTACTCCATGTAGAACCTTCTATGGTTATTCCTTCTCTAAGCTACTAAGAAGATGAAGAATGGGTGAAAATAAAATACAATCGAGGAGAAAATCATCCCTGAGAAGATATTTTCTACCTATTTACAGTCATTCCCACTCTATTACCGTCCTTATAAGAATTGTGTATTCACAATCATTATGCCTCCCACATTGGCATTGGCTGGTTCTTTTTCAACTGAACCAGAATTGGTTCTCAACTATGTCCAATGCAGTTTCAAAATTTTCTTGATTTTTCAATAGAGGCTACTAACTTATGGTCTCTTTTAATTTAGTCCCTTAATTATTCTTAACCTCAGGTTATTAGAAATTTGAGTGTTACAAGTGATGGTGCAAAATAAGAGGCAAGGGAGGAGGGATGATGACAAAGAAAAAAATCAGGGTACAAAGGTGGAGATATGGTTGGCATAAAGAAAGAAATGGTAGTGTATGGTGATGCGAGTGTTAGTACAAACAAAAAAAAAGGAGGGAAAAAAAGAAACAGAGTAAGAGCAAGGAGAAGAGAAAGGGACAATAAGAGCAAGGAGAAGAGAAAGGGACAACCAAAGGGAGGAAAATATGAGGGGAAAGAAAAGATAAAAAGGAAAAAATGGGGAAATATGTGAACAAAATATGACAAAGGGAAAGAAACAAAAGAAAATGAAAGAAAGGAGAAAATGGAGGACAATATGAGCAAGTTATGGGTCAATACCAACATCATCTCTACCATCATGGCCAGCAAGCAAAGGTTGACCACAAGGTTTGCCGAAATTTTTAAAAAATATGTAAGTGTGGGGACTTGAACATGGGTTTCAAGGTTGAACTCACTAACTATCAACCATCAGGCCAATAACTCACTTATGCTTCAATTGAGAGTGAGATAATGCATGCTAATTTTATTTTGGCGTATTATAATAGTATGATCTGCCACTCGGCCGGTTGGTTGACAAGATAGAGTTTTGGCACATACTAACGTTAAAGTAACTATTAGTTGGCAGTATCTAAAGATTTCATTGCTGAATAACTTTAAGTGAAGAAAAAGTACACCTTAAAGTTTTGGTGAGTAAGAAGAGCTTACTAAGTGTGTGAGAATACTACAAGAGACTTAATTACATTTTAGACCATATCATACATGAATCACCACCAAGGTCTAGTACGCTTGGTTTGCTTGAACATTGTTAAGTTGATTCTTGTAACAAGTTTAGTTGGAAGTTATTAGGGTTTTGTAGCAACAAAGTAGAGAATAGAACAGAGTAGTGAGATGCATGAAACATTGCTTATACGTTAAAGAAAGCCAACTAAACAAATCATCATAGCAGCATGGTTGCCCACTATTCAACAAAAGTTAATTGGATTGATTTAACCCTCCCCATGACAGGTCAAATAGTAGCAAAGATCTTTACCAGCTTCTCTTTACCTACCCTCGAATTTCTATGGGAAAATCAAGGAGTTTAGGTTAGGTAAGCATCACCACTTGTCAAGCCTACAGTAAGGGGTCAGGAGGTTTATATCTAGTAAGGGAAAAGACATTCTAGATGACTTTATTTTCTACCTCAAGGAGTTTGGGTTAGGTAAGCATCGTCACTTTTCAAGCCCACAGTAAAGGGTCAGGGAGTTTATATCTAGTAAGGGAAAAGACATTCCAGATGACTTTATTTTCTACCTCACGATTCTAGTTCTTTTCTCTCTAACTAAAATGTTTCCTTCTTTTTCGCTAAGGTAGAGCCAAGATTTTTTTTAATCTATGGATGATTCAACCCTCTAAAAAGTCTTATAGCTTTGTATATCACAATTATTGAAGAGGAAATGTGTTAAAAGTAAGATGTGATTGGGAAGGCCCTACTTGGGGGGCCCATGTGATTGGAACGATAGTAAACTATCTATAATATGGATTTTAATAGAAATTTTATGATCTTTTAAGTTTTTGCTACTAGATCGAGACAGACGACCTAAAGAAGCTTTAGACCAAGGTAAATGTGAGTCTTTGGTAAGTCTCTAGACCTATCCCTTAAATATTATATTGTAATGATTCTTTGCATGGCTAATGTCTATATAAAAGAGTATATATTCTTGAAGGAGTGGCAATATGTATATATGCTCGTGTGTTTTCTATGAGGTAATTGTATGTATGTACTGAAGTGCACGATATGATCTATGAAAATGATGATGTGTCAAAAACATGCATGGAAAGCATGATTTTTGTTAAGGTTATGAGTGTAAACTATCCATGTTGATTTATTTGAGTAGTACATGTCAAAGTATGGTTGGCGATAAGGGGGTTTGAGCAGAGTGTCAGGAAAATATGTGGTAGGATAATGGACCTCGCGATGGTACTTTCATGACATCTATCAGGATAATAAACATGAAGGCTAGTATGGAAAAATGTAGTCTACTAGGATCATAAACACAAGGTCCGCCAGGACAATAAAAGTGAGAAAAGGCCAGTAGGGCAATTATGTGGAAAGACCACAGCCATTGCATATTTTGGAAATGGTGAATGAGCCGCACTTGCTTACTTGGGTTTATGCATGTCCCAGGGGATGATGATGAATAAACCTCAAACTATGCTAGGTTTAAGCAAATCCACATCATCAAACACAACAATTTGTGTGGTGCCTTGGTGGCAAACCAAACCAAGCCTTTGTAGTGAATTTTTCGAAGAGCCTTTGTGACATTATTCAAAAAGCCTCAATGGTAAAGTAATCTGGGGAATACTTATGACAAATTTTCTAGAAGGCCTGTATCGTGAAATCTGCAACACTTAATTGACGAGTTGTGTAACTCCGCTAACTCGTATCTGTCACCGGAATAGACTTACAGAGCATTACCAGACTTATCACATAAACATTGATACATTTCATGTTCATTTATCATATCCAGTACAAATGCCAAGTACGCATTACAATCCTTTCATACGTATTTCTGAGCTAGCATTGTCAATATTACAATAGGTAATCCACTCGAATCATCAAATTCAATATGAAGAATCTCACCATTCTGACATTTCAACTCAATATTCTTTCGTCTACAGTTTACAATAGCATCATATAGAGTCAACCAATCCATACCAGAATTACATTG
The DNA here is from genome assembly GCA_020496765.1 of Gossypium stocksii. Lineage (NCBI taxonomy): Eukaryota > Viridiplantae > Streptophyta > Magnoliopsida > Malvales > Malvaceae > Gossypium > Gossypium stocksii. The sequence continues at coordinate 86,480,060 of CM035623.1, forward strand.
AATTCATCAAACGATAAAAGCATTAAATCGGTCGAAAAATAGTAACCCTAAGTCATCAAAGGACAATTCTTGCAAATTTTATCAACTAGGACATACAAACCTAAGGGGTTCGATACTTTAATCATGAATTCAGTGGACTCAACAGGTAAACTCTTACTAGACACTAATTTCGTACAGACATATGAATGGGTCGATCTAGGATTAATCAAAGCAGCTGCATCAATGTCATAAAGAGAAAAATTACTGGTGATAATATCTGGCGTCGATGCATCCTCAAGAGCGCAAATTGAATAAGCTCTAGCTGGTGCTCGAGCCTCGAATCTCATAGCAGAATCCTTTGTTGCTCCTTTGCTACTATTCAAATTTCTAGTATTTCGAAGTGGTCTCCCTCTAGCAACTATATTACTCGGCCTTATAGTCAGAAATTTATCTTTCTTAGATAACTCAAGACAATCCTAAATGAAATGCTTTTGCGAGCCACATCTAAAACAAGCTTTATTATTCATCCAACAATCTCCAAAATGTCGTCTTCCACATTTTTGACACTCAAGTTTATTGGCTTTGACACTACCTACGCTCGATACTGAAGTGGCTTGAGCTTTTTGATTCACGTGTTACTTCCCACGATCTTTGTTTGAATACCCCATTGAAGCAGTCGAACGGTTATAAGAATCCCTTAATTTTATTAACAATGAATAATATGATTTATCCGTTGACCTCTTTCTCGAATCTCTGGCTTTAGAATCAGCTCTTCTCTTTTCTTTGCTAAGCTCTTCAGCTTTGTGTGCTCTATCATCTAAAACCACAAATACTTTTAGTTCAAGTATCCCGACTAAAAGTTTGATGTCTTCATTCAACCCGTCTTCGAACTGTTTACACATAACTGCTTCAGTTGAAATGCACTCTCGGGCATACTTGCTTAGTCTTAGGAATTCTCTTTCATACTCAGATATGGTCATACAACCTTATTTTAGCTCTAAGAATTCCTTGCGCTTTTGAACAAGAAACCACTGACTTATATATTTCTTTCTCAATTCGATTTGAAAGAATCTACATCTGACCCGATCTCTCAGCACTACTGATATTAAAGTGCTCCACCACTGGCATGCTACATCTTTCAAAATAGACACAGTGCATTTAACACATTCTGCTGTCATACAAGATAGTTCATCAAAAACCCAAATTGTATTCTGAAGCCAAAACTCGACTCTCTCAGGGTCATTATCCACTGTAACTCTGAACTCTTCAGCCCCGTACTTTCAAATTTTATCCACAAGCGGCTTACTTGTACGGATAGGTTCCAATACTTGAGGAGCAACGACAACTAATTGGGGAAAAGGTGGGGGTAGACGTTGCTGAGTAGCCGAATTAGTTCGAACAAATTCACTAAACCACTCATTCATCATCTGGAAGAAGGCTCCCTTGGCCTCTCCTCTACAACCCTCAGATACGGGTCTTGATTCAAACGACGCTACTTTGTGAACGGAGGCTGGCGCATTACTTTCAACATCATTGGAGTCAACCTGATTGGAATCTATTACTATATAAAAACATGATTTAAAAACAGTCAGAAGATATCAAACTATCTTAGGTTAAATATAGCACGTATAGCTAGACTTACATACACTACGTTAGTCCTAGAATCGACTAAACTGTGGCTCTGATACTAATAAAATGTAACACCCCTAACCCGTATCCGCGCTGAAATAAGGTTATGGAGAATTACAGGACTTATCACATAAACATTCATACATTTCATGTTCATTTATCATATCCAAACAAAAGTCATCCAAATCCAATCATATAGTCCCTAACACGAGCCCTTGAGGCCCAAAATAAGCATAAAAAACAATTCGGGACTAAATTGAGAACTCAAGGAAATTTTTGGAAAAACATTAAAAATTTTCAAAGTGCAGGGGACACACGCCCGTGTGGCCAGACCGTGTGTCTCACACGGCCAATAGATACACCCCTTGTAACGGTCAGTTTGTGCAAGTGTACATAGTCACTCAAGTAATAAGTAAGTATAAAGAGTTATCGTCTCCACGGGGATTGTATTAGTGCAAAGTCAATTAATTATAAAATTATATTAATAATTCGGTGAATAAAAACTCAATTTGATTGGTAGTGATGATTTTAAAGAATTAAAATAACTATATGCAATGATCCCTGATGCAAATTATCCTAAGTATGCAACTATATGAATGAAATAGATTTTAGCAAATTTAATACGATATGCAACAATTCTAACATAAATAAACTAGGACAATTATTCTAATTAAACTTAATCTATTCTCAACATGCTTAATAATATTCGGAAAACACATTCCATGGAAACTCGACCTTTCATGAGTTTGAAAACCATTTTAGGATTTCTTAGTATTCATGTGAAGTAACAGTGATGGTTTAAGGTATGAAACAATTTAATCATACAAATCTAAAACTATGCAGATAACAGAGCTGTACTAGGGATGAATCAAATAAATATTATTTAATTAAAATAATCATCCTAGCTTAAATAAAATTAAGCTATCATTGTTGAAAACAAGAACAAAGAACTCATAGCAAACATTTAAATTAATTTAAAAAAAGAAAGATTAAACCCTATTCAGAACAGCTGTCACCCGAGACTCTGAATGGTGAGAACTCCTTCGATTCTTGCTTGCTCCTTTGCTGATGGCTCTCCAAGGTGGCCAACCAAGGTTTCTTGATAGGCTAAATAAGCTAAAAACCCCTTAAGGAATGAAGGTGGATGGCGTGGGGAGAAGAGAGAATTGAGAGAAAATGAGAGAAGAGAAGACAATGGATGAATGAGGGATGATTTGAGAAGTGAGGTGAAGGGTCTTATTTATAGGTGAGGTTGGGGTGTGAGTTTACTAAAAATGGAAGTGTTCATTCACTTCAAATCCTTCCAAGTGTGGCTGACCATATATGTAGGTAAGGTGGCTGATTTTTAGCTTGATTCATGTGCCACATCACGCAGGAGCAAGACTCAGTCTCCAGTGAATCTTCAGGTAAATCTTCGATTCCTTTAAATCTTCAGGGACTTCATGCAATTAACCCAAATGTTGATTTATTAACCTCCATGTGCAGCCGAAATTAGGGGCTAATTTAGTCCAATTGGGACGGCTTTGTAATTGAATTAAAGCTCTCCCACCTGTATGAAAATAACAAAAAAATCAGGGGACCAAACAATGCAAATTAACCACTTTAATTAATTAATTTTACTTATTTAATTAAGCCCAATTTTATTAATGAAACATATAGAAATAATTTATTAAAAATAACTTTATATTTTATTATTAAATTAAATCATGCATGGCCCACTTTATAACTTAAAAATAGAATATGCTCAAATTAATATAAAATAAGCCATTTTATGCATGAAAACTATATAATAAAACATAAAATTACATTTTAATAATTTCCATGTCCTAATTTCATATTTCCACATATTTCATTAATTTAATAAACAATTACTAAGTTTTAGCAATAAAATTAAGCAAAAAGGTAATGAATTATATAGGAAAAATCCTATATATTTTCCCGTTTACACACCCCCAAACTTAAATTATTACTTGTCTCGAGTAATGTTTATGCACAACACCAGGTTTTGCTAAGGCAAATTTAGCTAAGAATGTGAGTAGCATCAATCCTCATCCCATAATCATGCTTCAATAAATTCATGCTCATAGAACTTCTTCATTAATAATTACCTCATATGCACACATTTGAGAGTTTCATACTAAGTTTCAAGATATGCCAACATGAATCATGATATGCATGCATGCCATTGCCGAAAATAATATTCTTCATTCAACATAATTTCTCATCAATCAAGCAAAACAATCATAAGGCTTATTTATGCTCTTCATATGTTGAACTTAGTACTTCCTCTCCACTAATGTAGGTGACATAATCATTAAATCAATAGGTCTTTCATAAGGTTGTAATAGGGCTCGGTTGAAGGTAGGGATTTTAAGAGATGGGAAATTTCAGTTTCAAAATCTTAACCTTTAACTTTGTCTTGGACTTGAAATTCAACCTTTTTCTTCAAGTGAACCTTTGGAACACCTCCAAAGTTATTTTGAACCTATGCTCATATATTTTTCTTTTTCGAGACTGAGCAAACTTTTCTTCACTCTTTTGTGTTTTTTTTTTTAAAATATGAGCACATACATCTTCTAAATATTTAAACATTGACTACCAAGACCACTTAAGTTAAGATGGGTGTACAAAATTGGGATAACTTTCAAAAGATGAGAACATGGCTTGTAATGTAGGTTCATTTCAACAAACAAGCCATTAAGCTCAAAATTTTGGTTTCAAGGGTCAAATGTCGCAAGGTTGGCTTTGAAAGGCTCAAACGTTCCAAAGAAATGGTGCCTATATCATTTTAGATTTTTATATCTCCTAGGATTTCGCCTTAAGAAAGTCACTAAGTCAATTCTAAAGATATAAACCCTCATGTATGTCTAATCTCAGAAGAAACTAAGTTTTCATGGCAAACATTACCTACGGCTAAGTTCATACAATTATTCCATTCTTCACGATAACATTACCTACTTAGATAAAATCATCATTCATGCTTGCATATGAACTATCTTATTAAAACAAAAAAAATTTCTTGAAACATTCATTTATTAAAGCATACTTATGAAAAAAATTGATTGAAACAAAAAAAACTCGTGCAACCTATTTGCCTTACCCTTCTTTAAAAAGAAGCAATGTCCTCATTGCAAGAACAAAGTAATGAATGAAAACTGAACACCAGGTAGGGTTGAAAAAGAAAGAGAGGTGAGTCATTAAGACTGCTTAAATACCAAGTCTTTCCTCATAACCCAATCCTAGACATGTTCATTCTCATTACCACATTACTTAGTCTTTTTCTTTTAAAAGAAGTATTTATTCATGCTTGCTAGGTTTTATTTTGCAAAAATTAAATCCTAAATACTAAAGAAATAAGTTCCTAGAATAAAATAAAAAGACAAGAATCCCCCCTTTTTTATTTTCTGATTCATTCCCTTTGTCTTTCTAAGCTCCATCCTCACTTGTGTCGTCACTTTCTTCCATCCATGTCTCGAAGATATCATTTGGGAACTCAAGTACAAAGTATTTGAGATATTCTTAAAGATGTTTCGAATTGAATCATCTCTAATTTTGTCATATTTCCAGTAAGTTTGCTGTTGTTTGTGCATGAACTTGTAGATATCCATCATAATTGACAACTCCGATTTCTTTGAAGTACTTACATGAGTTGGTATTGGAGTTACAAATTCGGGTTCAACACTCGGCTTAACAGGTTCTTCTTTTGGCTCAACCTTAGGTTCAGGGTTTATAGTTCCTTCAGCTGGGTTAGGACCTGCTAATTCTATTTCAGATTCTTCTTCTTCAGATTCTACAACTAAGTTAGATTCAGTTTCAGCTGCATTTGTTGACTTTTCGGTTTCTGGCTCAAATGGCTCTGCTTGTTCACCTTGGTTTAGCTCCTGCACCCTTCCTACTAGTGTCTCAAGGTCATGAATTGTAATGCACCCTTGAACATATTGCCCCTTCAGATTTGCTTGTGTTTTCACACGGGCCCATAAGCAAAGTGAAGTGATTAATGACGGGAAATAAACATTTCCTTTCTTATTTTTAGCACAATCATAAATCTATTTGAGAATAATTTTCCCAACATTAATGGACTTTTCTGTCAAGATAGCATATAATAGCAACATCCGTTCCATCGAGATAGTGGAACTATGTGAGATAGGCATAAAACTATAGCGAACAAAGTAAAACCATATCTTTGCTACTAGCTTTAGGTATTCCCTTCAGCAAGAATGGCTCCAATACTTTTTTATAATCCATTGGGATCCCGGATTTGTCACAACATTAAGTACTTGTTGAAGTAAATCCCAATTGATGTTGTTCATCATAGGGTAGTACTCATCTTTTTCAACATCAGGTAAATTAAACAAATCATTGATGGATTTGGAAGTAAGAGGTACCTTTTTTCTTCGAACGATAACCTCAGTAGCATCTTGTATTGTCAGACTTGCATAAAATTCTCGAACTAGTTCATCATCACGAAGTGATCGAGCATCACAGAATTGTTCCCACTTGAGGGCATTGATTATTTTTCTAATCGGCACAGGAACAACCTTCACATCATTACTCTTTAAGTTGAAACCTTTTTCTGGCATCATGGGTTGATGCTTGAAAATTGAATCAAACCTCTCTTTCACCTCTTCGTCGATCACGATTGGATTTTCTAGAGTAGTCTTTGACGATCTAGTTCTTTTGCGACACATGGTCCTTTTTCCTAAAAATTCAGCAAAGTTTTGACAAAATAGGGAGAAAAGGATCGGCAAGGTGATGGGTTTTGCTACGGCAAACCCTTACGACGACAACGAAATTGTGGTAGCGATGACGATGTGTGGCAACAACGTGGGTTTGCGGTGGCGATGGGAGCGACTTGCGACAGTAATGCCAATGCTTCGGCAAACCTTTTTCGGTGGCACTAGGGTATTTTGGCTAGGGTAGAAGAAAAAGAAAACTAGGGATTTCTTTAGGGATTTGAGGCTAACGACACAAGAAGAGAATTTTGGAAATTTTTTAGGCTAAGAAACTTGCTTGATGGATGTAAAAAGAAGTAGAATGCAAAGGGGTTTATATAGGAAAAATTAGGGCAACATGTAGCAAAATTTTAGCCACATTAGGGTTACTTGGGCGGCAAGGAATGGAAATGGCTGCAAGGGCATAGATTTTTCCTTTCTTTTTGCTAACTTGGGCCTCAAATTTGGACTGTATGTACAGACTCACTTAAAAGAAAAATTGATTAGTACTTGGGCCAATTTTTGGCCTCCTTTATTAATATGAAAAAAACAAAAGAATTTGAAATTAAAATAAAACTAGTACTTAAGAATTTGAAATTTAATTAAAATTTCTTCTTAACAAATTACATTAAATTAATTCCCAGGAAAGGTTGGAGGGGTCACAGCGGTCCCGCTTAAATTCCAATCTCCTTAGACAGAATTAATTAAATGTCTTAAATTAAGAAAATAAATTTTAATTATTTATTTCTTTACAAAACAAATTTGTGAAAAATCAAGGGTCTGTTAATTTGAACGAGGATTCAAATCGTTCAACTTCACCATCCCAATAGTGTTTGAGACATTGACCATTAACTTTAAATGTACCTCCGTGATTGTCATATAATTCAATAGCTCCATAAGGATAAACTCGATAGATGGTGTAGAGTCCTCTCTATGGGATTTCAGCTTCCCAGGAAATAACTTCAGCCATGAATTAAACAACAACACCTTCTGACCTTCCATAAACTCGCGAGGCAGTATGTCACTATCATGCCATCTTTTTTATCTTTCTTTACACATTTTGGCATTCTCATAGGAGAACAACCTCAACTCTTCCAACACATCCAATTGTAACATCCTTCTCTCACCAGCTTGCTCAAGATCAAAATTTAACTTCTTCAAAGCCCAGTGAGCTCTATTTTCCAACTCTAACGGCAAATGACATGCCTTCCCAAAGACTAACTGATAGGGAGTCATCCCTAATGGTGTCTTGAATGCTGTACGATAGGCCCACAATGCATCATCGAGCCTTCGAGACCAATCTTTTCTACTAGGGTGTACTACCTTTTCAAGGATGCCTTTGATTTCACTGTTCGCTCTTTCAACTTACCCATTGGACTGGGGGTGATAAGCAGTAGCAATCTTGTGCTTAACATCATACTTGTCAAGTAACCACTTAAGCCACTTGTTCACAAAATAAGAACCTTCATCACTAATAATAGCTCTTGGTGTCCCAAATAGTGTAAACACATGCTTATGCAGGAATCGCATGACTATTTTAGCATCATTTGTAGGGTATGCTTCGGCTTCAACCCATTTGGATACATAATCCACAGCAACCAAAATGTACTTGTTTCCATACGAAGAGGGAAACAGGCCTAGAAAGTTAATGCCTCATACGTCGAATAATTCAATTTCCAAAATATTTGTCAATGGCATCTCATTCCTCATTGATATATTTCCGGTTCTCTGGCACTTATCGCAATTCTTTACATAAGTGTAAGTGTATTTAAATAATGTAGGCCAAAAGAAACCTGCTTGCAAAATCTTGGCTGCGATACGTGAGCCACCAAAGTGTCCCCCACTTGGAGATAAATGGTAATGATATAAGATCTCAGCAATCTCACTTTTAGCTACACACTTTTGGATTATGTTATCTGCACATAGTTTGAACAAAAACAAATCCTCCCAAAAATAATACCGACTATCATGAAGGAATTTCTTCCTTTGTTGGTATGTCATTTCTCGAGGAATTATTCCAGATGCAAGATAATTGGCAAAATCAGCAAACCAAGGAGTTTCATGAATTTGACTTACCTCAAATAGATGTTCATTTGGGAAGTTCTCGTTAATTGGCACATGTGATTGAGTTGCCTCTTCTTGTTCTAACCTTGACAGATGATCAGCTACTTGATTCTCGACTCCTTTTCTGTCTTGGATTTCAAGGTCAAATTCTTGGAGCAAAAGTATCCAATGAATTAGTCTTGGTTTTGCATCTTTCTTGGCGAGTAAGTACTTAATGGCCGCATGGTCAGTAAACACCGTAACTTTGGTACCTATAAGATATGAGCAGAATTTGTCAAAAGCAAAGACTATAGCAAAGAGTTCCTTTTCAGTTACCATATAGTTGAGTTGGGCTCCCATCAAAGTTCTGTTTTTATAGTAGATAGGGTGGAAAATTTTGTTTCTTCTTTGATCGATCACAGCCCCAACAGCATAGTCACTCGCATCTCACATCAGCTCAAATGGTAAGCTCCAATTGGGTGTAACAATTATTGGGGCTAAGACTAATCATTTCTTCAGATCTTCAAAAGCTTCTAAACACACTTTGTTGAAATCAAACACTGTATCTTTTTCTAACAATAAACACAGTGGTTTAGAAATTTTCAAAAAATCCTTGATAAACCTTCGGTAAAACCCGGCATGGCCTAAGAAACTTCTGACTCCTTTCACATTGATTGGAGCCGGTAATCTTTCAATTACATCCACCTTTTCTCTATCAACTTCAATTCCTTTCTTTGAGATTTTATGTCCCAAGACAATCCCTTCCTTAACCATAAAATGGCACTTCTCCCAATTAAGGACAAGATTTGTCTCTTCGCATCTTTTTAGTACCTTATCTAAATTACTCAAACAAATATCATAAGTGTTTCCAAAAATAGAAAAGTCATCCATGAAAACTTCAACAAAATTCTCAATTATATCAGTGAATATTGCCATCATGCATCGTTGAAATGTTGCAAGTGCATTACACAAACCAAAAGGCATTCGCCTAAAAGCAAACGTACCGTACGGTAAGTAAATGTTGTCTTATGTTGGTCCTCTAGAGCTACAACTATTTGATTATATCCCGAATATCCATCCAAGAAATAGTAAAACTCATTACCTGCCAGTCGATCTAACATCTGATCCATAAAAAGGCAATGGAAAATGGTCTTTCTGAGTAGCTTTATTCAGTTTTCTATAATCAATACAGATCCTCCACCCAATAATAGTTCTCGTTGGAATCAACTCGTTACGCTCGTTTTCAACAATCGTGATCCCCCCTTTCTTCAGCACGTACTGCACCGGACTTACCCACGAACTATCTGAAATAGGATAGATGATTCCTGCATCTAACCATTTGATTACCTCCTTTCTTACCACTTTCTTCATAATCAGATTAAGTCTCCTTTGCCCATCAATTCGAGCTCTTTCACCCTCCTCTAAAATGATTTTGTGCATGCAAAAAGAAGGGCTTATTTCTTGAATGTCAGCTATGGCCCAACCGATTGCTTTTTTGAATTTCCTTAAAACAGCAATTAGTCTCTCCTCTTGATCTTTCGTTAGGTCTATTGAAATAATCACAGGCAAAGTAGAACAGTCACCTAAATAAACGTATTTCAAATGGGAAGGGAGTACCTTTAGCTTGAGTTTAGGTGGTTCATCGATTGACAACTTGGTTTGAATAAATTCTCTGACTTTTGGCTCCAATGGTTCAAACCATGTGCGAATGAACTTCCTCGAATTGGCTTCCATCAAAGCCATGTTCTCTTCATTTTCTTCATCCTCCAAAAGGTCAAACTCTAAGGCTTTCTCCAATGGATCTTCTTCACAATTTCTTTCCATAGACACCAAGGTCTCTATTTCTTCCATAACTAAACACTCTTCTGCTGGATCGGGAAATTTCATCGCTTTTAGAATGTTAAAAGTTACCTGATCATCTTGAACTCGCATAGTGAGTTCGCCTTTGTGTACATCAATTAACGTTCTTCCCGTGGCTAAGAATGGTCTTCCAAGGATGATCGGCACTTCCTTATATGCTTCAAAATCTAAGATAATGAAATTAGCAGGAAAAATAAATTTAACAACTCTTACCAAACTCGATCTGTAATGCCCCCATACCCGAGACCGTCGCCGGAGTTGAGCTTGAGGTGTTAATAAACTTAATTTATCACTTAAACAATTTCCAAACTATTTATTTCAGCATTCGTAATAAATTGTTCATCTGCGTCACAGTCGCAAAAAAAAATCATATCTCAAGTTACGAAACTCAAAATTCAAATCCATAAATTTTCCCTGAAACTAGACTCATATATCTATTTACTAATTTTTTTTCTAGAATTTTTTGTCGGGCCAATTAGTACAGTTTATTAGTTAAATTTTCCCCTATTTCAGTGTTTGACTGCTTTGACCTCTATTCACTACAAATTACTTTTCTCTCTATACAGACTTCAGATGACTATGTCGTTTGTTTCGTTAAAAGTAGACTCAATAAGGAATCTTTACATATATAGCATGACTCCTAATTATTTTTTTACATTTTTTAGTGAATTTCTAAAATCAAAACAGGGGATTCAAAAATCACTATGACCCTATTCCACCAAAACTCAAATATCTTATAAAATACAACTCATTTACCTGTTTTGTTTCTTCCATATGAAAATAGACACAATAAGCTTAAATTTAATATTTTATTCACCATCTAATTTTGTCTCTAATATTTTTAGTGATTTTTCAAACTCACGTCATTGCTACTGTATGATACTATTTTATAACATCTTTCACCTTTTTATGCATTTCCATCGATTAAGTATCACCTTAAACATACATAACACCAAATATGATCATAATTAGCCATTCCAATGGCTAATCATTATCGAGCATTTTCTTATCACTAAATAGCCATACCATAAGATCGTATACACAAAATGATTATAATGCTATACATGCCATATTCAAAATATACAAGCCATTGTACCAATCGGTCTTCGGATAGTGTGAGCGAGCCTTCGACCTTCTCGATTTCCAAGCTATCTTGCCAAAACTACAATGAGTAGAAGGGAGGGAGTAAGCATAAATGCTTAGTAAATTCACATGCAAATAATAAGTAACATAATCATGCAATTCAACATTAACATCAATTGCATAAATATCACTAAGACATTCATGTTACAAGTATACTTGCTATCTTACCACAATCTTGTCTTACCAAGTTCTCAAACCGAGGTTTAAGCTCATCCCTGTCCAATTTCCACTTTCACCACACTTCCCACCATGTTACTTTCATTCTAGGTGTTCTCCTTATTCGCTTAAAATTCACCCGTTGAACACATCGGAATATAATTCAGATACATAGATTGCATATACATAAGTGTCATATCCGTAGGTAGACAAACTCAATAGCCTACGGAATTTATGTAGCCAAGCTACCATGTAACCCACCCATAAGCGAACTCGGACTCAACTCAACGAGCTCGGGCGTTCGCATCCATAAGTGAACTCGGACTCAACTCAACGAGCTCGGAACTCAACCATCCTAGTGACATGTCACTTGTACCCTAATCAATTCCCAAGGTTCAAACGGGATTCACCTCAATTAAACATCTTTGTCGTCTTCCTCGGAATGTCGGAACCGATACTTGGTAGTATTTCGCATTTATTAAATGGCTCACATAACTTGCATATTACTAAATAATTATTTTCAAAGCATAATATTTCATAATAATAAACATCATATCATATAAATGACATTAAATTTCTTAAAATAACAATTATGTTACCTTATTTACACATGAACTTACCTTGGTACAAAATATAGAAATTTTGCAATTTAGTCCACAATCTTTTCTTTTCCTCGATCAATGTCGATTCCACGTCTTTCTTGATCTAAAATAACACATTTAGCTTATTTAATACTCACATTTATCAAAATAGTCCTTAACTCTAACTTTGGCAAAATTATAATTTTACCCCTAAACTTTTGCATATTTACACTTTTGCCCCAAAGCTCGGAAAATAAAATTTTTCCCTAATTATTATGTTTTAAGACATGCTGATCATTTATTTACCAACAGCAACATCAAATTCCCACTCTAACATGTACTTATGAACAATAGGTATTTTTACTGATTAAGCCGTTTTACTCATTTTTACTTAAAACCGAGTAGCACAAGTTGTTTAGCAAAATTTAAAACCTCATATTCTATCATAAAACATCAAAATAAACACTTTTCACCTATGGATATTTTTCCAAATATGAACCCTAGATTAAATTATTGCTAGAATAAGCTTAATCAAGTTACCGGGACTCCGAAAATGTAAAGAACATTAAAAACGGGGCTTGGAATCACTTACTATGGAGCTTGGAAGCTTGAAACAAACCCTAGCTATGGAGAACCCTTGAAATTTCGTCCTAATGAAGAATATGGACATATTTGCCATCTTTTTCCCTTTTTAATCTTTTAATTACCAAATGACTAAAATACCCTTCATTAAAAACTTTGGTTATTTCTACCAATGTATGTCCATTTTTGTCCAAAATTTTAGAAATTGGTCAAATTGCTATTTAAGGCCTTCTAATTAATATTCCAAAGCAATTTCATACTAAAAGCTTCTAGAATGCAAGTTTTGTAACTTATTCAATTTAGTCCCTAATTTCAAATTAAGCACTTTATACATAGAATTTCTTCATGAAATTTTCACACAATCATGCAATCGTATCATAAACCTCAAAATAATTATAAAATAATTATTTCTATCTTGGATTTGTGGTCACAAAACCACTATTTTGATTAGGCCCTAATTCAAGATATTACACGATCTTTCCTTCGGGGTAGGCTATAGATCGATCCGCTAGCTGAAGCATCACAGTTGTTGGTCGTACATCACCTACTCCTAACATCTTGAAAATGGACTTAGGCATCAAGTTGATACTTGCTCCTAAGTCACACAAAGCTTTACCACTATAAGATTCACCGATGTTGCAGGGTATCGTAAAGCTTCCTGGGTCCTTCAACTTCGGTGGCAACTTGTTCTGCAGGAACGCACTGCACTCCTTCGTTAAGGCAACAGTCTCATACTCACTCAGGCATTTCTTTTGATAGTATATCCTTCATAAACTTCACATAGTTCGGCATTTGTTCTAAAGCCTCTACCAACGGGATGTTGATGTGTAGCTGTTTCAGAACATCGAGAAACTTCTTGAACTGTACCTCTTATTTCTGCTTATGTTGCTGCAATCTTTGCGGATATGGAGGTGATGGAACTTTAGGTTGGATCGGACAACTTTTCTGAGTAGGTAAATCTGTATCCAAAGAAGATGTTAAAGTATCTGAATTCACTAAGTTAGGATCTACCTTGGCAGATTTGGCAGATTCTGACTCTTTTGGTGTAGGAATTTCAGTGGCTAGTTGTCTTTCCTCTTTCCTCGTAGGATCATCTTCAACGTCAATCACTTGGGGCTCCAGAACTTTTCCACTTCGTAATGCCACTTCCTTGATATGCTATTTACCTAAGTTTCTTGGATTCTCAGTATCACTCGGCAAAGTTCCTTGTGATCTATTGTGAAGCTCTGTAGCTAACTGACCCATTTAGTTCTCCAAATTCTTCAATGTTGCTACTTGGCTCTGGATCAAAGCGTCATTCTTCACCATGTATGCCTTTAATAAGTTCTCCAAACTGCTTGATGACTCAGCTTGGGCTGGCCTTGGAGCTTGCTGAATATACCCTTGGGATTGGTTGGGTTTCTGCTGCACAAAGTTGTTCGGTCAATTTCCTTGGTTGCTCCAAGAAAATTTAGGATGGTTACGCCATGAAGGATTGTAAAAGTTGGACTGAGGTCCTTGTCCACTCCTATTTTGTTGCTGGTTCCCCACATAGTATATTGACTCGAGCTTTGATGGACAATTCTCAAAAGAATGACCCTCCCCACAATATACACAGGACTAGTTCAAATGGACTTGGTGGCTGAGCTGTAAAATTATTAGAGTTGTTAGCGGTAAACTATTTCAACATCGAGGAGATAGACGATACCTGAGCTGATAATGAAGTAGGAGCATCAAGTTCATAAACTCCGACTACACGTCTTTCTGAAGCTGTACGATTTGTTGGCCATTGATAGTTGTTGCTTGCGATCCTCTCGATGATCTCATAAGCCTCATTATAAGACTTAGACAAAGTTGCACCATTCGCAGAAGCATCTACCATCAATCTTGTATGCGCATTGAGACCATTATAAAATGTCTGCAACTGGATACAATGCGGAATCCCATGATGAGGGCATTTACGAAGTAACTCTTTGAATCGCTCTCAAGTCTCATACAAAGACTCCTCATCTACTTGTTGGAAAGTTGTGATCTCGTTCCTCAGCTTAGCGTTCTTCTAGGTAGGAAATACTTAACCAAAAATCTCTTTGCTAATTCTTGCCATGTAGATATGTAACTCGGTGGCAAAAAATTGAGCCATGCCCGTGCTCGATCTCGCAATGAGTATTGGAATAACTTCAGCCTCAGTGCGTCCTCAGTCACACCGACTATCTTGAATGAATCACTCACCTCTATAAACAATCGAAGGTGGAGATGTAGATCTTCCGTGGGCGTACCACTGAACTGGTCCACCGTTTGTAGCATTTAAAACATCACCGGTTTCAATTTGAACTGGGTTGCCTCAATATCTGGCCTTCTAATTCCTGTATTCAACTTATTGAAGAGTGGCACAGCATATTGTCTGATGCATCGGTCCCTATCATCGGCAATGAGGATGGGATTTCGTGGATGATCGACTTCATTACCTTGGTCTTGATTTTGATTTCCAAGGTCCATCTTGTTTTGTCTTTGGGCTATTCATTCACGTCTTCTTTGTCTAAAGGTCCACTCGATTTCAGGGTCTACAGGGAGTAAATAGATAATTCGATCTATGCTCATAAACTCTTGAAAGAAATTCACAAAATTAAAAAGAATAAGTTAGTAATGTTAGAAATAAACCAAATTGAAAATAAATAATTTCACAAAAAATAACTCTGGCGACAATTAACAATCCCCGGCAACGGCGCCAAAAACTTGTAATGATCGGTTTGTACAAGTGTACACAGTCGCTCAAGTAATAAGTAAGTATAAAGAGTTATCGTCTCCACAAGGATTGTATTAGTGCAAAGTCAATTAATTATAAAATTATATTAACAATTCGGTGAATAAAAACTCAATTTGATTGGTAGTGATGATTTTAAAGAATTAAAATAACTATATGCAATGATCCCTGATGCAAATTATCCTAAGTATACAACTATATGAATGAAATAGATTCTAGCAAATTTAACACGATATGCAACAATTCTAACATAAATAAACTAGGACAATTATTCTAATTAAACTTAATCTATTCTCAACATGCTTAATAATATTCGGAAAACACATTCCATGGCAACTCGACCTTTCATGAGTTTGAAAACCATTTTAAGATTTCTTAGTATTCATGTGAAGTAACAGGGACGATTTAAGGTATGAAACAATTTAATCACATAAATCTAAAACTATGCAGATAACAGAGCCGTACTAGGGATGTTATGCAACCTACAATTTAATCAGTTTAATGATCTAAATTGAGCATGCACATTTCAATTATGCGTCCATTAGCCGTCGTCTGGTTAGGATCGCTCAGCTAATTCAGGTGCATTTCAATCACATATGAACGAAATACAGACTTGATTTTAATTGAAAACATAATCGATTGAGGCACAAAATATTTTAAGCATGAATCAAATAAATATTATTTAATTAAAATAATCATCCTAGCTTAAATAAAATTAAGCTCTCATTGTTGAAAACAAGAACAAAGAACTCATAGCAAACATTTAAATTAATTTAAGAAAAGAAAGATTAAACCCTATTCAGAACGGCTGTCACCCGAGACTCTGAATGGTGAGAACTCCTTCGATTCTTGCTTGCTCCTTTGCTAATGGCTCTCTGAGGTGGCCAACCAAGGTTTCTTGATAGGCTAAATAAGCCAAAAACCCCTTAAGGAATGAAGGTGGATGGCGTGGGGAGAAGAGAGAATTGAGAGAAAATGAGAGAACAGAAGAGAATGAATGAATGAATGAGGGATGATTTGAGAAGTGAGGTGAAGGGTCTTATTTATAGGTGAGGTTGGGGTGTGAGTTTACTAAAAATGGAAGTGTTCATCCACTTCAAATCCTTCCAAGTGTGGCCAGCCATATATGTAGGTAAGGTGGCTGATTTTTACCTTGATTCATGTGCCACATCACCAGGAATAAGACTCAGTCTCCAGTGAATCTTTAGGTAAATCTTCGATTCCTTTAAATCTTCAGGGACTTCATGCAATTAACCCAAATGTTGATTTATTAACCTCCATGTGCAGCCGAAATTAGGGGCTAATTTAGTCCAATTGGGACGGCTTTGTAATTGAATTAAAGCTCTCCTACCTGTCTGAAACTAACAGAAAAATCAGGGGGCCAAACAATGCAAATTAACCACTTTAATTAATTAATTTTACCTAATTAATTAAACCCAATTTTTATTAATGAAACATATAAAAATAATTTATTAAAAATAACTTTATATTTTATTATTAGATTAAATCATGCATGGCCCACTTTATAACTTAAAAATACAATATGCTCAAATTAATATAAAATAAGCCATTTTATGCATGAAAACTATATAATAAAACATAAAATTACATTTTAATAATTTCCAGGTCCTAATTTCATATTTCCACATATTTCATTAATTTAATAAACAATTACTAAGTTTTAGCAATAAAATTAAGTAAAAAGGTGATGAATTATATAGGAAAAATCCTATATATTTTTCTGTTTACACCCTTGTCTCAAGCCGTGTGGGCATTCGAAATAGAATCACATGGCCAAGTCCCAGACTGTGGCCGAACCTGTGTAATTCACTAACCTGGGTCACACGGCCAACCACACGCCTATGTGACTAGCCCATGTAACTCTCTGACTTGCATTCATTAGAAATCTCAGGGGACACATGGCCGTGTCACCTAGCCGTGTGTCACATAAGGCTCAAACACATGCCCATGTCTCTGCTTGTGTGGAAAAAAATAGGCTATGTTCCAAGCCATATTTCTCACCCAATTATGGTACCAATCTACACACATAAATTAGCATATGACCACAACAATAACAGATATCCAAACCAACCACAACCAAGTCTGAACTATAAAATTTCATTATCAACAATCATAAACTTATAGGCATCTCAAATGATCAATTTAAACATGCTAAAATCATTTCCAAAAGCTACCCAAATGGTTATTTGCACATATGCATCGTAATGCCTAAAGCATAACATGTATACCATTCCTCCAATTCTTCTAATATGTACCAAACTACCAACTCATAAACAAAGCATTCCCAAGGAAAAATAGAACATATAAAATGAGGCTAATTATAATTATATATACATACCAACACATATACCAAATCAAGCAAAATCACATGGCTAATTACATATAAAAACATATAAGCTTTCATTATCCAAATGACCTATACATGCCATATAACCAAAATACATAATTCATAAATACCAAAATAGATGTTGGATAGTGTGATGAGATCTCTGACAACTTTCAATCCTAGCGAGCTTCCGAATTACTATAAAACATAGAAAATAAACAGAGTAAGCTATTAAACTTAGTAAGTTTGTATACTTAAAACTTAGCCTACCATTTAATCACAATTAAGTAATTCAACATAGTATAATGTAACTCAACTTGATTTAAAAGCCTATCACATATTAATCCACAAGGTTAGACATGAATTCATAAATCTCATAGATTCAATTCTCACATGGTTCATGTACATACCTGTACTAATTCATATCGAACTCATACACTTTCGTATCATCATTATTCCTGTTGAACCATTTGGAATAATATTGAATACTCAGGAATCTTGCACACTAAGTGCTAATACATGGTTGAAACCATCTCTATATCATATCTCATATAGATGTTCACTCTTTAGTTATCACTAGGTCTGCTCACACAAGTTGACGGTCAAGACGTAACTAAATGGTGCTGCTCACACAAGCTGACAAGTAACCGCAACATATGCCAAAAAAACTCAGCCACTGATAGAACGTACAAGACCAGCACCCAAAACACAGTAACCCCTAATGACATGTCATTTGTATCCTATCTATTCCTAAGGTTCAACCGAGATTTCTCACGTCATCAAACCTTCGTCGAGTATTTCCATGAAGTCATATTCATCAAGAATGCAATAATAAAGCATTTAAAACACAATTACTTTAATGCTTATTAACATACAAACTTACCTCGAATTCGAACGATGGAAAACGATCGTCTAATCGATAACTTTATCTTTTCCTCGATGTAATTCAGTACGTTGCTTTTCTTGATCTATATAATCAAAGTTAACTATTTTAATCTTCATTCTATTCAATTAAATTCAAAAGTCATATTTTGGTAAAATTACCATTTTACCCGTAAACATTTGACTTCTTTACAATTTAGTACCTAACTTATAATCATTCTATTTAGTCCACACTGAAGCTAGCCGAATATCATCTATACTTATAGCAACCCTTACATTTCACAAATTTACATATTTCACCACATAATTTTCACTTTTCTCAATTTAATCCCTATTTAACAATTTTACTAAAAATTCCTTTACAAAAGTTGTTTATCTAATAACAACCATTCATTTTCTATCATCAAACATCAAAACAGATACACATTCATCAATGGTAAAACCCTAACTCTTTAATAGTTTTGCAAATTAGTCCCTCGGCTAGCTAGATTAAGTTACAACGACCTCAAAAACATAAAAATCATTAAAAACAAACACCAAATTCACTTTCATGCAAGGACTTCTCTAGCCAAATGCACAAGCTCCTTCCATAAAGTTTTTCACACTTATTTTCAGTGCAAAAAGATGAATGAAGAAAGGAATTTGACTTTATTTTACTTAATTTACTTTTATTTATTAAATTACACATTTAACATTTATTATTAACCTTTAAAAACATCTATTTAGTGTCCATAAATGTCCACTCAATATAAAAATGGTCTAATTAACACATAAAGGCTTCCACTTTAAAGTTCCATAGCTATTAGAACGCAACTTTTACACTTTACGCGATTTAGTCCTTTTATCAAATTAAACATGCAAACGATAAAATTTCATAACGAAATTTTCATACGACTCTACTATCCATATTTAAACATTAAAATAATAATAAAATAAATATTTCCAATTCAGATTCGTGGTCTCGAAACCACTATTTTGATTTCACTGAAAACGAGCTGTTACAAGTTGCTAGTCTGCCATTGTGGTGAGACCTGGATATGCCCTTGAGGCATTTTCTGAAAGAATCCTTAGTAGTATGTCGAATAAAGTACCCGCCATTATAATCCATTGGGACGAAAAGCTTCTTGCACTTGGAACCATGAGTGATGTAAGTGTTCTCCAAATTTAGGTATTCTCTTGTATGTATTGAAGTCATTTGGGAATTCTTTTGGATGATCAAGCATATTACATTCCTTTAAATGAGATTGTGTTTTGAATTGTAACATCCCTTACCCGAGTCTGATGCCGTGATAGGGTATGAGGCATTACCAGACTTAAACATAACCAATCGTACAAAATTGGGCCATAAAATTTCATTCAATTCAAAACTATTCATACACATGCATATCATCCCTTATACGGGCCTACGTGGCCCTAAACGTACATTGGAAGTGGTTCAGGACTAAACCAAAAACTTTGGAACACTTAGAAAATTTTCTTCAAAATAGGGTCACACGCCTGTGTGGCTTGAGACATGCCCGTGTGGGTAGGCCATGTGGTCACACACGCCCGTGTCCTCAACCTGTGTCACTTTCTATTTATGATGTCATCAGCAAATGAAAGTCAAACATCTGCATCACACGCCCGTGTGCTTGGGCCATGTCCTTTACACGGCTGAGGCACACGACCATATCTCTGGCCGTGTGGCTAATTCGAATATAAATTTTAGGGTGTAGGGGACACACAGCCAGATCACACACCCATGGGATAGACCGTGTGTCACACACGGCCTAGACACATGCCCGTGTGTCTACCCGTGAGGACAATTTCAAGGTTATTTTCCAAGCCATTTGCCACCCTCATTTGCACATACTTAAACACAACTTCAATGGCCCATTCCTTGACACAATTAAGCTACCAATACATCCACGATTAATATAATAACATGCCATCTCAATGCCAACTAACACACTGCTCAGAACATCATACTTTATCATGTCCAAACATATCCAATCACATGCAACATGACAACTTCCCACATGTATCATTTAGCCTAATTTTATTAACATGCCAACAAACCAATTCTCATTCATCTAACATGCAATTATAAACCACCTCACACATATACATTGGTAGAGGCATATAAATAATATATATAGGCTTACAACTAATTAGCCAATATAGGCCAAGTCACATGGCTACACATAAATCAAACATTTAACCATTACAAGCCAATCCATTTGGCCAACTCATAATAACATAGACACAAATAACCAAGTCCCTATACATGCCATAAACTTAAAATGCTTGAAATCATTGATATCGATCAATAGCCTGATAGTGTGATAGAATCTCCGACGATCTTTAACCCAAGCTAGCATCTGTGACACTATAGGAAAAGGAAAGGAAGGGGGTAAGCTATAGAGCTTAGTAATTTGGCATGTAAATAATAAGCAACATTAATCATACAATATCATACACATAAAATAATGTAAAATTATCACAATATCATCAAGTATCATATAGATTTTAGAACAATTACAGATAATTGTGATATTTACTGTTCATAACAAAACTGTCCACTTGAGTCATAGTCACTAAATTATTTATATCTTAATCTATAGAATTATGAATTAAGATCCACTTGATTTTTTCGAAACTAGACTCAAATCTATTTCTACCATAAAATTTTCAGAATTTATGGATTAGCCAATAAGTACAGTTAATTCTTCAAATTCATCTATGTTCTACTGTCTGATAGTTTTGACCTTTCTTCACTAACAATTAATTATCTCTTAGTACGGGATTCAGATGATGTTCCCGTTTGTTTCTCTTGAAAAAAACTCATTAAGAATTTAAAAATATAAATTTAAACCCCCAAGTATTTTTATACAATTTTTAATGATTTTACAAAGTTAGAATAGGGGAACCCAAAATCCTTCTAACCTTGTCTCACAAAATTTACTACATCTCATAATTTACAATACCATTGATTACACAATTTCCTCTATGAAAAACTAGGCTCAATAAACTTTAATTTCGTATTTTATTCAACCTCTAATTCGATTTTCACAATTTTTGGTGATTTTTCAAAGTTATACTACTGCTGCTGTCCAAAACTATTCTAATACTAATTTTACTCTTTCATGATTTCTTTGTATTAACTTTCATTTAGACATACATAACACCAAGGCATATCCATAACTAGCCATTCCAATAACTAGTCATTATCAAATATTTACATGTCATTCATTGGCCTATTAAACCTATGCATCAACAACAGAGACTTAAACATATCGTGTCTCAATTTAATTTGGCCTAAAAGCCTCACACATGATCATCAATCAAATTTACCATATATTTATACATCATAAGTATAGACCTATAAGCACAAGGTCATCACAAAATCATTCTCATAGGTATGACTCACTCATTTACTTCTTACCAAATGTCCAATAAACATTGAGTTAATTACTCATGAATTTTTCGTACATACCTGTACCTTTTCAACATGATCATACCTTTTCACATCTTTGACATAATCTTTGAATTACCCGTTGAACCGCTTAGAATACTAAAGGAAACTCGAGAATCTCGTACACATAGTACCTTACCAATGCCATATCCCAGACATGGTCTTACATCAAATCTCACATCGATGCCAATAGCCCAGCTATGGTCTTACACGAAGTCTCACATCAATGCCATATCTCAGATATGGTCTGATACGAATTCTCATTTCGAAGCCATGTCTCAGATGTGGTCTTACATGAAATCACATGCCAAAGCCATATCCCAGATATGGTCTTATACAAGATCTCAATAAACCTAATGTCATGACATTTGTATCCTATCTATTCCTAAGGTTCAACCAGGATTTCGAGGTATCAAATCTTCGTCAAATCATCATCGGGTCATTATTAATCAAATCCACAAAGACAATTATACAATTCATGAAATATTAAAGCTTTAAATACATAATAATGTAATGTTGCATTATTTACACATGAACTTACCCTGACACAAAAACGGCGAATGGACATAATTATCATATTCTTTGATTTTCTTCCGTTCTAGGTCCAAATCTCGTTTTTCTTGATCTATAACAACACATTAACTTATTTATTTAACATGCTACTCAAACTATCCCAAATTCACATTTTGGCAAAAATTACATTTTTGCCCCTAAACTTTGTCATTTTTACATTTTAGTCCCTAGGCTTATAAAATGATTTTCATTCAATTTCTTTGTATTTTAGGCCTAGCCGAACCATTTTCATAATTATAGCAGCCCACATTTTTCATTAAAACACACTTTTACTACACATTTCATAAACTTTTACAAATAGGTCCTTTTAGACGTTTTCACCGAAACTCACTCCGTAAAAGTCATTTATTACACATCAAACTTTCATAATCTACCATGAAACATCAAAAAATATGCATGTCACACATGGGTAAATTTTTAAACATCAACCTAGCTCAAATAAATGGTAAAAATAGATAGATCGTGTTACGATGATTTCAAAAACGTAAAAATCATTAAAAACAGGGCAAAGACGGACTTACTATGGAGCTTGGAAGCTTGAAAAACCCTAGCCATGGTTTCCCTCTATGAAATTCAGCCATGGGGTTGAATATGAACAAATATTAGGCTTTTATTTTGTCTTTTAGTTCATTTAATAACCAATTTACCAAAATGCCCTTAATGAAAAACTTTTAAAACATACCTAACCATGTCCATTTTTGTCCACCACATAAATCAATGGTCTAATTACCATCTAAGGACCTTCAATTTAAAAACTCATAACAATTGGGCACCTTTAGTATATAGAACTCAACTTTTGCACTTTTTTCAATTTAATCCTTTTAACCAAATTGAGTGCCCAAACATCAAAATTTTTTAATGAAATTTTTACAAAATAATTCCATAAAAAATGTAGACCATAAAAATACAATAAAAACACATTTTTCTATGTCAGATTTGTGGTCCCAAAACCACTTTTCCTACTAGACCCAAAATCGGGCTGTTACATGAATATATTTAAAGACATGATGTACCTGGTATTACAATGGTCGCCAAGGCCAGAATAGGAATCCGCCAAGAGTAATGTCAATATGCATATCATCTTGAGAATTTCATCTAACTTCTATCTTTAAAATAGGTGTGGAATAAGATATGTTATAAATTGTAATGCAGGCTTTTGAGTTGATCCAGTCCGCCAAAATGGACCAAGCCAGGAATGCATCGAGGTGGTTGATCATAGGGCGATGTTATGCCTACAAAAGGACATTTTTAGAAACATGTTTTCAAATATTAATACACGCTGCAAAAATGTTTGTCTTATCAAACATTTTTGTTGTAAGGCTTTATACTACCTTTGAGAGTATATGATAAATGATATATGTTTCATTCAAATCTTTTGTCTTAGAAAGGATTTTAAATAAATAAGAAGCACATCTAGTATGGTTCTTGTCGATTATAAAATTTTGTTAAGTATGTAAGTATTGTGACATCTTATATTCGGATTCGATAAATCAGGTTGGGAATAGGGCGCTACATGCTCAAAAAGCACATAACAATTTTATAGAACTCGAGGTGTGACAAATAAGCCCATGTCAACTTTCCAGCACTCATCTAATGACAACTAACAGAAGAATGATTGAAATATTTAATTTTGAAAAGTTGAATGACTAAATAAAAAAATTAATAGTTGGGTGACCAAAGTAGAACAAAAGGCATAGTTGGGTAACTAATTTTGTAATTTACCTTATATTATAAGTTTCAAAATACTGTAAACATGCATAGGTGCATAAATAATATATAAAGTGAATGTAATTTTTATGCACATTCCTCTTTCTTCACGAAACTATATGTGTTAGAAGATTCGAATGAATGAAGAAATTGAAAATCCGAGCTTTTAGGTTTGAGGTTTGTTGGACATTATCCTTAAGGATATTTCATCTTACAACATACACCTCAAATTCAACAAACTCTTCTATTACAAAAAATTATAGGCTCCAATGTAATGGTAAGTAGAAGAAATTAATGTAAACCAAAGAACAAGTCAAATCTAATTTTTCATCATAAGACTAAAAAATTTAAAAAAAATAATTAGAAAACAAAAAAAATTAAACTCTACAAGTTGGAACAATAAATAATAATAATATATTAGTAGGTGTGATATTTATAGGCTTTAGTGCAACTGTAAGTGGAAGAAATCAATGAGAGAATTAAAGAAAAGCAAGCTAAATCCAAGGAAAATCAAAGAACAAGTCAAATCTTATTTTTCATTTGAAAATTTCAAAAATTAATGAGAGAATTAAAAGAAATCAAGATAAATCCAAGGGAAATCCAAAAACAAGTCAAATTTAATTATTCATGGTAAAGCGCAATTTTAAAAAATAATTTGCTTTAGAAAATAAAAGAAAAGACAAAATTATGAAATATCACCATATGTAGAGGGTAAATCTAACAAATTACACTACAATTAGCTTTTGGGTCTAATCATGTGACATCCTCTCATTTGGCTTTTACAAGCCTTATAGAACATTGTGGTTGCCTAAAGGTTTATCCTGGTGGTGTGGGATAAGTTCTTTTGAAATATCCCTTATTTACAACAATCCCTCATATTTCAAAAGAACCAAGGATAAATTTTTTTGAGTATTTCTTTCTTTGATATAGTGCATTGATACAGGTTCCTTTTAGACTATGAACCAGAACATGAGACATAATTCACAAAATAATTGGAGAAATTGTAATTTTTTGTGAACTAAGAATTAAAATTCTTATCAATAACATTATACCTTCAATTTTGTTCTAATAGGCCATACATGTGCTTGGATTTTCATGAGTGCTTTAGAGATTTTGTTACATATCTCACACTCATATAGGTCAATCCATCAAGTGTACACATATATTAATACACCACTTATAAAAGGATGTAGATTTAATTAAGAGTTTACTCAACCTCACCTTCTTTGTATTTTTAGCATTATTTAAACCATAGGAATGATATAATTTATAGTGTTCAATGATTCAACTAATGACTTGTAATTACTCATATAAACCTAATTAATAGGATCACCAATCACATAGGTTGGCTTACCATCATTGTTGATATCTCAAGCTAATAGTAGTCCCATTCCTATCGATGTTTCCTTTATTAATTTTTTCCCTAAAGGTTGAGTTAGAAAATTGACCAAATTCACTTCTAACTTTACGTAAGCTATGGATATGACTCCATCTTTTATAGCTACTTTATCACACTACATTTTATATAAAGTTATCTACTTTAACCATTGAAAGTTTTATTCTTTGCAATTGCTATGGTAATCAGAATGAACAAACACAGAAGATGTATGTTTCATGGCCAAAGGAATACTTCCAAAGAAGTTTTCTAACCACTCAGCCTCATTACCAACCAACTCTAAAGCAATAAACTCCAACACCATGGTAGATTTAGCTATAATAGCTTGTTTGGTTGATTTCCAAGTAAACACACCATTACCAAAGGTGAACACATAACCATTAGTTGATTTTGTCTCATCTAAATTTGAAATCCAGTTTGTATCATTGCATCCTTGTAACACCCTTAACCCGTATCCGTCACCAGAATAGGGTTACGAGGTATTACCGAATAATTCACAATATTTAACATACATTTCACACTTCTTGAGCATTCATGTAACACCCCTTACCCGTATCAGATGCTAGGACTGGGTACAAGGCGTTACCCAACTAATACACTCACAAACATACATTCTTGGATCAATAAACTATGTTCTAAATTAAAACTTTTCAAGCTTTGTCTTATTGCCCTTAATATGGACCTACGAGGCCCAAAACATGTTTAGAAAACAATTCAGGACTAATATGAGTGCTTAGAAAGCTTTCGAGAAAAGCCACTAAAAACAGGGCACATGCCCGTGTGGATGGGCAACACCCCCGTGTGACCTCAAAACATGGTCATGCTGAAGGCCCGTGTAGTTCACACGGCATAAGCATATGGGGACACGTCCGTGCCCCTCATTCGTGTAGATTTATTTTCTAACATCGAACCTACAGGGGTTTTCACACAGCCTAACACATGCCCGTGTTCATGGCCCGTGTCAATCATACGACCATGACACGTGTAACA
Source organism: Gossypium stocksii (assembly GCA_020496765.1). Classification (NCBI taxonomy): domain Eukaryota; kingdom Viridiplantae; phylum Streptophyta; class Magnoliopsida; order Malvales; family Malvaceae; genus Gossypium; species Gossypium stocksii. Next base: position 86,506,834 of record CM035623.1, read on the forward strand.
GCCTGAATTAGAGGCAAAACGGAATAGTGGTTTCAAGACCATGGATTCGAAGTCTAAAATATTTTTTTCATTGAGTTTTGATGTTTATTGGGTGTTTGAATAATTATGTGAAATTTTGGTGCATGAATTTTATTATTTACATGTCTAATTTGATAGGTTGGACTAAATTACAATAGGTGAAAAATATGGGTTTTAATCCATAAAGGTACTTGATTGAATTGGAATTTTAAATTAGAGGTCCTTATATGGTAAATAGGCCATTTTAACCTTGTTTGGACAAAAATGCTTAAGGAATGGTGGAATACTAAAGGTTTTTAATAAAGGGCATTTTGGTCATTAGTTAATAAAAGAAATAAAAAGGGAAAATAAGGCCAAAAATGTTTCCATACTCTTCTTCCCTTGGTCAAACCTAGCAAGAAGCCATAGCTAGGGTTTCTTTCAATTCCAAGCTTGATTGTAAGCGATTTTTAGCCCCATTTTTGATATTCTTCATATTTTTGAAATCCTCGTAACTTGTTTTAGCTATTTTTACCACTATTTCAAGCTAGGGTTGATGTTTAAAATTTTACCCATGAATGACATGCATGTATTTTGATAGCTAGTGGTAGAATATGAAAGTTTAAAGTGTAGTGAACAACTTTTACTAGGTGATTTTTGGTGAAAATTGTAAAAAGGACCTAATCGTAAAATGTGAAATGTAGTGTGCATAAATTGTGAAATGATGGAAATTGGGGGCTACTATAAGAGGAAAAGTGGTTTGGCTAGGCTTGAAATGCATGAAAATTTACTGAGAATCATAAACCAAGCCTAGGGACTAAAGTGTAAAATTGAGAAAGTTAGGAGTCAAATTACAAATTTTGCTATAGGAAGATTTTGGGCTGTTTTGAATAATGTGATTATTAAATAAGCTAAATGTGTCGTTATAGATCGAGAAGATCAAAGAATCAACCTTGACCGAGGCAAGGGCAATGTTTCAAACTAAATAGCAAATTATCGCATTTTGTTATCGAGGTAAGTTTATATGTAAGTAATACATCAATTTTAATTCCATAAATATAATTTATTGTATGTTACGAATAATGTTGGATAACTTCTATGATTTAGTGAATTATGGAAATTCGGTGTTCTCGATTGAACCTTCGGAAAAACAAAAGATACGAATAATATGTAGCTAGGTCACATGTGTGTTTCCGAGGGTAGGACACCATGTGTACAAGAGATCTACGAGATGCTATGTGGTAGCTAGGTCACATGTGTCATACAGTGTGTATACCATGTGTACAAGAGAGCTACGAAATGATAATTTCATGAGTAGCTAGGTCACATGCGTAATACTGGGTGTATACCATGTGTACACGAGAGCTACAGATTAAAGATAGCTAGGTCACATGCATGGTACTGAGGGTACATCATGTAGACACGAGAGCTATGTTGTATGTAGCTAGGTTGGAAGTGTGGTTCCAAGTGTTGGACACCATGTGGACACGAGAGCTACGGGACTAAGTAGCTAGGTCACATGTGTGGCTCCGAGTGTTGGACACCATGTAGACACGAGAGCTACAGGATTTAATGGCTAGGTCACATGGGTGATATTGAGAGTTCACCATGTGTACACGAGAGTCAGATTATGTGTTGGTGGAGCTATGTACTGAAACCACCGGGTATCGAATGTTATTCCAAAGGGTTCAACAGGAAAGATTACTAAAAGAGATTTGTGTGGCTATATGGTGTGTAAGTGTAGGTGTATTTATGAGCTACTGAAAATATGGGCGAGTGTATATGTGTGCATGGGTGCACGTGAACTTAGAATTATGTAAATGATGTGTTTGGTATGTATATGATATTGGTAAGATTATGTGGTAAGTTGATATGTGATGATATGATTTTTGGTGATTTAGAGAGTTGGTATGATGTTAATTATTTGCATATAGACTTACTAAGCTTCTTAAAGCTTACTCCTTTCTCTTTTTCCTTGTTCTATAGATTAGTCAAGCCAGCTCAGAGATTGCGAAGCGTTGGAGGATCACCCACACTATCTACAACGTTCTTTTGGTATTGTAATATGTACTCTTTTAGACTATGGCATGTATAGGGACTTAGTGGTGTTGTACGTGTCATGTTGATTTGGCTATATTATGGCAATTGTCTTTGATAAGTCATTTTGTAATTAAGGCCATGTGACTTGGGCAATATTGACATTGGTTTATTTATAGATCCTTATGAGGTAATTCATGGAATGCTTGGTGTGTTTGTGTGTGGATAAGTTGAAATGGATGATTGATGGTTAAATGAGGTTAGTTATATGCCTAAAAATGTGTATGGTATGTGGTTTTAAAATTGGTAAAGGTTGTATGTGTTTTAGGGCAAAGGATGGCTTGGAAAATAGCCTAACTTAGGGCCACACGGCCTGCCCACACGGGCGTGTCCCTGTCTCACACGAGCGTGTTCCTTGTTTTTGACCTAAATTTTAAAAAAAAATTTAAGTTCTTGGTTTGGTCCCGGACCACTCCCTAATTATGTTTTGGGCCCCGTAGGCCCATTTTAAGGATTGTATGATATATTATGGAAAAGTTTGAAATTGGAATGAAATTTTATGGCCCGACTTTATATGATTAGTTGTGTTATCGTTCAGTAATGCCTTGTACTCGGTTCCGGTATCGAACCTGAGTAAGGGGTGTTACAACATGCCCGTGTCTTCCACCTGTGTAACTCCCTAACTTGTACCCTATGAACAAATTGGGTTCAAACAGCTAAGGCACACGCCCGTGTGCTCAGCCCGTGTCCCTCACACGACCATGACACATTCGTGTTGCAGCCCGTGTATAAAGACCTTAGTATTCTGTTTCTAATGTCAGCAACAATTTAAGGTCACACGGCCGTGGCACACGCCCGTGTGCTAGGCCGTATCTTTCACACGGTTGAGACACACGGTTGTGTCTCAACCCGTATGGTTACTGCTAGGCATTTAATTTTGCCAACCTAAGGTGAAGTGGACACATGGCCTGATCACACGCCCATAGAGCGGACCGTGTGTCACACACGATCTAGACACATGCCCGTGTGTCTACCCGTGTGGATAAAAACAAGGCTATTTACCAAGCCTATTTGCTACCCTTACTTGCACCATCTTATACAACATCACATAGCTTCATTTCAAACATATGCATACATCCAAAACATTCATAATCAAGACATCAACGCATCATTCAAATACTACTTTTACCCTACAATAACTTCACATAATTAACAAGCCAAATTTCGTGGCTAAACACTTATTGAACACCAAGGCAACGATAGTTAAAATTCACTTGACACTTAATAATCCAACTAGCCTATACATGCCATATAGCTAAAAATTTGCAAAGCTTTATGCACCAAACCATAATGAGATAGTGTGTTGAGATCTCCATCACCTTCCAACCTGAGCAAACTTTAGAAACCCTATACACATAGGAAAGTAAACAAGGTAAGCTATAAAGCTTAGTAAGCTCATATGACTAGTAAACTTATGTTAGCTATTAAGTACATTCGAGTATACTCAAGCGTAAATAGTTCATATGGTCTCACCATACAATCATCTACTCCCTTATAGAGTTAACCTTAATTTTTGAAAACTTATTCATTTCAATAATTGTATGAATCAAACACATACTTATAAATTCATTTACAATTACTTATGCATGAATAGTATGAAATATTTCACATTCAATTCAATGATCATTTTACAAGCATCAAATACTATCTCACATGTCAAACCGTAACCTTTCTCATATTTATGATGTGGACTTATAACAAGTCTTTAAGTTACTTCCACTCAAAATTTACATAGATTTCATACGTACATGTATCACTTAACTCGATTTCATTTTCACTTCCATCTTGACCTTGTCTGTTGATTCACTTAAACATCGATAATAACACGTTATCCTAGTTCAATATTAATAATATCAGGGATTCATAAAATCTTTCACATTTTATTCATACGACTAGATGTGAATTCCACAATTTTTTACTTACCCGTTAAGTCATCCAGAAAATCGTCGAATACTTGTGAATTACGTATGCACGGTACCAATTCCATATCCCAAATATGGTCTTACATGAGATCGTCTGCTGACGTCGATGCCATGTCCCAGACATGGTTTTATACTAGCTCACACATATCAGTGTCGATGCCATGTCCCAAACATGGTCTTACACTGACACATATCAAGGCCGATGCCATGTTCTAGACATGGTCTTATACTGGCTCTCACATATCAGTGTCAATGCCATGTCCCAGACATGGTCTTACACTGACACATATCGAGGCCAATGCCATGTCCTAGACATAGTCTTACACTGGCTCACATATCAAAGTCGATGCCATGTCCCACACATGGTCTTACACTAGCTCTCATCTATCGGTGCCAATGTCATGTCCCAGACATGGTCTTACACTAACAAACATCGAGGCCGAATATGCCATGTCCTTAACATGGTCTTACACTGGCTCTCGCATGCCATGGTCCAACCATGGTCTTTTTTCGTCAATTCATCACGTGTTTTAGTCCGATTGTGCTCCACTCTGCATTTTTCCTTAGATCTATCTTTCAATTCAATCTCATATTTTCTTACTATCGTGATTCAATGCAAACGTATGGAATAATACATTATATCCTTTCTAATTTAATAATTGATCACTATAAAATAACCATATGAACTTACCTTGTTCGCTGAAGCAACGAGCAAAGTCAACTACTTCGATACTTTATTTTCCCCTCGTTTTTTGTCCAAATCTCATTTCCTTCAATCTATATAATAACAATATTTACTTATTTAGTCATCAATTGATACTATTTAGTCCAAAATTCACATTAAGGCAACTTTGAACTTTTACCCCTAATGTTTCACATTCTTACAATTTAGTCCCTATCACATAAAAGTGCAATTTCATAAAATTTAATACAATCCATGCTTAGCCAAATTTTATAATTATTACTAGCAGCCCATAAAACATACTTTGGCAAATTTACAGTTTTTCCCTTAAACTTTCACATAATTACAATTTTACCTCAAGGCTCGTAAAATGATTTTCATCAAATTTCTTCATTAGTAAAGCTTAGCAGAATCTATTTTGTTCTTGTAGCAGCTCACAATTTCAATTATTTCACACATTTATCACTTATTTTACAACTTTTACAAAATGGCCCTTTTTAGGTGTTTTCATGAAAACCACTTAACAAAAGTTGTTTATTTGACAACCAAGATTCATTTTATTCCATAAAAATTCAGTTAACACTCTCATGGAAAAACCCTAGACTTTTAACCATTTTGCAAAATAGTCCCCTCATTGGCTAGATTGAGTTTTAAGGGTTCCAAAAACACAAAAATCATCAAGAAAGGCCATCAAAATCACTTACTTGCAAGAGCAATAGGTGGCTGAAAGTTTGAGCTCTCAACACCCTCATGTTTGCTGCCATTTTCGGTGGAGAAGAAAGAAATGAAAAAGATGAAGCCTTTTTGTTTATTTTATTTTATTTCTAGTCAAAATTGGCCACCAAATTTCACCTAATTTTGACTTTTCTAATTTTCTTGTCTCCATGGCCAGCCATCACTATAAAATAGGCCTATTTTCCCATTAGAGACCTCTACATTATGTTCCCTAGCTATTTAACACCATTAGCTAGTAAAATAAAACTTTTGCTTTTTATGCGATTTAGTCATTTTTCGCAATTAAGCTCACAATCGCTAAAATTAATTCACCAAAATTTTCATACACTTATATAATTATGCTATAACACATATAATAATATTAAAAATAATTTCTTCGACTTCAGATTGGTGGTTCTGAAACCACTGTTCTGACCAAGCCCAAAATCGGGCTGTTACAATTCATCACCATTCATCAGTCAAACAAATCACAATGTCCCTTAAAACGGCCTACGAGGCCTTAAACATGCATTAGTGATGGTTCAGGACTAAACCGATAACTCAGAACAAATCTCCAAACTAAGAAAAAGTTTTCATGAATTCAAGGGTCACACGCCCGTGTGAATAGGCCATGTGCCTCACACGACTATGGACATGCCCGTGTCACAGGCCGTGTGGAAACAGGGCATACATACTGACTTGGGTCACACGGCCAGTTACACGCCCGTGTGCTTATTCGAAATGGCCTCACACGTCTGTATCTAGGCTTTATGCTAGGTAGTGCCAAAACTGTAAGGTATACTGACTTATGCCACACAGCCAATCACACGCCTGTATGTGAGGCCGTGTGGAGCATATTGACTTCATTCAAATTGCAACACCAGGGGACATAAGGCCATGTACTAAGACCATGTGTCACACACGGTCGAGCCACACGCCCGTGTGCTCAGCCGTGTGAATGAAAATAGGCTAGTTAAAAGCCACATTTCTCACCCAAATTTGTATATACCTACACAAGATCAAATGGTACAAAACCAAGACATAATAGACAGCCAAACAATGTCATTTCATGCGCATAACATGCCATACCATTTCAGCCGTTTCACCTACTCATACATAACCTTTTGTCTAACTACAAACATACCAGATCAATATCATTTATTAACCAACTAATAATCATCACTTATACCAATTTAAAAAGGCGTGTAAACCAATGTTCTTTAGGCCTAAAATACTCTATTCCTTTTTCATCATCCCAAATGCAACCTAACTTTTCAATACCAATATAAGCAAGCACAGAAATGCCACTATGCACCATTCATGAATATCAATTTGGACACTTCCACTAATGCATCAAATTACCTACTCATATCAAGCATGTATATAGCCATTTTCAGCCACATATTAATATACCATTGATACATATAATAACCATAATCAAATTTACCAAAGCATACCACTTCATATAAACATATACACAACTAAAACTTGTCCCAAGTTAAGCCAAATCACATGGTTTAAACACAACAAAACATATAAGCTTCCATAGCAAAAATAATTTATACACCTCATATTACCAACGAGCCTACACATGCCATATAACCAAATTCACAAAGCTTTTTAAGTACCGAAGAAATAACTGGATAGTGTGATGCAATCTCCATCGACTTCCAACCTGAGCGAGCGTCTGAAACACTATAAAACATAGTAAGAAAACAAAGTAAGCTATAAAGCTTAGTAAGCTCATATGATAATAATTTAATACATCAAATAAATACAATTCAACCAATTTGCACATAGCATTACAATATACATATCAACCACAAACTGTTCTCATATCTCCAAATATGATCAAATATGAACTCATTAAATGATCACCATTAGATACTTGAGTAGGTTCTGTACATACTTGTATCATCTCATACCAACCTCTTTCTCAACTACATCATTCGTCTACCCATTGAACCATTCAGAATAGAAATCGAATACTCAGGAGCCTCGGATGATAAGTACCTATACCATGGCTCGTGCCAAATCAAGGTAAATTGTCCAAAAAATCATTATCATGGCCCAAAGCCAAATTATCCAATATGCATGGCCCGAACCCAAATCGGTATAACATTGTAACACCCTTAACCCGTATCCATCGCCGGACTAGGGTTACGAGGTATTATCGATCAAACATATCACCATACAAATATATCACATACAAATATCAACCATCATTACATCAAAGTCATTCTCAATAATATAGTCCCTTTAGAAGGTCAACAAGACCTTAATTGAGCTTTAGAAAGGGGTCTGGACTAAATTGAAAATATTTGAAAACTTTACAAATCATATAAAAATTTTCCTTTAAAACAGGGCACACGCCCGTGTGGCTGGGCCATGTACCTTGCACGGCCGTGCCTTGCATCTTACCTTAGTCTGTGTGCAACACTGACTAGGATCACACGATTTCTAGACACATCCGTGTGTACAACCCGTGTGTCATCCTGAGTTAGCCACACGGTCACCAGACACGCCCGTGTGTCTATCCCGTGTGCTATACTAACCTATATGACTATAAAATAGGGTTCACATGGTCACTAGACACAGCCGTGTGCCTAGCTCGTGTGCCAAACTGACCAAATTACCCAGTAAACAAGGGTCACATGGTCAAGTCACACGCCCCTGTGCTCTGGCCGTGTGGCACGAAATAGACTTGGTTTAAACCACTTTCACACCCCATAAAGCTTAGTACCTACAAGCATAAATTATGCAATATTTACAACCCAATCTCAGCCAATTTCAAGCCTAATACAAGATCAATATGACCATTTCCACATTAACCATTTATGCATCATTTATCACATATCATCACAAGCATATACACATACTTAGTTAGCCAAATCACTTGGCATAACATATATACCATTCAAAATATGTATTCAAACTCCCTAGCTTATACATGCCATACTTAGCTATATATAGATAACCACAAAAGGTACTAAATGAGCTTGGATCGTGGGATGAAGGTCCTCGATGATTTTCGAGCCTTCAGAAGCTTCGATGATCTATAAAATAGGAATAAACACACCAAGTAAGCTTTAAAAGCTTAGTAAGTCATAAGCAAGTAATTCAACATATAATAACAATAGTATATCAACCATTTACCCAATACAAGCCATGAATAACATGTCACAAACCTTTATTCATGCCTAACCAGATGGTATACTCAAATACATAGAACTTCCTTCATTGAATCAAATGATTTCATCACCTATTTCCTAATAAACAAGTATGTACATTTCACATACCTGTTCATTTCATACAATCCCTTCTAGATTCATTACCATAGCTCATTTATTGATCCATCTGGATTAAGAGTCGAACATATGAACATTTCATTTGATAATCACGGTAACTTATCTCGGAGCACCTATACCATGGCCCATAGCCAAATCAAGGTCACTCTCTCACGATACCTATACCATGGCCCGTAGCCAAATCAATGTATCCCTCGCACCCGTAGTGCCGATATTATGGCCCGAAGCCAAATCAAATCCTAGTGACATGCCACTATATTCCAAAGTTAATCCTACGGTTCAACCGAGCTTTCTCTATATCAATTACTTTAATCTTACATCCGTAACTTCAATTTCACTATCTCCACCTCCTCTGAGGTTTCGTTCATCTCAATTCATGTCGTATTTATGCAATTAACAAAATTTATACACTCAATCAATTCAATCCAAGGACGCACATTAGGGAATTTTACAAAATAGCCCTCACATTTTCACATTTGACATTTAAGTCCCTATTTCATAAAATTATCAAATACACCAAATTTCAATTTAATCAAGCATAGCCGAATTCTCCCTTAGTCTATTCAAGCCCATATATTTCCTCAATTTCACATTTTAATCCCTCAAAATACTATTTTCTTAATTTAGCCCAATTTAGCTAAATTCGTCAAAAATCCAAGAATAAAATATGTTAATTAAACACATACCTTTCATTTTTCATGAACTATCATCACAAAATTCTCCATTTCATCAATGGCACATCTCATAAACATCAACTATTTCTCAAATTACAACATGGGCTTGATAGTAAACTAAGCAACAATCTCAAAAATATAAACATCATCAAAAACTAGAGCCAAAACATACATTAATTAGCCAAACTTATTGTCGAATGCTTGAGAACTAAGAACCCTAATTCTTTCTTTTAATTTCGGCAAGCATGAAGCATAATGACCTTAATTTCACACTTTGTTTTATTTAATTTATGTTAATAAACCTTTTACCATTTTATCCATCATTAAAAACCATATAAAACATATATATCAAGGTCATTATTGTCCACCATCATTTCATTTGGTTTAATTACCAGTTAAAGCCTTTCTATTTAAAAGCCAAAGCCAATTCAGCACTTTCATACATAGAACATAATTTTTATCTTTTATGTAATTTAGTCCTTTCTCATAATTAACCATACAAATGGCCAAATTTTCATATGATATCTTCACACATGCTAATTCACATATTATAAACATAGAAAATAATATTAAAATATTTTTCGATTCGGATATGTGGTCTCAAAACCACTATTCCGACTAGAATCCAAACCGGGCTATCACAAACACGCACCCGAAGTGCTAATGTTATGGCCCGAAGCCAACTCAATGTATCACCTAATGACATGTCACTAATATCCAAATCTATTCCTAAGGTTCAACCAGGATTTCATACTTGTTGATTCCATCGTCTAATATTTCCATAAAGTTGTTTCCACAATTCATACATTACCGATAATCTCGTAATCATAGTTTTGGCAATATCAAAGCATTTAACACACATTTATAATGAAATTATCGCATACGAACTTACCTCGTTCCCTATAACGATGAATTAGGTCGATTAATTCGATACTTTGTTTTCCCCCGTTTTAGATCCAAATCTCATTTTTCTTGATCTAAATATAATCAAAATTAACTTATTTAATCATTAATTCATTCAATTTAGCACAATTTACACGTTTTGGAAAAAGTAAACTTTTGCCCCTATTATTTCACATTTTTTCAATTTAGTCCTTATCACATAAAATCACAATTTCATGCCATTTTAATCCTAACCATGCTTACCTAAATTATTCTTATTGCCTTAATAGCCCACATTTTCCATATAATCACACTTTTACCACACAATTTATCAAATTTCGCAATTTAGTCCAAAATTGATATTTATACTAATATTCACTTAATAAAACTTGTAAAACTATCAACAAAGTTTCATAATCCATCATCAAATATCAAGTAGCACATGTATTCAACAATGGCAACTATCAAAATCATTAACAGTTTTGAAAACGAAGGTACAAGCTAGCTAGATTACAAAGCAACGATCCCAAAAACATAGAAATCATTAAAAACGGAGCTAAAACCGTACCTAATCAAGCTTTTGAAGCTTGGCCAAACCAAAAGCTTCTCCCATGGCTGATTTTAGGTTGAAAATTCAGTGGGGAAGATGATGGAAATAAAAATAGCTTTTGGTTTTATAAATTTTAACTTTAATTACTTATTTACCTTTTTATCCTTTAAAAACATTAATAATTACAATATTGCCAAGCCATTATCATCCACTAACTCACAAATGGATTAATTACCATTTAAGGACATTTACTTTAAGGTTCTATAGCTATTAGACACCTTTAGCTAATAGAAGTCAACTTTCGCACTTTACGCGATTTAGTCTTTTTTTTTTTCACAAATTGAGCACCCAAACAATTAAATTTCTTTACGAAAATTTCACACAACTCTAATACTATACTGTAGACATTAAAATAATAATGAAATAAATTTTTTGACGTCGAATTCGTGGTCCCAAAACCACTATTCTGATCTGACCCAAAAATGGGCTGTTACAGTCCTTCTAATACAATGGGAAATTCACTAAACAAGATATCATAATTCATAGTACCTTTCAAGTATTTTATTACTCTGATTCTAGCAACTCAATGCTAATGATTTGGGTTATATGTGGTCAATTAACTTACAGCATATGTTATATCATGTTGAGTAAATTTCATTAAATGCATCAAACTTCTAATAATTTGTGAATACTGAGATTGAGCAACAGAGTCACCTTTAATTTTTTTCAATAGAGTGTTAGTATCATAAGGAGTACTTATTGGTTTGATATTAAAGTGTCCAAACTTCTGTAAAAGTTTCTCAACATAATGTTCTTGTAATATGATTTTAACACCTAATATAACACTTGCTTCACTTAAATTTTTCATGTTAAGGTTAGAAGCAAGAAAACGCTTTATTTAAAGTACTAAGTCATAACTAGTACTGAAAATAAGTATATCTTTAACATACAAGCTTATGATCACACAATCGCTACCAACAACTTTTGTATGTAGACATTTATCTACTTCAACAGAAGAGAAACTATCATTTACCATTGCTTGATTAAATTTCTCATGCCATTATTGGGGTGTTTGTTTCAAGTCGAACAATGATTTGAGAAGTTTACAAACTTTAGTTTCTTGACCTAGAGCAAGATATCCGTTGGGTTTTTTCATGTAAATTTTTTCTTTTATATCACCATTTAAAAAGTTGTTTTAACATACATTTGATGTATAAAAAGTTTGTGTATAAAAACCAAAGGAATTAAAATTTGAATAAAAGAAATTATTGTTACAAGAACAAAAGTATTAAAATAATTTTTTTTTTCAATAAAACCATTAGGATTAAATTTCCTTTTAAAAATCCATTTACTACTACTAGTTTTGGCTCCAACAAATAAAACAACTAATTTCCAAGCATTATTTTTTAAATAGAATCAAGTATGTGACATTTTAAATATTTTGGCCATAAATAATTATTTTATCTCTCTATTTTGTGAAAATTAAGGAGTTGGTTTCTATTTTAATTTGTTAAAATTTGATTCTTATATTTTACAAAAATTAAAAAGTTAGTTCATTTAGGGAACACTTTTAAATCTTGTCATTAAATCACTAACCTAGAAATTATCAGTTTAACAATATATGTGCAAGGAATTAATAAGAATCAACAAATCGAAAATTTATATGTAATAAATGAACAAAAATCAATAGATGAATTCCATGTATCTACCAATAACCAAACCAATTTCTTAGATCCAAATTCTAACAGATTATTGTAGTTCAATTTTGATAAAATGAAGAGATGAAATTTAGAATTGGACTATATACATATGTTACATACGAAGCTTTTAATTAAGTTGATGCCATAAGTTAATTAGCATTAATTTACTTGAATAATGATTAAAATATCATTTTCTTATAAAATAAGTTATATTATTTTAGTGGTGTTTTTATCTTTTTATATTTTTTTATATAATAAATAAAAAATATACACATACATAATGGAATTTGAACATTAAGACATGATTTTCATTATTTTTGCGTTATCATTTTAACCAAAATTTTATGTATTTTTATATTATTTTATTTTATTCACCTAGAAGATAATTTAGTACAGATAATAAAATGGCATTGGATGATGTTGCTACATTCATAGGGCCCTCTTTAAAAGAATATGCATTTAGGTTAGAAAGGCTTTATAATTAAAATCCATTTATAAAATAGAGAAGCATGCAATACAGGTAGTAATCGACATCTTTATGGTTCAAAGATTAATTAATTAATTAATGGAGAGAACAAAATGGTCTACTTTTGACTCGCAACCTCAAAAGAAGCTATGAAAGGTCCTCCAGCAAATCAAATAAAAATTACATATTTTATTACGAAAAAAAATATTTATATTATAGTCCAATATGGAAGTGAAAGAGAAAGCGCAACACTTCCTTTTATAATAAATAAGGCCCTTTTTGGATTAAAAGAATTGGTGTTTCACCGCTTTTTATTTATTTATTTATTTATTTTCTACTCTTCGAAATTTGTTTAATTATTTATTTTCACATCATTTCAATAATGGCGAGACTGCTTCACTGCATCACAACCTTTCATTTTCACTTGACCATTGAGCTTCGGTTAATACAAAAATTCTCTATACATTTGAGTTGACTTGTCACTCAATTCAATCAGATATATAATTTAAAATGGTTAATTTCAATCTTAGTCCCTATATTATAGTAAAATTTAATTTTTTTTATTTTTACTTTAATTTCTAACATAATTTGGTCTATTACTTTTATAATTTTATTGATTAGTCCAAATAATTAACATCATCATCTTTTCAGTTAAAATGTTACGTAGTCATATATAATTTGAAAACGAATTTTTAAATTTGAAAAGTAAAAGTAGATGATTAAATTCTAAAATGTACGAAGTGTATAAGAACTTAGAGTATATTTTAATCTTCAAAATTTTACTTTATAATTTTACACAAACAGAGAATCAACCCAGTGCGAAAGCATGAGTGAACAATAGTTAATTAATTAAAATATTTAATTTAAATTGAATTATAAAATTTTATTATTATTTTAAATATTATTCTTATAACTAACACTTAATTAGTAATTTAAAATATTATTTAATACATATAAAAATAACATATTAATATGTTTGATGCATATCTTTATTTTTATTTCACCCAAACCAAAAAATTTTAATTTTAACACTAAAATAACTAATATTATCGTTGATATGGATTGTAATCCAAATACATTTTCTTTTCGATATATACATATAATTAGCAACAATAATTCATTGGTTAGAATAATAAAGTCTCACCTTCTAGTAATGATTTTATTTGATGGAAAATATATAAATTTTAGTTTAATGATGTATAAATCTGAATTCTTAAATTAAAAAATATATTTTATATTTTCATCTTTCATCAGAATAAAGTACTAATTAATAGATGGAGAAACTTTTACATGCTTATTCTTATAGAGCACGATTTTTATATTAATATAATATTAGTTTTTTAAAAAATTTATAAGATAACAAATCTTAGGGAGGAAAAGTCATCTATGTGATTTGTTTTGATCGCTGCGATAAATCTCACATGGCCTAATAGAAGCAGAAGTAGCCGATAAGCTTGCTGGCTGCTTATGCTCTTGCTGATTATTAAAAATACAAGTTAAGCATAACAAAAATTATTATTAGTAGTATCAATCGAAAATTTTAAAATTAAAACATATTTATATTTATTAAAAATACTGTTTTCAGAAACATATATTTTTTAAAACTTTTTCATGTCTAATTTTAAATTTATAAAACTTAATTCTTTTAATAACAGTAATTATTCTTCCTAATAATATCATTCTCCTAATATTTATCAACAATAACAATCAAAATATATTAAAATCGATCATTACGCTTACAAAGCACATTGAATAACACCGATAGGGCTTGAAGCTAGGTAGGGGTGAGTAATTGGTCTGTTTAGTTGGTTAGGTCAAGTTTTCATACATAACCAACTAAATTTGGTTTTAATTAAGGTACCCTCAACATTATTAAGTTTTTGGGTTTTAGCCCTTGACTCTTTTTTTTTTTGGATTGACACCCTCAACATTATTTTTTTTTTTATAAATCAACTCAATTTTAATAAGAAACGTGAGTTGACCATCAGTCAAGTGCATCTCAACGAAATAGCCTATGTGGCGTGCAAGGATGAAGATGACATGTCAAAAATAAAGAATTAAATATGAAATTAAAAGAAATAATAATTTGTAAAAAAAAGATTATTCTAGGTAAAATTAAAACCAATCGTAAAACCCCTAAAACTCTTACAATAAAAAAAAAAACCTTCAACAATTTCTAATGTTCAAGAAACCACTATCTCTTAAGAAACCCGAATTGAAATCTCTCTCCTCTCATTATCTCAATTTACCATAAACCCTAAGAAATTGTTCTTTTTCTTCCTTTCATCCGAAATCATGGATTTAGGAAACTTGCTCAAATGTAAATCACATAGTTCAAATAGCCAACTTAGAGAATGGGTATCGCATGGTTCGAGGGGGGAATCGAGGTATTCAAATATTTTTACTTCATCGCGGAGGGAGTATATGTACGATGGGGAAGAAGTACAATGTTGCTGCAAGAAGTTAGCTCCAAGAGACACTTCATGGAATGATTTAAACTCGGGGAGGAGATTTTATGTGTAACACCCCAACCCGTATCCATCATTGGAATAGGGTCACGAGGTATTACCGGAGTTTATAGAACTTTTTTTTTTATCAAATGATAACTCATTTTATAAGAAATTATACAACTTCAATTTTACCACTCTTCCATAAACACATGTATATTTTCATTTGATCATTTTCCCTTTTGACGTATCAAATAATAAACATATTACCATTTAACCGATAGCTTGGCACTTGTCTAAGCGTCAACAACAACAGTCATTAGTATACTTGAATATATTTCATATAATTTTAGAATCGATAAACTCATTGTATCAACATATCATACTTGAGATTATTACTTATTACGGCTTACCCAATTTTCATGTATCAGCATATTAAAGATAGCCACATATTCATATAATATGATACATATTATTCTCTTGTGATTTCTTCAAGACATAAATCATTCATTATACCAAAATTTCATGTATCATTGTTTTTGTTTTCATGAATTATGTATATATTTATTCCGGGACAATTCATAATCTTGAACATGCATAATTATCAAGTAAGTTTCATATACATGTATTTTCCATGTCATATTTTTTAAAATATCGAATAAATATCGTTTTCTTGTATTTCAAGTTCAATTTCATGATTATTGTTTCGTGCTCAAATTATTTCCATGTCAGGGCTTTATTCATTAAGTCATTCGAAATTTCATTATCATACAATTAATATTATTAAAGTACACGAATCTATAATCATGGATGTATATATTCATCAATAAATTCCATGTACAAATATCATCATCTTATATTTTCATATATCCAGTATCACTGTCATTTTTTTTTTCATGTACTTCAGGAATATATGTACAAATCTTTTTATATACATATTTCCTTTTCTGGTCAGGATTCTTATCTACTGAATTTATCCAAATATCTATAGTTAAAATCATATAGTATACTTAAAATATGCAAATCCGTAATCCATCAATTCACATTTACCCTTTTTAGCTATGTGTTTACCATCTTCTATATTTATCCCGTTGAATTTCTCGGAATTTCGATGGATATCCAATAGTACACTCCTGGTGTACAATCTCATTAACCGTCAATTCATACAGGAGTACACTTTTAGTGTACAATTCCGGGTCCGTCAATTCATATGCATGTGTTGCCATGGTATCTTTCAACCATGGTCTTATTCATTGCCATGGTATCTTTCAACTATGGTCTTACTCATTTTCTCAATTTGTTGCCATGGTATCTTTCAACCACGGTCTTATTCATTGCCATGGTATCTTTCAACCATGGTCTTACACATTTCATTTCAGTAAGCACACTCCCGCGAACCTTACTCTCCCGCGAACCTCAATTCTTGGCACACTTCCGCGAACCTCAGCTCCCATGTATTCTTCGGAAGGGCCTATACACATATATTCTTCGGGAGAGCCACCAGCACACTCCCGCGAACCTCATTTCCCATATATTCTTCGGGAGGGCTGATATTAGGATTACCCTTTCGGGCTTAATCCTTTTTCCTGTATTCTTCGGGAGGGCTACATCAGAATAGGATCACCCGTCCAGGCTAGATCCTTTTTACCGTCAATTCCTTTTTCAATGATCCATCGAAATCCATTCCATTCAACCGGGATTTACTTTCTTTTTATATCGAGTATTATCAATATTTCATCAATTATTATGCATTGATAATTCAAATCATATTTTCATCACATAACCACATATTTCAAGTGTTTAAAAATACAATTCAAGTTACACGAACTTACCTCGTTTCTTGTCCGTGTTTATAAATTCATTAATCCAATATCTTTTCTTTTTCACGTTCAAGTATCGCATTTGAGTCGTTGGGATCTTTATAAATAAATTTGACCATTGTTTTCATTCATTCCATATTCTAATACATTCAATTAATGCTCTAGGCAAAATTACCATTTGGCCCCCAAACTTTTAATTAATGACGATTTTACCCTTAGGCTCAGAAAAATAAATTCTTGCAATTTAATCCTTATTTCCAGCCGTTTTCATCATACATATTAATGAGAGCCCATAAATTCTATAAAATATCAAAATTTTCCATAATTTCAACACTTTTCAATTTAATCCTTAAAACATGTTTTCCCCCGATCTTGAACTAAATTAACAATTTTCATTTAAAATTTTCAATTTAAATAATAAAATAATCCATTTCATGTAATTTGATCATTTCTAATAGTTTTACAAAATTACCCATAAAGTTTTACTTTTATTCGATTTAGTCCTTGGGCTTAAAACATACAAATTAGTCATGCTAACTGAATATTCATACATATTTTCCTCCTCCTCCTCTCCATTCCACATCCTTAATTTATATAATATGCTTATAAGTAACATTATCAATAATTTCACTATTTACTTATATGTGAACATTCAAGCTGTCCACCTACGTCATAGTCACTAAATTATTTATATCTTGAGCTACAGAAATCCAAATTAAGATCCGTTAATTTCCCTGAAACTAGACTCACATATCTTCTTACCATAAAATTTTCAGAATTTTTGGTTTAGCCAATAAGTACAGTTTATTCTTTAAAGTTACCCCTGTTCTGCTGTATAACTGTTCCGACCTTTCTTCATTAAAATTTAATTATCTCCTCGTACGGGACTCGGATGATGTTACTGCTTATTTCTCTTAAAAATAGACTTATTAATGATTTCAAACACATAAATTTAAGTCCATAATTGTTTTTATACAATTTTTGGTGATTTTCCAAAGTCAAAACAGAGGATCCCAAAATCATTCTAAACCAGTCTCACAAAAATATAAATATCTCAGAATACAGAATTCATTTACTTGTTCTGTTTCTTTTATATGAAAATAGACTCAACAAGCTTTAATTCCATATCTTACTCAACTTCTAATTCAGTTTCTATCATTTTTGGTGATTTTTCAAATTTAGCTTACCACTGCTGTCCAAAACTGTTTTAGTGCAAGATATTAATTATTAAGTTTATATCACCCTTATTTTCTTTCTCTACACCATTTCCCATCACTTTATCTTATTTTCTCTTCACTACCATATCAAGAACATAGAATCATATATAAGGAAACTCTACATTAACATCATTTACATGCTTTTTCAATAATATTAAACTTAAAAATACATGGAAATCTTGATGTTCTTACCTTGTTTTATTGTTTCCAAACTTTAACTTCACTTTCTCTCTCCTCCAGCTTCTATTTCTTGAATCCAACTTGATATTCTAACTCCTCATAGCCTCCTTAACATTTTTCTCCTTCGGTAGCTATGGAAATTCTTTTGATTTCTAGGTGAAAATGGTGAATTTTTGGTGGAAGGACCAAATTGTAAAGAAAGCCAAACTTTCTTTCTCCCCTCTTCTCTCCTAACGTGAATTGCATGGAAAAGGGGTGGTGGTTTTCTCTTTTTATTTCTTTATTTCTTTATTTTACTATATCAATGATAGAAATTTTCGGGATATTACATTATGGTTGTTCAAATTTTCGGGTAAGTGAAGAAGAAATTTATGTGCTATTTCAGCTTTCAAAAAAATTTTGGAAATTTTATTTGCCACTTTAGCTTTCAAAAATTCTCGGGTAAGTTCAAATTTCAAAATTTTCCCTAGGTTAAGGGTTTATGATTTAATTTTTTTTTTAAATCCCTAAAACTCTTACGAACATGGCTACTTCGTTGGAATAAGGGATTACAGATTTTATGATCGGTTTTAATTTTACCTAGAATATTTTTTGACATTATTTATTTCTTTTTAATTTCATATTCAATTCTTTATTTTTGACATGTCATCTTAATCCTTGCACGCCACATAGGCTACTTCTTTGACCTATGCTGGACTGACGGTCAACTCACGTTTCCCGTTAAAATTGGGTTGATTTCTGGAAAAATCATAACGTTTAAGACGTCTATCCAAAAAAAGAAAGTCAATAGCTCAAACCCAAAAACCCATCAACATTGAAGGTATTTTTGACAATTATGCCTTTAATCAATCTAAGAGTGACTTTTTAAATTTACATTATTACTAGATTTTGAGAAAAACATGATATTAAAATTATTTATAAAAAAATAATAATTGAATTATAAGTGAAATGGTAAAATGTTTGTGGTTAAACATTTTTTAAGTATGAGTTTAGTTTTTGACATTGCATTTTGAAAGAACAAAAATGTTACTTGCAAATAAATTGAGTAGTTCTAACAGTTGTGCAAATTGCTTTAGATATTGATGATTAACAATGAAGTATAAAGACAAACACACGATATATTTATGTAGTTAAGTTTCTCCACATCTGCAGGATCTTGCTCAAAGAGACAATTTACTATTTTAACACTTTGCATAAGTGACTACAAGCTCTAACACTCACCAAATTAGAACTCTCATTTTTGCACCTAAGATCTATATCACTCTTCTCAAAGTTTTTTTTCTTAAAAACTTAGGACAAAAACTAAAGTAGCACACTTAATTTTACATTTATTGCTCTCACAAGAAATGTTCCTCGGTAAACAAGAATAAGTGCTCTCAGATTAGTACATCACGTATACAAGTCTTTTCAGCTTATATGGAATTGAGACTTGCTACCATACTTTATCAATTACAATCAATATTCCTATTAAAATAGCAAGATAATCAATATAGAAAATATCTTTAATGAGTGTAAGATAAGTCTTGAATTTTTAAAATATGCTTCAAAGTTTATCGAATCCAATCTAATTTCTTCAAAATAAGAACGTCAGTTTCCTTGATTAGATCCAAATCGGTCTTCAAGATATGTTGCTATAAACGGTTTGGATATCATAGATGCACTTGCATACTATTGAGGATAAACCTGATTAAGCAATGAACAAGTAAAATAACAAAGAATTTGAAAAGATCGAACATAAATATTTTATATGGAAAAACCCCTCCGAAGAGAAACAAAAACCACAGGCAAAGATAAATTTCATTATAACGAAAAACGATGAGTACAAAAAATAGAGATAAAATTAAACCTTGAAACCCGAAAAAATAACCCTTAAAATGTAAACACAAAATTCTTAAAAAGCTTGTAAAAGATAATACCTAAATGTGTAATGGGTTATTTTCCTAAGGTGAAAAAAGGGCGTATTTATAGGCTAAATTTGTAGGTCAAATAATATTAAAATAACCTACACTAATAAGAGTTTAAGTGAGAAACTAAAAACAGAATTTAACTAGGAGAATATAAGCCAAAAAATACGATGCATAACTCCACAAATCTCCACCTTAACTCGTATTTCTACAACGCATTCTTTCCCAAAGTCTACCACTGGCTTATCTCAAAATATGTAGAATATTAATTGAGTCAAAGCTGTGCTTGTACTTAGAAGCTGAAAGTCTTCTAGTCTTCGACTTATGCACTACCAAATCAAAACTGAACCAAGTTTGATTTCTACGAACACAGTGCCCTATCTTATTAAAACCTGTATCCAAAAGAGAACCTCTTTTATACGAAACAATGATACTTTTTTCTCTCCTATGACCAAGTTGTCTCTGCTTCAAATAAGTCAACTTCGATTCTTTAACAGACAAGGGACATCATGTTTCATCCGTCACTGTTGATCCTTCTAGAACATAAAAATTGCCAATCTTTTTACCTTTCATCAAAAGGAGAGCCTCATGGGATAACTTAATGCCACTTGAATCGATGTTAATTCTACAACCCTTTGAGTCCAAAACTCTCAAGGAGATAAGATTTTTCTTTAAGTCAGGCACATGTCTGACATCTGACAATGTCTTAATTGTCTCGTCATGTATCCTGATTTGAACAGTAACAATAATGGTTACTTTACTGGGTGAACCATTTCCCATGCGCACAACTACACCTTCAACTAAACTGTATGTGGAGAACCAATCCATGTTAGGACACATGTGGAAAGAACACATCGAATTCAGAATCCACTCAGACGTAAGCTTAAAGCTTTCACTTTTTGACACCAATAAGAAATCATCACCCTTGTGATTGGCCAAATTAGCACCAATTAAATCTTCCCCGTTGCTTTCAACAACCCTTTTATTTCGCAGTTTGTAATAATCTGTCTTGACGTGACCTAACTTCTTAAATAACAACATCTATTGTCTCGCTTCTTTAATGCTACCAAAATCGAGACTTGCCTCTCTGACTTACTATCCAAACCAAACTCATTGTCGAGTTTGTCTTTATAGATGACCTTTCACATCCTTGAATGAGAGATTATCTCTACCATAAATCAGGGTTTCCCTGAAAGACTTGTATGAAGGGGGTAAAGAGTATAATAATAGCATAGCCTGATCTTCATCATTAATTTGAACCTCAACATTTTTTAAATCATTTAAAAGAATAATAAATTAACTGATGTGACCTCTAAGGTGCTCACTTTCATCCATGCGAAATATGTATAGATGTTGTTTCAACACTAATAGGTTAGCCAGAGACTCTGTCGCGTCGAGGGTTTCTAACCTTTTCCATAAGGTGAATGTCGTTTTCTCTATCAAAATCTCTTGCAACATATTATTTGTTAGATATAAGTGAATCATGGATAGAGCTTTTTTTATCTAACCTATCTCATTCTGATTTATCCATGTATGTAGGCTTCTTCTATGTAAGGACCTTCTCAATATCGCTCTAAATTAGAATTATTGTCATTCGAACTTGCCATAGATTAATATTTATGATGCCTTTGGGCTTATCAATATCAAACCTTGTTGTTGTCATCTCTGAACGAGTTGATTGTGGAAATCAAACTAGCTTTAATATAAGTTTGTTGGGGATAAACTTGATTAAGCAACAAACAAGTAAAATAATAAAGAAATTGAAAAGATTGAATGCAAATATTTTACATGGAAAACCCCTCCGAAGAGGATAAAAAATCACGAGCAAAGATAATTTTCACTATAACAGCAAAAACAATGAGTACAAAAGATGAAGATAAAACTAAACCCCGATATCCAAAATAAGAACCCTCAAAACATAAACACAAAATTCTCCAAAAGCTTGTAGATCAAATAATATTAAAATAACATACACTAATCATAGTTTAAGTGGAAAACTGAAATCAAATTTTAACTGGGAAAAGAAAAACCGAAAAATATGAGACTTAACTGAGAAAAGAAAAATCGAAAAATATGATACATAACTCCACACATATATCCAAAGCATCAACAAAGATCAAAGTCCAAGTGTTTCGTTACCAAAATTTGCCAAGTCCATATATGATAGGTTTATGAATTTGAGTAGTGCCAAACACCCATGGACACTGCTCGTGGACTGCCTCAACACATTTTTAGTTATTTTATTTAAACATTTTGTATAAAAATAATAAAATATGAAAACAATATTATATTAGCATAAAATTCATTATTAAATGAAATTTTTTAAGTAATTACCTAATTAATTTGGTGTAAAGATAACTCGTGACAAAATTTAATAAAACATTTTATGTTAAAAATAAATAAATTAATAAATAAGAATAATATACATTAAATTCAGTTATGAGTTGTATTAAGCGACAACTCAATCATTTTAATCGAACTTCAAGTAAATAAGCGAATTAGCATAAACGACAAATCCCATAATATTAAAGCAAAGTGTGAAGGGTGAAATCTGAAGAAGTGTTATGAGAGCAGCAAGTTGCAAAGTAGTTTCAAACATTAGGGTGATGCTTGAAATTGACTTCAAGCTCAAAATATATTTTATTTGGTTGTTTCCTACAGGTAAGCAAGACCCTCATTTTTTTCTTCAAGAGAGAGGAACGGCTATAATATTAATATTTGCGTATGCTTTTGACTTCCCAATTTTATACAACAAATTAGTTGTTCACAGCACATGGACGAACCCATTAGTAATAAGATCTATTGTAGTTAATGGATACGTAAATACTTATTCAATTTATGCCTGGGTTTTGACTAATTGAAACCAAGTTGATCTCATATTCTTTTACTTTTCTTTTTATTATAATATTCTAATTACCTCATCTCAATTCGTAAAATAACTACATATCGGTCATGCCGCATTGCACGTATGAACAAAATTTTAATTCAAAAAGATGACATCAGCATTCTCTCATTAGGCTATGAAACAAATAAATAATTTTATCGAGAATCGATTCATTTAAAATAAATTGGTCGAAAGTAAATATTATATGATTCTACGGAGTTAAATTATTTAAAAATACAATAAATATATCACATCACATTATCTAATTAAAAGGTTTATAAATTTTCGATAGGTAATACTTAAAATATTAAAAGACTTCCAACATATTGAAGCTCTTAACAATTCAAACATAAACCAATTAAAATCAAAATTATCCGATAAATTTTAAAATCTAATTTGACTCAAAGACAAGTTTGCAAATATGGAGGTTAATAAGCTATTATCTATTTTTTATTTTTTAAAATCTTAATTAAAACCTACCTTGCTTTTTAAAATAATTATCCATATAATTTGTAAGCTAATGTGGAACTCAGAGTGTTGACACGAAACAGTCGTGGGTCCAGCTGAGACCAACCCTGTGAATAATGGGATGATCCAATCAAATTCAAAAAGAAAAAAGGCACAGAAATGGACGACCTTAATTTAGCAGAGGATTAACATCTAGTCAAAAGACTTGACAATAAAATTCACTTTGGATTTGTCATAATTAAATTCACGTATGTTCCTGTCATGTCTTTTCCACTTTATTTTTTAAAAAAGAAAAAAGAGAAAAATACAATTACATTTAAAATGTGATATATATATATATATATATATATATATATATAATTACATAATCCTAAATTATTGGCAAGTTAAAAAATTGACATGTGATTCCACCATCACAGTTGTCTACACCAAAATGTTACCTCCACTTTTCCAGCTGCTTATATATTTGGATCCTTCCTTCCCTCCTCCTACGCCCCATACATTGCATCTAAGAACCCATTTTCAACCGTCTTTTCTTCCAAAAACACATTACCCATAAGAATTTTCAGTCTTCCCAAACATACTACGATTATGTAAATTTAGTGCCTTATACTCTGATCCATCATATTTAACTTTCTTCGCTCATTTTCCAGGAAAAAAAAAAAAGTTGTTCAACATGAACATCTTCTATCTTCGCTAAACCTTTTTATCTTTACTTTGAAACTCACAAAGTCATGTAATTTACATGATCGCAGGTTCAAAACTCTCGTTTGTTTCCAATAGCTGATATTCTTGATTATTTTCAGTCTTTTTTTCTTTTACCTCACTTAGAAGATTATTGAAGGAAGAGGGAACTAAAGCCAGTTGTTTAGAGTTTAGATAAAAACTAACCATGGAGGAGACCTTTGTGCCTTTACGAGGCATCAAAAATGACCTCAGAGGCAGATTGATGTGTTACAAGCAAGACTGGACTGGTGGCTTTAAAGCAGGCTTCAGGTATATATATATACATATATAATCTTTGCAATATGCTTGTTTATTGAGGCTGACGACGACTCCGCTGTGTTGTTTTATTACAGGATTCTGGCTCCCACCACTTACATTTTCTTCGCCTCTGCCATTCCCGTCATTTCATTTGGTGAACAACTCGAGAGAAATACCGGTATTTTAAATGCTTAATCGCGTGTGCATTCGGTCGGTGCGGTCGTCTATTTATATTCCCTTTTTAATTATCTGCAGATGGAGTGCTCACAGCAGTTCAAACCTTAGCATCTACAGCACTTTGTGGGATCATACACTCGATCATCGGAGGTCAACCTTTGCTGATACTAGGAGTTGCTGAGCCAACTGTCATTATGTATACATTCATGTTCAATTTTGTTAAAGACGTACCGGATTTGGGTCGGGACCTATTTCTAGCTTGGTCCGGATGGTAAGCCGTTAACTCTAATTTTCTTTTGATCAATTATTAGCCATACCATATTAATATTCCTCAAAGATTCTTCAATCATATATATTCGCTGCTATATTTGAAAAAAGTTGTCTTTCTTTTTGTGTAAAATTGTTTGTAGGGTATGTGTGTGGACTGCAGCCTTGCTGTTCTTACTGTCTATCTTGGGAGCATGTTCCATTATCAACAGGTTTACCCGTGTGGCAGGCGAATTGTTCGGTCTGCTTATAGCTATGCTGTTTATGCAGCAAGCTATCAAAGTAAGATCAATAATTTATCATCTCATGTTTATTTTCTACTGTAAACCATACCCTTTTTAAGTTGTTTGTTCTGATAAATTTCATATACAGGGCATTGTGGAAGAGTTCCGAATTCCACAACACGAAAATCCCAAACTCACAGAGTTTACACCTTCATGGAGGTTTGCCAATGGGATGTTTGCTTTGGTTTTGTCATTTGGCCTTCTTTTTTCGGCATTAAGAAGCCGAAAAGCAAGGTCTTGGCGCTACGGGACTGGTAAGCTAACTTTTTCCTTGATCACCTTTTGGTTGTATATATGGCACCATTTGCTTTTGACAACTTACAAAGAAGCTTTCTTGACAGGTTGGCTTAGAAGCTTTATAGCAGACTATGGTGTGCCATTTATGGTACTTGTGTGGACAGCAGCGTCTTACATACCATCCGCAAGTGTTCCGAAAGGAGTCCCACGTCGTCTCTTCAGCCCTAATCCCTGGTCCCCTGGTGCTTATGAAAATTGGACAGTTATCAAGGCATGTTTAACCAAATACCATTGCCAATCAACACTGCACACACATATAATCTGTCTTCTTATTGGACAAATAAACTGACACAAAGAGCTTGAAAAAAATGACAGGACATGCTACATGTTCCAGTTGTGTATATCATTGGAGCTTTCATTCCAGCCACAATGATTGCAGTGCTTTATTACTTTGACCATAGCGTAGCATCTCAGCTTGCTCAGCAGAAAGAGTTTAATTTGAGAAAACCATCTTGTTACCATTATGACTTACTTCTTTTGGGATTCTTGGTATGCGCTTATTCTTCCTGATCTCTTTCCTTAATATAAAAATTGCCCCGGGAACACTTTTTTGATTTGCTTGTTTCTTGATGGCAGACATTGTTATGTGGTCTTATCGGCATCCCTCCGGCAAATGGGGTCATTCCGCAATCACCAATGCATACCAAGAGCTTGGCTACCCTCAAACATCAAGTATAATTCCTTGTTTAAACCCTCTGAACCTTTTTGTTCAGTTTTCAGTTCATTCATGATCAGCAGAGACTGACTCATGGTTTTGGTGCAGCTGCTTCGTAATCGACTGGTTGCAACAGCACGCAAATGTATAAGAAAGAATGCTAGCTTGGGACAATTGTATGGAAATATGCAAGAAGCCTATCAGCAAATGCAGACCCCTTTAGTTTACCAGGAGCCTTCAGCTAGAGTAAGACTGTGTCTATGACCATATAAATCATGTAGCTGCTTCCTGGCATAATCAAAGCATATGCATGATTAACTAATGAAATCACTAAATTTATGATTCTGAGTTCACTGATAGTAAACTGTCTTAAGCAGGGACTACATGAACTAAAAGAATCAACCGTTCAAGCTGCTACGTGTACAGGCAACATCGATGCCCCTCTTGACGAAACTTTGTTTGATATTGAGAAAGAGATTGATGATCTATTGCCTGTTGAAGTAAAAGAACAGCGTCTCAGCAACTTGCTTCAAGCCACCATGGTAGGAGGATGTGTTGCAGCAATGCCTATCCTTAAAATGATCCCGACTTCTGTCCTCTGGGGCTACTTCGCATTCATGGCTATCGAAAGCTTACCGGGTAACCAATTTTGGGAAAGGATATTATTGCTCTTCACTGCACCAAGCAGAAGATACAAGTAAGATATTCCAAAACAGACATTTTATACTTGGATAGTTTACAAGTATCCATTGTCCCATCTTATGTTTTCCTGCAGGGTCCTTGAGCAGCAACATGCAACCTTTGTGGAAACTGTTCCATTCAAGACTATTGCAATGTTCACCATTTTCCAAACGGCGTATCTGCTCGTATGTTTCGGCCTAACCTGGATTCCGATCGCCGGGGTTATGTTTCCCTTGATGATCATGCTTTTAGTACCAGTAAGACAATACGTCCTGCCCAAGTTTTTCAAAGGGGCGCATCTTTATGACTTGGATGCCGCAGAGTATGAAGAGGCACCCGCTTTGCCATATAATCTTGCCACAGTAAGATACTCGTCTCCTCTCCTACAACCAAAAAACCTTTCCCCCATTTTCCATTGCTTATTATTAGTCACTTAAACTTTGGCTTACAGGAGACAGAGCTGGGACAAGGAGCAGCCTATGCAGGGGACA
This sequence comes from Gossypium stocksii, assembly GCA_020496765.1. NCBI lineage: Eukaryota > Viridiplantae > Streptophyta > Magnoliopsida > Malvales > Malvaceae > Gossypium > Gossypium stocksii. The sequence goes on from CM035623.1 coordinate 86,534,582, forward strand.
GTGAGATATTAGATGAAGTTATTACAAGAAGCCGGGGTGAATTCAGACATACTTGCAGTCCTAAAATTACAAGCTCCACTGCTACGCCAGCAAATGGCCCGAGAAGCCATCAAAGCCCGCGGCTTTCATGTAATAGCCCTCGTCTGAGTGAGCTGAAAGGAGAGAGAAGCCCTCGGGCGAGTGGAAATGGATCACACAGTCCAAGGACTGGGGAGCTGAAACCATCTAATCTGGGGAAAAGTCCTCTTAACCGAGGATCGAATTAGTGGGGATATTTGTCGAATATTCTGATAAATTCTGTTGGTATAATGTGCTTTTTAAAATGGTTTTTCATTTCCCAGTCTTTTGTTTTGAGTGTGTTAATTGGCTTGGCTTAGCAGAACTGTAAAATGTTCCCTCTTCCTTCTTATATCCCATTTTCATATGTAACAAAAGATTCCATTTGCTTTTCTTGCCAGAAATATATAATACTTAAAAACATATTTTTTGCTTGAAAATGTTAGCCCTTATTCCTTTTGTCTCTGTCAAATTTTGATTTTTGTCTCTCTATTATACTCAAATTTGGGATTTAGTCCCTATACTTTTTTTTATACAATACCTATTTATATCTATAACTCCATAACCTTAGGAGTGAAGTCAGGAATTTTTTATTGGAGTCCAAATAAGAATTTAACTTGTGTGGGCGGGGGGAGCAAACTTAAAATTTTTTATACTAAAAGGAGTAAATAGTATTACTAAATCGGAGGAAAAAAGCGTTTAAACATGTCTAAACTCATATCCTTTTGATTGTTGCAATAGCAACGATGTCACTATCGAAGCTCAATCAAACATTTAGTCCCTATACTTTAATTTAACATAATTGAGTCATTTTATTGTTAGAATGTCTTTAGTTATTCCAAATAGATGCCACTAGTTGTCAAAATTAAAAGGTTGATGTGAATTTTTGGGGGATAAAGCAACATTTAGTCATTGAATTTGGCAACTTTTCTTAATTTGGGTCCATGTGATGATATCGCATTTTGAGTGAAATTGCATTCTTAATAGTTCAAGTGATGACGTGGCATAATTTCAAAAGTGTCATGTCATCACAAAGACTGAAATCCTAAAAAGTTGTTATGTTTCAAAATTTATGTGGATAAAAAAAATTCAAGTACCAAGTTGAAAAGAATTGTTAAATTCAGAGATGAAACATGCTTTATACTTATTTTTTAAACCCTTCCAACACAAAAAACAAATACTGAATTTGTACGAACCCCTCATAATATCCACAAATGGTTTGTTTTTGGTAAGAGATGAACATCATTATATGTAAATTCTGGCGAATGATACACATTGATACTCCAATGCATTTCTACTTGAGTCAGAATAAATATATTTTTGAACCCTCACTTTCAAATTTAAAGTGTATGCTCTTGTACGAATCTCAACAATCACCTGTTCTTATTCTGTATATTAATCATTTTGAAGTAAAAAAAAAAAAAAGCACTTTTTTGGTGAAATAGTTATGTTGTGCATAATATCTTTGTTCTCAATAATTACATAGAAGTCTATATAGCATAAAAAAAAAAAAATACTGATGACAGGTGCGTGCAAGATGAATCAAATCCTGATAATTTTTTCTAAGGGAAGTTGATATTTTAAATGAAATAATTAATATAGAATTAACTATTTAGAGTAGAAATTATTATAGTAAAAGTACCAATTTATGCTGGATTAATTTTAAAATTTAAACATAGTATGTGACCCTTGTTTTTCAAAATCCTATGACGTATGGAAGCAAGCAAAAGGATCTAAATCACATCAACAATTATGGAATTTGTGAATATGATATTCCTTGAGTTAAATTCACAAAGGACCAGATGATGAAGGCATCCATAAGCACTAATTCATTTAGATCAAAGCAAATGGGATAATGTCATCCCCATGCATGTACCGTGAATTTTCTGACAGTTTTTTAATTACCTTTTTAGGTGCATGTTGGAACGTGCTCACCACCTGAAGCTGGCTACCTTGTTAAAAAGCTTCTTCTTCGAGAGTGCTTTGCAACTGAGAACCCTCTTGTCATTTCCACTAAAATAATAGAAAAAAACAATGGAAAAGGTCCATTTTCCAGCACAATTATGAAAGCTTGAAAAAGAACAAAAAACAAAAACAGAAGACAGCATTTGAGATGAAAAGAAGGGAGCTTTTGATAATAGTTTTTTGAAAGAAGAAAAAAGAATAAAGCAATGGCCAGAATTTGTTTTCTCTTGCAGGCATTTCAAGTAAACTGCAAGATATGGGAGGACCCTACATTCTCAATTGCTAGAAGGGAAAATGTGGAGATGGTGTGTTGTTGTTTTCAATAGCTTTGACTTTGATGGGAAATGGAAATGAATGAATGATACATCAATACATCATCTTTTTTTCATTATCACATTAAGCTGATGATGATTTCAGTATCTTTGTCTTTTGAGTATAGTTCAACTTTTAGTCCTTTCCAAAAAAAAAAAAAAAACCCTAATAAACATGAAGAAAAATGGTCTAATCCTTAATTTTAACCCTCAGTTTTATAAAAACTGTGCAATTAGTCTTTGTCATGCACATATACTCCGCCAACCAGCGACCTCTGCCATGATACATATAATCACATGGGTTTTTGCTTGCTGGAGTGTGCCAACTATAGCTACTTGGCCGAATATATAAACTAACTACTCCTGACAATTAAATCATTCGACAAGATACCGAAATGTGCCAACTATAGTTACTTAGCCGAATATGTAAATGAACTACTCCTGACAATTAAATCATTTTGACAAGATAAACATTTCAACAAGATAAATATCACTTGCTATCCATGTGTCCTAAAGTTTATGTGTTTTCATATTACTTACTTAACAAGAATCTTGAAAGAGATAAATAGCGCCTCAGAAAGTGAAATATGTCCATTGTGGTGAACTCATAAATACCTCTCAGACCCCAATGATCCAGCAAGTTCTCCTACCCCTTACTCTGAATTTTCACCCTAACTCCTTTTCTCCTCAAGCTCTTACTTCATCCTTCATCTTCGATCACCACCTTTTAGTATCAACAATCTTTCTATTTGAATTTGTCATAATTTCATTCTTATTATTTATAAAAATTGAAAGCTAAGCCTATATATTGATAAACACACTTTATTTTTTGCTAATTTATAATATATAAATCATTAAACTATTGATTTTTACTAGTTCTTTATATATGAATCATTGAACTGTTGATTTTTAGGTTAATAATTTAACAATGATGGTTAAAAATATTACTTAATTTGATTAATATTTTAGTTTTCGTAAAATATAAAGATTAAATTATGATAAATTAAAGTAGAACTAATTTTTCAAATTTCATAAAGGACAGGGATGGAATTCATAAATAAATTAAGAAAAATCAGAAATTTGGTGATCTGAGTTGAGATTGGACGCATCAGTTGACCAGTGATCCACGTATGGCCAATGCCAAAAAACATGTGGTGGGTAACAAAGGTAGAAAAGTTACCAATTACCACTAAAAACAACATAGATTTGGCATCAAATCAGTTTCACTGTCCAAATCACTCGAGCCTTCATATGAACCACTTGAATTCAATCATGGACATTGTTGAGGGTGGGCTACTCAAACTCTTCCTTTTTGGGTAGGTTAGGGGTCAGTCATGGAGATGGTGGGGGATTGGTGATAAACATTTGGAGCCGACATGAAACTATCCAAAAAAAAAAAAATGAAAAAGAAAAAGAAAAGGCAATATGGCATCAAGGAATGTTTTATTCATAAGATGAAAAGAAATTGAGTTTACTCATTTGTCTGGTTTAAATCAATAAGATTTATAAATGAGAATGTATTTAAAATACATAAATTAAATTATAAGTATTTAAGTATCTAGTGCACGAACAATAATGTTAAAAGAATTATATAATGTTAATAAAAATGAAAAGAATTATTTATTTTCTTAAACAAATTTTATAAAATTCCAATATTGGGTTATGGCCTCTACTTTAGCAATAAACAAAAGTTGGAGACTGCATCCACATATGCATTCCTTCAAAAACTGGGATAGCAACTACTGCAAGACTTAATTATGTGTTATTGGAATTTTTGTTTTAGGAAAACCTCAATAGAATAAGAGTAATGAAGAAATTATATTATCAATAATTTTCATCACATCTTTTATTCGAAGTGAATACAAAATGAAAATGCTTCTTTTTGTCCTATAAGTTATCAAAATTAATTGGCTTTATTAGATTCATAGTATATGCAATTTTAATAAATGCTTGGGTTGGTGGAATGGGAATAACATATTGCTTTGGTTTAAAGTAATCTTGAATAAATAAAATAAAAGGAAACATTGTAACCTCATAACCTTTTTTTTTATCCACCTTCTTCTTCTTATGATGGTGGTGACACTTTTTTTTTTTTTTTTTTTTATTTTTGTAAGCACTACAATCATTTCTAATTTTTTTTTCTTTTACAATAGCAATGAATGGTGTTGGATTTTTTTTAAATAGTAACATTTATAATAATAATTCATTTTAAACTCCATCTTTATTTTTATTTTTATAGAATTATTATATATAATTTAAGATACTCCTTGATAAGATGAAAAGTGATAAAAAGATTAAGGGTTAAATATGTTATAAGTCATTTTATTCGAATTATTCGAGTTATTCGAGTCAACTCGAATTTTTTTTCGAATTTCGAGTTCGAATCGAGTTGAGTTTTTAAATTCGAATAACTCGAATAATTCGAATATCAAACTATAATATTTTACATTTTTACCCCAAACTTCCAAACCTTTTTACTTTTTCCTCAAAACTTTTACTTCTTCCCACTTTCTCCCTAAAACTTTTACTCCTCTCCCATCCCAACCCCCCATCTACCCAAAATACATTTCCCACTAAAATTTTACTCTCCTATTTACTTTTCCTCAAAATTTTACTCCCCAAATCCCTTAAAACTTTATATTTTCCCCCCAAATTTTTACTCCCTCCCACTTTCCCCTTAAAACTTTTACTCCATTTTCATCCCACCCCCATCTACCCCAAACTCATCTCCCCAGTTTTTTTTAATATTTTCCCTCCAAAATTTTACTCTCCCCGTTTACTTTCCCTCAAACTTTTACCCCAAAACTTTTTATTATTCCTCTAAACTTTTACTTCTCACTATTTACTCCCAAATAAAGTATCAAAATTATCCAAAAAAAACCCATAAACATAAATAGTAATAATTTTATTTATATCTGTTATTTATATTATTAAATTAAATTTCACATTTTATTATTTATATTATTGAATTGTTTATTCATATTAAATATTTATATTAAAACTGAATTATTAATGATGCCATAAATTATTCGTGTTAAAATTTTATATTGGTATTAATTTCACATTTTATCTTTAAAATAACTTTTATTAAAAAGTCAAATTATTACATTTAATATATTATTTAATTCCAAAATACATAATGACAAAAATCTGAAGATAATTGAAACAACTAAGCAAACAAAAAAGCTAACCCGTATCTAAAAGATTAATAAATAAATTATGAGGTGATGCAAGTTAATAAAAAAATTTGATTATAGTGAAAAAATTTTATTACGATGGGTGATAGTAGTTACAACAACCCAAAATTATTTTTTAAAATTTAACTCGAACAAATATATTCGATTCGATTCGATTCGAATTCTATCTGACTCGACTCGATTCGAGAAAATTTCAAAGAAAGTTTGAATGATAAAATAAGATTCGAAAACTCGAAAATTTTTTATTCGATTCGATTCGATTCGATCGAATGCTCACCCCTACTTATACTTTTATGCTTAGGAATTTAGTTTTCTTAATTTTTAGATTTTAAAATTGAGGTTATTAAAATTATTTTGTTAAATTTAAGTTCTTACGAATATTTTTTTTTTCAAATTACATTACTATTAAGTGATTTTTTTATTTTAAAATGTTATATCAATCAATTTAGCAAAAAAAAGAAAATAGTGTTACCAATAGACTTGAGTTTTAAATTTTAAAAATAAAAGAATTAAATTTATAAAAGTTAAAATATAAAATTAAATTTAAATGTATGAAAAATATAAAAAACCTATAACATATTTTAATAAAAAATTAGTGCCAAAGCCATGAAGATGACATAAGCTGTGTTTTCTTTTCAATTTTTTTTTTATTTTCATTCTATGATAAAATAAGCGTCATTTTAGGTAGTGTTATCATTTTCTTATTATGATACATTTATTTTAAATTATTGTCAAATATTAACCTTTCAACCTTTCACATATGCTTTTAATTAATTTCAATTTTTTAAACATATTTAATAATTAAGATAAGAATTTAATAGTCAATCAAGTTTTTAAGCATCCAAGTATTAACAAGAGTGATTCATATAAAATATATTTGAGTAAACTATACTCATAGTCACTTTTGTTTACTTTAGGTTATATTTTAATCATTTATATTTGAAATATTACGTTTTAGTCACTTATATTATCATGTTATAACATTTTAGTCACTGAACCATTAATTGTCGTTAACGGTGTAACAATAAGCTGTTATGGCATGTTAAATCATCATTTCAAACAAAAATTTTAGGTTAAATTATACAATCAATCCCTATATTTTTTTCATTTTGAGCAATTTAATTTTTTTCTTTTATGTTCTTTAATCTTTCCTTTTTTTTTTCTCATTCTCTTCTGTTTCTCCTTTTGTTTCCCTACTTTCTCTATTTCTTTTAACATATCAGAAAATCGAATTAGCAATGAAGAGAGAAGCAAGAAGTCAGAAGCCATTATTGCCTAATACCAAAACCCATAAGCCCATACCATGCCTTTTTCTCCACTGCCAATGTGACTTTCTAATATGTTAAAAGAAATGGAGAAGGTAATAAAACAACGAGAGAAGCAAAAGAGAATGGAAAAAAAAAGTTAAAAGAACATAAAAGAAATTAAATTGCTCAAAACGAAAAAATATGGGGACCAATTGTATAATTAACCTAAAATTTTTATTTAAAATAATGATTTAACGTGCCACGTCAGCTTACCGTTACACTGCTAACAACTTAGTGAGTAAAATATTACAACATGATAACGTAAGTGATTAAAACGTAACATTTCAATCATAAATGACTAAAATGTAACATGAGATAAAAATGTGTAGTTTACCCAAAATTTTAAAGGAAATTAGGTGTGAATTTGATTAAATATATTACTTATGTGATGAAAAATTAATGTGAGAGATGTAGTTTGTAGAAAAGGATAAGTTGGAGTTAGGGGTTTTCAATCGGCTAACCGACCCGAACTATCATTAACCGAATTAACCACCCCTTTTAAACTCTTAACCGTTAATTGGACCGAATTTTTTTAAAAAAAATTAACCGAACCGAACTTTTTCTGTTAATTCGGTCAGTTAACCTAATTAACCGAAATTTATATATATATTTTTATTTTTAGTTAAAATAAGTATAAAACATATAAAAAATTAACTGAATTAACTGACCGATCAATTTATATTTTCAAAAAATTAACTAAACCGACCGAATAATTGTATATTATAATATTATTTATAAAATTTGGTTAATTCAGTTAACCGACCGATTTAAAACTAAATTAACCGTTAACTGAACTTTCAAAAAACTATCAACCGACCCCGACTGAATTAATTCGGTTAACCAACCAATTAATCGAATTCAATCGATTAACCGAATTAATTCGATTTTACCTGAAATTTGCACACCCCTAATTGGACTTATTTCATTGGTGTCCTTTCCAACACTCCAGTATTTCGATAGCCCAAATACAGCCAACGTGATTTATAATTTTCTTGGCGTTAATAATAACAAAAATCTTTCAGTAGTTAGGGAGGAGTGGTGTGGCATTGAATTATTCTGTTTTATTTAAAAAAACAATGGGAGAAATGTGTAATTTATCCGATGTCAATTATGAATATATTCATAAACTCCTAAAATAATACACCTTCGTAATAAAATATTTATGTTAAAAACTTTCCATTTTCATTTCGTTTGGAAAATGGCAATTGGGCTGTTATTAAAAATGTGTCGACCCATTCAAATTCCTCTGTGAAGGGCCCATTATTGGTTTTAGTTATTTCTTGAGACCCAAATCAACATATAACGTTAATTTGTTTTGACTCCAAAACTCTCCATGCCAATCTTTGTTAATTTTATTATCTCAATCCCCAATACTTAAATTTAAAACTATATTGGATCCCCAATTTTTTTCTTCTAAATTATAAATATTTGGAACACCAAAATACAAGTTTATTATTATAATGATTTATATTTTTATAAATTTTAAAGGAACTTTAAAGTAATTTTACTCATTTGAGGCGAACACCTCTGCTTATCTCATCTTGCTCCATAATTATAGGGAGAACTTAGGGAGGCAAGTAGTGGCCTTGGCCCTTCAAAATAGATGAAATTGTGTTTCCTTTTATAAATTATCGATGTTTTCCTCCATTTTACCATATGAGTATAGTCCTATTTAGGTTAAGGTAGCATTTAGGTAAAACCCTTTCTATCAATTTTGACTTTAAAAAAAAATTCGACAGTTTAGATATGTTTTTCTCGACCATTTTACCCATTTCCTACTTTATTTACAAAAATTGGCCACTTTATTTATTATTTACCGGAATGGACCGAAAACACTAAAATACATCCACATAGGAGTGTTTTAAGGGGGAATTCTAGCAAAAAGCATTCCTGAGGGAGTGTTTTTGCCATGTCAGCAAAAAACGCACTGACATGGACGCGTAGGGGTGAGCATTCGATTAAATCGAATCGAATCGAATAAAAAATTTTCGAGTTAATCGAGTTTTCGAATCTTATTTTATCATTCAAACTTTATTTGAAATTTTCTCGAATCGAGTCGAGTGAGATAGAATTCGAATCGAATCGAATCGAATATATTTGTTCGAGTTAAATTTTAAAAAATAATTTTGGATTCTTGTAACTACTATCACCTATCGTAATAAAATTTTTTCACTATAATCAAATTTTTTATTAACTTTCATCACCTCATAATTTATTTATTAATCTTTTAGATACAGGTTAGCTTTTTTGTTTGCTTAGTTGTTTCAATTATCTTCAGATTTTTGTCATTATGTATTTTGGAATTAAATAATATATTAAATGTAATAATGTGACTTTTTAATAAAAGTTATTTTAAAGATAAAATGTCAAATTAATACCAATATAAAATTTTAACACGAATAATTTATGGCATCATTAATAATTCAGTTTTAATATAAATATTCAATATGAATAAACAATTCAATAATATAAATAATAAAATGTGAAATTTAATTTAATAGTATAAATAACAGATATAAATAAAATTATTACTATTTATGTTTATGGGTTTTTTTTGGATAATTTTGATACTTTATTTGGGAGTAAATAGTGAGAAGTAAAAGTTTAGAGGAATAATAAAAAGTTTTGGGGTAAAAATTTGAGGGAAAGTAAATGGAGAGAGTAAAATTTTGGAGGGAAAATATTAAAAAAAATTGGGGAGATGAATTTGGGGTAGATGGGGGGTGGGATGAAAAGGGAGTAAAAGTTTTAAGGGGAAAGTGGGAGGGAGTAAAAATTTGGGGGGAAAATATAAAGTTTTAAGGGATTTGGGGAGTAAAATTTTGAGAAAAAGTAAATAGGAGAGTAAAATTTTAGTGGGAAATATATTTTGGGTAGATGGGGGGTTGGGACGAGAGAGGAGTAAAAGTTTTGGGGAGAAAGTGGGAAGAAGTAAAAGTTTTGAGGAAAAAGTAAAAAGGTTTGGAAGTTTGGGGTAAAAATGTAAAATATTATAGTTTGATATTCGAATTATTCGAATTATTCGAGTTATTCGAATTTAAAAACTCAACTCGATTCGAACTCGAAATTCGAAAAAAAATTCGAGTTGACTCGAATAACTCGAATAATTCAAATAACTCGATTCGTTTAACTAGAAATTCGAATTTTTTTCAATTTTTTCGAGTCGAATCGAGTTTTGCTCACCCTTATGGACGCGTTTGCTGACATGGCAAAACGCTCCCTCAGGGATACGTTTTAGCCTGTGTTTTTTACCCCAACGATCATTTAAAATTTTGACCGTTAGGAGTCCAACGATAAAAAAAAAAAAACTATAAACTCTCCTCCTATTTTTTCTACACAAACATTTCTTTCAAAATTCTCAAAAAAGTTTTCAAATTTCTCCCTAAATTTCTCAAAGCTCTTTTTAATTAATTATTTCCTTTAATTTTTTTTTCTAAATTAGTATTATTTTTTTATGATTTCTAATATATTTGATCGTGTTAGCAATGACTTGGGAATTAATTCGTCTCGATAATAAACATATCTCCGTCGAACAAATGAAAATGGTAAGGGTTAATTTCAATTTTTGAATATTATTTAATAATTTTTTCATTTATATAATTTAATTAATTTTTATTTTATAATTTTTTATAATAGTCTATAAATCGGGTGTTACAATGTTATATTTGTAATATGGCTGGTCCTCAATCACAGTTGATAAAAAATTATTTGAGGGAAGTGGGTTTTTGGCACGTGACCAATATAGGCCGGGGTGCAAGTTGGACCCGAAACTCATCAGTGCGTTCATAGAGAGGTGTAAACCTGAGACACACACATTCCATCTTTCACGCGGGGAGTATACCATCACTTTGGAGGATGTGCAGTTACAATTGAGATTGTCGATGGATAGGTTCGTACTCACTGGGTCCGCTCAATCTATTGATTGGGGAGCCATATGCTATGATCTTTTGGGTGCGATTCTGGATAATATTTACGGAGGTCGGATCGAGATAGGTTGGTTATGAGACACATTCTCAGAGCCGGGGGATGATTCGACTAAAGTAGAGATAATACGATATGCTCGTGCATACATCTTTGAGATCATTGGAGGTTATTTGACGCCAAACTTGTTACGAAACCTCGTACATCTGAGGTGGTTATTGAAACTCGTTGATTTTAGAGTAGCTGGTGAACTTAGTTGGGGGTCCGTCGTGTTGGCAATATTGTACCGGGAGATGTGTGAGGCGACGAAACCAAATAAAGCCAAAATCGAAGGTTGCCTATCACTACTACAATCATAGGCTTGGTTTCGTTTTCTATTTTTACATCCTCGAGTGAACCACCCATATACATTCCCATTCATAACGAGGTAAAATTTATATTAGATTTTACAATTATTACATAGATTTAAAATATAATTTTATGCTAAAAATTTATTTAATTAGGTGGAACCATTCTGTAACAGCCCGAAATTGGGCTTAGTCAGAATAGTGATTTCGAAATCACTTCCCGAGGTTTAAGAAGATTATTTTAGTATTATTTTATGTGTTTTAGTATTTTTATAAGTATGCATGAAAATTTTGATGAATTAATTTACGCGATTGAAGGCTTAATTGCGAAAAAAGGACTAAATCGCAAGAAAGGAAAAAGTTGTGTTTTATTAACACTTTGAGTTAATTAGATAGAGAACAAAAATTGGAGGGCTTTAAAGTGCAATTAGGCCCAATTTAAATAGCATGGCCGACCAAGGAGTGGAAATTGAGACAAGAGAATAAGAAAAGTCAAAGTTAAGTGACTAAACTTTGTTAAAATAGTACCTAATGGCCTAGCCTTCACTTGGGAATCATTTCTTCTTCTTCCTACCGATTTTATCAGCTAAAATGGAGGTTTGAAAGCTTCAAAAATTGCAGCAACATTTAGCACACATTAATAAGTGATTTCTAATTTTTTTTCTTGAATGTTTTTGCATTTTTAGAACGCTTGTAGCATGAGCTACCTTTTGAAGGGTGTATTGTGCAAAATGGTTGAAAGTTAGAATTGTTGTCATGTTTGAATAAGTTTTTTTTGTTGGGTTTTTATGGAAGAAAATGGGTCCTAGTTGTTAAATAAACAACTTGTAGTGACGAAAATTTTAGCTTAGGTCGCTAATTATGGCGATTTAAAACCTTGAAAACGAATTCTGATTAAAGCCAAGGAGTCGCCACCGATCCTTTTTCCGAGGTGTGATCGGACACCTAATAAAACCGTATTCTAGCAGAAAATTTGTTCTTTACGTGAAAGAATGACTCGATTTAGGTCTACGTTGAAGTTTAGAGAAAAGTAGGGTCCGGGAGTCAGTTACGCGCGGGGAAGGTATTAGCACCCCCGTGACGCCCAAAAATTGGTATCTTTTCAAAAGCGAGTTGTCTAGGTTTTCAAAAGCACGATTTCAATTTAAAACTTAGTTATGATCTGATTAAAAAAAACGAGCATGTTGAAGTTGTTATTCCTGAAAAGGATATCCCGTTTCTAACACGAGCCATCCGTGATTCACCCAACATAGCGATGAAATCACCGGCTTAATGTTAGAATCGGTATATTGCCTTTGTTTTCAAAACATGAAAAGATTGATTAATAGAGTTGACATAGAAATAATAATAATAATATGAAACAATATGGTACGTTAAAAACAAAAGATAATAAAGGTGAAAAATATACGGAGTAAATAATATATGAAATATGTGACAATACATGCACAATAATAACAGTAATAATGTAAATAAAAGAAACAGTAAACATGTATAAAACATAAACGACGCAGTATTTGGACACATGTACGTAGCATATATTAAAAATAATGAAAATATACAAACGTGAAGTGACGATATTAGATGAATTGACATGGTGTTATAAATATACACGTAATATATAAGTAAAATATATATAATGCATGTTTTGGATGAAATATATAAATGTGGGTAAATAATGATAATACGAACAAATAAATAATAATAGTGAAAACCACAAATGTGACATATTATTAGGGTTTATGTAATATATATACAGACGTAGTATTTAAAATATGAATACATAATATATATTAAAGTATTGAACATCACTATTAATATGCAAATATCTACATAAAATATATTAGTATTTAAAGATATACATAAATTTAAACATGATGGTATTTAAGAAAACATAATATATGTACAAATATTTAACAAAATAGATAATACAAATATTAATAATAATAATAAAACATTAATAAGCAAGGAATTTAATAAAATACAATAGTAATAACGTAAAAATCAAAAAAAAAAAAAATAGCAAGTGTAACGAATAATACTAAATAATAGTAAATATAAAGTAATTAGGGCTTTAAAACAAATGCAAACAATATTATTATGAAAAATAGTGTACTATATGTATGCATATAAATATAATACTAATAATAATAGAAAATACATACATAATTAATACACATTAATAATGATTATATAAGAATAATAATTAGTTGATAAAGATAATACATAGAATATATGATAATACTAATAATCAGATAATAATATGAAATAAAATAATAAAATTAATTAACTATAATAAACTAGGATTTAATTGGGATTAAAACAAGGATTTTGGGCTTAATTTTAAAAATTAAAACAAGTACGAGGACCTATTAGAACACGCTTAAAACCCAGGGGGACCAAAAAAGTAATTTCCCCAGCCCTTTAAAACGCAGCGCACCAATAGGGACTAAATTGATGAAGATAACAAATTCTGGGGTTAATTTAAAACACCAAAAACTTGATTGCAAATTGAATAAAAAGCGGAAGGACTGGGGTTGAAAATAACCCCAGTGAAGTCACAACACGCGGACCTGAAGTGGACCTGGGTCGGGTCGACCCGACCCAGGTCGGTTGCTATAAAAGGCCAACTTTTTGGTTTTTTGGCTCATTTGGTACCCGGGGAAGAAAAAAAAGAGAGAAAGGGAAGAGAGGAGAGGGGAAGGAAGGAGGGGGGTCTCCGGGCTCCGGTCGTCGGACCGGTCAACGTCCGGTCACCGGCCGGTCACCGGTCGGTGATCGGACCACCGTGCGCGCCGTCGTCTGCCGATGTTCCGGCCACCGGAACGGTGGCCGGAAAAAGGTAAATTTCATATTCTTTTCCTTTTTTATTTTTTATATCTTATTATTATTTTTGTTATTTTTAAAATACATGCGTGAAAATATATATAAAACTGTAAAACGAATCACCTTACTATCGATTCTGCTCTGATGTGTCTTGATTCGGGGGGTGTTCCCTTCGCTGTTACTGCTAAACACTGCTATTTTGCTTTTGAATATTCTGGCGTTTTTATTTTCTGTTTTGAGTTTATTTCCTCTTTATTTTGGATCTGGAAAATCGACCCCTTACAATCTGTTCTTAATCGGCTTATATAGCCTCTACTTTTACAAATTGCTTTTCTGTTTTCTACTTTCTGTCCTGTCTCGTTTTAATTCTTTGCAGGGATTTGGGCGGTGCTGAGAGCAGAAGGACGTGACCGGGGCGGTGCAACAGAGGGCAGTGGCAGCAGTGCAAGTGGGCAGTAACTGGATCGGGTTAGGGTTTCTAGTTTAGGTTTAGTTAGGGTCTGTTTGTGGGTTTTGGGCTGTAATCGAGTTTGGTTGTAATGGGTAGGGGTTAGTGGGTAGCTGTTAGGTAAATTGGGCCTCCGGGTCTGTGTTATTGGGCTAGGGTTTGGTGGGTTAAAAATGTAATTGGGCTGTTGTAAGATGGGTAGTTGGGCTTTGGGTTTTATTTGTAAAAAGGGTTGGCTTATTTGTAGGCCAAAATTGGCTGATAACAGCTGCCCCTCTTTGCTCATTGTCGTGTAACGAGAAAAGAGCAAAGACATAAAGAAAGGCCAATTTTGCCTGATTTTGCCCCATCTTGACTTCTTTGGTGCTCTTCTTGTTCCAGTAATCCTGTTCCAACCCAACGCCTCTCATAGCTTTAGGTTCAATCCATCGCAACTTCTTAGATCTGCCTTGTAGCCTCGATCTATCTTCTCTTCAAAGGCATAAAGTGATCTTGTTCTTCTGCATCCTCGGAGATGAAATCTTGAAACTTCAATTTGTTCCACTGTGACTTCATTGGGGATGCAAGATCTATATCTTTGATTAGCTTCCTTGGCAACTTCCAAGAATGAGATTTGTATCTTCAACTGGCTTTATTGCAGCTTTAAAGAGGCAAACTCTGATGTCTTCAACCACCTCCAATCTTTAACCTTCATTGAGACGAAATCAAAAACTGCTCGACCTGCGCATTCTCACAATAAGGGTTAGTTATTGAAATATAAATTGCAAGTGCCTCAGTGTGCAAACTGAGGCTCAACTCACTTCTCGCGATATGAGTTAATCTTTGAGAAACAGAGATTACGACAGAAATTGAAAAGCTCAACTTATTTCTGTAACATGAATTGACTTTTGAAAAGCAGAAAATAAAAGCAGAAATTGAAAATGCTCAACTCATCTCTCGCAATATGAGCTGATTTTTGAACCATGAATTAAAGACTAAAATTGAAAGAGCTCAACTCACTTCTCGCAATATGAGTTGATTTAACATAAATTTAAAAAGCATAAATTGAAAAAGATCAACTCACCTCTCGCAATATGAGTTGAATGAACAGAAATTAAAAAGCAGGAATGAAAAAGATCAACTCACCTCTCGCAATATGAGTTGAATCTTGAAAAGCAGAAAATGAAAAAAACTGAAAGTGAAAAAGCTCAACTCACCTCTGTAATACGAGTTGGCTTTTGAAAAACAGGAATTGAAAATACCTCAGCGTGTCCTGAGGCTCAACTCACTTCTCGCAATATGAGTTGATTTTTGAAAAGAAATTAAAAAGTGCCTCAATGTGTCTTGAGGCTCAGCTCACCTCTCGCAATATGAGCTGATTTTGAAACATAAATTAAAGACAGATGTCGAAAACATCTTGCCGTGACTTGAAATTTGACTCACCTCTCGCAATATGAGTCAATAACAGAAATTAAAAACACCTCAACGTGTCTTGAGGCTCAACTCACCTCTCGCAATATGAGTTGATTTTGAAACATAAATTAAAAGTACCTCAACGTGTCTTGAGGCTCAACTCACCTCTCGCAATATGAGTTGATTTTTTTGAAACATAAATTAAAAACTGAAATTGAAAATACCCCAACGTGTCTTGAGGTTCAACTCACTTCTCGCAATATGAGTTGATTTTCGAAAACATGAATTAAAATCACGCAAAATTTCTCACATGGTGGAATTCAAGTGTATTCTTCTTTGATTTGGATGCAATTACCATCAAAAGCTCTTGTTCTGCCAAAATATCTGTATATGTTATGCATGATGTTATCATGATATGCACATGTTTGTCTTAAATGCATTCATGTCTATATGAACATGTTATGTGCCTTGCATTTGTTTGTCGTGATCTCTTTTCTTCACGACTCTTGTAGTGATCTGGTCTCATTATTTCTTGACCTTTTCTTTTAAACTTCGTACTCGTTTCCCAATTTCACGAGTAACCTTTGTTTCTTGGATAGCACTCTTTTGCCCCATCTGAGCTTTTGTTCTTGCTTCCGAGCTCTTGTTTTACTTATCATGATGATCTGCTTTCATTGCTTGGATTCTTAAGTTTCTCTTCGGGCTTTGTATCCATCTTTTAAGCCTTACAAGTAATCTGCATTTCTCAGATATCACTTGCCTGGTATACGTTGAACTTTTGTTCCTGCTTTGAGACTCTTGTGCCTATCAAGTTTTCCATCCGAGTAATATTCAACATTTCTTTTGTTCAGAGCATGTCATATTACTATTTATCAATTAAATAAACAACATAATGAGATGCATGATAGTTGGCAGGTAGGTACAAGAAAGAGACTTCGTAATAATTTCAAAGGTAACAAACACAGTTAACCAAGGATAATTAAAAGTGCCATAAAAGAAAAGGAACCATATTAGTGGATACAAATGTTCTAGATATTCAATGCATGAACTCTACCACGTTTCTTAATCACGAATCTTTCTGAGCAAGGCCTCTTGTGTAGAAGATCTCGAGTGTTTCAGAAATGCTTCATACTATAGCCTGGTCACTTGGCCCACTGTTCAAAATTACTTCTGCCCCTTGGGCCCGGATTTGCTTTATTAGGACACCCTTTCGGGTTTTCATCCTAATGTTCTGTGTTTGACCAAGGCGCCCTTTTCGGGTTTTCACCTTGATCTCCCCCTTTTTTTTTTTAAGTGTAGTATTTCTTCACAACATCGGAGTTTACTGGATTTGGTAACTCCTTCCCATCCATTTCTGTAAGGATCAAGGCCCCACCAGAGAATGCTTTCTTCACGACGTATGGTCCTTCCCAATTAGGTGCCCATTTCCCTCGCAAATCTTTTTGTATTGGGAGGATCTTTCTCAACACGAGTTCTCCTTCATGGAATTCTCTTGGCCTTACTTTCTTGTCATGGGCGGCGATCATCCGTTTCTGGTACATCTGTCCATGGCAGATTGCCTTCAAGCGTTTTTCTTCGATGAG
Organism: Gossypium stocksii; assembly: GCA_020496765.1. Lineage (NCBI taxonomy): Eukaryota > Viridiplantae > Streptophyta > Magnoliopsida > Malvales > Malvaceae > Gossypium > Gossypium stocksii. The sequence continues at coordinate 86,551,933 of CM035623.1, forward strand.
ATTCAACTGATCATATCGAGCTTGGACCCATTCAGCCTCCTCGAGTTTCGATTCCATTAAGACTCGTAGGGACGGTATCTCAACTTCAATAGTTAGCACGGCTTCCATCCCATAGACTAGAGAGAAAGGAGTTGCCCCTGTAGATGTCCGTACGGATGTGCGATACGCATACAGAGCAAATGGTAGCTTTTCGTGCCAGTCCTTGTAGGTCTCTGTCATTTTGCCGATAATCTTCTTTATGTTCTTATTAGCCGCCTCTACAGCTCCGTTCATCTTCGGTCGATAAGGCGAAGAATTATGATGCTTTATTTGAAATTGCTTGCACACTTCTGTCATCATCTTATTGTTCAAATTCAAGGCGTTATCTGAGATGATTCTTTCAGGCAAACTATATCGACAAATGATTTCCTTTTTCAAGAATCTACAGACGGCGGTCTTTGTCACATTGGCAAATGAGGCAGCTTCTATCCATTTCGTGAAATAATCTATGACCACAAAAATGAATCGGTGTCCATTAGAAGCTTTGGGAGAAATCGGCCCTATAACGTCCATGCCCCACATTGAAAAGGGCCATGGAGACGTCATAACATGAAGGGGCGAAGGGGCTACATGAATTTTGTCACCATAAACTTGACATTTGTGGCACTTTCTTGCGTAACTAATGCAATCTCTTTCCATCGTCGACCAGTAGTACCCGAGTCTCATGATTTTCCTGGCCATAGTGAAACCGTTAGAATGGGTCCCACATACTCCTTCATGAACTTCTTCAAGTATTTTCTTGGCCTCAGTAGTGTCTACGCATCTCAGAAGCACCTGATCTTTACCTTTCTTGTACAAGGTGTCCCCATCAAGAACAAATCCCATTGACATTCTTCTGATTGTTCTTTTGTCATTCTCGTTTGCTTGCTCAGGATATGTTTGATTCTTGATGTACTCTAAGATATCATGGTACCATGGTCGTTCATCAGCCTCTTTCTTAATGCTATAACAATGTGCAGGGACCTCGTATATGCTCATCTTGAGGGGCATTATTTCTGCTTCTTTATTTGCTTTGAACATTGAGGCTAAGGTGGCCAAGGCGTCAGCCAATTGGTTATCTTCTCGCGGGAAGTAATTAAAAGTTATTTCTTTGAAATCTTTGATCAATTCAGCCACCAGATAGCTGTACTTAATCAACTTTGGGTCTCTCACTTCCCAATCTCCACGGATTTGGTAGATCACTAAAGCTGAATCCCCGTATACCTCTAGGATCTCGATGTTTCGTTCAATGGCTGCCCGTAGTCCCATGATACAAGCCTCATATTTTGCTATATTGTTGGTGCAGAAGAAATTGAGCCTAGCAGTGAAAGGGTAATGGTCTCCTTCCGGTGATATTAAGACTGCTCCAATTCTATGCCCCAGAGCATTCGATGCACCATCAAAGCTCATCTTCCAAGGCGTCCCTTTTGATGACTCACATTCTTTCTCTGTGATGCACATTAAGTCCTCATCCAGGAAATCAAATCTCAGGGGCTCATATTCTTCTGTTGTTCGAGCCGCCAAGAAATCAGCTATTGCACTCCCTTTCACCGATTTTTGGTTCACATAGATGATATCGTATTCTGATAACAGGATCTGCCATTGGGCCATTCTCCCCGAGAGTGCGGGTGATTCCATCATATATTTTATCGGGTCCAGCTTTGAGATTAACCATGTCGTATGATACAACATGTATTGCCTGAGCCTCCTAGCTGCCCAAACCAAAGCACAACAGGATCTTTCGATCGATGAATACCTTGCCTCGTATTCTGTGAACTTTTTGCTGAGGTAGTATATCGCCTTTTCTTTCTTTCCCGACTCATCATGTTGCCCCAGTACGCAACCCATTGAGCTTTCAAACACCGTTAAATACAAAATCAAAGGCCTTCCTGGAGTTGGTGGCACTAGCACTGGGGGGCTAGACAAATATTGTTTTATTTTGTCAAAGGCCTCCTGGCATTCTTCGTCCCATGCCCCAGGGTTGTGCTTTCGAATGAGTCGAAAGATGGGGTCACACTGATTGGTGAGTTGAGCAATGAATCGGGAAATGTAGTTTAGCCTTCCCAGGAATCCTCTGACCTCTTTCTGTGTACGCGGAGGTGGTAATTCTTGAATGGCTTTTATCTTTTCCGGATCCACCTCGATGCCTCTTTCACTGACGATGAAGCCTAGCAACTTTCCCGAGGTAACCCCGAATGTACATTTAACCGGATTAAGCCTTAGCTGAAACTTTCTCAGTCTTTCAAATAACTTTTTGAGGTTCACAATATGTTCCTCTTCTCCTCGGGATTTAGCAATCATGTCGTCAACATAGACTTCTATCTCCTTATGCATCATATCATGGAACAATGTCACCATGGCCCTCTGATACGTGGCCCCGGCATTCTTGAGCCCGAATGGCATCACCTTGTAACAGAACGTTCCCCACATCGTTATAAAGGTGGTTTTCTCCATATCCTCGGGAGCCATTTTAATCTGATTATACCCCGAAAATCCATCCATGAAAGAAAATAATGAATGCTTCGCCGTATTGTCCACCAATGTGTCGATATGTGGTAAGGGAAAATTATCCTTACGACTTGCGCGGTTCAGGTCATGATAATCCACGCACATTCGCACTTTACCATCCTTCTTTGGCACCGGGACAATATTAGCCACCCATTCTGGATATCTGGAAGCTTGTAGGAAGCCTGCATTGAATTGCCTCTTGACTTCCTCTTTTATCTTCAGCAGCATTTCGGGCCTCATCCGCCTTAATTTTTGTTGAATGGGTTTACATTCGGGTCTCAGCGGGAGCTTATGAACCATTATGTCCCCGTCCAATCCCGGCATATCCTGATAGGACCATGCAAACACGTCTTTGTACTCATGAAGCAAATCAATCAAATGATGCCTGGTGTCCTCTGAGAGTGAGGTCCCAATCTTCACTTCTTGCTTATTTTCATTAGTGCCCAGGTTTATTGTTTCAACAGATTCTTGATGAGGTAGAATCTGTTTGTCCTCTTGTTCCACCAACCTTAGCAAGTCAAGAGACGAGACATAGTCTTCGGCATTTCCCTCATCCTCGAATTCTCCTAAACAAACGGTCCTTTCAAAATCGATTTCAAGATTGGTAACGGGTTCGTTCATGTCATTGGCATCTGAACACCTGAAAATTGAATGGGAAAGAGAACACTATAAAGGGACATCCAAGTTTCGGCAACAACAAACAAAACATTATGGCATGGTATGAGGTAAGTGCAAGAACAGGCCATGAAATGAAAGAATAATTATGGAGTAGATGCAAATGCAAAAGGTTATGACAAAATGCTTCTTCATTAATATTCATTTAATAGATAAAGAGCAGACGACAGCTCTTACAAAAGAATCCCATTATATTTAGGGACACAAAAAGTGAATATCGGATATTACTCTGAGGAAGACTTGTAAACCACAAGGAGATCTTCAGTGGTCCAATTGTTCAACATGTAACCCGGAGGACAAGGGCGTATCTTTGAAACGTTCTTACTTGTGCCAGCTTCTTCATCAATGACATTTATGCAAACTTTCTGGAAAGCCTTCTCAATGAATAACAATGGGCTGTGCACACTATCTTGCCCAGGATATATTATTCCAGCAGATATAAATGTCGTTGACAGATGGGGGTACTCAATGGGTTCCCATTCCAGCTCTCGCCCCAGAGTCCTCGCAACCCTTCTTTCTTGCTCCTTCCTCCACTGTTTCTTTAAATGATGTGCCTTTGGTTGGAATCCTAGCCCAAAACGGGCCTTGTGGTGAATTGGCTTTAGAGCCTTGGCTATTCCTTGATGATGTCTTCCTAACCCTTTTCTCGCTCGGGCCCCTCTTCCTACCGTCAGCTTGATTCCCATTTTAGTATTCTTCGACAGCCTAGGCACGGGAATTCTGTTTCCTTCAGCCACAAATGTGGCGTTGACAAACTCAAAGGATCTAAAGGAACATTCCACGGCGTCTTTGTTCGCTTCGAGGTAAGGTGTGTCTGCAGAGATAGACGCAACAATATCCTCTTCACCCTCAACGGTAACCAAGCAGCCATCCATGATAAACTTTATTTTCTGATGAAGGGATGATGGAACTGCCCCGGCCGAATGGATCCATGGCCTCCCCAGGAGGCAATTATACGAAGGGGTGATGTCCATAACTTGGAACTCAACGTCATAGACATAAGGACCCACTTCTAGAGGGACCTCAATTTTTCCTATAACTTCTCGTCTCATTCCATCAAATGCTCTTACCGTGGAGTGACACGGCCTCAAGTAGGACAAATCCATCGGAATTCTGGAAAGCGTGGCCAGAGGCATAACATTAAGTGCTGACCCATTATCAATAAGCACGTTTGGTATTATATAACCCTTACAGCGGGTTGTTATGTGCAGCGCCTTCACAGAGCCTCTACCGTTCAGTGGTATTTCATCATCACTGAAGGAGATGAAATTATCAGCGTTCAAGTTATTGATCCACCTATCAAGCTTTTCGACCGATATATTGTTTGCTACATAGGCTTGATTCAGTACCTTCAACAAGGCATTTCGATGCGGCTCCGAGTTCAATAACAGGGATAATACCGAAATACGTGCAGGTTGTTTACTTAATTGTTCCACCACGTTGTACTCACTGTGTTTAATGAATTTCAAGAATTCCTGTGCTTCTTCTTCGTTTACAGGCCTTTTAGTCTCTTGTCGTTCGGGCGGACTTTCCGATTCAACTTCAGCCTCAAACATGGGTGCCTTTCCCTTTTGTTTGGCATCATTATTCCTCTTTGCTGGTTCAACTTCTTTGGAATAGCATCTTCCACTCCGGGTAAAGTGACCAACTTCTCCGATATTTTTAGCCGTGCCTTGGGATTTTTCACTTTCAGGAGTGACGATATTAACATCGTACTTCCAAGGTATTGCCTTACTATCTCGGTACGGAAAAGGCGATGGCGCCTCAATTACCATTTTTGGTTTTACTAGTTCTCTTCTCGCATCATAATATATTATCAATAGTCGTTCAGCAGTGTAAGGGAGATCCGATGATTGACCATCAGAGGCACATATTTCTCCTTCATCGGCCTCTCTTCTTCCGTTGAAGATTTCAATCTCTTTGCTATCCATCATGCCTTGGAGTAGTTCTTTAAATTGCTCACAGGATTGGATATTGTGTCCTATGACTTCATGAAAGTCACAAAAATTTTGACTTTTCATATTTCTTTTCTCGGTTACTCCTCTAAGACGTCAGAGTAACCCTTTTTCGAGCAACACCTCCCAGATTCTCTGCAAAGGTGTGCTTATTTCCGAAACGACTCTTCTGGTTTGCAATTCACTTATTTCTTCCACTGCACTTACATTTCTTTCAGCATGATTTGGGAACGGGTCTCCGGTCGCACCACTAGTACCGTCGAAGCGTAAGACACCCGCATCGATTAGTCCTTGGACTCTTCGTTTAAAGGCAATGCAGTTTTCCGTAGAGTGCCCCTGGTTCCCCGCGTGGTATGCACAGCTAGCATTAGGGTCATACCACTTTGGGTACGGGGGTTTCAACGGTGCCATGTAATGAGGAGATATCAACTGTTTTTCCAAAAGCTTAGGGTACAGTTCCCCGTAAGATATAGGAATAGGAGTGAATTGGGGTCTCTCGGGGTTAGGCCTCGCTGACCTTGGTTCTCCTCTAGGTTGGCCTTGGGTAGAGCCGGCATTTTGAGGAAACGTGGTGGCTGGTCTCGGGTTGTTGGTTGCATAGACAGGGTAAGAAGGATAGGGAGGTGGTGGTTGGTAATAGGGGGCTTGTGGTTGATAGAAATTTGGTGGTGGGTAATTTCGAGGTCGAAATTGATTAGGATATGGACTAGGAGCATAACGGTTTCCGGTTCCCACCATGTGGGCTGCCGGCTCCTTTTTTCTCATAGGCACTGCCTTCTTCGAACCTTCTCCTTCCATTCTTCCACTTTTAACCGTATTTTCTATTAGTTCACCGGATATGACAATATCCGAGAAGTCCTTTGTGGCGCTTCCGACTAATTTATCATAGAATGGCGCCTTCAGGGTATTGATGAACAGGACTGCTATCTCGGTCTTGGTCAATGGAGGTTCCACCTGAGCCGAGATGTCTCTCCACCTCTGCGCATATTGTCTAAAAGTTTCTGATGGCTTTTTCTCCATCATTTGTAGTGTCATGCGGTCGGGTACCATATCGGAGACATGTTTGTACTGCTCGCAAAATGCCGCTGCCAAATCCTTCCAGGTTCGGATCTTTTCTCTACTGAGTTGGTTGTACCAGCGGAGAGCTGATCCGGTCAAACTGTCCTGAAAACAGTGTATAAGCAGCTTGTCTTCATTAACATAGCCTGTCATTTTTCGGCAGAACATAACGAGATGTGCCTTCGGGCATCTCGAGCTCTCATACTTTTCAAAGTCCGGTGCTTTGAATTTTGGAGGTAGGATCAAGTCCGGTACCAGACTAAGTTCTTTAGCATTTAATGCCGAGAAGACTTCAGTGCCTTCTATTGCTTTAAGTCTTTCTTCTAGACTTCTATATTTTTCTTGGACTTCATGATCCTCTATCCTTAGCCTAGCGATTTCTGCAGGATCGTCTAGGTCTGGGACAGGTGGATCCATTGGAGCAGTTCCTGGGTTTGCCACGAATACCCCCTGTCCTACAGGAGGAGGTGTTATAGGCCGTTGTTCCAGGCCCGCGGGTCCCCCTTGCGTGTATCCTCTATGTATCGCGTGAGGCGGAGTAAACCCAGGAGGGTAGGGCAGATCCTGATCAAGATTCACAACCTCAGGGTTTTGTATAGGCCCCTTTCCTTTGACTAGGGCCGACATCATTTCCATCATTTTAGCCAATTGGTCTTTCTGTTCAGTGGATTCTTCCCGAGACCTTATCATTAACTCTCTCGTCTCCTGTTGCGACCTGGCTAACTGTTCCTGTAATTCTTTCTGAATTCTCTCCATCCTTTCAATTCTTTCGTTAAACTCAGCCTCCATTGCTCTAGCTTGTCGACGTGTTCTATACGTATGGTGTGATTCCAGGTTTACAACGTCGCAACTGCGCATTATACGATTCTACTCTTTAGCGAATGATCATGAGATATGTAATGAATGAATGAATGAATGAATGAATGTTAGTCATGAATGCATATGCAAAATCGGTGTTGATTCCAGACAGCCCCTATTTAGGCATTTCATTAATCAAAAGAGTCTATTTACATAACGTTTTTTCATCATTTGATTCAGCTTTCATACAAACTTCCTCGCTACATTGCCATAATTTTTCACTCGTTCCAAGAATTCTGATATGCTCGATCTCTGTCTAGGCGGGAACTGGCAGCTAAGAGTCTCCGCTTCATCCGCTATTTGCATTATGTGCATGGCTGCCGTACGAATCTCGTTGATCAAGTATTCGAGATTTTCATCCTTTTCGCAGAGGGCTCTTTCGTAAGCGTGAATATCTCTATCATACTGACCCTTCTTTTCTTCCAAAGCTTCCAAGAGAGTATCCAGTTGTTGTTGTCGGGCTTGTAGTGTGTCTTCTAAATCCCGTATCGTTTCTTTCAATTCTTGACGCTTAGCTCGACTAGTCATCAGTTCAACAGATGTAGCTTCGTGCTCGGCAGTCTTCCTTCTTAACTCTATTACAGCCCGTGTAGCCTTTCCTTCTTCTTTCTTTGCTTTTCCTTTCCAAAATTCCATCCCACCTTTGACATTACTCAATTCCTCTTTCCATTCCGTTGACGACTTGCCCAGCCCGCTATTCTTTATAGTGCCTCTTAACTTTTTATTTTCCAGATGAAGATCTCTTAAGTCATTTCTTACGACCTCGGCTTCTTTTTGCACCTTCTCGGCCCTGGATCTTTCAATTTGAACATCGATATTCAGATGATAGTTTTCTTCTTGAAGGGCACTAAGGTCTCGTAACATTTTTGTCTTTTCGCGTTCGAATTCTTGTCTCGCCGTCTCTAGCTCGGATGGAATTTCTTTCAAAAAAGGATTCTGAAAGGCGTAACCTGCCGATGAGACTTGCAAACTATTTACCCGTTGCTTTCTCCATGCATCGTAGTCCTGGGTGATAGTGTCAGCATATAAAGCCAACTCCATCAGATGAATTCTTTTCCAAGCCTTTGCAGTGTCTCGGACTTTCTTCATATAACCTTCGCCCGCAAAAACAAACTCTGACTGAGCCAGACCACTGGTGGCGGGTATAAACTGTCGTGAAGAGAACTGTCTTTGAACCAAAAGAGGAGCGTAACCAATCCCTCCCCACAATCCAAGTAGTGGTACCCAGTCTTGGTTTCCGACTTTGTACAACAGAAGTGAAGGGCGTATCCACGGCGCTCTCCAAATTATGTCTTCGGCACGCAGGTTCTGAAACACTGAGACCCAATGTTGTTCAGTAACCTCCTTCGGCCACTCTTTCTTAAGGTGAGCTTCCAACGGAGCAAATGTCTTCGAAAACATGTGGAACGGTGTGCGTTCTACCTTCCAAAAGTGACTCAAAATCTAAACGTTAAGTAGCTGCGCGCATCCGATGAATCGTCCTTCCCCTCTTTTCCTGCAACTGCTCAAAGATCTGAACGTCTCTGCTAGGATGGTTGGGGCGGGATTGATACATTGCTTTAACTTTTCAAAGAAATCCACTACCGCTACTTCTATATGTCCGAGAATCTTCGGAAAGACAACCAAACCATAGATAGCCAAAGCAAACAAATTTATCCGTTTCAGCATGTCAGGATGATTTAAAGCCAGATATCGTAGTGAAAACCATGGGACACAGCTGATTTCATTCTTCTTCTTTATTTGCTTCTCGGCCCATGCATCAGTCATACCCGTCAGCCTTACTAACTTTTTCCTGAATGTCATCGGCTTGGGCTCTTTGACATATATTTTGTAGGTTTACATGTTTTCGACACGCAGCAGAGCAGCATACTCCTCTATCGTAGGGGTCATATCTTCTTGGTTGAATGTGAAACACTGGTAACCCGGGTCCCAAAATCCGATCATAGCTTGAATCAATCTTTCGTCTACTTTGACAGCAATCAGATGGGCCATGTCCCCGTACCTTTCGGTGAAAATACCTTGAGTATCTGAATCCCACTGATTCCAGATCCAAACCAAGTCCTCAAGATTGTTTTGACGGACATTCACAGTTACCCGCTCGGGTAGATTGACAATGCATCCTTCTACTAGGCTGTCTCCCTTTTCTCTTTGAGTCCTCAAAGACCATTCCCGAACCACGGTGTTTGTCTCGGTCGTTTGTACAATTGACTCTTCCATTTGAAACCCGTTTTTGGCAACTAATCTTTAGTCAACACCGTCCTATTATGATGCCTATGATGCACGATGAGGAATAATACAAAGACAATCAAACTCGGTTAGTGATCAGATATAAACGAAAATAAATTAAAGTAATTTTAAGCTACCCGATCCAATTTACCAGATAACTCCCTTCCCCTTATATACAAAGTGAAAGTACAAAAGGTAAGAGGCATTTCTCCCGTGTGCCTATTTTGGTGTTTGCTAAACGGACAGAGGTTCGGCATGGCTCTAATTGGGTGGCTCGTACAGTTCATTATATGTGGTTTTAGGTTCTAGAAAGGTACCCGAATTGTCTATACTGTCATCTACTAAGATTAGTACAAAACCTCGGTCATAGCCCATCACAGGCTTACGAGATCAATTCGAGGGATTACATTTACTTATGCCTGTGCGGAGGGACGAGTTATCTCACGAAAGCATAAGTCATATATAACCCGAAAGTATTCACTAGCCTGTGCGGAGGGACGAGTTAACTCACGAAGGCGTAGCGTTTACTTTCACTTAAAAGGGACGGAGCCCGGGCATAGAGCTCATGTTATGCAACAATGCACGTGAACAGTGTGTGGGGAGAAACTCACAAACCTTTCGTTTTATTTTAAAAACTAGACTTAGAGAACCGAAGCTTAGAAATTTAGAGCTTCAAAACAAGTAAACAGTTAGAAAACATTTACAATGAGATGCGAGTACATGATTTTTGCAAAATTTTGAGGATCACAACTAAATATTAATTTGAAAAAGGCATTTCGAAAATTTTGACAACGCATTTGATTCGATTCGACTCTCGAAAGCTGGTCCCCAGTGGAGTCGCCAGCTGTAGAGACGAAAATTTTAGCTTAGGTCGCTAATTGTGGCGATTTAAAACCTTGAAAACGAATTCTGATTAAAGCCAAGGAGTCGCCACCGATCCTTTTTCCGAGGTGTGATCGGACACCTAATAAAACCGTTTTCTAGTAGAAAATTTGTTCTTTACGTGAAAGAATGACTCGATTTAGGTCTACGTTGAAGTTTATAGAAAAGTAGGGTCCGGGAGTCAGTTACGCGCGGGGAAGGTATTAGCACCCCCGCGACGCCCAAAAATTGGTATCTTTTCAAAAGCGAGTTGTCTAGGTTTTCAAAAGCACGATTTCAATTTAAAACTTAGTTATGATCTGATAAAAAAAAACGAGCATGTTGAAGTTGTTATTCCTGAAAAGGATATCCCGTTTCTAACACGAGCCATCCGTGATTCACCCAACATAGCGATGAAATCACCGGCTTAATGTTAGAATCGGTATATTGCCTTTGTTTTCAAAACATGAAAAGATTGATTAATAGAGTTGACATAGAAATAATAATAATAATATGAAACAATATGGTACGTTAAAAACAAAAGATAATAAAGGTGAAAAATATACGGAGTAAATAATATATGAAATATGTGACAATACATGCACAATAATAACAGTAATAATGTAAATAAAAGAAACAGTAAACATGTATAAAACATAAACGACGCAGTATTTGGACACATGTACGTAGCATATATTAAAAATAATGAAAATATACAAACGTGAAGTGACGATATTAGATGAATTGACATGGTGTTATAAATATACACGTAATATATAAGTAAAATATATATAATGCATGTTTTGGATGAAATATATAAATGTGGGTAAATAATGATAATACGAACAAATAAATAATAATAGTGAAAACCACAAATGTGACATATTATTAGGGTTTATGTAATATATATACAGACGTAGTATTTAAAATATGAATACATAATATATATTAAAGTATTGAACATCACTATTAATATGCAAATATCTACATAAAATATATTAGTATTTAAAGATATACATAAATTTAAACATGATGGTATTTAAGAAAACATAATATATGTACAAATATTTAACAAAATAGATAATACAAATATTAATAATAATAATAAAACATTAATAAGCAAGGAATTTAATAAAATACAATAGTAATAACGTAAAAATCAAAAAAAAAAAAAATAGCAAGTGTAACGAATAATACTAAATAATAGTAAATATAAAGTAATTAGGGCTTTAAAACAAATGCAAACAATATTATTATGAAAAATAGTGTACTATATGTATGCATATAAATATAATACTAATAATAATAGAAAATACATACATAATTAATACACATTAATAATGATTATATAAGAATAATAATTAGTTGATAAAGATAATACATAGAATATATGATAATACTAATAATCAGATAATAATATGAAATAAAATAATAAAATTAATTAACTATAATAAACTAGGATTTAATTGGGATTAAAACAAGGATTTTGGGCTTAATTTTAAAAATTAAAACAAGTACGAGGACCTATTAGAACACGCTTAAAACCCAGGGGGACCAAAAAAGCAATTTCCCCAGCCCTTTAAAACGCAGCGCACCAATAGGGACTAAATTGATGAAGATAACAAATTCTGGGGTTAATTTAAAACACCAAAAACTTGATTGCAAATTGAATAAAAAGCGGAAGGACTGGGGTTGAAAATAACCCCAGTGAAGTCACAACACGCGGACCTGAAGTGGACCTGGGTCGGGTCGACCCGACCCAGGTCGGTTGCTATAAAAGGCCAACTTTTTGGTTTTTTGGCTCATTTGGTACCCGGGGAAGAAAAAAAAGAGAGAAAGGGAAGAGAGGAGAGGGGAAGGAAGGAGGGGGGGTCTCCGGGCTCCGGTCGTCGGACCGGTCAACGTCCGGTCACCGGCCGGTCACCGGTCGGTGATCGGACCACCGTGCGCGCCGTCGTCTGCCGATGTTCCGGCCACCGGAACGGTGGCCGGAAAAAGGTAAATTTCATATTCTTTTCCTTTTTTATTTTTTATATCTTATTATTATTTTTGTTATTTTTAAAATACATGCGTGAAAATATATATAAAACTGTAAAACGAATCACCTTACTATCGATTCTGCTCTGATGTGTCTTGATTCGGGGGGTGTTCCCTTCGCTGTTACTGCTAAACACTGCTATTTTGCTTTTGAATATTCTGGCGTTTTTATTTTCTGTTTTGAGTTTATTTCCTCTTTATTTTGGATCTGGAAAATCGACCCCTTACAATCTGTTCTTAATCGGCTTATATAGCCTCTACTTTTACAAATTGCTTTTCTGTTTTCTACTTTCTGTCCTGTCTCGTTTTAATTCTTTGCAGGGATTTGGGCGGTGCTGAGAGCAGAAGGACGTGACCGGGGCGGTGCAACAGAGGGCAGTGGCAGCAGTGCAAGTGGGCAGTAACTGGATCGGGTTAGGGTTTCTAGTTTAGGTTTAGTTAGGGTCTGTTTGGGGGTTTTGGGCTGTAATCGAGTTTGGTTGTAATGGGTAGGGGTTAGTGGGTAGCTGTTAGGTAAATTGGGCCTCCGGGTCTGTGTTATTGGGCTAGGGTTTGGTGGGTTAAAAATGTAATTGGGCTGTTGTAAGATGGGTAGTTGGGCTTTGGGTTTTATTTGTAAAAAGGGTTGGCTTATTTGTAGGCCAAAATTGGCCGATAACACAACTTTTGTAAAAGGGTGTTCAAGTAAAACACCTAAAGTGGACTAGATTGTAAAGTTGATAAATTATTGGTAAATGTTTGAAATAATGAGAATTTGGGGTTTCCATAAGAGTGAAAAGAGTTTGGTTGGGCTTGGTTATTTAGGAAATTCGATAAAAATCAATTTCTGAGCCTAAGGGTAAAATGGTCATTTTGCCATACTTTAAGGGCAAAATGGTCATTTTGCCTTTAGATTTTTTTAAGATTAAATTGGTGATTAAATTCATGAATTTTTATTGTTATAGATCAAGATTTACCACATCTGAACCTAGACCGGGAAAAGGCCAAGCAAATTGAATAAACTGAATATCCATTTTCATTTTGTACACCGAGGTAAGTTGTAGGTAAATAATGCGACATTACTAAAATTCATGTATGAATATATTGTTGGTCGTAAGATAATACCTTATGAATTAAGTTATATATGAGAGTGTTTATTCAAGCATGAATTGTTGAATAATGACTTGTAGTCATGAATTTATGAGAATATGTGTAATAGAGCTCATTTGAACATTGGGATAGAATTGGATATTCATGTCATGACATTGGGTAATGTGTGTGCTAGTGTAAGACATGTCTGGGACATGCATTGACCACATTACGAGAGCTAGTGTAAGACATGCATGTGACATGCATAGGCTTTGAGACGAGAGCTAGTGTAAGACATGTCTGGGACATGCATCAGCCTTGAGATGCACAAGCTAGTGTAAGACCTGTCTGGGACATGGCGTTAGCTTGTAGCGTGTCAGTGTAAGACCTGTTTGGGACATGGCATCGACACTGATAGATGAGGGCCAGTGTAAGACCTATTTGGGACACGGCATCGGCCTCTGTACATTAAGAGTCAGCGTAAGACCATGTCTAGGACATGGCTTCGACTTGATATGTGAGCTAGTGTAAGACCATGTTTGGGACATGGCATCGACTTGATACCTTACGTTGAAGGCCCATTAAATATCCTTTCGTATCCTTAATAGTTCAATGGGAAATCTTAGTAAATTTTAAGTTCGAGATATGTTATGATTGTTTTTATGAGTGGTGCAGGTACCTAAATGAATTGTATGAATTGTGAGCTCACTATTATGTTGTATGATTAGAAAGGGTTGAAGACGAGTAAGTCCTGTTATGGTTATTCTTTGTATCATACATGAGTCATGATGTGTTAAGAATGTGATTTAGAATGGTAATATAGTTGTTATTTATTTGCCTATAACTTACTAAGCTTTGTGCTTACCCCTTTTCTTTCCCTTTTTCCTTATAGTGCCGCCTAAGTAACTCGAGGATCCAAGTATGTTGGAGGTATCGTACACACTATCAACCAAAGTACTCGGTATAGTTATGTTTTGTATTTTGAGTGATAACATGTATAGGCTGTGTGGTTATTTTGTGTAAGATACTCTAGTTAGCCAACTGTGTTGGCCATTTATCTTATAAAGTTCATTTTGTAAATGGCCATTGGAATTGGCTAAAATTGTTATAGACATTTTTTTTAATGAAATGGAAATGAGTTCATAGAAATCTGTGGATGGTTGTTTAGAGTTTTTGTGCATGCACATGATGTGAATTGTTGTTGTTGGATAAATGTATAGCTATGATCATTTGGATGCATATTGATGAGAAGTCATGCTATGAAAGTGTTTGGTTGTATTTGTTTTTGTCTTAGGGTGGAAAAGAGGCTTGGTAGATAGCCTATTTTTGCCTATACGGGTAGGCACACGGGCTTGTGTCTAGGTCGTGTGAGACACACGGTTCGCCCCACGGACGTGTACCTAGATCGTGTGTCCCCTGCACCTTGCATGGATAGAATTAAATGCCAAGCAGTAAACACACAGGCTGTGACACGATCGTGTGTCTCAACCATGTGGAGGACATGGCCAGGCACACGGGCATGTGCTACGGCCGTGTGATTGCTGACGTCAAAAACAAAATACCCAGGTTTTTACACACGGGCTGCGACACGAGTATGTCATAGCCGTGTGACAGACACGGGCTAAGCACACAGACGTGTGCTACGGCCGTGTGTCTGCTGATGTCAGAAACAGAATGTCAAGATTTTTACACACGGGCCGCAACATAGGCTTGTCATAGTCGTGTGAGAGACACGGGCTGGGAACACGGCATGTGCCGGGCCGTGTGAAAACCCTTGTAGGTTAAATGTTAGAAATTAAATCCACACGGGCTAGAGGCACGAGCGTGTCCCTAGATTGCTTAGGCCGTGTGAGGTACACGGGCCATTAGCACGACCATGTCTTGAGGCCATACGGCATGTTGCCCTTCCACACGGGCGTGTGCCTTATTTTTAATGGAATTTCTTGAAATATTTCTAAGGGCTTAAAATGGTCCCGAATTGTTTCAAACCATGTTTTAGGCCTCGTAGGCCCATATGAAGGACCGAAGAGTCATGTTTGAAAAAGTTTTAAATTAGGACATATTTTCGGAGGTTCAGGAATGAATAATTGCATGCGTTTTAGTTAGATAATGCCTTGTACCCCGTTCTGGCATCGGATACAAGTAAGGGGTGTTACACATTCGGCGAGTTATGTTGGAATACCTACCGCTCTTGAAGATTGGCTTCTATTAAACCAACAGTCAGAAGCGCATGTAAGTATTAAATGAAATATATATATACATAACATAGTCGTTTCGTATTTAGTATTTAGTATTATGTATATAACTAATATTTTTATTATGTTCATATAGTTTCAATGGACACTACAAGAGAATTCAGCAATTTGGGTAGTAATTTCGGATAAATTCTTTCAAAATCCGAACATTTAGCATGTTAGGTCCCATTGGTCAACTACGCTATTATCGAGATGCACTAGACGGATAGAGTACTGTGACAATTTGGATTTCGACAACTAATTTCCATAACACCTGAGGTGCCCGATGATGAGCACAAAATCGACTTACAGCAATCAAATATGCATTGGTCGCTGTCATAGGACAATTTTGGCCGGTTACATCAAAACCCATTACAACCCAATTAACTACCCATAACCCAAATACAACCCAACTAACCCAAAACTACCCTAACCCAAATTCAAACCCGTATAGCCCAAATCGACCAGCCCAAAACAGAAAATAGGAAAGCAGAAAACCCTAACCGCCTCTGCTGTTATGCCCACTTGGCCTCTGACAGCCCTGCTCCACCGCCCTTGTCACATCTCAACACCGCCCTTTGCCTGCAAGTAATTAAACAGAAGGGACAGAAAGCGAAAAAGAAAAAAATCACTTGTAAACAAAGGCTATAAAAGCCGATTCAAACACTGTGTAAAAGAAGGTTTTTTTTTTTACAGTAAGTAAAGAATAGAAATCGTTTCAAAGGCAGAATACGAAGGCAGCAAACCCAATATCAAAGCATTCGAACCCTCAAAACCAGAATAAAGACCCCAATATCGGAGGTAATCTGGGATTTCCATTTCTGTTTCTCACACTTTTTATATCCCAGCACATTCAAATACATATACACGTACTTTTTAAATAAACTAAGGGTATAAAAATAAAAAGGGGAAAAAGTTAGAAATTTTACCTTTTTCCGGCCACCGTTCCGGTGGCCGGAACGACGGCGATTGGCGGCGCGTGGTGGTCCGATCATCGGCCGGTGACCGGCCGGTGACCGGACGTTGACCGGTCCGGTGACCGGAGCCCCGGAGCCGGGGCCTTCTTCTCGGAGCTCCCCCCTCTTCCTCCCTTCTCTTCCTTCCCTCTCTTCTTTCTCCCCTTCCCTCTCTCCCCTTTTTTTTTTTCTCTTCACGGTAACAAATGAACCAAAAAACCAAAAAAAAGGGCCTTTTATACTAACCGACCTGGGTCGGGTCGACTCGACCCAAACCGGTTAGGATCCGCGTGCTGTGACGTCACTGGGGTTATTTTCAACCCCAGTCCCTCCGCTTTTCTGATGGTTTGCAATCAAGTTCCTTTCAATTGCAATTTGGCCCCGTTTAAAACGCTGCGTTTTGCGAAATCGAAAAATTACTATTCTAGTCCTCCTAGGATCAGTCCGTGTTCAAATAGGTCCTTTTCGTTTATTTAGATTCTGAAATTCGCCCCGAAAACTTCCCTTTGAATTCAATTTCGTCCTTTTATCTCCTTTTAGTATTATTTTCTTTAAAATTTAATAGTATTATTGTTATATTGATTATTATATTATTATTGTCATTATTTTATCTTATTGTTACTATTATATATTATTATATTATTATTGTTAGTATTATTATATTTATATACACATATATATAGTATAGTGTTTTATTATTTGCATTTGTTTTAAAACTTTATTTATTTTGTTATTATTATTATTATATCTTATTTAGTATTATTCGTTATACTTTCTATTATTTTTATTATTTTACGTTATTACTATTATGTTTTATTATTTTCATCATTATTAAATTTATTGTTTATTAATCTTTTACTATTATTATTATTAACCCATATATATATATATATTTTACGTACCTGTTTTTAATATTACCATTATTTATTTGTTTCTTAAATACGTATAGGTATGTGTTTATATATTTATGGTTGTTTTTCAGTATTATTATTTTTGTAATATAAATGTTATGTTTTTATTAGGTTTAACATCAGCATTATATATATATGTCTTTACCTGTAGTTTCGATATTATTATCGTATATATTCTTTATAAATGTTTTATTTTGCGTAGTTTTATTATTATATTACTTTATATATATACGCTCACGTAGGTACTTTGTTACTATTATCGTTATATTTTTTATATATATACACATATTATTTCATTATTCTTATGTTATTTTATGTGTTTGTTCTTAATACTATCGTTTACATATATATATATATGCATATATATATATACATATGTCCTTGTATTACATTTTTTAATGTCATAACTCTATATACGTGTATTATTTCTTTCTATATATACACATATATATATTTTATAACTATTATTATGTACACTTTTTATAAATCTAGCATTATGTATTCTATATATGCTTGTTATTATTTCATACTTCGCATTACCATTATTATTATACCATATGCATTATTATAGTCATTATTATTATGCACGCATTGTTATATATCTCGTTTATCGCGTATATTTTTCGCCTTTATCATCGTTTGTTTTTAACGTAGCATTTTCATATTATTGTTCTTATGCCAACTCTATTTATCTTAACCTCTTCACGTTTTAAAATAAGGCAATATGCCGATTTTAACATTATGCCAGTGATCTCATTACTATTGTTGGGTGAATCACGATTGGCTCGTGTTAAAACGGGATATCCTTTTCAAGAGAAATAAAAAACCTTTAAATGCTCGTATTTTGATCAGATCACGACTAAATTTTAGGTTGAACTTGTACTTTTGAAAATTAAGACAACGTACATTTGAAAGATACCAATTTTGGGCGTCGCGGGGGTGCTAATACCTTCCCCACGCGTAACTGACTCCCGAACCCTATTTCTCTCTGAATTTTAACGTAGACCTAAACTGAGCCTTCCTTTTACTCAAGAAACGAATTTTTCTGCCGGAAAGAGGTTTTATTAGGTGTCCGATCACACCTCGGAAAAAGGCTCGGTGGCGACTCCTTTGTTTTAATAAAATCAAAACTTTCAAGATTTTCACAAAATCGCCACAATTAGCGACCAAGCTAAAAGCTAAAATTTTCCGTCGCTACAGCTGGCGACTCCACTGGGGACCAGCTTTCGAGAGTCGAATCGAATCAAATGCATTGTCAAAATTTTCGAAATGCCTTTTTCAAATTAATATTTAGTTGTGATCCTCAAAATTTTGCAAAAATCATGTACTCGCATCTCATTGTAAATGTTTTCTAACTTCTTGTTTACTTGTTTTGAAGCTCTAAATTTTTAAGCTTCGGTTCTCTAAGTCTAGTTTTTAAAATAAAACGAAAGGTTTGTGAGTTTCTCCCCACACATTGTTCACGTGCATTGTTGCATAACATGAGCTCTATACCCGGGCTCTGTCCCTTTTAAGTGAAAGTAAACGGTACGCCTTTGTGAGTTAACTCGTCCCTCCGCACATGCTAGTGAATACTTTCGGATTACATATGACTTATGCTTTCGTGAGATAACTCGTCCCTCCGCATAGGCATAAGTAAATGTAATCCCCCGAATTGATCTCGTAAGCCTATGATGGGCCATGACCGAGGTTCTGTACTAATCTTAGTAGATGACAGTACAGACAATTCGGGTACCTTTCTAGAACCTAAAATCGCATGTAATGAACTGTATGAGCCATCCAGCTAGAGCCATGCCGAACCTCTGTCCGTTTAGTAGATACCAAAATAGGCACACGGGAGAAACGCCTCTTACCTTTTGTACTTTCGCTTGTATATAAGGGGTGGGATTTATCCGGTAAAATGAATCGGGTAGCTTAAATGCTTTAATTTATTTTTGCTTATATTTGATCACTAACCGTGTTTGATTGTCTTTGTTTTATTCCTCATCATGCATCATAGGCATCATAATAGGACGGTGTTGACTAAAGATTAGTTGCCAAAAACGGGCTTCAAATGGATGAGTCAATTGTACAAACGACCGAGACAAACATCGCAGTTCGGGATTGGTCTCTGAGGACTCAAAGAGAAAAGGGGGACAGCTTGGTAGAAGGATGCATTGTCAATCTGCCCGAGCGGGTGACTGTGAATGTCCGGCAAAACAATCTTGAGGATTTGGTTTGGATCTGGAATCAGTGGGATTCAGACACTAGGGGCATTTTTACCGAAAGATACGGGGACATAGCCCATCTGATAGCTGTCAAAGTGGACGAAAGATTGATACAAGCTATGATTAGATTTTGGGATCCGGGTTACCAGTGTTTCACATTCAACCAAGAGGATATGACCCCTACAATAGAGGAGTATGCTGCTCTACTGCGTGTCGAAAACGTGCAAACCTACAAAATATATGTCAAAGAGCCCAAGCCGATAACATTTAAGAAAAAGTTGGTAAGGCTGACAGATATGACCGATGCATGGGCCGAAAAGCAAATAAAGAAGAAGAATGAAACCAGTTGTGTCCCGTGGTTTTCATTACGAGATTTGGTTTTAAATCATCCTGACACGTTGAAACGAATAAATTTGTTTGCTTTGGCTATCTATAGTTTGGTTGTCTTTCCGAAGATTCTCGGACATGTAGAAGTAGCGGTAGTGGATTTCTTTGAAAAGTTAAAGCAAGGTATCAATCCCGCCCCAACCATCCTAGCAGAGACCTTCAGATCTTTGAGTAGTTGCAGAAAAAGAGGGGAAGGACGATTCATCGGATGCGCGCAGCTACTCAACGTTTGGATTTTGAGTCACTTTTGGAAGGTAGAGCGCACACCATTCTACATGTTTTCGAAGACATTTGCCCCGTTGGAAGCTCACCTTAAGAAAGAATGGCCGAAGGAGGTTATTGAACAGCATTGGGTCTCAGTGTTTCAGAACCTGCGTGCCGAGGACATAATTTGAAGAGCGCCGTGGATACGCCCTTCGCTTCTGTTATACAAGGTCGGAAACCAAGATTGGGTACCACTACTTGGATTGTGGGGAGGAGTTGGTTATGCCCCTCTTTTGGTTCAAAGACAGTTCTCTTCACGACAGTTTATACCCACCACCAGTGGTCTAGCACAGTCAGAGTTTGCTTTTGCGGGTGAAGGTTACATGAAGAAAGTCCGAGACACTGCAAAGGCTTGGAAAAGAATTTATCTGATGGAGTTGGCTTTATACGCCGATACTATCACCCAGGATTATGATGCATGGAGGAAGCAACGGATGAGTAGTTTGCGAGTCTCATCGGCAGATCATGCCTTTCAAAATCCTTTCTCGGAAGAAATCTCATCCGCGCTAGAGACGGCGAGACAAGAATTCGAACGAGAAAAGACCAAAATGTTACGGGATCTTAGCGCCCTCCAGGAAGAAAACTATCAGCTGAAAATCAATGTTCAAATTGAAAAATCCAGGACTGAGAAGGTGCAAAAGGAAGCTGAGGTCGTAAGAAACGATTTAAGAGATCTCCATCTGGAAATAAAAAATTGAGAGGCACTATAAAGAACAGCGGGCTAGGCAAATCGTCAGCAGAATGGAGAGCAGAATTGAGTAATGCCAAAGGTGGGATGGAATTTTGGAAAGGAAAAGCAAAGAAAGAAGAAGAAAAGGCTGCACGGGCTGTAATAGAGTTAAGAAAGAAGTCTGCCGAGCACAAAGCTACGTTCGCTGAACTGATGACCGGTCGAGCTAAGCGTCAAGAACTGAAAGAAATGATACAGGATTTAGAAGACATACTACAAGCTCGACAACAACAACTAGATACTCTCTTGGAAGCTTTGGAAGAAAAGAAGGGTCAGTATGATAGAGATACCCGCGCTTACGAAAGAGCCCTCTGCGAAAAGGATGAGAATCTCAAATATTTGATCAACGAGAATCGTACGGCAGCCATGCACATAATGCAAATAGCGGAT
Source organism: Gossypium stocksii (assembly GCA_020496765.1). Taxonomy (NCBI): domain Eukaryota; kingdom Viridiplantae; phylum Streptophyta; class Magnoliopsida; order Malvales; family Malvaceae; genus Gossypium; species Gossypium stocksii. The sequence goes on from CM035623.1 coordinate 86,573,277, forward strand.
GAAGCCGAGAGTCTTAGTTGCCAATTCCCGCCTAGACAGAGATCGAGCATATCAGAATTCTTGGAACGAGTGAAAAATTATGGCAATGTAGCGAGGAAGTTTGTATGAGAGCTGAATCAAATGATGAAAAAACGTTTTGTAAATAGACTCTTTTGATTAATGAAATGCCTAAATAGGGGCTGTCTGGAATCAACACCGATTTTGCATATGCATTCATGACTAACATTCATTCATTCATTCATTCATTCATTCATTCATTCATTGCATATCTCATGATCATTCGCTAAAGAGTAGAATCATATAATGCGCAGTTGCGACGTTGTAAACCTGGAATCACACCATACGTATAGAACACGTCGACAAGCTAGAGCAATGGAGGCTGAGTTTAACGAAAGAATTGAAAGGATGGAGAGAGTTCAGAAAGAACTACAGGAACAGTTAGCCAGGTCGCAACAGGAGACGAGAGAGTTCATGATAAGGTCTCGGGAAGAATCTACTGAACAGAAGGACCAATTGGCTAAAATGATGGAAATGATGTCGGCCCTAGTCAAAGGAAAGGGACCTATACAAAACCCTGAGGTTGTGAATCTTGATCAGGATCCGCCCTACGCTCTTGGGTTTACTCCGCCTCACGCGATACATAGAGGATACACGCAAGGGGGACCCACGGGCCTGGAACAACGGCCTATAACACCTCCTCCTGTAGGACAGGGGGTATTCGTGGCAAACCCAGGAACTGCTCCAATGGATCCACCTGTCCCAGACCTAGACGATCCGGAAGAAATCGCTAGACTAAGGATAGAGGATCATGAAGTCCAAGAAAAATATAGAAGTCTGGAGGAAAGACTTAGAGCGATAGAAGGCATTGAAGTCTTCTCGGCGCTAAACGCTAAAGAACTTAGTCTGGTACCTGATTTGGTCCTCCCTCCAAAATTCAAAGCACCGGATTTTGAAAAATATGATGGCTCGAGATGCCCGAAGGCACATCTCGTTATGTTCTGCCAGAAAATGACCGGCTATGTTAATGAAGACAAGCTGCTTATACATTGTTTTCAGGACAGTTTGACCGGATCAGCTCTCCATTGGTACAACCAACTCAGTAGAGAGAAGATCCGGACCTGGAAAGATCTAGCAGCGGCTTTTTGCGAACAGTACAAACACGTCTCCGATATGGTACCCGATCACATGACACTACAAATGATGGAGAAAAAGCCATCGGAAACCTTCAGACAATACGCACAGAGATGGAGGGACATCTCGGCCCAGGTAGACCCTCCACTAACCAAGACCGAGATAGCAGTCCTTTTTATCAATACCCTGAAGGCGCCGTTTTATGATAAATTAGTGGGAAGCGCCACAAAGGACTTCTCGGATATTGTCATATCCGGTGAACTTATAGAAAACGCAGTTAAAAGTGGAAGAATGGAAGGAGAAGGTTCGAAGAATGCAGTGCCCATGAGGAAAAAGGAGCCGGAGGCCCACATGGTGGGAACAGGAAACCGTGATACTCCTGGTCCACATTCTAATCAATTCCGACCTCGAAATTACCCACCACCAAATTTCTATTATCCACAAACCCCCTATTACCAAACACCATCTCCGTACCCTTCCTACCCTGTCTATGCAACCAACAACCCGAGGCCAGCCGCCACGTTTCCTCAAAATGCCGGCTCCACCCAAAGCCAACCCAGAAACGAACTAAGGCCGGCAAGGCCAAACCCCGAGAGACCCCAATTCACTCCTATTCTGGTATCTTATGGGGAACTATACCCCAAGCTTTTGGAGAAACAATTGATATCTCCCCATTACATGGCGCCGTTGAAGCCTCCGTACCCAAAGTGGTACGACCCAAATGCTAGCTGTGCATACCACGCAGGGAACCAGGGGCACTCTACGAAAAACTGCATTGCCTTTAAACGAAGAGTCCAAGGACTAATCGATGCCGGTGTTTTGCGCTTCGACGGTAACGGTGGTGAAACCGGAAACCCGTTCCCAAATCATACTGAAAGAAATGTAAGCGCAGTGGAGGAGATAAATGAATTGCAAACCAGAAGAGTTGTTTCAGAAATAAGCTCACCTTTGCAGAGAATCTGGGAGGTGCTGCTTGAAAAAGGGTTACTCTATTGTCTTAAAGGGGTAACCGAGAAAAGAAATACGAAAATTCAAAATTTTTGTGATTTTCATGAAGTCGAAGGACATAATATCCAGTCGTGTGAGCAATTTAAAGAATTACTCCAAAACATGATGGACAACAAAGAAATTGAAATCTTCAATGGAAGAAAAGAGGCCAATGAAGGAGAAATATGTGCCTCTGATAGTCAATCATCGGATCTTCCTTACACGGCTGAACGACCACTGATAATTTATTATGATGCGAGGAGAGAACTGGTAAAACCGAAAATAGTAATTGAGGCACCATCACCTTTCCCGTATAAGGACAATAAGGCAGTACCTTGGAAATACGATGTCAATATCGTCACTCCTGAAAGTGAAAAATCCCAAGGCACGGCTGAAAATATTGGAGAAGTTGGTCACTTTACCCGGAGTGGAAGATGCTATTCCAAAGAAGTTAAACCAGCAAAGAGGAATAATGATTTAAAACAAAAGGGAAAGGCACCCATGCTTGAGGCTGAAGCTGAATCTGAAAGTCCGCCTGAACGGCAAGAGACTAAAAAACCTGTGAATGAGGAAGAAGCACGGGAATTTTTGAAATTCATTAAACACAGTGAGTACAACGTGGTCGAACAATTAAGTAAACAACCTGCACGTATTTCGGTATTATCTCTGTTATTGAATTCGGAGCCGCATCGAAATGCCTTGTTGAGGGTATTGAATCAAGCCTATGTAGCAAACAATATATCGGTCGAAAAGCTTGATAGATGGATCAATAACTTGAACGCAGATAATTTCATCTCCTTTAGTGATGATGAAATGCCACCGAACGGTAGAGGCTCCGTGAAGGCACTGCACATAACAACCCGATGCAAGGGTTATATAATACCAAACGTGCTTATTGATAATGGGTCAGCACTTAATGTTATGCCTCTGGCCACACTTTTCAGAATTCCGATGGATTTGTCCTACTTGAGGCCGTGTCACTCCACGGTAAGAGCATTTGATGGAACGAGACGAGAAGTTATAGGAAAAATTGAGGTCCCTCTAGAAGTGGGTCCTTATATCTATGACGTCGAGTTCCAAGTTATGGACATCACCCCTTCATATAATTGCCTCCTGGGGAGGCCATGGATCCATTCAGCCGGGGCAGTTCCATCATCCCTTCATCAGAAAATAAAGTTTATCATGGATGGCTGCTTGGTTACTGTTGAGGGTGAAGAGGATATTGTTGCGTCTATCTCTGCAGACACACCTTACCTCGAAGCGAACAAAGACGCCGTGGAATGTTCCTTTAGATCCTTTGAGTTCGTCAACGCCACATTTGTGGCTGAAGGAAACAAAATTCCCGTGCCTAGGCTGTCGAAGAATACTAAAATGGGAATCAAGCTGACAGTAGGGAGAGGGGCTCGAGCAAGGAAAGGTTTGGGAAGACATCATCAAGGGATAGTTAGGGCCTTAAAGCCAGTACCTCATAAGGCACGATTTGGTCTAGGATTCCAACCGAATGCACATCACTTGAAGAAACAGTGGAAGAAGGAGCAAGAAAGAAGGGTTGCGAGGACTCTAGGACGAGAACCGGAATGGGAACCCATCGAGTACCCCCATCTGTCAAGGACATTCACATCCGCTGGGATCATGTATCCAGGGCAAGAAAATGTGCATAGCCCACTGCTACTCGTTGAGAAGGCTTTCCAGAACATTTGTATAAATGTTGTTGATGAAGAAGCTGATGCAAGTAAAAGTGTTTCGAGGATACGCCCTTGTCCCCCAGGTTACATGTTGAACAATTGGACCGCTGAGGACCTTCTTGTGGTTTATAAGTCTTCCTCAGAGTAATGTCTAATATTCACTTTTTGTGTCCCTAAATACAATGGGATTCTTTTGTAAGAGCTGTCGTCTGCTCTTTATCTATTAAATGAATATTAATGAAGAGGCATTTTGTCATAGCCTTTTGCATTCGCATTTACTCCATAATTATTCTTTCATTTCATGACCTGTCCTTACACTTACCTCACACCATGCCATAACATTTTGTTTGTTGTTGCCAATGCTTGGATGTCCCTCCATAGTTTTCCTTTTTATTTCAGGTGTTCAGATACCAATGACATGAACGAGCCCGTTACCAATCTTGAAATTGATTTTGAGAGGACTGTTTGTCTAGGAGAATTCGAGGATGAGGAGAATGCCGAAGACTACGTCTCGTCTCCTGACTTGCTAAGGTTGGTGGAACAAGAGGACAAACAGATTTTACCTCATCAAGAATCTGTTGAAACAATAAACCTGGGGACTGATGAAAATAAGCAAGAAGTGAAGATTGGAACCTCTATCTCAGAGGACACCAGGCATAATTTGATCGCTTTGCTCCATGAGTACAAAGATGTGTTCGCATGGTCGTATCAGGACATGCCGGGATTGGATGAAGATATAACAGTCCATAAGCTCCCACTGAGACCAGAGTGCAAACCCATTCAACAAAAATTAAGACGAATGAGGCCTGAAATGTTGTTAAAGATAAAAGAAGAAGTCAAAAGGCAATTTGATGCGGGCTTCTTACAAGCCTCCAAATATCCAGAATGGGTGGCTAATATTGTCCCAGTACCAAAGAAAGATGGTAAAGTACGAATGTGCGTGGATTATCGTGACCTGAATCGAGTAAGTCCTAAGGATAATTTTCCCTTACCACATATCGACACATTAGTGGACAATACGGCAAAGCATTCATTATTTTCTTTCATGGATGGATTCTCGGGGTATAACCAAATCAAAATGGCTCCCGAGGATATGGAGAAAACCACCTTTATAACGATGTGGGGAACATTCTGCTACAAGGTGATGCCATTCGGACTAAAGAATGCTGGAGCCACATATCAGAGGGCCATGGTGACATTATTTCACGATATGATGCATAAAGAGATAGAAGTCTATGTTGACGACATGATTGCTAAATCCCGAGGAGAAGAGGAACATATTGTGAACCTCAAAAAGTTATTTGAAAGACTGAGAAAGTTTCAGCTAAGGCTTAATCCAGTTAAATGTACATTCGGGGTTACCTCGGGAAAGTTGCTAGGCTTCATCGTCAGTGAAAGAGGCATCGAGGTGGATCCGAAAAAGATAAAAGCCATTCAAGAATTACCACCTCCGCGTACACAGAAAGAGGTTAGAGGATTCTTGGAAAGGCTAAACTACATTTCCCGATTCATTGCTCAACTCACCAATCAGTGTGACCCCATCTTTCGACTCCTTCGAAAGCACAACCCTGGAGAATGGGACGAAGAATGCCAGGAGGCCTTTGATAAAATAAAACAATATTTGTCTAGCCCCCCGGTGCTAGTGCCACTGACTCCAGGGAAGCCTTTAATTTTGTATCTAACCGTGTTTGAAAACTCAATGGGTTGCGTACTGGGGCAACATGATGAGTCGGGAAAGAAAGAAAAGGCGATATACTACCTCAGCAAAAAGTTCATAGAATACGAGGCAAGGTATTCGTCGATCGAAAGATCCTGTTGTGCTTTGGTTTGGACAGCTAGGAGGCTCAAGCAATACATGTTGTGTCACACGACATGGTTAATCTCAAGGCTGGACCCGGTAAAGTATATGATGGAATCACCCGCACTCTCGGGGAGAATTGCACGATGGCAGATCCTGTTATCAGAATACGATATCATCTATGTGAACCAAAAGTCGGTGAAAGGGAGTGCAATAGCTGATTTCTTAGCGGCTCGAACTACAGAAGAATATGAGCCCCTGAGATTTGATTTCCCGGATGAAGACTTAATGTGCATCACAGAAAAAGAGTGTGAGTCATCAAAAGGGACGCCTTGGAAGATGAGCTTTGATGGTGCATCGAATGCTCTGGGGCATGGAATTGGAGCAGTCTTAATATCACCAGAAGGAGATCATTACCCTTTCACTGCTAGGCTCAATTTCTTCTGCACCAACAACATAGCAGAATATGAGGCTTGTATCATGGGACTACGGGCAGCCATTGAACGAAACATCGAGATCCTAGAGGTATACGGGGATTCAGCTTTAGTGATTTACCAAATCCGTGGAGATTGGGAAGTGAGAGACCCAAAGTTGATTAAGTACAGCTATCTGGTGGCTGAATTGATCAAAGATTTCAAAGAAATAACTTTTAATTACTTCCCACGAGAAGATAACCAATTGGCTGATGCCTTGGCCACTTTGGCCTCAATGTTCAAAGCAAATAAAGGAACAGAAATAATGCCCCTCAAGATGAGCATATACGAGGTCCATGCACATTGTTATAGCATTGAGAAAGAGGCTGATGAACGACCATGGTACCATGATATCTTAGAGTACGTCAAGAATCAAACGTATCCTGAGCAAGCAAACGAGAATGACAAAAGAACAATCAGAAGAATGTCAGTGGGATTTGTTCTTGATGGGGACACCTTGTACAAGAAAGGTAAAGATCAGGTGCTTCTGAGATGCGTAGACACTACTGAGGCCAAGAAAATACTTGAAGAAGTTCATGAAGGAATATATGGGACCCATTCTAACGGTTTCACTATGGCCAGGAAAATCATGAGACTCGGGTACTACTGGTCGACGATGGAAAGAGATTGCATTAGCTACGCAAGAAAGTGCCACAAATGTCAAATTTATAGCGACAAAATTCATGTAGCTCCTTCGCCCCTTCATGTTATGACGTCTCCATGGCCCTTTTCAATGTGGGGCATGGACGTTATAGGGCCGATTTCTCCCAAAGCTTCTAATGGGCACCGATTCATTTTTGTGGTCATAGATTATTTCACGAAATGGATAGAAGCTGCCTCATTTGCCAATGTGACAAAGACCGCCGTCTGTAGATTCTTGAAAAAGGAAATCATTTGTCGATATGGTTTGCCTGAAAGAATCATCTCAGATAACGCCTTGAATTTGAGCAATAAAATGATGACAGAAGTGTGCAAGCAATTTCAAATAAAGCATCATAATTCTTCGCCTTATCGACCGAAGATGAACGGAGCTGTAGAGGCGGCTAATAAGAACATAAAGAAGATTATCGGCAAAATGACAGAGACCTACAAGGACTGGCACGAAAAGCTACCATTCGCTCTGTATGCATATCGCACATCCGTACGGACATCTACAGGGGCAACTCCTTTCTCTCTAGTCTATGGGATAGAAGCCGTGCTACCTATTGAAGTTGAGATACCGTCCCTACGAGTCTTAATGGAATCGAAACTCGAGGAGGCTGAATGGGTCCAAGCTCGATATGATCAGTTGAATCTCATCGAAGAAAAACGCTTGAAGGCAATCTGCCATGGACAGATGTACCAGAAACGGATGATCGCCGCCCATGACAAGAAAGTAAGGCCAAGAAAATTCCATGAAGGAGAACTCGTGTTGAGAAAGATCCTCCCAATACAAAAAGATTTGCGAGGGAAATGGGCACCTAATTGGGAAGGACCATACGTCGTGAAGAAAGCATTCTCTGGTGGGGCTTTGATTCTCACAAAAATGGATGGGAAGGAGTTACCAAATCCAGTAAACTTCGATGTTGTGAAGAAATATTACACTTAAAAAAAAAAAGATCAAGGTGAAAACCCGGAAAGGGCGCCTTGGTTAAACACAAAGTATTAGGATGAAAACCTGAAAGGGCGTTCTAATGAAGCAAATCTGGATCCAAAGAGCAAAAGTGATTTGAACAGTGGGTCAAGTGACAAGGCTATAGTATGAAGCATTGTTGAAACACTCGAGATCTTCTACACAAGAAGTCTTGCTCAGAAAGATTCTTGATTGAGAAACGAGGCAGAGTTCATGCGTTGAATATCAGGAACATTTGTATCCACTATATATGTTTCCTTCCTTTTATGACACTTTTATCTTTGGTAAACTTTCTTTGTTTGTTACCTTTGAAATTAATATGAAGTCTCTTTCTTGTACCCACTTGATCACTTGCATGCATCTCATTATATTGTTTATTTATGCGATAAATAGTAGAATGACATGCTCTGAACAAAAGAAATATTGAGTATTACTCGGATAGAAAACTTGATAGACGCAAGAGTCTTGAAGCAGGAACAAAAGTTTAACAGATACCAAGCAAGGGATATCTGGGAAACGCAAACCACTTGTAAAGCTTAAAAGACGAATACAAAGCTTGAAGAGAAACTTAAGAATCCAAGCAAGGAAAGCAGATCATCACAATAAGCAAAACAAGAGCTCGAGAATAAGAACAAAAGCTCAGATGGGGCAAAAGAGCGCTATCCAAGAAACAAAGGTTACTCGTGAAATTGGGAAACGAGTACGAAGTTTAAAGGAAAGGGTCAAGAAATAATGAGACCAGATCACCACAAGAGTCGTGATGAAAAGAGATCACGACAAACAAATGCAAGACACATAACATGTTCATAGAGGCATGAATGCATTTAAGGCAAATAGGTGCATATCATGATAACATTATGCATAACATATACAGGTATTTCAGCAGAACAAGGGGTTGTGATGACAATTGCATCCTAATCAAAGAAGAAGACACTTGAATTCCACCATGTGAGAAATTTTGGGTGATTTTAATTTATGTTTTCGAAGTCAGCTCATATTGTGAGAGGTGAGCTGAGCCTCAAGACACGTTGAGGTATTTTTAATTTATGTCTCAAAATCAGCTCATATTGCGAGAGGTGAGTTGAGCCTCAAGACACGTTGAGGTGTTTTTAATTTTTGTTATTGACTCATATTGCGAGAGGTGAGTCAAATCTCAAGTTGTGACGTGATGTTTTCAACATCTGTCTTTAATTTATGTTTTCAAAAATCAGCTCATATTGCGAGAGGTGAGCTGAGCCTCGAGACACGTTGAGGTACTTTTAGTTTCAGTTCTTGATCAACTCATATTGCGAGAGGTGAGTTGAGCTCTTTTAGTTCTTTTTAATTTATGTTTTAAACCTAACTCATATTGCAAGAGGTGAGTTGAGCTCCTTTAGTTTCGGTTTTTAGTTTATGTTTCAAGGTCAACTCATATTACGAGAAGTGAGTTGAGCTCTTTTAATTTCAGTTTTAATTTGTGCTCCAAAATCAGCTCATATTGCGAGAAGTGAGTTGGTTTCTTTTAATTTTAGTTTTTAACTTATGTTTTCAATCAACTCATATTGCGAGAGGTGAGTTGATCTTTTTCAATTTCTGCATTTTAATTTCTGTTCATTCAACTCATATTGCGAGAGGTGAGTTGATCTTTTTCAATTTCTGCTATTTAATTTCTGTTTGTTCAACTCATATCGCGTGAGGTGAGTTGATCTGTTTCTATTTCTGCCTTTTAATTTCAGTTTTTAATCAACTCATATTGCGAGAGATGAGTTGAGCTTTTTCAATTCCTGTTTTTATTTTTTGCTTTTCAAAAAAAAACAATTCATGTTACAGAGATGAGTTGAGCTTTTCAATTTCTATCTTAATTCCTGTTTCTCAAAAGTCAACTCATATTGCGAGAAGTGAGTTGAGCCTCAGTTTACATACTGAGGTACTTGCAATTTATGTTTCAAAATTAACCCATATTACGAGAATGCGCAGGTCGAGCAATTTTTGATTTCGTCCCAATGAAGGATGAAGTTGCAAGAGAGTCAATTGAAGATGCAGATTTTGTCTCTTTGAAGTTACGAGGGACCCAATCAAAGATGTAGACCTTGCATCCCCAGTGAAGTCACAGAGGCGCAGATTGAAGTTACTAGTTTCATCTTCCTGAAGTTGTAGCAGAGCGGATTGAAGATGCCAGATCTCATCTCCCTAAAGTGGCAGAAGAGTAGGTCACAATAAACCTTACTCCTCGAAGCTGCAATGGATGAACAGATCGAAGACGATGAATCTCATATCGTCGAAGATGCAAATAAATTGAAGCCACGATACATGTTTTTGAAGTTACAGTGGATTGAATCAAAGTTATAAGATGCGGTGGACTAGAAAATGACTACCAGAACAAGAAGAGTGCCAAAAGAAGTCAAGACTTGGCAAGACAAGGCAAAATTGGCCTTTCTTTATGTCTTTGCTCTATTCCCGTTACACGACAATGAGCAAAGAGGGGCAGCTGTCATAGGCCAATTTTGGCCGGTTACATCAAAACCCATTACAACCCAATTAACTACCCATAACCCAAATACAACCCAACTAACCCAAAACTACCCTAACCCAAATTCAAACCCGTATAGCCCAAATCGACCAGCCCAAAACAGAAAACAGGAAAGCAAAAAACCCTAACCGCCTCTGCTGTTATGCCCACTTGGCCTCTGACAGCCCTGCTCCACCGCCCTTGTCACATCTCAGCACCGCCCTTTGCCTGCAAGTAATTAAACAGAAGGGACAGAAAGCGAAAAAGAAAAAAATCACTTGTAAACAAAGGCTATAAAAGCCGATTCAAACACTGTGTAAAAGAAGGTTTTTTTTTTTACAGTAATCAAAGAATAGAAATCGTTTCAAAGGCAGAATACGAAGGCAGCAAACCCAATATCAAAGCATTCGAACCCTCAAAACCAAAATAAAGACCCCAATATCGGAGGTAATCTGGGATTTCCATTTCTGTTTCTCACACTTTTTATATCCCAGCACATTCAAATACATATACACGTACTTTTTAAATAAACTAAGGGTATAAAAATAAAAAGGGGAAAAAGTTAGAAATTTTACCTTTTTCCGGCCACCGAAACGGTGGCCGGAACGACGGCGATCGGCGGCGCGTGGTGGTTCGATCATCGGCCGGTGACCGGCCGGTGACCGGACGTTGACCGGTCCGGTGACCAGAGCCCCGGGGCTGGGGCCTTCTTCCCAAAGCTCCCCCCTCTTCCTCCCTTCTCTTCCTTCCCTCTCTTCTTTCCCCCCTTCCCTCTCTCCCCGTTTTTTTTTCTCTTCACGGTAACAAATGAACCAAAAAACCAAAAAAAAGGGCCTTTTATACTAACCGACCTGGGTCGGGTCGACCCGACCCAAACCGGTTAGGATCCGCGTGCTGTGACGTCACTGGGGTTATTTTCAACCCCAGTCCCTCCGCTTTTCTGATGGTTTGCAATCAAGTTCCTTTCAATTGCAATTTGGCCCCGTTTAAAACGCTGCGTTTTGCGAAATCGAAAAATTACTATTCCAGTCCTCCTAGGATCAGTCCGTGTTCAAATAGGTCCTTTTCGTTTATTTAGATTCTGAAATTCGCCCCGAAAACTTCCCTTTGAATTCAATTTCGTCCTTTTATCTCCTTTTAGTATTATTTTCTTTAAAATTTAATAGTATTATTGTTATATTGATTATTATATTATTATTGTCATTATTTTATCTTATTGTTACTGTTATATATTATTATATTATTATTGTTAGTATTATTATATTTATATACACATATATATAGTATAGTGTTTTATTATTTGCATTTGTTTTAAAACTTTATTTATTTTGTTATTATTATTATTATATTTTATTTAGTATTATTCGTTATACTTTCTATTATTTTTATTATTTTACGTTATTACTATTATGTTTTATTATTTTCATCATTATTAAATTTATTGTTTATTAATCTTTTACTATTATTATTATTAACCCATATATATATATATATTTTACGTACCTGTTTTTAATATTACCATTATTTATTTGTTTCTTAAATACATATAGGTATGTGTTTATATATTTATGGTTGTTTTTCAGTATTATTATTTTTGTAATATAAATGTTATGTTTTTATTAGATTTAACATCAGCATTATATATATATATGTCTTTACCTGTAGTTTCGATATTATTATCGTATATATTCTTTATAAATGTTTTATTTTGCGTAGTTTTATTATTATATTACTTTATATATACGCTCACGTAGGTACTTTGTTACTATTATCGTTATATTTTTTATATATATACACATATTATTTCATTATTCTTATGTTATTTTATGTGTTTATTCTTAATACTATCGTTTACATATATTTATATATGCATATATATATACATATGTCCTTGTATTACATTTTTTAATGTCATAACTCTATATACGTGTATTATTTCTTTCTATATATACACATATATATATTTTATAACTATTATTATGTACACTTTTCATAAACCTAGCATTATGTATTCTATATATGCTTGTTATTATTTCATACTTCGCATTACCATTATTATTAAACCATATGCATTATTATAGTCATTATTATTATGCACGCATTGTTATATATCTCGTTTATCGCGTATATTTTTCGCCTTTATCATCGTTTGTTTTTAACGTAGCATTTTCATATTATTGTTCTTATGCCAACTCTATTTATCTTAACCTCTTCACGTTTTAAAATAAGGCAATATGCCGATTTTAACATTATGCCAGTGATCTCATTGCTATTGTTGGGTGAATCACGATTGGCTCGTGTTAAAACGGGATATCCTTTTCAAGAGAAATAAAAAACCTTTAAATGCTCGTATTTTGATCGGATCACGACTAAATTTTAGGTTGAACTTGTACTTTTGAAAATTAAGACAACGTACGTTTGAAAGATACCAATTTTGGGCGTCGCGGGGGTGCTAATACCTTCCCCGTGCGTAACTGACTCCCGAACCCTATTTCTCTCTCAATTTCAACGTAGACCTAAACTGAGCCTTCCTTTTACTCAAGAAACGAATTTTTCTGCCGGAAAGAGGTTTTATTAGGTGTCCGATCACACCTCGGAAAAAGGATCGGTGGCGACTCCTTTGTTTTAATAAAATCAAAACTTTCAAGATTTTCACAAAATCGCCACAATTAGCGACCAAGCTAAAAGCTAAAATTTTCCGTCGCTACAGTCGCTATTCTTCTTAGAATATCGGTATGATCATATACCTACTCGTGAACTGATCATCGTTCTAGAGTTAGCGTGCGCGCTGAATTACATGCCATGATTTAGGATCTATGGCAAGCCATATTTGCTCTCGGAGGAGTAGAGGCGTTAGCAAATTCGTGTCAAAAGGGAACGAATGGACCCTTTAAATCCAAGGAGAAGGGATGATAGGGCAAGCCTATCAACAGTGCCCACATAATTACTGGGTCCGACGCTTCAAGCGATGACGCCTACATCACAGCCCCTTCAAATTATGATAGGCACGTATCCTAGCCCTTATATGTATCCTAACCCTTTTATATTTCATTTTCCCAGTCCTATGCCAAGTTGGAATGCATGGCCTGGTGCATTTCCTTTCTCGATGACTCCAACTCAATCGACGATATATAGGCTATCGTCGCAAGAGGGATCACATGAGGCACTATCGGGAAGCTCATCTCATTTCCAATCCCCCCATTGCCTTATGGGATTCAAACACTTCCGCCGTGGGTGATGCAAACACCTCCGCACTATTTGTTCTATTAATATAGGTCATCCTCCCAACACCGATAACTAGAACAACCACAACCCCTACTAGAAGCTGAACCAAGAAAGAATCCAGCATGTAACCATCGACCACCCCTATGTAGCATTGATTCCGACCGGCATATGTATTTTTTTAATATATTTGTATAAACTATTTTTATATTGTTTCATCTAAAAAAATAAAAGTGATTTTGAATATTTTAATAGTCAATTATTTTTTTATATTTTTTTCGTATTTAATAAAATAAAAGTTCTTTTGAATAAGACAATAGAAATAATGCAACATAGTTTCATTTAAGCAATTATCAACTATTTCGATTTAGACATGTTTGAATTGTATAACCTGGGTTCCTACATCATCCGCACAACTTTTGTTGGTTCGTTCTTTCTTAGATATACATATTATCACGTATTCTACTCAAGTAAGGTCGACCTTTTGGTTTGTGACGTAATTCTTTATCCGGTAACAATTTAAACGGAGTAAGTGATATAGAATGCCACTTATTTTCATCTAGGACCGATGGAAATACGTGTTTCTACATGTTATACATGTATTCTGTTTTGTACACTTCTTCGACATAGCTCATGGGATTCAAATAGATATTCTGGCAAGCTACAATTGCATGAGCGCATCGATAACGAAGTGCGTCAAATATTCCACAGTCGTAATATTTACCTATCGATAATACCTTGGTTCAGTCTGTCAAACTCTGTCACATGAAATTATAGGTTGTTGCGATTGTGACACACTGTGTGTATGGTGTAATCCCGCACCTTTGCCTTATTAATTTGTTGCAATACCTTTCGACACCATACATGGCTTTCCTGTATTTGGCCTTTATAACTTACTGCTCACTTTGGAAATAGTGCTGCCAAATGGAAATATGTCTCCGGCACAACTGAGGTTATCAGCAAATAACGTATTCCTTTTAGAATAGAATTTATGCATTCAACCAAGTTTGAGGTCATATGACCACATCGTAGGCCACCGTCATATACTTGTGTCCACTGATTGAAAGGTATGTTACAGAGGTAGTCAATGCCTTGATCGTTAACCGACCGCAAAATCGTGAACATCTCATGAAAATGGTCTTTGTTGATCTCATACCCTATCAATATAAGTTGATAGGAAAAATTACATACCACTTTTCCATTTAGAATAAATTGAATATTAGAAACGAAATTATATTAGTGAAGATTAAATACCCATATTGGTCACTTGTCGTAGTTCAGTGGTAGACCGATATTGCCCGTAGTAGTTGGACGTAACGTACCTTAGATAATACCGATGGCATGTGCGATCCCATAGGCTTTCTTGTTGCTCAATTGCAGCTAGTATTCTAGTGCCCCAATTCGATATAATACAGATATCAGGTTAGGGGTAGACATGCCTCCTCAACCTAGAAAGAAAGAAATCCCAGTCGTCACTTGACCCCCATGTTATTACAAGTGTAATTGGAAGAATTCTCCCACCGCCATCCTGTGCCACATCTAGCAATAGCCGATGGGTATATCTACCATACATAAAGGTATCGTTAATTTGTACCAATGGCTTGTAGTACACAAATGCATCTCGACATTGCTTAAAGCTCCAGAACAGACGCTTGAACACTTAGCATCCACAGAGCAAGCGGTCGTTATAGTGCGCAGGGCTTGTTTCAAAGTCTGTTATGCAACCTAAAACGTACTTCTCCAGCATCTGACACTACTATCACACCTAATTATATGAAACATCCCATCCACTATGCATCTTTTCCAATGTATTCTGCTGAGCTATCCAGGCCTTGCGGTAAGAGGGTGTGTACCTCAATTGGCTACGAATATTGACAATTAAGACTGACACAGAAGTCTTGGAATCCGCCTTGACCATTGGTAGTATTAAGCCAACTATTATATCTGAATCCATCTTGGGATGATCTTGTGAAACACCTGTCAACAAAGTATGTTAAATAATGTAACATCAAGTAATAACAGATTATTAAAAAAACCCTGAGCACCCAATGATACTGTACTGGCAACACATGCATGTGGACATTTGTACTTCTTTATCTCCTACAACCCTGTCTTTTTCCTAACCGAAATCATGATTTTCTATGAACATGTACCGTCTTGCACTTCACATTTGGCTTCGAACTTCTCAGATTTGGATTTAACCATGTGGTAGTTAACCCTGTTCAAGATGCCATATTGTTTCAATGTACCAAGAAAACTATCCTTAATGGAAAACTCCTTACCAACTTTCAATTCACCCGAATCCAATGATGAACTTGTACGGTCACACCTTCTGTGTGGTAGATCTGGAAACTTCAACGCATCATCTGTTGATAGATCGACATTATGTATGTAGGCTGGAGGCGAGTACACTGTGAATCGTAGATCCTATTCTTCTTCATCTGAACCCCCTTCATAATCTTCAGGTTCGATTGGAATAAGCTCCGATTTAGAAAATAATGCAACTTCTACACCATCATGGCCGAGCTCTCAAGGTGGATCCACATCGGACTCATCATCCAACCCACCATCATTTGCAACGTATGTGGTCCCCTCGCTGATGGATGTCATAGGAAGTACATCATCTCTTCTTGTGGACGTTTCATAACGTCCTCAATTAGATGTAAATTGCCAACCACTAGAAGTTGATGTCATTCCCCAGTATGTATTTCTAGCATCGAGCATCGACCCACCGAGGTGCATGTCCTATCCACTAACCAATTGTCGTGTAGGAGTTTTGTATTTCATACTGCCATCAAACACGGGCGCTTTCATGTTCTGCCTCCCACTAACGGAGTGCCAGGCAAGGGTCGTGTATTCTTTTCAAACAGTAATAGATGTTGAAGTCGCAAATGCTTCATTTGGCGATCAAAATTGTACATATAACTTAAAATAAGGTGATCTACTAGCAAGATAAGTCTGCACCATTGCCTCCAAGCTACGATCACCTTTGATATCAAATGAGTCATATGTCACAAGATCAACCGAAGCATTAAATAAATACTTAATAGATGATACTCTCATTGGCATCGTTCTGAAGATTTTGCGCCTAATTCTTTTACGAAGTTTTTTCAAATCAATGTTCCGGTTAAAAACCAATCGCGTTGTGTTCTTCGATAAAAAAACAATACCGTTCTCAGTGTCACGGACCTCACCATCATAGAAATAACAGCACCAATACGTTCACTCATCTTCAATTTCTATTCTGCTTAGCCTCTCTAATTTTTCTTGCTGTAACTTATGCAACATGAGAATGAAATTTGGCTCATTTATAGCCTAAGGCAAAACAGGAACTATTGTAGAAAAAGAGCATCCACATGAGAGCTTTTTTCAATAATTTTGCTAACAGTGCATCCTGCTTGAAGAATTTTTGACACTATTTTTTCAGAATTGTCTTCTCAAAATTATTTTTTTAGGAACTACTGTAGAAAAAGAGCATCCACGTGGAAGCTTTTTTTAGTAACTTTGCTGACAGTGCATACTACTTGAAGCGTTTTTGACACTTATTTTTTAGAACTGTCTTCTCAAAATTATTTTTTAGGAATTACTGTAAAAAAAGAGCATCCACGTGGGAGCTTTTTTCAGTAATTTTGCTGATATTGCATCCTGCTTGAAGCGTTTTTTACACTATTTTTTCAGAACCGTCTTGTCAAAATTATTTTTTCAAGAACTACTATATAAAAAAAGCGTCCACGTGGTAACCTTTTTTTACTTTTGCTAAACAATGCATACTGCTTGAAGCATTTTTTACATTATTTTTTCAAAACCGTATTCTCAAAATTATTTTTTCAGAAACTACTGTAGAAAAAGAGCATCTACGTGGGAGCTTTTTTCAATACTTTTGCTACCAGTGCATCCTGCTTGAAGCATTTTTGTCACTATTTTTCAGAATCGTCTTCTCAAAATTAATTTTTCAAAAACTACAGTAGAAAAAAACCAAAAATCCTTCTTGTCAATATAATTTTTTCAAGGCTCAACATTAAACCCTTTTACAAAAACCCTAAATGGCTAAAACAAAATTATTTTTAAAAACCCCAAACCTTAATTTAATTAATTTAGTTAAACCCCTTAAATCTAATTTAATTAATTTTTTTAAAAATTTCTAAACCTTGATTTATTTTTTAAAATTCCTAAACCTTAAACAAATAACTTCCTAAATTATTTTAACAAGACCCTAATCCTAAACCACTAAAACCTTAAGCCCATAAACCCTAGGCACTAAAATGCAAATAGCTCTAACCCTAGAAAAACACAGGCTAAAACACGTTCCTGAGGAAGCACTTTTGTCATGTCAACAGAGCGCGTCTACGTCAGCATGTTTTTTGCTAACATGGCAAAAGCGCTCCCTCAGGGATGCGTTTTGTTGAAATTTCCCCTTAAAACGCTCTTATGTGGATGTGTTTCAGTGTTTTCGTCCCATTTCAGTAAATAATAAATAAAGTGGCACATTTTCGTAAATAAAGTAGGAAATGGGCCTTTCTTAGTAAAATGGTCATTTTTCTCCAACACCTAAAAGAAATGTTTTCTCCAGCAAGACTCGAGAAAAATGTTTTATTGTAATCCATTTCTAGTTTTAATATGGTAAATTATACCTAAGGTCACTAAACTATTAGTAAGTTTATGTTTTAGTCACTTAACTTCAAAAAGTTACAAAACAGTCACTCAAAAAGTTACAAAATAGTCACTGATTTATTTGAAAGTTTTTATTTTAGTCATTGGGTTATTAAGGTTTTTTTTAAGTTCAACTAGCGAGCTCCAAGTGATGATTCGACAATCTGTATGGTGAATCAGTACCCATCAATGAGTAAAAGAATATACATTGGATCCAAGTCAATCTGACAGCCAGTGTCGGAGATCAACTAAGAAAGTTGTTTCAATTTTGGTTCTCAAATTCGTGACATTTAAAGTTGTTTCATAAAAAAATTGAATTATAGAAGAGAAAGGGAGGAGAACTTTCAATTAGTGCAGGTGGTGCGAACATAGGTCATACAATAGCAATTTTAATAGTCCAATGACTTAAATGAAAACTTTCAAATGGTTCAATGACCATTTTGTAACTTTTTGAAATTTAGTGACCCGAATAAAAGCTTACTAATAATTTAATGATAATATGTATAGTTTACTATTTTTAATTAAAATTGCATTTATCTTTACTTGAATAGAATGATAGTTAAAGTTCTTATTAAACACATGTTTGGCATAGATTTGAATTGTGTTACTTCCATCCCCTACATCTAATATTGTATAAAAAAAAATTGTGCATCTCCTTACTTTTATTACTTTGCAATCATTAATTTATTCAATACTTACATTTATTATAAAATCTTGTATACATATTCAAATATAAATATGAAAGTAATTTTTTATAAAAAAAATTAATACATATATAAAAATCTAGAAATGATTGAATATATATCTTTGATACATAAATTTTGTTTAGTTAAGCATAAATATCAAAACTATACAAGAACTAAGGGCGAAGCTTGAAAATTTTTTTGGGGGCCGAAATTAAATTGTATATTTTTACAATAGTAAAAATATAATTTCACCATTTTGATAGCCTATATCTTTATAATTTTTAAATGATTAAATCAAAATTTTATATGATTAAATCAAAATTTTATCATTTTGGGGGCTAAAATGTAATTTTATCATTACTAATTTAATATTTAATAAATTATAAAGGGGCCTAAATAGAATTCCATTTTAGGGGGTTGGGGCTCCTGCCAACTCCTTAACTTCGCCATTGGCATGAACTTTGATTTTATGAAATTCTACACATGAAACTTTGATTTGATTCAATTTTCACAAATCACTGATAACATTATTGAATTAGCACCATTTTAAGTTAATACATTGCGTAAAGAAACATTTATATTAATCCAATATGAAAATAAATGTATGTAGTTGAATCAAAATCAAAGTTCCATGTATACATATGAACTAAAATTTAAGTTTCATGTGTATAATTATGCCAAATTAAGGTTCATGTATCAAATTACACATTAAACCAAAATTAATATATAATTTTGATATTTATACCTTTATTTCATTGTTTTGATAATGGTAACTTTAAACCCTTGAATTCAGATTAGTAATAAGTGTTGAGCTAACCCTTGATAGTGCACGTTTAAAAAGTATTTTTAAAAATAATTTTAGTTTTCAAATTTATAAATATTGAATCTGTATTTAAAATCTTTTGGTTATGCTATAGAAAATTAAATAGTGAATACTATTATTAATTTCACAGAATAAAATTAAAAGAGTATGTGAGATTTTGGCTTTTGGTGATAGTATTTGATAAGTGTGTGATTAATCGTTGAGTGACATCGTTTGTAGGTTCGTGGCTAAGGATGTCGCAGCACGTTTCGTTACCAGGTATGTTCATACACTTCACACACAATAGATCGGCAAATCCCGAAATGCCGAAAAGCTGAAAGTTTGGCTAGGCAGTCTCGTGAGTGCGCGAACACTCGTATGAGGGTAACCGATATGATAGCAGAGGCCCCATGAGCGATCTCATGGACTTGGGTCACATTTTGGCTAATCGAGCCAGAATGGGCCAAATGGGCCGACGGTCTTGTAGGCCCAAGTTAGCAAAAATTGATATGTTGATAATAAGTGATGAGTTGATAAAGTTTGTTGAATTGTTTGGAATGGATTGGACCTAATAGGCCGTATGATTGTGATTGGGCCTAAAGGGGCATATAAAAGCGATTGGGTCTGATGGGCTATATGAATGCATGAAAGCATGTAGACTTGCTAGGGTTTTATAATAGACTTTTAGGCCTAGTTTCTAATGAATCCTCAAGCGCATAAAACTTAATTAATTTATCAAGCATGTCTGTGGACAAGTCTTAAGGTTAGAGTGTGCCAATGAGCACATGCATGTCTAGGATTGGATCTAGGGAGAGCTTGGTACTTAAGCGGTCTTAATGACCTACCTCCTCTTCTCTGGAATCCTACCTGGTGCATAGTGTCTGTTCACTTTAGCTAAAGAGGACTCGTTGACAGGTCAAAGTTCGTAATTAAGACCCATACGTTAGTAAATTACTGAAATACCCTTGTAGGGTAGAATTACTGAATTACCCTTATGTGTTATAAGTATGACTATATGCTATATGTTGCACTCATGTGTTATGATGTTACATGTGGGTAGGAATTATGTTGGAGGAAGTGTATATGAGGGTCGCACGGTCGCTTGACGACTGTGGATCCAACGAAGGCTTTTAAGCCACGAGTAGCTTTGTTACAATGTTCGGTAGTACCGCAACTGGAGCTACCCTTGATGTGTATTAGATGGGTGGGTCGATGTAGTCATCCCCACAGAATGTGATTCGGTTGGATGGAGATGTTGTGTATCGGTTGGATGGGGTGGGAATTGCATAATTGCATTATTGCATACATGTAACACCCTAAACCCTTATCCATCGCTGGAATGGGTTACAGGTATTACCACACTACACACATAAGATCTTGGCATTCACTTAACCACATATGTCATATCCAAATTTAAATTAAAACTAAATAAGAAGATTTTAAGCCATACCATAATTATAAATCACATTTCCAATTTAAAGAAACATTAAAAGGTTAACTTCTCATAGTGCATGTAATTATAAAACATACACTAAACTAGCATGCAAACTATAAAAGTCTCTTTAGAAAATAAACACTATTCATATGGTCAATTTAAGGCTATAACCGAATACAATCAAACACAAAAATATTAATTTTACTTAATAACTCAAATGGTCTGTCCTTACTCAGTTCGAAAACAGTCTTATACAATTTAACTTCTCAATTCTTCATTCGGCTCTATACTAATGATCACATTCAAACACAAATCTAATGCCTAGTTACTAACAAGGTTCGAATCTAAACCCTATAAATCGTACCATACCTCTAATTTTAGCAAACCACATAACTATGCATATAAATAAATACATACATCAATAACCATAATCACTTCATTTTTTTTATCAATTCACACATATAAATATATAATTTCATAACTTCATCAAACCATCACACATTTTACTAAGCCCATCCTCATTATTACATTTTAAAAGTGAAATCCAACTAAACAAGTGACCGAGCCATATTCGCATGGCATAGGTTATACAAGTTCAAAATAACCAAAAACACATATCCACTTATACATGCCATAAGTTCGAAAATATAAACTTTTTCAAGAGTACCACAAGTAGACGATAGTGTGGATGACTTCGATATTGAATCCCCGAGCTCGTAAGCTTTCAATCGAATCTATAAAATGAAACAAAAATACACACTCACAGTAAGTAATTAGCTTAGTAAGTCTTAAGCAAATTAAACAACTCAAATTATTAATTAAAACATTTCAACAATTCGAATTGAAGCATTAACATTTGCTTTAACACAAATAAATTATTTTGGCCGAATGTTGATATTTCTTATTTAATAATACTATTCAACTTTTCATTCTCAAAATAACATTATTCCAGTTATACTTACATTCAAACATATATACTCATAAATTAAACTCAACTTTATAAACCAACATCATTCATTTGACTGATTGTAAGAAATCAAATATAATATCACATATACACACCTATTTGGTTGAATAATCAAGATTCAATAAGCACATATATATTTCACCTCATAATTACTTACTTGTATGGCCCAAATATACATAGTTCATCATGTCATCACATATGGCCGAAAATACAAGTACAATATATCATCATATATAACCGAACATTCAAAATTCATTAAAATAATACATGGAGTTGAATATTAAAGTTCAAATATAATATCTCATTTGTGCATACCTTCATATCCAAATATATATATATATATACAATGTAAGTTAGCACAATTTCACTTACTCATTATCCACATTAGCTTAAGCCCTTAAACTCATAAAATTGAAAAGATATCACCGGTATAAAACCTGCTAGGCATAAGCCCGAATTCATCACCGGTACAAAGCCTGCTAGACTCAAGGTCTGTTAGTCAATCACCAGCATTACGCCTGCTAGGCACAAAGCCCGATTTTAAAACACCAGCTTAAAGCTTGCTAGGCCTAAGGCCCGAATAATATGGTATAGAAATCAATTCCCATCATTATCAAATATCAAATCGTATACTTTCCTTTCTAAGTAACACAACCGCATCATTAAGATCTTTGTATTCATTCGAATACAAATACATCTCACCTACCCCATTCTCATTTCTCAACTTACCATTCGTCAATATAAACAAAACATCCATCGTATTTCTATATTATACTTACCATTCGGCAATATAACACATCGGCTACTTATTTTCGTTTCACATATACCATTTGACAATATGCATATATATATATATACAAAATAAAATATGTTTAATTTACATGATATATCATTGACATATTCATAAATAACATATGTTTAATTACTTAAAACTTACCTCGGATGTCGTTGAACGATTTTGAATCGGCTATTCTACTAGTTTTGTTTTTCCCCTATCCGAAATCGGCTCCCTTTGTTCTTGAGCTAAATAAAACAAATCAGCTTGTTTAATTACTTAACTAATTTATTTTCATTCAAATATACATATATCACATATGCAAAATTTAACAACAAGAACTTATATAAAAGGTACTTAGGCCAAATTTGCTCCATTCCCTAATAGGCTCTCCTATTGCTAAAATTAACAAAACTTAGCTCTTCACAAATCAACTATTCAAGTATCACATTTGGTAATGGCATTTTTCATTCAAGATGCAAACAATTTCATACATAAATGATACACATGGCAAATCTCATTTCCGGCCCTTTTCTATATGCATCAAATTAAATCATTTATTATTATTAATCACATTCGACAATTACAACAACCAAATTTAACATTGAAACATTATCTTCTAACATCTAGGATAAGGTTTCACAATTTAACCACAATGGCCGAATACCATTTAGCCCTTGAAACCACATTTATCAAGCTTTAACAAGCTCATTTTTAACATATAAACAACAAGTATAATTTTTCTTAATTTCTACCCCATGGCCGAATATCATTTAGGCCTTTAAGGCACACAACGTACTAATTCCACAATTAAGCCTACAAGCTTAAAATCTCATGAACTTTGACACGAAAATATTCATCTCAATCATTTCCTATTTTAAGGCATCAAAACACCAACAATCCTATACATATCTTTCATGGCCGAATGAATAATTTGCCACAACCTTGCAAATTAACACTTGGGCTATGTAAAGAACTTAACAACTAACTCAAGTTCATAAAATTTAAAGAAAATTGCATGAAAATCATACCTTAATCCAAGCCACAAAATGACCGAATGCTTCTAACCTTTCTTTCTTTTCTTCTTAATCTATTTCAGCATTTACAAGGAAATGAATGCATGTTTTTCTTTATTTTATTAAGCATATAATCACACATTTTTGATTTACCAATTTGCCCAATATAAAACACATGCATAAACCATTTAAACTATGATTTCACCGTAGACTATAATACAAAATGGTTTAATAACCATGCAAACACTTCATGTTTATAAATCACCTACTAATCGGCCCTATTGAAATTATCCATCCAATTTTCAAAGTTTATCAAACAAATCCTTTTTAATTAATTAAGTACACAAACGATAAATTTTTTATACGAAATTTTCACACATACCAATTCACATATGACAAGCACACAAAATAATATTAAAATATTTTTCTAACTCGGATTCGTGGTCCCGAAACCACCGTTTCAATTAGGGTCTAAAATGGGCTATTACAATACATGCTTGATCTAGATGTTGTTATTGTATTAGGCTCAGGCCCAAGATAACTTGTGTTGCATGTTATTTGTCTGACGAGGGTTATACACACTGAGTTTCAAAACTCACCCCTTCTTTTATTTTTCTTAGGAAATCCTTAGTAGGCGGTTCGACGGATGTTGGGACTAAGAGGTGGCTAGCTAGTAAGACGACTAAACTTGGGTTTCTTTATGATTTCTAGTATTTCTAATTATTTTAATTTGGATTGTAATAAGGCCTTTCCTCTGATTATCATTTCAAAATTTAGACTATCACTTTTATTATTATGCTTATTGTTTTGGAAACATGGGCTTATTTCTTTCTAAAGTTATATATGAAGTTTCTTAGAAATCATCTATTGTTTTCAAATTGAGCTTCGTTGTTAAAGAGAATTTTTCCGAAGTAACTTCTAACTTATAACAAAGAGATAGCTTTTGCGTACATCTCATTTTGAAAACAAGTATGAACTGGGATTTTACTTTAATTCCTTTTAGAAGGATTTTCAATGAAAATAAGGTTTTCGCAAAAACACTTCAATGTGATACGCTGGATTCGGGCCTAACTTCTGGGCCGGATTTGGGGTGTTACACTTTTCATATGTGGGGCTTTACCAATTTCATGTTACAAAAAACTGCTATAGTAGTAATGGTATACATCTTTCAACAAATCATTTCAAAAAACAAATAAAATATGTTATGCTAACAAAATGATCCTATAACAGTAAGATGTTAACCAACCGTTTCAACAAATCATTTCAAAAAACAAACAAAATATGTTAACCATCTCAAGTCATTTCTTCATATTCTTTGCTGCAGTGGATTCTTGTGTGCTAATAGGTTTCTAATATGCCATTCTTTTTTGGCTTCTAGTTCTCATACTCGTACTAGACTGAGAACAAAAATCAGAACCCTAAATTAGATTTAAATAATTTGGAATTGACATTAAAAAAGTGTTCACGATGTACATGTGATCCAGTTGTGTTAGGTTGAATGCATAGTGTTATGTTATTCTCTTTTTGGCTTCTAGTTCGTGTACTCATACCAAACTAAGACAAAAAAAATCAAAACCCCAAATTAGATTAAAATATTTTTAAGTTGACATTAAAATAGTGTATACGATATACCTGTGGTCCAGTTGTATTAGGCTGAATGCATGGAGTTATGTTGTTATTTTTTGGGCTTCTAGTTCTCATACTTGTACCAGACTAAGACATAAAAAAAATCAGAACTCAAATAAGATTTTAATATTTTGAAATTGACAATTAAAAAGTGTTTATGATATACTTGTGTTCCTGTCGTGTTAGGTTAAATGCATGATCTTTTGTTCTGAACCTCACCACCATATTTTCTACATCTCATAATTAGACTAGCCCTACTGAGTTGTCCAGGCTTCACTTTTTTCGGTTCATTTTTTACCTTCCTTCTATTTTTCTTTGGCATACTAGACATTGTTTTCTCAACTAGTGGAAGCACGGGTTCAATACCAGACTTAGTCCATTCACGTGACCCATTTATGGGTTGTAAAACATATTCATATGCTTTCAAATATGTGTCCTTGTCGTAGTACTTATGTAAGTAGTCATTAGGATCTTGTTCAAGATGTCATATAGCACAACAGACATGGGATAAGGGATCCCAAATAATTGCCATCTTCGACAATTATAGGTTTTATGTTCTACATTTACTATGTACTATTTTTTGCCTTTCTTAATTTCACACCCATTTCCCCATTCCAGATCATCTTCCAATCAACACCTTCCTTCTTGTTGTCATCAAATTTCTTCTTTATTATTAAACCATAATTATATTCACATGAACTGCATTGCTTCCTCTTAGCCACTAATCTGGTCATCATATTAACTCTAATTTCCTCCAACATGGTTATTATGCTCTTAAATCTAGACTCCACGATGCTGGTGTTAAATGCTTCACAGATGTTATTGTCTACAATATCTAACACCGAGTGTAACCCTTGGAAGGCCTTGGTCCAAGCTTTCGAATTCTTAGAGAACAACTCTTTTGCAACGGCTTCATCAAGCTTATACATGTTTTCTTTATTTTGTTCCCACTCCTGCTCTATTGTAGACTTCACAACTTTCCAAAAAGCAAATTTGAATGTCTTTGTTTTCTTCCTACCAGACTAGTTTGATAAGACATGCCTAGTACAATTTTTATGTTCTACTCGAAGCATAATGTCATTAATGGCTATCTCGAGACCCTACAAATTAATTTAAAAAACATAAGTAAATCATCAGTAATAATTAATAGTATTAGTAATAAATAAATGCAAAATAAATAGTTTACCTTTTGTTGGTCATTGATGATGGTATAGCCAAAACCATCTTCCATTCCTAAGTTTGCTGTCAATAGACTAAGAAACCATGCCCAAGAATCAATGTATCCCCCCTCAACAATAGTCTAGGCAACTGGGTACATCTGATTGTTTCCATATCTCCCAAAAGTAGCCTACAGCTCATCCTTAAATGGACTTTTTAAAAAGCAACCATCCAAATCTAGTATAGGTTTGCACCCTTGATGGGCATCGTAACCACCAAAAATAATTCCTACAAAATAACTCCAAATAGTAGTAAAGAGTGGTAGTAGGGTCAAGTCCACATGGATTGGATGTTATACTCAACTTCCGCATGTAACTTGTGAACAAAATGTTTGTTATATTGAAAGTCGTGGCAAAAGTCGTGCCCATGACTCCAAATGGACCTGCACAAAAATAAACAAATTAATCAAGGGGTTTTGAAAATGTTTAGAAAGTAAATAATCGAATCAGTGTAAATAAACAATTAATTAATGTTAGAAATAAATTCGGATTTTGTAAAAAGGGATAATAAGCCTTAGTCCTAGACTTAGTGGATTTTAGATTTCTCAATCGATACTTAAAAATTAATTTTCTCCTCTAAACAATAAACTGGTTATAGTAGTTAAAAACATCCTAACTGCCAATTCTTCCTTTCGTAATTGGTCTCGGTACGACCTGCAAACCAACCCTTACTGATTATCTAACCGAGATACACGTGTTCTCGATTCAAGATTTCGACAGTCTTGCACTCTAAAAAACCCAACTAAAATTAATAGCCTCAACCGCGTGGGTTATTTAAACCCGATCACTTCTTCCTTGATTTGTTCTTAGAGATCCGAATACAGCACGACTTACTTGTTTCTCAAACTGTCAGCAAACACGACTCCAACCTAACATGCACTTTTTGACTTGAAATCGAGTCCTTGACTTTTACAAAATCAAAAAAATCTTATGAGTCCTTGGCTTTCTTCACATTTTTATCCAGCCTCATTTCATTGATTGTGTTTCAATTTGGTCCTTTCTGCTCGTTTTTACTCTTAGCGTCCTAATTACATCCCTGACGAGATTAAAACATAAAAGCACTAATGCAACAAGGATCAATTCAAAAATTATCTGAATTAAACACAAAAAGTCATACAAATTAACATGTTATCAACCCTTCTTTACAACCTCTTTTCAGTGCTTCAAAATAGACATAGAACCTCTTGAAATATAGTGGAGATTCAGGTGTGACTCTATTCACTTTCATCTTTATAGTACTTCTAGGATTCTTTAGTCTCAACTCATCAGCATAATCCCACAGCATAGCAAATTCCTGTACGAAGTTCCCTACCAACTTATCCTTCACCATTTTTTTGGCTCTTCTAAACTATGTCATATTAACATTAACATGCATTTTTGAAAATACCCTTCTTTGTATCTCCTTTAGCTTTATTTTTGGGTGGTCCCCAATAGTAGCTTCAAAATGTTCTACAATAACTTTTAGATTGACAATTTTGTTTTTAAAACTAACACAACAGTTGTGGTCATCATGGAAACGTTTCACTTGCATGCATCTGGCCATGTTATTCTAACTTGCAAATATTCCCCATTTACACTTTTTTGATGTAATACATTTAACTTTAACTCTTTTTGGTTCATTCCTAATTATCTTAAATTCCCTTTTACAACACATTGGGTACTTACGAATTGCAGATTTGAATTACTCACCATCTTTAAACAACATCCCAATACAGAAGTGTGGACTTGCTGAGTTTGGATTGTATGTAGGGAACCTACTTCTTTTTCTACAAACATCAGTATTGTCATCATCTTCTGACCTAAGTATGCTCTCATGATCATCACTATCAAAATATTCAGTCTCATTTCTATCTTCTTCCCTATCAACACTATGACACCATCGACTTCTTCAGGGACCTCAGCCTCAAACAGCTATCTAGAGCTTTCACTCTCCCACTGGTTTTCCCCTCCACCTTCCTAACCCCTTCCTTACCCCCTCCATCACTCTCACCACCTTCACTAACAGCAACATCATCACCCTCATCACCTAAACCTTCAACAACCTTACCACCCTCTCTAACACCTTGAGCCTCAACACCCTCACCACCTTTACTGCTAGCAATCTTACCACCCTCTCCCCCACCCTCACCACCTTTACTGCCCACAACTTCACCACCTTCATTACCATCACCGTCAAATTGCAAATATGCTACAGCTAACATTGATTCATCATTGACAAAAATAGCAGTGTCAATCTCATGCTCTACATATAAGTCTATCTCCTTATGCTTAACCCAATAGTTTATCATGTCAATAGTGCTACTATCATTCCATACAACCCTAAGGTTATCATGCAAAGTCCTACTGCCAAGTACATGAAAATAAATTAGTTGCACTGTATTAAACCCTAACCCATCTTTAACTATTTTACACAACTCAAAATATGATATCGTATCTAGATCCTCTCTAAGCCTCACCATTTCACCACCTAAATACCTAACATGGGGATCACGTACAAATTTACCTCCAACATGTAAGTTGATGTAGTATTCCGCCTCTATAGATGTCTGCAGTTTAAAGAATAAAAAAACATAAGCATAATGACAAATAATGTTCAACAAAAAAAGGTATATACAAACAAATTATTAAATAATATAAATCATAAACAATTCATATAAAGTTAAATGATTTAATAATTAATATATGTCATAACAGCACAACAATAAAACATAGAGGGACAACTTCCATTCCTCGTGCAGTGAAAAATCTAAAATTATTGCCCCCACCAAAGTTATTAGCAACAACAAACAGAAATAACAACTAGTAGACATATTAAACATAAAACTTCTTTTTCGAAAAGGACATGTTAAAGGCTACTTACTGGAGGTTATGGTTTATAACAATGCTCTTGAACTTAGAGTTACAAAGTATGGTAGAGAAATAATTGGTGAAGGAATAAGGCATATTTGCCAAATACATAAGCAAAGTCCTTGGAAAATTATCTGTACCAAGGATGCATAACTCAATGAAACTACGAGTTTGGCAAAATAGGCAGAAAAACTTCTTAGCAAAAGGATTTGCATATAGAATTCAATTTAAATTAAAAAATACAAATTATTTACTAAACATAAAAAAGAATTCTTAAACTAAACGAGAAGTAATAGTATTTTTTATTAGCTCAACAAAACTGTAGTTATATTGGTAAAGTGAGTATAAATTGACAGCAACTGTGAAGGCTCAAATACTCTTCAATTAGGAAGCCATTCAATCATATACCATTATAATAACTAAATTTTAGAAAAAAAAATTCAACTCCTCCAATTGTCAGTTAATGATAACTAAAAACCATGGAAAGATAGATAATATTTGAACAAATAAAGAAGCTAGTACAGTACTAGGTTTTCATTTATTTAATTTTTCCTAGGACATTAGGCCATTCCCTAGTGGATCTATCCTTAAAGTTCAGTCGAAAGTGCAGACAAAACTGGAGAGACCTATAATTTAAGCTCAATTTAAATTACTAGAATCTTTTCAATTAATAAATAAAATTGTTTTTAGTGATATTAATTTTACATTCCATGACAATTTCAACCAGCATCACAAAGCAAAATCATGGAATTCAAAATCTGGCAAAGAGGATATATCCATGTTCCAACCTAAAGGCTTCAAAAAATTTCAAACTTCAAATTTTTATTACTTCTTACTCTTTCTCACTTCTCTCTTACTTCAAAGATGTTTTATTTCTTCACATTAAACATATTAGCTCGAGGGAAATCTTCCTTTAGTCAATCCTCAATGTACAAAAAGACAAGACATAGGTTTATTGGGGGGAGGAGAAAGCTTACCTAAACTAATTTATTGAGGGGGGTCTTTCTTTAGACAGATTTATTTAAAAAAGTTGTAGTAAAGTAAAAAACAAACAAATCCCAACAAATACAAAAAGAAACAATTATACAAAACAAAGCATTAAAATGAAGAATAGTTTTTTTGTTTGTACCTTTTCTTCTCTGTGATTGGAGCTTGAACCTTCACCAATATTCACTGCAGCAAAGCCAAGAGAAAACACATTATAAATGAACCCTAAACCCAAAATTCCCCAAAATCAACAATCCCATAACCAGAAAATCCCTGAAAATCCCCAAAATTTTGAAACCTAAACCAAAATCCCTGATGTGTCACTAAACTAACCAAAAATACGACTAAGGAAAGTGCACCTATCGATAAATAGTATAGCTATGGTGAGTAGAGATATCGTATCCACGAGGACTAAAAGTATTAGTAATTACCGTTTTCCTATTATTTACTCGACAAATTGGAGTGATGGGTTTTAAACTAAAATTACTAAATTAATCTAACTTAAGAACTCAACAGAGAATTAATCAGGAAATTAATCAAAAGATAACCAATAAGAGAAATAATACCTAGGAAAGAATCTACCTAGACTTCATCTAATATTATGAACCTGAATTAAAGGATTTATTCAATTGGTATCTTGATCCGTAAAAATCCCTAAATTATGCTAATACCTTTTTCGAGAGTCGGAGCAACTGACTTTAGGTTGATTAATTAAAATTTCTTTCTAATTAAAACCTCTATTATCGAATTAACTCAGTTTATGCATTCCCCTATTAGATTTGACTCTGATTCAGTAGATTTATGTCGTCCTATTTCTAGGATTACGTGCACCTCCACTACATTATACTAGATCTCCACTCAATTATACTAGATCTACTCTTAAATAGGGACTTATCCTCCTCTTTTTTAATATTAATATGTGACACCCTAAACCCGACCGGGATAGATCGGCCCAAATTCGAAGCGTTACATTAGTCACCTAAGTGACTCTCCGGCTAACAACCTCTCAAGACACACCTCGACTTTATAACAACTCAATCTTATCCATTTATTAGTTATTTATTAATGTAGAAGCAACTTGTGAACCAATTTTAAACATTTTATAAGTAATTTAACCTAAGGCCATTTTTGTCATCTTACCACCTACGGTTAAACTAACTCAAAATTAGGTCTATACATTTGCCAACCCTCTTTTTGTCAATTTATGTAAGCCCTAAAAATTTCAAATTAATTCGAGTTTATTTTCTATGTCTAATTCAAGTTTTATCATTAAGGACTAGATCGTAACAATTTCAAACTATTAGTACTATACCCGAATATTAAATTGAGTGCATTTCTAACAAATTTTATCAATTTCAAGTCTAATACTAAAATTTTATCAAGTTTCCTTATCATTTAAGGCTCTAGTTAGACATATCAAGTTATATGACTAATTTGTAATTTAAACGAACTAGAGAACCAATTTAAAAAAACCAAAATCCAAACCCCCAACAGTCCACTATAGTTTTTTGTATGAAAAATTTGATTTTAGACCCGATTTTGAGTATTTTAATGGCCAATTAAACTCGATTTAACTACAATTAAATATTATACATATTTATACATCTTCAATTAAATTTATTAACACCAATTAAGCCTCAATTAAATAGAATTAAACATTTAATTTCATGCATATCACCCATAGGTTAATTCAAACAAGCGACATACCTTAGTCGCTAATGAACCACACCATGGAAACTTCATTTAAACAATGGTTACTATAAACATCATGCCTCACACACCGTGTTAGTAATCACTGTGTTATCAAGCAACAATACATTGTAAATTATTCAATAATCAAACTCAAATATGCATATATGATATTACAAACCATCCAAAATTAAAAATGTCTGATGTCCAAGTCCAATTACAACCAAAATTAAACTAAGTTAAGGAAGTTCCACAATGCCCGATTAACATTTCCAAAATGTGTAACTAAATCTCTACCTAGCCTTAATCTCTTGAAACTCTCTTGCTCGACTCCTCAGCTCCTCAATCCCATTAGTTAGCTGCACGAATATGAGGGTGTAAGCTTAAAAAGCTTAGTGAATGTTAATAAAAAAATGAGTAAATTAGCACCCAAATCATTTGTAACACCCCTTACCTGTATCCGATATCGGGATAAGGTACGAGGCATTACCTAACTAATACACATGCAAACATACATTCTTGGATCAATAAACTTCGTTCTAATTTAAAACTTTTCAATCTTGGCTTTTAAGTTCCTAATATGGGCCTACGAGGCCCAAAAACACTTTAGGCCTGATTCGGCACTATTCCAAGTACTTAGAAAACTTCCAAGAAAAAGCCATTGAAAACAGGGCACACGCCCGTGTGGATGGGCAACACACTCGTATGGCCTCAGAACATGGTCGTGCTGAAAGCCCATGTGGCTTACACGGCTTAAGCATTTAGGGACATGCTCATGCCCCATGCCCATGTAGATTTAATTTCTAACATCAAACCTACAGGGGTTTTCACACGGTCTGACACACGCTCGTGTCTCTGGCCCATGTCCCTCACACGACCATGACACACTCGTGTTTTAGCCCGTGTGTAAAAACCTTGACATTCTATTTCTGACGTCAGCAACCATCTAAGGTCACACAGCCATGGCACACGCTCGTGTGCTAAGTCGTGTTTTTTGCACAGTTGGGACACACAGTCGTGTCTCAGCCCGTGTGGTTACTACTAGGCATTTAATTTTGCCAACTTATGGTGTAGGGGACACATAGCCTGACCACACACTCGTGGGGTAGACTGTGTGTCACACACGGGCATGTGTCTAGGCATATGGAAAAATATAAGGCTATCTACCAAGCCCTTTTGCCACCCTGAAAACATGATCAAACACATACCAATCTTACCAATACATAACATGGCATAAATACACAACCAAACAACCATAATCAACACATAACCTATCCAACCATACATTAATGCCACTAAATCATCCATACCAATTGGTACATTCGTGAAAAGCATCATCACTTACATAAATCAATAATGAATATTAGCCATTAAACATAGCCTTATACAAAATGAGTTAATTCTATGACAAGCCAACACATTTGGCTCCTAAAACAACATAACACTTAACCAAAAGACTAAGTCCCTATACATGCCATTACTTAAAATGATAAAGCTAACTATACCAAGTGCTTCGATTGATAGTGTGAGCAATGCCTCTGACGTTCTTTGATCCACGAGCTACTTAGGTGACACTATAAAAAAATGAAAAGGAAATGGAGTAAGCATAGAGCTTAGTAAGCTGCAAGTAAATAATTAACAACAAGTTATCCTACACCAACGTAGTCACAACATATGATAATTCACACGTAGTCTATGATAACCATAGGCATACTTACTCATTTTCATCCATATAATTCGAACAACATAAATTGAGCTCATATTTGATCAATTTCATGTAGGTACCTGCACCACTCACAACATGGTCATAACATCTCTCATTTTAACATAAACTATTTGTTTCCCGTTAAACCTTTTTGAATATGAAAGGAAATTCGGTAAGCCTCAAACGTAGGGTAAAGTGTCGATGCCATATCCCAGACATGGTCTTACACTGGCTCACACATCAAGTCGATGCCATGTCCTAGACATGGTCTTACACTAAATTTCATCTATTGGTGTCGATGCCATGTCCCAGACATGGTCTTACACTGACACACATCGAGGCCGATGCCATGTCCCAAACATGGTCTTACACTAGCACTCGCATTAATGCCAATGTCATGTCCCAGACATGGTCTTACACTGGCTCACATGTCAAAGTCGATGCCATGTCCCAGATATGGTCTTACACTGGCTCATATGTCAAAGTCGATGTCATGTCCCAAACATGGTCTTACACTGACTTTCATAAATCGAGGTCGATGCCATGTCCCAAACATGGTCTTACACTGGCACTCATCTATCAGTGTCGATGCCATGTCCTTGACATGGCCTTACACTGACACGTATCGAGTCCGATGCCATGTCCCAGATATGGTCTTACACTAGCACTCATACAACCCTAGTGTCAGAGCATGAATATCCAATCTATCCTTACGATTCAACTGGGAGTTTATCATATTAAATCTCATCATGCATTACTCATAATTACATTCAATCATTTTATGAAAAATCAATAATTCAATGTATAATAACGATAAAGTTGCATTATTTACGTACAACTTACCTTGGTATACAAAATGTGGGCGACTAATCAATTTTAGTCCTGTAGCTTGGCTTTTCCTTGGTCTAGGTTCAGATTTCGTATTTATTGATCTAAAATGGAAAAATTCACTCATTTAATCATCACATTAATTTAGACATTCTACAATTCATATTTTAGACAAAATGACCGTTTTGCCCTTAGACTTTCGCAAAATGACTATTTTACCCCTAGGCTCGTAAATCAATTTTAATTAAATTTCTTTCCACCTTAGGCCTAGCCGAACCATTTTGATGCTTGTGGCAGCCCACATTTTCAATTATTTCACACATTTACCTCTTATTTTTCAACCTTTACAAAATGGCCCCTTTTTTAGGGGTCTTTCATGAAAACCACTTCACAAAAGTTGTTTATTTAACAACCGAGATTCATTTTCTTCCATGAACATTTAGCAAAAAACATGAGTATTCACATGGAAAAACCCTAGACTCTCAATCATTTTGCAAGATAGTCCCTTCATTAGCTAGATTAAACTACAAGGGTCCCAAAAGTACAATAATCATAAAAAATAACCATCTAAATCACTTACTTGAGAGAGAAATAAGTGGCTGAAAGTTTCAAGCTCCCATGGCCATTTCTTGGAGGAAAAATTGGTGGAATAGGAAGAGCAAAAAGATGACAACATTTTTCTCTTTATTTTATTTATTTAGTCAAATACATCACCTAATGCCACCAACCCTTAATTTTTTTGACTTTCTTTTTCTCAATGGCTGACCATGCATTAAATATTGGCCTATTTTCACATTAAATACCCCTACTTTATATTCCATGGCCATTTAACACCATTAGAAAGTAAAACAAAACTTTTGCCCTTTATGCGATTTAGTCCTTTTTTGCAATTGAGCTCACAATAGCTAAAATTAATTCACCAAAATTTTCATGCGCTCATAATATCATGCTATAATCCATAAAATAATATAAAAAAATAATTTCCCTGACCTCAGATTTGTGGTTTCAAAACCACTGTTCCGACTAAGCCCAAAATTGGGCTGTTACATCATGCTTAAATTGAAACCAATCAAATACAGATTTTTAATCACAATATCAACACATAATAGTTCAATGTCATATGGTCAACCATGTATCAAAAATCATAATTAATCATGGCATATAATCATCAATTTAGCATATAATATTTCATACATTTATATTGGCATATATAATCATGGCTTAATCGGGTGATCATACATTGGATAAACAGATCTCCTTACTCCCAATCAGAATTAGAATCAGTCTTGGGTTGAGTGAGTTAAGGCCACACGCTCCCTTATATAACCCCAAATCACTCACATTGAGTGGAGACACAAGCTCAACACTCACTTATCTACTCCAAATCAATCCACCTAGAGCCGTGTTGCTCACTAATAACATATCAATATGGTGAGTACTCACAAATCCTATGGCATGCCAACTATATCCAATGGATCCACCATGCTCTAATGCCAATATGATCAATCAATCATAATATAATTTTACTCAATAATGTGCTCAATTTAAAGTGCCAAAATTCATATGTAAATCATGTAACATAGCCATTTTAACATCAATTTAAATCTAGCATACCAATTATTTATTATTCATTTATCAATTGAAATATCAACATGCCATGAACCAAAACTCTAGCATGCTTGCTTAATTCACTATTAAAATCAATCAAATCGAGCATATAAAATCACTAGATGCTCATGTACCAACACTTAACAAAAATTTCATCACTTAAAAATATATCAATTATCTTGCAAAATTAACCAACCAAAACTCAACTAAATATTTGAAATAAGTAATTAATCATCCAATTAAGCATAAGTGAGGGTCAATTTACTAAACTGCCCTTTAATAACACTCACTACACAACTAACTCAACCATAACCAAGTGATAAACAAAGCAAATCCAAGCTTCAATTTCGATTAGCTCGATCCTCTTCAAGATTCGGAGCTTCAAAAGATATAAAATAGATATTACCACCTTTCAAAAGATATAATAAACACAAATTTTCATCAACTAGGCTACACGAAATTCTAACTCAAAGTTACTTTACCGGATTTGCATCATCAAGTCAAAAACTCGATTCCTCACAAATTTGATCAGTCCAGCCCTCTTAATCATTTTCAAACATCAATACTACACCAAATAAACATATACTAAGCATCAATTTCACATTTAAATTAATTTCACTAAAATCCAGAAAATCGGTTCAAGAAGATGATGAAATTCGAATTTCTTTAAATTACCTTACAAAACATGTTTAATCTTGATAAATAAGATCAAAAACCTTCAAATAGATCCATTTTGAGTTGGAACGTCCATTGATTTGTGGATTTCCTCTCAAAATTCAAGATCCACCATTAAAGCACCTTAAGCTTTTGAAGAAGATGACATTGATAAAAAAAAATCATGTATTTATCACTCAAATTATGTAAATATGCTTCTAATCATCATAAAAATAAGTTTTGAAATAATAATTACCTTTGATTCATTCTAAATCCTTTGATTGAAAATCTTGATTTAAGAATCTTGAGAAATTTTAGAATATTTTTGGCTACTTTTGTGAATAATTTCGGGTGAAAAGAGAGAGTATTTTGAGAAGGAAATTTATTGAACCTATTCTCTAATGATAGATCTTTAAAACTATGCAAAGAAAACGAATTTTATAGCTCTTTAATCTGATGTAAATGGTGTGAAAGTAGGCTAGATGCATTGTGTTTAAAATTGAAACAACCTACTTGAAATTTAAAAATTGGGAAATTTGCCCAATGGCCACTCCCACATTTCCCTTACTTTTACCAATTAATTATTTCCCTCCAAAATTTTAAATTTAAAGATTTATTTGCCAAATAAATACTCCAAAATTTCCCTTATTTTACAATTAAATCCAATTTAATTTATATTTAAATTTAACTCAAATTAATCCTCAATAAAAAATTATTTTAAATTTTTTTGACCCAAATTAATTATTTTCACTAATAATTATTTAATACTTTAAAATTAATTTTCCAAATATATTTTTATTTTTCCAGATTATTGTTTAATCGATTTTGGATGAAATTGATCTCCTAAATTAAATTAAAAATTACTATTAACCCGATAAATTCCTAAATTCACGCTCAAAACCCGAAAAATATACCCGAAACTGTTAGACTTGGTTTAGGGATTTTACATAATATCCTGAAAATATTAAAACAAGAAATAAGCACACATAACTGAGAACAAGAATCAAGTATTTATCGCGTAAAATAGAAATTAAATAATAGAATTCATCATAAGTTTCATCTTCCATAGGTATCTAAGGAATTAGTTCATAATTCTAAATAAAAACATCTCAAAATCAGAATAATCACAAGAAATAAAGAAACTCATAAAAACTTCAAAAGAAATTAAAAGGAGGTCTTCAATCTTAATGGAAATTTGCTTCAGAGTTGGCTCCACTGGTGTTCTTCGAGTTGTTTTCTTCAATATTCTTTGATCGCTCCCATATCTCTTCTTCTAATTGGTATTTATAGACTTTAGAATGCTCAGAAAACCTAAAAATTGCATTTTTCTGCATGTTTGGGAAGTAAGTTGCAAAATCAACACAATTTGGCACATGGCCGTGTGTCAAGCCGTGTGGGAAGGCCCAGCCCATTTGGCTCTTGAAATCTTCTTTTTTTTGTCCGATTTTTGCTCGTTTTTCTCTTCTTTTGCTCCTAAAAGCTCACCTAAGTATAAAAACATGAATTTAAAGGATTAGAAGCATAAAATTCACCAATTTGCATGAATAATCATCCAAAAAACACATTAAGAACGGGATTAGAATATGTTACTTTTATTGCTTATAAAATATCTTCACACTTAAAACGTTTGCTTTTCCTCAAGCAAAATCCTCAACTCACATTAAATTTAATCTTTCTCAACTTATAATTCTCATCAATAATGTTTCAAAGTAATTTACAAATAATCATGTATTGACAATTCAACTAAAATGGCACTAAAGGTTCAAACTATCCAAGCCGGAAATTTTAAAGTATGAAAATATAGGTGTCTCCCCTTATTTAAGTAATTATGTTTAATTCAAAATCAGCAAGAATTGACATCCTCACTAAAGATTCACTCAAAGCACTCAAAGTGTTTAAGGTTCAAGAAATAATCACTCAATAGTCGAGCAAGAAATGTCATTGCCATAAGCTTGCTTGAAAATCAAATCTTCATCACTATAAAATGATAAGATACACCAATCAAAAGGTCTTTAAGAGGTTGTAATGGAGCTTAAGTTAAGGGTGTGGAAAAGACTAGAAAAGTTGGTTATAATCGAGATCGAGTTGATAAATTACCAAACTAGAAAAAATAATCAAATGCTGAATTAAAAACAAGTGCATCAATCAAGAATAAACATAAATAAAGAACAAGCTTCTTTTTAAAATATGGATTTAACTGTTCAAGCTCAATCAACATAAAACTAATTAATAATCAAAAAATATATTTTTTTCTTTTTCGATTTTTTAAACTAGAATCAATAAAGAAAATTCAACAATTCAAACAAAGGAACATAGTTAGGCAACTAACCAAGTCAAATCTCGACAAAAGGGAAGTCACCACAAAAAATTGGGTCATGGGTTAACATTAACAGGTTAATCAAGAAAAGGTGTGTTAGGCTCAACAGGGCTTACTAAAGGTTAATTCAAAAGGTAGGCTTTTTATCAGATAAGTGGGTTAAAACCTAAGTGCCTTTATCATCTTAGTATATTAAATCAAAGGTGTGTTCTTGACATGCATAATCAAAGCAAGTTCTAGAATAACAAATCAAGTTGACATACTCATAACCAATAATAGAATGAGCATGAAAAGTGTATGCTTTAAAGGCTCAAAATCTCACAAAAAATCATGGTTTTGATGTCAATATTGCAAATTTAAAACTTCAAGGTAATACTTCAATTCAGGGAAACAACCTTAAATTTTTAATTCTGAAAAATAAATTATCATGCTTGATTCTCTCATGTCTTAAAGTTTAAATCAACCAACGCACAAATATCTACAAATTAATCCAAAACAACATCAATAAAAATCTCAAATTTAAAATAATTCTCTCTAATGGAAGCATGAAAAAAATACTTAAACACAATAAATATTCAAGGATTTTCTAATAATTATATGAATAACATTCCCATACTTAATATGTACATTGTCCTCAATGTACAAACAGTTATAAGCACATAATAAGCAAAATATCATAAGAGAGAGAGAAAACTGAAGCTGCCCTAAATATGAATGAAATCGCCAAAATAGTAAAAATCAGAATTGTAGGCAAATATAAATGTAGTGCATGGTTTTGAACAAACTAATAAGAAAATAAACATAAATAATAAAGAAGATTAAGAGGTTACAAACTCAATTAGAAGAAATAATAAAAACAAAAACATAGTTCGAAAGATAATAAATAAAAGAAGTCTAAGAAAATAAAAATAAAACAACTAAAAACAAAAAGAAAAAGAAAAAGAAAATTGAAAAGAAAATAAACAAAATCAGTAATCTTCATCGTCGGAGGCATTGAGATCGTAAGGCGCTAGCACTGAAGAAGATGTATGGAGGTGTTGATAGATCTATTGTAAAGTCGTATCGATACTATCAAACTGCTCAAAACAATACAGCTCAAAATGAATGAACCGTTCAGAGAGATCCGTGAGGGTAGTAGCAGAAGTAATAGGATGGTGACTCGGACGTGGAAGATGAGGTGAGTCCTCACCGTGGAAAGGGACATCATTAGTGAAGTCCTCATGCTCATCCTGAGAGTTAGAATGAGATAATCGAGTATCGAGGAGGATCTACTACACGCAATTGCTCGATCATCCTCATGTGACTCATACTCAATAACTTCTATAAGGTCATCTGTCCAACTAGTGTGAAGGAAGCGGACTGCTCTGAAGTGTCAAGGATGCTGAAGTGTCCTGCAAGGCGAGTCATGTAAGGGCTTAAATAGATATTACCCTTCCTACAACGCTCTTTCTGATGGCAGTAAGCTAGAGCGATGAAAGAGGTAAGATCAAAGGTGTACCTCGTGGCCTTGCTCCACAAGAAGTAAGCGCCGAATGTATCGACGACGTTGGTGCTCTCCCTTTGACTGGTCAATGAGTAAGCCAAGATGGCATGAATATAGCATAAGGCTGGAGGTAGGAAAGTCGCTTACAACTGACTCGGAT
The DNA here is from genome assembly GCA_020496765.1 of Gossypium stocksii. NCBI lineage: Eukaryota > Viridiplantae > Streptophyta > Magnoliopsida > Malvales > Malvaceae > Gossypium > Gossypium stocksii. The sequence continues at coordinate 86,614,125 of CM035623.1, forward strand.
CATAGGGTGCAGTGCTAGCCATAAGCTCTGTCCAATAGAGAGATGGTGAATAGTGGATGTGTCGGTATAAAGTGAGAAACCCCTCGGCACGCATGAACTCCTCAGTATAGAGTCCTAAGGCAGCTCCCAAATCTGGGATGCTCAGATGACGTGTCATACCGCCGAGTCAGAAATTAATAGTGCCCGAATCATCGTGGCTTAACATTACATGCTGAAGGACAAATGTCGAACAAAACTTTAAGGTCAGCTCCAAATAGGTGGGATCAACGATGGAAAAGAAACGATCCCATTGAGCTGTAGCAATCAGTATACGGACTTGATCACCTAGCTGAATCTGCTCCAAGGCCGCCCAATCCTAGTGGTCATTGTCGAAGATGCTGATATAGGTCCTCTTAAGGACCCTGTGAAAATCAGCGAAAGGGCTCGAGGAAGAGGTCGCGTCTGGAGTCATTCGCTTTTTCAAAGCGGGGACGACGACTTTAGATTTGCCTCTGGTGTTCATCATGATGTGCTTGAAAAAAATAAAATAGTCCAATATCTGAAAAGTAATAAAGTATGTATCACCAATTAAGAAAACAGAGAGGCCGTCGAGTCATGTGCAAATTAAAATACGTCACTAACAATCCTCTCATGACGAACATCAAAATCCAAACTACCTAAATAAAAAAATTGACTCCTACAACATTATGTACTTACCTAATCATGCAAAAACTAGTTATAAATTTACTAAGTAGGCATACCAACACATGAAGTATAACATAAACACGAAACGAAAATAAATTGAAAGAAACTAAAGCAAATACTAGTGATAATAAAAAGAACAACAAAAAATTAATAGTAAGAATAATGACAGTAATAAGAAAAATAATAGTAAAATAAATAAGACTAAACCTAATAACAGGAAAAACTAAAGTAAATAATAAAAAACAATAATAATAACTAGAACTAAAAAAAAAGAATAATAAAAATAATAATGAAAATAAAATAATGAAAAAATATATACGAATAATAAAACAAATAAATATAATAAAAATAAATAATAATGAAAATAATAATAAAATAAAATAATATAACATAAAAAGGAAAAGAGAGGCTAAACAATGGAGGACCGATGGTGGGGCGATGGCCGAAGTTATAACGGGGTGGTGGGCACGGCGATTGGCACAAGGAACTGAGACGACAAAGGAGACATGCGAGATGGAACAGTTTTGGGGCTGTGAGAGCGGTGGTGGTTTGTGGAAGGGAAGATGGGAAAATGGGGGAGTGATAGACGGTGATAGAATGGGGTGATGAGGGTGGCCAAATTAGTAAAGGGACGGTAGCGACGGGGCTTTGTGAAGAGCTTGGGTGAATGACGTCTAGGAGAAGGAAGTGAGGAAGAAGGCAAAACAAAATGAAAATGGAAAATTAGGGTTTTAAAGGGATACAGTCATGTTTAGGCCCATGTTAGGCCACACATTTGTGTCACATGCCTGTATGACACACTCTCAGGCCGTGTACAATCTAAAATTGAAGCCCAGTCTTCAAACGGCTTCGGACATGCTTGTGTTTCCAAACTGTGTGTGTTATTCCTTTGCTTCTCCCACGCCTATGTGGAAGGCCGTGTGGAGGACACGGTCTTATACATGCCCGTGTGACAGGCCGTGTCTCTTGCTCGTGTAACTCACAGACTTGAAATTAAAATTGAAAAATTAACTCCAGTACTCACATGGCCTAGGACACGCTCGTGTGTCTAGGTCGTGTGTGTCACACAGCCATGTCGCCAGGCCATGTGGACCACCTTAAGCCGTGTAACAATCGAAATTGAAAAAAATTAAGTCCTAGACTCACATCGCCCAGGACATGCCTGTGTGTCCAGGTCATGTGCCCTATACAGTAATGTCTTCTCACCATGTAACTATCTGTCATTTGCTCCGTTATGCACACGGCCATGTCGCTAGGTCATGTGACACATTGTCAATTACCATCTTTTGCATACGGCTTGGGACACGCTCATATGTCCAGGCCGTGTGGGTCAAAGAATATTTTTTTAAATTTAGAATTTGACTTAATTAGTTTTAAATTAGCATACAATAAAATTAAAAGAATTAATAGAAGTTAAACACTAGGGTTGCCTCTCAAGAAGCATTTATTTAAAGTCCAAGCTTGACTTTACCTTGTATGTATGCGGTTATGATAGTTCTTAGAGCCAAAGCTCTTCTTTCTCGTTATCAATTTTATTACCAAAATAAGTTTGAGTCGAGAATTGTTTACCTTAAATTGTCGAACTCAGAATGTGTTACCTCGACTGTAGTGCAGGGGAAGACATTCAGTACCATAAATGGGTTTAATCCGCTTGACTTGAGCTTCGAAGGGTAAATTCGTGGATCCATTTTGTCTAATAGTATTTTGTCCCCAACCTTAAATTGGTTTGTTCCATTCACATGCTCATCATGGCGTCATTTTGGCTCTTCATCGTGTTTTTTTAGTTTCTCCTTTACATGTGTTCGCCATTCATCTAGTTCATTAAGTTGCACCATTCGCTCTTCATATGTTGTTCTGTTTCTATTACTTTGAGTGACTCATGGCTCCATCATGTTTTCACAAAAGATTTCCTGCAAAGAAAGTTGAGCCACATAGTTACTAACATTTACAGAGCATTTAAATTCATCTTGATCACTAGAGACTCTCACAGAATTATGCACTTGGAGAATAATCTTTTTGTCACCTATACGAAGCACAAGTTCACCCGTACCAACATCAATAATAGTCATAGCAGTGGTTACAAAGGGGCGACCTAAAATAAAAGGTACCTCACTATCCTCATCTATATCTAAGACAACAAAGTCAACGGGGAATATGAATTTATCAATTTTCATAAGTACATCCTCAATAATACCCCTAGGATTTAACAACCCATTTTTAGTGAAATCAGAACAGTGGTTTTAGGACCACAAATCTGACATGAGAATATTTATTTTATTATTATTCTAATGTCTACAACATGTTAATATTACCGTATAAAAATTTCGTTAAGAAATTTTACCGTTTGTATGCTTAATTTGATAAAAAGGATTAAATTGCAAAAGGTGCAAAACTTGAGTTCTATAAGTTAAAAGTATCAAATGACTATAAAATTAATTAGTTAAGGGGTTTATGTGGTAATTATACTATTTTTTATTGAGTGGAAAAATATGGACATTAGTTATGAAATTTTAAAGGTTAAATGTAAGGTGAAATTAGTAAATTAGTTAATAATTAAGTTTAAAAAAAAAAGTGTCACATTCCTTAATAGTTTAACACCACCAAAAATTGTAGTAAAAGAAGCCATGGAAGCTTGAACATTCGACTCTTCTTATTTGGCTTGCATATCAAGACAAACCTCGTACTGTTATAGATTGAGGCAAATATAAAGTTTTGGATTAATCACTTTCGTATCCATGTTTTATTATCGAGGTAAGTTTGTATAATTATATTTCATTTATATGTCTCGTTTTAAAATATCTATATATCATATACTATTATTTATAAACCTGGCACATATCCAACGATGTTGCATCGACTATCGAGCCTCGTTTGAACCTTAGGAATTCTTAGGATACAAATGACATGTTATTAGGGTTACATGATTCCGGTGCTAGTCTTGAACTTCCTACCGATGGCTGAGGTCTGGCATGTGTTGCATATACTCCACAGCTCGTGTGAGAAAGCCCATTTTCACAGCTCATGTAAGCATACTTATTCACAGCTCATGTGAGCATATATATACCGGAATTGACGAAATACAATTATATGAGTTAGCACACTTTGTGTGAGCTATCCCGGGTATCTAACGGTATTCTAAATGGTTCAACGGGCATTATTCGAAAAGGAAATGGTAAGAGCATGATATGAAAATCCTTGATATGGTGATACATGGTAATATTGTAAGTTGAGATGAGTAATAAACTCATGTGATATATGTTGTGACTAAATGGCTATTCATTTTAAAGTGCCTATGATTTATATCTTGTATGCTAACATGTTTGGTATGGATGCTTAGGCTTTGGCCAAGCTTTGGTTAGATTATGCCATGTTAATTTAATAAATGTTAAGTATTTAAATGACAAGTTAAGTTTTATATTATACGAACTTATTAAGCATTTATGCTTACTTGGTGTTATTTTCCATGTTTTATAGTGAATCAGAAGCTCGTTTGGGTTGGAAGCTTGTCGGAGTTTTATCACATTATCCATCTGCTAAATCGATAGATTTTGGTATTTCAAAGTCTTGGTTATAATGGCATGTATAGGTGTTTTGGTTGATGTTTTAGCCATTATGTTTTGGCTTGTAACTATGGTATTTTGAATGATTGAAATGGTTGATATGTTGATATATGTATATGGCATTATGATGGTTGATTTTATAGCCTTTATGATGCTTAGATAATAGAAGTTGAACATGGTCATTTTGGTATGTGAAATGTAATTGACCTAAATGGCTAATGCTGTTAAATTATTAATGGTAAATTTCATACTTTTGGCATAAACTTAGTTATAAGTTGGTTGAACTTTTGGCTAAACTATGCATATGGTTATACATGTTTAATTGTTGTTATTGAGATGCCTTTTGAGCATATTGGTTGTTTGCCTATGTATCTTATTTGGATAGCTTGATGTTGCATAGTTTGGTGCACTTAGGGATGCTTGATTATATGTGGGAAATTGGTTGTAGGTGTGTGCATGTTTGGGTGAGAAAATTGGCCTGAAAATGACCTATTTTTTGTCCACACAGCCAGAGACACGGGCGTGTATCTCAGCCGTGTGTGACACACGGCCAGGCAACACGGCCATGTGTCCCTGTAACTTACAAAGGGTTGCAAGTCAGGTAGTTACACGGCCTGGCACATAGATGTGTGAGGCTATTTCAAATGAGTGTGTGGCTTGGCCGTCTGACCCAAGTCAGAGAGTTACATAGGCACAGAAACAGGCTGGGATATGGCCGTATGTCCCTACTTTGAATGCCAACACGACCTGAGACATGGGCGTGGGTCTCAGCCATGTGAGTCACATGGCTTTGTGACCCCTGTAGTTTGAAAATTTTCATCTTTTTCCTAAAAATTCTATATGTTTCTGATTTAGTCCTAATTCGTTTCTAATGTGTTTTTAGGGCCTCGAGGGCTCGTATAAGGGACAATATGTATATTATTGATTAATTTTTCTATGAATGATATTGTGATTTAAAAATTTTAAAATTTTGATAGTTTTGAATTGTAAACTCTGGTAATGCTCCATAAACTTATTCTGGCGATGGATATTGGTTAGAGGTGTTACATAGGATATCTAATTATTCTATCCACTAGTTGAATACTCATCCTAGTGTGTTTGGGTTACCCAAGACCAAGTTGTTTAAACATTTTGTAGGATATGACATTAATACTAGCCCTTAAATCAACCAAAGTAGTATCAATACTTAAACTACCAATAAGGCAAGGAATAGTAAAACTCTTTGGATCCTTTAGTTTGTTAGGTAGTTTATTTTGGAGAATGGTCGAGTAAACTACGTTAAGCTCCATGGTCGACGAGTCGTCAATCTTTCTCTTGTTTGTTAATAGCTCCTTTAAGAATTTGACATAATTTGGCATCTGTGAAAGGGCTTCAACAAATGGTAAGTTAATTTGTAGTTTTTTAAATAGCTTAAGAAATTTACCATATTGTTCATTCATGTGGTCTCTATTCGACGCATTAGGATATGACACTCAAGGTTTGTATTCTTTGACAACCAGCTTTTGCTCTTTCCTATTTTCCTCAACCTCATCATTGTTTACCACAACTTCTTGCCTCATTTCTTGTTCAAGTTCAACTAACCCTTCCACATCTAGAATAGTAATTGTGTGAAGTTGCTCCCTAGGGTTAGGTTCAGTATTGCTAGGCAAGCTACCTTGTGGTCATTCTAAAATTAGTTTAGCATGCTATCCTATTTGGTTTTCGAGTCATTGTATCGATGCTTATTGATTTTTCAGTGTTGCCTCAGTGTTTTGAAAATGAGTTTCTAACACTAAGATAAACTTTGTCAACATCTCCTCAATGTTTGGCTTTTCCTCTTTACTAATAAGGTTGTTGGAAGCCTAGAGGTGGTTGTGCTTTTTTATTTCATTGACCACCCCAAGAGAAATTGGGATGGTTCCTCCAACCTGCATTATAGTTATTATTATAAGGGTTATTTCGAGGTCTAGAATTATTACCCATATAATTCACTTGCTCATTCTTTATGCTAGGACCGAAGGATAAACATTCTAGATTATTCATTTCTCCTCCATTTGCATCACATTGCATCATTAGATTCATTTGCGCAGAAAGGTATACACCATCAATTTTTTTATTTAGTATTTCTACTTGGTTTGATAACATGGTGACTGCATCTAAATTAAAAACACCAACTGCTTCCATTGACTTTGTCCTCATGACTTGCCACTGATAATTATTCAGTGTCATCTCTTCTATAAACTCATAAACTACCTCGGGTGTTTTATTGTTAGGGTTTCACCAGCTACTACATTAATTATTTGCCTAGTTGAAGGATTCAAACCGTTATAGAAAGTTTGAACTTGTAACCATAAGGGTAACCCATGATGAGGGCACATTCTCAATAAGTCCTTGTATCTCTCCCATGCATCATATAACGTCTCTAAATTGATCTAGGTGAAAGAAGAAAGATCATTCCTCAACTTAGTTGTTTTAGCCGATGGAAAGTACTTCAAAAGAAACTTCTCGGTCATTTGAGCCCATGTAGTGATAGAACCTCGTGATAAAGAGTTTAATCATTGTTTTACTTTGTTCCTCAACGAGAATGGGAACAACCGTAAGCAAATGGCGTCACATTAATCTTGAAAGTGTCGCTGATCTCTAGAAAATTATCCAAATGAGTATTTAGGTCTTCATCTTGCAAACCGTCAAACCGAACATACTATTGTACCATCTGAATAGTGTTCGGCTTTAGTTCTAAATTATTTGCAGCAATGGTAGGCCGTACAATACTCAATTCAACCCCAGTTAGGCTGGGCTTGGCATAATCGTACATAGTACAAGGAATAAGAGCTATAAGAGGTAGTTGAATATTGTGATTATTGCCCATCTCCTCAGTAATAATATTGTCCTCTTGTTCGTCTACTATATTGTGTCGACTTTGCCTTGCTTCTCTATGATTTCTGCAAGTAGTACTTTCAATCTCGCTGTTGAAAAGCAATGGTCTTAATGGGTTTCCTCTAGTGATAAATTAAAAGAACCTGCGAGAAGCAAACAAAAGAAAAATTAGAATGTAAAATTTAAACTAAAACAAAAATATAAAAATAAAATAAAATAAAAATGGTTAAATTAATAAAAATAAGTTGTTCCTAATATTTTAGTCCCCGGCAACGGTGCCAAAAACTTGATGTGTCACTAAACTAACTAAAAATACGACTAAGGCAAGTGCACCTATCGATAAGTAGTATAACTATAGTGAGTAGAGATATCGTATCCATGAGGATTAAAACTATTAGTAATTACCATTTTCCATTTATTTACCTGACAAATTTGAGTGATAGGTTTTAAACTAAAATTACTAAATTAATCTAACTGAAGAACTCAATAGAGAATGAATAAGAAAAATAATAGAAAGATAACTAATGAGAAAAACAATACCCAAGAAAGAATCCACCTACAGTTCATCTAATATTATGAATCTGAATTAAACGATTAATTCACTTGGTATCTTGGTCCGTAGAAATCCCTAAATTATGTTAATATCTCTTTTGAGAGTAAGAGAAATTAACTCTAGGTTGATTAATTGAAATTTCTTTCTAATTAAAACCCCTATGATCGCATTAACTCAATTTATGGATTCTACTATTAGATTTGACCCTAATCCAGTAGATTTATGTCGTCTTATGTCTAGGATTGTATGCAACTCCACTCAATTATGCTAGATTTATTCTTAAACAAAGACTTTTTCTCATCTGATTTAAGCACATTAAGCATGAATTAATATTTCGAAAATATTAAAATAAGAAATAAACCCACATAATTGAGAATAAGAATAAAGTATTTATCGCGTAAAACAAAAATTAAGTAATAAAATTCATCATAGGTTTCATCTTCCCTAGGTATCTAGGGAATTAGTTCATAATTCTGAATAAAAACATCTTAAAGTCAAAATAACCATAAGAAATAAAGAAACTCATAAAAACTTCAAAAGAAATTAAAAAGAGGTCTTCGATCTTGATGGAAATTTGCTTTAGAGTTGGCTCCAATTGTGTTCTTCGAGTTCTTTTCTTCAATATTCTCTTATCGCTCCTATATCTCTTTTTCTAATTGGTATTTATAGACTTTAGAATGCCCAAAAAGCCTAAAAATTGCGTTTTTCGGCATATTTGGAAAGCAAGTTGCGAAATCGACACGGTCTGGCACATGGTCGTGTGTCCAACCAGTGTGGCTCATACGGTCATGTGTCCAGCCTGTGTGGCTTTTGAAATCTACTCTTTTTGTTTGATTTTTGCTCTTTTTCGTTCCTTTTGCTCCGAAATGCTCACATAAGTATGGAAACATGAATTCAAAGGATTAGGAGCATAAAATTTACCATTTTGCATGAATAATCATCCAAAAACGCATTAAAAATAGGATTAGAATATGTTACTTTTATCGCTTATCTGTAACACCCTCTTACCCGAGACAGTCGCCGGAGTCGAGTTTGAGGTGTTACTAAACTTAATTTATCACATAAACGATTTTAAACCATTTATTTCAGCATTTGTGATAAGCTGTCCATTTGCGTCACAGTCGCTAAAAAAATCATATATCGAGTTAAAAAACTTGAAATTGAGATCCGTAAATTTTCCTTGAAACTAGATTCATATATCTATTTACTAATTTTTTTCTAGAATTTTTGGATGGGTCAATTAATACAGTTTATTAGTTAAAGTTTCCCCTGTTTTAGTGTTTGACTGCTCTGACCTCTATTCACTACGAATCACTTTTCTCCCTGTAAAAAATTCAAATGACTATGCCGTTTATTTCTTCCAAAACTAGACTCAATAAGTAATTTATACATATATAGTATGACTCCTAATTATTTTTGTACAATTTTTAGAAAATTTCTAAATTCAGAACAGGGGATTCAGAAATTGCTCTGACCCTGTTCCACCAAAACCCAAATATCTCATAAAATAAAACTCTTTTACCTATTTCGTTTCTTCCATATGAAAATAGACATAACAAGCTTCAATTTCATATTTTATTCACACCTGATATTGTCTCTACTATTTTTAGTGAATTTTCAAACTCACATCATTGTTGCTGCAAAATTCTGTTTTATAACAAAATTCATCTTTCTATGGCTTTTCATGGACTAAGTAACACATTAAACATACATGACACCAAATGTAATCTAGATTGGTCATTCCAATGGCTAATCATTTCCAAGCATTTCCTTGCCATGCCATCACCATGTCATAAGATTATTTGCACAAAATGATTATAATGCTATACATGCCATATTCAAAATACAAGCCATTATACCAATTTGTCCCGGATAGTGTGAACGTTCCTTCGACCCTTCCCGATTTCTAAGTTGGCTTGTCAAAACTACAATGAATGAAAAGGAGGGAGTAAGCATAAATGCTTAGTAAATCCACATGTAAATAACAAGTAACATAACTATGCAAATCAACATAACCACCAATTACATAATATCATTAAAACATTCATGACACAAGAATACTTGCTATTTTACCACATTCTTGTCTTATCAAGTTCTCAACTCGAGATTTAGGCTCATACCTGTCCAACTTCCTCTTTCACCATACTTTCCAACATACCTCTTTCGTTTAGGCGTTCTCATTATTCATTTAAAAATCTACCCGTTGAACTCATTGGAATATAACTCGGATACACAAATCGTATACACATAAGTGTCATATCCGTAGCCAAGCTATCATGTAACCTGCCCATAAGCAAACTCGGATTCAACTCAACGAGCTCGGGCGTTCGCATCCATAAGTGAACTCGGACTCAACTCAACGAGCTCGGATGCCTAGTTACATCCCACGAACTCGGACACAACTCAACGAGTTCGGAACTCAATCATCCTAGTGACATGTCACTTGTATCCTAATCTATTCCCAAGGTTCAAACGGGATTCTCTTCAATTGCACCTCTTGGTCGTCTTCCTCGAAATGTCGGAACCGATATTTGGTAGCATTTCATATTCATTAAGTAGCTCACATAATTTGTATATTACTAAATAATAACTCACAAAGCATAATATTTCATGATAATAAGTATCATATCATATAAATAACATTAAATCATTTAAAATAACAATTATGTCACCTTATTTACACATGAACTTACCTCGGTACAAAATGTTAGGAATCGAACTTATTCCTCGTAAACTTTGTTTTTCCCTCGATCACGACTCGAATCTCATTTCTCTTGATCTAAAATAACACATTTAGCTTATTTAATACTCACATTTATCAAAACGGTCCTTGACCCTAACTTTGTCAAAATTACAAATTTACCCCTAAACTTTTGCATATTTACACTTTTGTCCCAAAGCTCGGAAATTAAACTTTATCCCAAATTCTTATGTTTTAGGACATGCTGATCATTTATTTACTAACAGCAACCTCAAATTCCCACTATACATGTACTTATGAACAATAGGTATTTTTACCGATTAAGCCGTTTTACTCATTTTCAATTAAAATCGAGTAGCACAAGTTGTCTAGCATAATTTAAAACCTCATATTCTATCATAAAACACCAAAATAAAAAAAATTTCACCTATGGGTATTTTTCCAAATTTGAACCCTAGGTTGAATTATTGCTAGCATAAGCTAAATCAAGTTACCAGGACTCCAAAAACGTAAAGAACATTAAAAACGGGGCTTGGAATCACTTACTATGGAGCTTGGAAGCTTGAGACAAACCCTAGCTATGGAGAACCCTTGAAATTTCATGCTAATGAAGAAGATGGACATATTTTGCCATCTTTTTCCCTTTTTTAATCTTTTAATTACCAAATGACCAAAATACCCTTAATGCCTTTCTTTGAAAATTTTCATGTACAAGCCCATTTTTGTCCAAAATTTTAAAAATTGGTCAAATTCTATTTAAGACCTCCTAATTAATATTCCAAAGCAATTTCATACTAAAAGCTTCTAGAATGCAAGTTTTGCAACTTATTCGATTTAGTCCCTAATTTCAAATTAAGCACTTTATGCACAGAATTTCTTCACGAAATTTTCACACAATCATGCAATCATATCATAAATCTCAAAATAATTATAAAATAATAATTTCTATCTTGGATTTGTGGTCACGAAACCACTATTCCGGTTAAGCCCTAATTCGGGATATTACATTATCAATCCCCAAACCCAAGAACCCTAAACATTAACCGAAATAACATATATAATAGTTTGAAAGTGAAAATTATAAAAACATACCCCAATTTTTTCCTTTCTTGAGTTAAGGTTCTAATATTTTGTTTTGATTAACTGATTCAAAAGTCAGAGTTCAGTTTTTTGTTGTGATTGATCGGGCTTCTCTTTTCTGGTTAGTGTTTAACTTGTTTTAATTTTTTTAATTATTTTAGTTGTGGGTAAACCTCACAAATTTTCTAAATATTTTTTTAATTTTAATTACTTTTTAAGTTTAAATTCATTTACTGATGTGACATTATTTTGTCTTACATGTCACGTCAGCATCTACATACGTGTGGCACCTAGGTGGAAAAATTTTTTAACGTCAATGCCGTTAGCCCCTTAACGGCCACATCAGCAAGACTGTTAAAGATGACCAATTTGACCAAAAAAATAAAATGTTATGTATGAAAGTGCTCCAAAAAAAAAAACCTTAAGGGCCAAAGTGACCCAAGACCCAAGCGTTAGGGGCTAATTTTGTATTATTTTAAAAATATTTTACAAATATTTTTAAAATATAAAAAATTTCAAAATTTAGTGTTATCTAAACCAGACCAGACTGGTTTAATCAATAACTAACTGGGGTATCAATCCAATAAAGTAAAAAAACTTGTTGGCTTGTGAACTAGTATAGACCAGTTGAACCGAGCTAAAAATTCAGTTGAACTATTACTTGAACCGATTTTTATAATTTTTATTTTGAATTTTTTAAAAATTTATTTGCTTTGAACCAATCGAACTGATTATTCTGGAAACTAATTGGTCAGACTAGTTTGAAATTGATTTAAGGACCGATTCAACCGCTTTTTTAGCTCAATTCAACCAATCCATATTGGTTCGTGGGTCAATCGAATTTTTACCTCTCATCAAATCGATACCTCAATGATTCTTGGTCTGATTAATTGGTCCAGTCCAGTTTGGATAACATTGATTTTTGGAAATTTTATATTTTAAAATATTTTATCTTTTATATTTTTTAAATTTTAAAGAGTTTTATTTTTTTTTCTAATTGTAATTTTTAAAAATATTTTTAATTTCTAATTTTTTATTTAAAATATGAAAAAATTTTAAAATTTTGTATGTACTTTTAAAGGGGAAGGACCAAATTGAAAAAAATGTGGATGTTGAGGTCTAAAAAAATTATTTTACATAGATTAGAATATCAAATTTTTTAAAAAATTTAAAAATACAAAGATTTCAAAATTTTTAAATAAAGTAAAATTTTTAAATAAAAATAAAAAGATTTAATATATCAACATTAAAATATAATAACTAAAATTTGAATTTCATAAGATTACAATTACTTTAAAAAAACTGAACTTTGCTTTTAAAAGAAACACGGTACCATAAATTTTCTTTTGAAATTGATACTCCATTTCGATTTAGCTAATTTTTGTTCTTATCCAACCGTGGCTAATTAGCGAGGTGACGACATAGCTTCTGCCATGGTCAAAATTAATCACTGCAAAATTATGTAGAGAAATGTTTAAAAATAGGCGAATGGTAGATTGAATCACCTTAAATTGCGTTTTGCATATTAAATTTTAAAATATTATCCATCTCTTATATTTTAATTATGAACTATTAACTATTTTTAATCATGAATATCATCGCTTGTGAAAGAGAAATAAACTGAATACTTCAATATTATAAAAGAACTCTTGGATTGAAACTGATTCCAAGAGGAAAGAACAACGTATTTAAGAAAAGAAACAAACACTTAATCTAAATCCTACTCCTAAACTACTAGGGTTTTTGGATGTATCTAAGATGACTTATGTGACATCCCTGTAACATCCGCGTTTTAACTCAGGGTTAGGTACAATGATGGATCGGATCAAGAATTAGTGCAAAAATTTGTAAATATAATAAATAATAATTTTGAGTATTAAATTAGGAAATATTTAGATCGATTAAGAAATTAGAAAATACTCCTTAGGTAGGAAAATTTTAAATAGATATATTTACTTAATTGAAAGAATAGAGAATTTGTTGTGGCCAAAGTAGGAAAAATAATAAGTTAGAAGATATATAGTAGTAGAGGAAATGAGGGAAGGATCAAGAAGAAATTTAATCAAAGTGTTGTATGAGTCATCCTAGGAAATATGAAAGATGAGGAAGGACAAAGTAGTAATCAGTCAAGTAGATATTTATTAGGTGTAATGATGATAGGTAAAAGTAAAAAGATGGATGGCTTAAGGACTTATTAGCAATTTGACCATTTTAATTAAAAAAGTGAGATATTTTAGTGAAATGATGTAAAAAGTGGGAGAAATGGTGAAAATATATCATCTTTTCACCAAACTAAACCGTCCCTTCCCTCAACTTCTATCCAACTTTTCTTTTAATTCCCTTCATGTCCTTCCTCCATTGTTGAACCATCCAAGCTTCAAATCTTCATTTTCTTTGAAATTTCTTTAGTAAAAACTAAAGAGAAGGCTAGTGAACAACTTTATTTCATGAGAAAACTTTTATAGATGGGTTAAAAGAAAGAAAAACATGAGTTAGAGTTTTGGGTGTTCAAAGAGCTAAGGTAAGAGATGATGAAATTATCATACCATACATGTTTATTTATATTAAATAGTATAGGAAAGTCACTTGATAGTGGTTTTTAACATATAAATGTTATATGTTTTATATGAAATTGAAGAGAAAGAAAACAAGGGAGAGGATAAAATTGAAGGAAAAGGAAATGAGAAGGTCAAGGAGTGAAGGAAGAAGAAAATACTTCATTTCTACCTTTTTGTTATAAGTACTGCATGATTTTTAAATTATTTTTATTTAAGCTTATAATGTAATATAGAATTACTTAGAATAGAAATGTAGAATATATATTTATATTTGTAAATAGATAATAAAAAGGGATTAGATTATGAAATTATGAAATTTGTAAAGAAAATTATAGGTGGAGAATATGAAATGGTATATTTGTTTGAGCACTAAGTAATGATGTGGTAAAAGTATATGTGTAAAAATGGTGTGATATTTGTGATTTGTGAAATAAGGACTAAATTGTAGATGATGGAGAAATGTGAAATATTTTTAAAATACTTATGTAAAGTATTTAAATGTATGAAATTCAGCTTTTATGCCAAAGTAGACAAAATTAGAACTACTAGGATATTAGTGGCATGCCATTAAGGGACCTTAGCGTGCTTTCCAATTATTAGCACATTAGTGCTCTCCATTTAGCACATTCGTGCTCTTTGTTCAATAATGCATAATAATACACCTCTGTATTTGTTTTGTATATCCGATGTGTTCTATAAAGTCTACTATGGGCTAAGAATATGAGTTGTGAACAAAAGTGAATCATCAATGTGTTGAGGTAAGTTTGATAACTTACAAAAGGTAAGTTAAATTTTATTAAAGTAAGGTACAGTTGAAGAAACTTGTATGTGTGTAAATATGTATTAATTATATAAGTTTAAAATATTATGTAACACCCCTTAACCCCAAACCATCATCAGAATAGGGTTACGAGGTATTACCAGACTTAAACACTAGCTATTGTACAAAACCAAATCAAAATGTTTCATTTCAATTTAAAACTTTTCAAATTCCATCATAAAATCCTTAATATGGGCCTATGAGGCCTAAAACATGCTTACGAAATGATTTGAGACTAAACCGGAACTTTAGAAAACTCTAAAGAAAATTTCATGAAAATAGGGGCATACGCTCGTGTGGCTTGGGACATGGCCATGTGGCCAGCCCGTGTGGCTCACATGGCCATGTGGCCAGCCTGTGTGGCAGACTGACTTGCAATTTAAAGAGAAACAGAGGGCCACACGGCCTGGGCACAGGCCCATGTTGCCAGGCCGTGTGGTAACCTGACTTTACACCATTTTTAAGCCATTTTCACACGGTTTTGATGCACGACCATGCTTGAAACCCATGTCCTTCACACGGCCAAGACACACGGCTGTGTCTAGCCCATGTGCTATCCTGACTTCACATTTAAGATACAGGGGACACACGACCAGTACACACGCCCATGTGCTAGCCGTGTGTCTCACACGATTTGTTCACACGTCCGTGTCCCAAACTGTGTGGACTCTATATGAGCCTTAGTTACTAAACTAACCTCCCTGCAATTTTAAACCAAACCAATCACAACCAACATATCAATCAAGACATTTCCACATTTGAACATACTTAATTCCACCCTAAACGATGACTCAAAATGATTTTCATTTAATGCTTATATTATCATTCAAAATTGACTTATACTTTTATCCATTCATTTCAAACTTTAACACAAAACAGGCTAAACACATCTTATTAAAATTTCATACCATTTCATTTAACTCCAACTCAAATGCTATATACCAAATTTACATTCAAAATAAAAAACATATTCAAGTGACTAAACAAAATCTAGTACATGCCATATTTACCAAAAATGTAGATTACATCAACAATTTCTATGTTGGAGTCGGGATCACTCTGGATGCTCGACCGAGACTCTGTACACCTATTAACCTGCGCAAGAAAAAAACCATACGTTGAGTATGGAAATACTCAGTAGTATTACCATAATTCAAACTATAAATAACTAAATTTAAAGACAAATAATGAACTTATAACAATTAGATTTCTCATACATTACCAATTAAACTATATTAACAACAATATCACACTTTAGCTATGCATCAATTTCATCTATAAATCATAACATCAATTACATTTACCACATAAACATTTAATTCATATTTTCCATATCCAATCTCAATTTCGATTCACATTTTAATTTCTCATTCATTTCAGTATGCAATAGTACAATAATCAATCAAACTCAATAAATTTCTCATTTCAATTATACACCCTATTAACACTCTGAACTTTGACGGATACGCAGATTTCAACCCAAACACACCAATACGGCACATTATGCCTAAACGGTACATAGTACCTGATCAGTATATGACATATAAAGTGCCTGAAACGACACGCGAGGTGCCTGAATATGACACATAAAGTGCCTAATCGGTAAAGCTGATAAATCTCGTACTCTTCTAAACCCTATGGCATGCCAATTGTATTCGACCCA
Organism: Gossypium stocksii; assembly: GCA_020496765.1. Classification (NCBI taxonomy): domain Eukaryota; kingdom Viridiplantae; phylum Streptophyta; class Magnoliopsida; order Malvales; family Malvaceae; genus Gossypium; species Gossypium stocksii. The sequence continues at coordinate 86,630,600 of CM035623.1, forward strand.
GACCGACTAGTTAATAGGGTATTCAATTTATTTCTCCATTCAATCCCACTTTTATAACAAATTAAATTCCAATACAATATACCATTCAATTCAATACACTTATCCATTCATCATTCAAAAATACAATTTCATTCTAATACATAATTTTCATTCAATTCACTTTTCCAAATTTAATTCAATAAAATCACTTACCTCAATATTTACTTACCGTACACATAGAATTTAAAGATTAATACTTAATAACAAATAACATGAATTATAGTAATACAAACCCGGAATGTTCGATACTCCTCGATGACTTTTTCCTTTCCTTTCGATGCCGATGCCTCAGGTTCTTTGTTAGCTACAAAAAATTAAATAACTTATACTACTAATATTAACATTATTTACAATAATATTAGAATTTCTACTCAACTTCCATACTGTTTTCAATTTATTCCGAATTAAATTCACTTATTTTTCCAACTCAATTCATACTCCATTTTTCTTCAATTTCTTTCCATAGTCTACTTATGTATTTAATACTCATATTAAAACCCTAATTTAAACTCTCTTTCAACTTAGTCCCTCAAACACAAAACTTATAGCCTATTTTACAATTTAATCTTTTATTCAACTCTAATAAATCATTTTATCAAATAAACCCCTAATTTAATCATTTGTTCAACATAAACCCTACTTAAAAACCCATTAACTTTTAAAATGTCAACTCAAATTCAAGAGTATTCAACTCTAGGACTCCAAAAATATCAAAATTATAAAGAAAAGGACTTAATTGACTTACCAAATTTAATTCTAAGCTTCAAAACCCTAAATTCTCATTTTCTTCTTTCTTTCTTCTTTTCTTCTTCTATTTCATTTGCCTATTCTGTAACTTTTCTTCTTTTTACTTTCTTTTTGTTCCCTTTTTTCTTTGTTTTAATATAATAATAAAATAAAAATATAATATTATTTACTTAAATAATAAGCAAGTATGTAATAATTACTACTATATGTATTTTAAAATTTTCTACATGTCATTATAAACACCATACATTTGTCATCTATCTAGTTTATTTAATATAATATCAATTAATAATAATATATAATATAAAACCATAAAATAATAATATACAATATAGTTTAATATAATTAAACAATAAAAATCTTAGATTTTTATCATCAATTGCCACCTAACTTTTACTAAATGGCTTATTTTCCATTTTAGCCTTTTTTACTTTCTATTAATCTATAATTAGACTTTTATCCCTTATTCAATTTAGTCCTTTTTTCCTATTTTCACTAAATTGAGCTAAATTCTCCTAATTGACACTTAATTAAGCATACTCACAAATATTTCTAATAATTATTTACTAACTCGATTTACTAAGATGGAGGCCCTATGACTTGTTTTTCCAGTGCTCGTGAATTTGCGTCATTACATATTATGTTATGATTCATTTGCCTATTTATTCTTGTAGTGCTTACTAAGCCTTCACTGGCTTAATGCATTTATTTTAATGTGTAGGTACAGTTAGATTTGAAGAGATAGAGTCGGGTTAGGAGATCTTTCATCTCATCACATCCTCAAGAGCTTCAAGAGTAGGTACCATATTTTGAATTAAAATGGCATGTACATAGGTAGACCAAATGTATTCCTATGTGTTAGGGATTAAAATACAAACTCTTGAAACTCTATTTATTTCGGTGTTACTTGAAGTATTTTGATTCTATATGAAATGAATTATTGAAGCTATAAGTATGTTTGCAAATGTGGTTTGCTAATATGATGATTATGATTGATTTGGAGTGGTTTTAAGTAATTTTAATACATTTTTAATTGGTCTTAAGTGTTGAGAAGAATCTATATGTATTGCAGGGGGTTTTAGTGAACTTTTAAAATGATTTTTTTGCCTAATTTTACCCAAGGTATCGATACCAAGGGTATAGGTAACGATACCTAGGCTTTGAAATATAAAATTGCCAAAACAAAATGTGATTTTGGTATCGTTTTTGTCATAGGCATCGATATCGAAGGCTAGATAGGTGTAAGGTATCGATACCTTCATCAAACATTTGAATTTCTAGAGTCCTTGAATGTCATTCTGGTATTGATTTTGTGTAGTGGTATCGACTTTTGTTTTGGTATCGATACTTTTGTAGAAACAGTGTTAAAATAATTTCTAAACATAATCTAACATCCAATAATGACCCCCACACATTTATATTAATAATGTTTGGCTTAAATAAGTTGAAATACTATGTATAAATGTTTAACTTAAATAGTGTCTAGCCAAAACCATTTTGGCACCAAATGCAATAGTCCTATATTGAGTCCATATGATCAGACCGGGTATAGAGGTGTTACAATCCCACCCAGTGTAATTCTTGTTGATGTTGTGTGGGCGGATTGGTAACTAAGTGTAGGCTAGAGGAGGTTAATTTGTGCACTATCCGCCAATGTGGTGTTAAGTGTTAGTGGTCATGCCATGATTGACAGATTGTTTGGCTTATCAGGTAAGTCTATAATATTTTGGTAGAAGGATTAAGTTTAGATCTATATGTCTTAGCGTCGTCATTAAGGGAACCCGTCAATTTTAAGATTCTCTGGGTAAGTTTTGTGTAACAAATCTTTACGTTTATATCTGCCAGTGGTGGATTATAGGATTTTGGACTTGATAGTTTTTTGTTTGAGCACGTGTGATTACTGTACAATTTTAGTTTGTAACACCCAAAACCCGGCCTAGACGTTATGGCTGAATCTGGTGGCGTCACATGAGAGTGTTTTTGGAAATCTATTTCAGTTAACAAAACTTTGTCCAAATTATTATCTTTTATTTATCGCGGAAGCTTATAAATCATTCGTTACACAAAAATCTTCAGTTAAGTTTTAAAATGCGTTTAGAGTGTCGTGATTTACTAAAAATCAAAAATAGTAATAAACAATTTGAAAACTCTAAGTATAAAGCAAAACAGTTCAGAATAATAAAATATTAAAATAATAAGACAATAAAATAATAAATAACAAGTACTAAAAACAAGAAGTCCAGTAAAGTCCTTCAATGGTCACCCTCGAGCTCGCCGCTGCACCGATCCATCTACTGCTGGGGATTACTTGACAGATAAATAAAATAAAAGGGTGAGTTTTCGCAAACTCAGTGTGTACATCCCCACAGTAAAGCAAGCATACATGCTTATAACAGAAACAGTCATAATTAGGGCCTGAACCCTTAACAGAATCAGTGCAGGCCTTAGCCCACCCAGAACAGTGACAGATACCTTCGGGCCTTACCCCATACAAATAAGCATGCATATCAATCAGTACAGTATAAGCCCACCAACCCTGTACACCATCTCCGTCCACCCAACACACCATGTGAGGATGAAATCGACCCACCCAACCCTACACACCAAGTTTTGGGATAAAATTGACCCATCCAACCCTACACACCTCGAGGTACCGTAGAACGACACACAATAAATAAAAGCAGCGAGGTTACCAAATATTCGGCTAGACAGTCTTACAGTCTCCCTTCTCTTTAATACCAAACACAACCCAATGCAATGCAATATAAATATCATGACATGCTTTAATACAGAATAGATGGTCATCCATACAGTCATATAAAGAATGGAGTCATTACACATGCTAATAACACATGCTATCTGATAAACGATAAATTATACATATTTTTACCTCATGCTTAGCCTATATTTTGGATGGATTATTATCAATTTTGTGAGAATTGGTGCTCTTAATCCTTCTTTTTCATGTCTTATACTCCGGAGAGCATAGGGAAGAGAAAAGAAAGGAAAACGGGCCAAAAATAAGGAAAATGGGCCAAAAATATGAAAACGACACGGCCCAAGAAGTCGCCACACGGCCGTGCCACATGAAGTCCACACGGCCCAGCCCCGACAAGCACGACCAAGCCACACGGTCGTGCCACTATCAACAGGCCCGCACACGGCCCTTATCGAAACCACACGGGCGTGGCAGACGGGCGTGTCCCTTTCGTGAAGAAGTGCAATTTCACTCGGATTTGGATACTTAGGGGCTAAGAAAGTCATTCTAAACTCTATATAAAGACCCCAGGAGGTAGCTCTAAAGGATATACTCTTTTCTCCCAAAAGGAACGCCATAATTCTGTCAACACGAGGAGTAAAAGCAAGGAATTACTCCAAGGGAAGCCGATTGATTCATCCTAGAAGCCAGAATTCTACATCAAGACAGAGGATCTCTCTAAATTCCTTCAGGGGTTTTTAGGTTCTTTATGTTTTGTTATCTTTTTTCTTCTGAGATGTTTTCTTTATTAGTTATGAACTAAACCCCTCAAATACTTGAGGGGGATGATTAATTACGTGTTCTTCATTCTTGATTTAATAATCCTAGGTATTACTTCAAGAACTTGATGTGCTTAGGCAGAGGAGCAAAAGTCCTTATTTTAAGAGTAGATCTACCATAATTAAGCGAAGTTGCATGCAATCCTAGACATAGGGTGACATAAATCTGTTGGATTAGGGTCAAACCTACTAGGGGGATCCATAGATAGAATTAATGCAACCTAGGGGTGTTAATTAATAAAGAAACTTTAATTAACCACCTAGGATTAGTTGTTCTTATTCTCGACGGAGGTATTAACATAAGTTAGGGATCTCTACGGATCAAGTCAAGTGAAGAAATCATCTAGTTCAAGAAATTAATAACAAGTGAAATCTAGGTGGATTCTCCCTTAAGTATTGCTCATATCAATCAGCTTTTCCCTCAAGTTTTCCTCAATTTACTTTTTGTGCACTTTTAGTTAGTTTTAGAATTAGTTTCAATCAATCCTCTTTTATTTTTAGGCTAGATAATAGAAAGGAAGTAAGTATTAGTACTTTTGGTTCTCTTGGATACAATAACTCGGTCTTACCGCTAAACTATACTACTGTTTGATAGGTGCGCTTGCCTTTAAAATTGTGATATTAGTTAGTTTTTGGTGTGATCAGTTTTTATAAATTTTATTACTTAATATCGCGAGCATATCAAGTTTTTGGCGCCGTTGCCGGGGAACTGAAATATTAAGAAAACTCGATTTCTATTACTTTAGCCATTACTATATTTATCTATTTTTAGTTTTTATTTATTTTTATTTTATTATTTTTCTTTTATTTTTATTTTATTCTATTTTTTTTTGCTTTTTCCTTCTAGGTATTTCTAGTTTATGACTAGAAACAACCCAGCAGGACCATTGCTTTTTGACGAAGATTTAGAAGCGACAGTTTGCAGAACTCGCAGAGAGATCAGACGAAGCCTACAGGATCCAGAACAAGATCAAGAACAAAGGCCAGAACTTACAGAAGAGATGGAAGCAAATCAAAACATTCCACCCCCTCCCGCAATAGTCGCGCCACCAGCAAATCAGGAACAAGCTCCTCGCACTATGTATGATTATGCTAAACCTAGTTTGGCTGGTACCCAAACTAGCATTCTTAGACCTACTATTGCTGCTAATAATTTTGAATTAAAGCCTAACACTATTCAGATGATACAGCAATTGGTGCAGTTTGATGGTTTACAGGATGAAGATCCAAATTCACACATAGCTAATTTTTGGAACTTTGTGATACCTTTAAAAAAAAAATAAATGGCGTTTCTGATGATGCCATTCATCTAAGGCTATTTCTATTCTCTTTGAGAAACAAAGCCAAATAGTGGTTAAACTCTTTACCACGAGGCTCAATCACCACATGAGAACAGATGACCGAGAAATTTTTACTTAAATATTTTCCTCCAGCTAAAATAGCTAAATTACGAAACGATATCTCTTCTTTTGTGCAGATAGATTTAGAAACACTATATGATGCTTGGGAGAGATACAAAGATCTTTTGAGAAGATGCCCTCATCATGGCCTACCTTTGTGGCTACAAGTTCAAACCTTTCACAACGGTTTGAATCCTTCAACAAGGCAAATAATCGATGCAGTCGTAGGAGGAACGATCAATAACAGAACACCTGAAGCAGCTTATGAATTTATTGAAGAGATGTCACTGAATAACTATCAGTGGCAAGTTATGAGGACAAAGCCGACAAAAGCTGCAGGAGTTTATAATATTGATGTTGTCACTATGCTTACTAACCAAGTAGAACTTTTAAATAAAAAGTTTGATCATTTTGTTGGTTCTACGCAGGCACAGCCAGTAATGCAGTGTGACACAACTTTAGTGAATATGTTTAATCCAGACTACTCATCCTTTGGACATAGCATGGAAACTGAGCAAGCCAACTATATGGGTAACAATTCTAGACCTCAAAATTACCCTTATAGTAATACTTACAATGCAGGTTGGAGAAATCACCCAAATTTTTCATGGGGAGGACAAGGAAATCAAAGACAACAGCCCCCTCCGGGATTTTAGCAGCCACTACCACAATAAGAGAAAAAGTTGGATCTTAAAGAGATGTTCACCAAATTATGGCCGCATCAGACACCCGTTTCCAAAACACGGAAACGTCATTAAAAAACTAGCAAGTATCAATTCAAAGGCTTGAGAATCAAATCGGTCAGCTTGCAAAATTATTTTCAGAAAGACCACAAGGTGGACTACCAAGTAATACTGAGCCAAATCCCAGAGAACATGTCAAAGCAATTACTCTAAGAGATGGGAAAGTACTAGTTGAACCAGAAAAGAAATCTACTCCAGAATCTTCAGGAGACAAGGCAGAGGAACCCAAGGAAAACACTCCACCAACACTCAAGGAATACAAACCGCCCATTCTATACCCGGTAAAGTTGAAGAAAGACCGTACAGACGTTCAATTTAGTAAATTTCTTGAACTCTTTAAACAATTACACATTAACTTACCTTTTGTTGAAGCAATTTCGCAGATGCCGAAGTACGCGAAGTTCCTTAAAGAACTTCTGACAAAATAAAAGGAAGTTGGAAGAATTAGCCACAGTGGAACTCAACGAAGAATGCTCAGCTATTCTCCAAAATAAACTGCCGACAAAACTGAAAGATCCAGGAAGTTTTACTATTCCTTGTTTAATTGGTAGTTTACTTATTGATAAAGCCTTAGCCGATTTAGGTGCTAGCATTAATCTCATGCCTTACAAAATGTTCAAACAATTAGGTCTAGGGGAACCAAAGTCCACTAGGATGAGTATTCAACTAGCTGATAAATTTGTTAAATATCCTAGGGGAATCATAGAAGATGTGCTAGTAAAGGTAGATAAATTTATATTCCCTGTTGATTTAGTTGTGCTTGATATGGATGAGGATGTTGAGGTACCTTTAATTTTAGGAAGTCCATTCTTAGCCACTGCTAGAGCTGTTATTGATGTAGGGGATAGTAAATTAGTACTTAGAGTTGGTGAGGAAGAAGTCGTTTTTAAAATCTATGATGCTATGAAATTTTCTAAAGAACAAGATGATTCCTGTTATTTTGTTGATATTATTGATTACTTTGTTCAAGATAAGTTTTAGGAACTTTCTATCGCAGACACGTTGGAACTGTGTCTTGTTCAAGGTGGGGGAGAAGACGAAGTCACCAATGAAATTGACGAAGTAAGAAAGGAGTTAGATTCTAATGAAATCATTACAAGACACATAAGTTATGAAAGTATAAAAATGAATGATGAGTTGAGACAAAAACCTTCCATTGATGAACCCCCTCAATTAGAGTTGAAGCAACTACCAGATCATTTAGAATATGCCTTTTTAGGGGAAGATTCAACTCTACCAGTCATTATCGCATCAGATTTGAGCATTGCAGAAAAAGAGGAACTACTCCATGTGTTAAGGGAACACAAGCATGCTATAGCTTGGAAAATTTCAGATATTAACAAAATTAATCTGTCCTTCTGTACCCACAAAATTTTAATGGAAGATGAATTTAAACCATCAGTGCAAGCTCAGAGACGATTGAATCCCAACATGAAGGAAGTCGTAAAAGCTGAGGTGATTAAACTTCTAGATGCAGGCATTATTTATCCTATTTCTGACAGTTCTTGGGTAAGTCCTGTGCAGGTTGTTCCTAAAAAGGGAGGCATGACTGTGGTGTCTAATGATAAAAAAGAGTCAATACCTACAAGAACAGTCACTGGATGGAGAGTTTACATTGATTATAGGAAGCTGAATGACGCCACTCGAAAAGATCATTTTCCCTTACCTTTTATTGATCAGATGTTGGAAAAATTATCAGGTCACATGTTTTATTGTTTCCTAGATGGCCTTTCTGATTACTTCCAAATTCCGATAGCTCCAAAAGATCAGGAGAAAATGACATTCACATGCCCATACAGTACGTTTGCTTATCGTAGAATGCCTTTTGGTTTATGTAACGCTCCTGCTACTTTTCAGCGATGCATGCTAGCTATCTTCAATGAATTCGTGGAAGACATTATGGAGGTATTTATGGATGATTTTTCTGTTTTCGGTAATTCTTTCCAACTTTGTATTAATAATCTAAAACGTGTTTTGATAAGATGTGAAGAGACAAATTTAGTGCTAAACTGGGAAAAATGCCACTTTATGGTTCAAGAGGGTATTGTATTAGGACATAAAATTTCTAGTAAAGGGATAGAGGTAGATAAAGCAAAAACTGAAACCATTGAAAAATTACCTCCCCCTAATTCAGTTAAGGCTATAAGAAGCTTTTTAGGACATGCCGGTTTTTATCGCAAATTTATTAAAGATTTTTCTAAAATAGCTAAGCCTTTAACAAAGTTGCTAGAAAAAAACGTGCTTTTTAACTTTGACCAAGAATGTTTAGAATCTTTTAATGCTCTTAAAGAAAAGTTAGTCAATGCCCCGATTATGATTTCACCTGATTGGAATCTACCTTTTGAACTAATGTGCGATGCAAGTGATTTTGCAGTAGGTGCAGTTTTAGGACAACGAAGAGACAAACACTTTCAACTGATCTATTATGCTAGCAGAACTTTGATAGCCGCTCAAGCAAATTATACTACCACAGAAAAAGAATTGCTAGCCATTATTTTTGCATTTGACAAATTCAGATCCTATTTGATTTTGTCGAAAGTCATTGTTTATACTGACCATTCTGCTCTTCGCTACCTCTTAACTAAAACTGATGCAAAACCTCGATTAATAAGATGGATTCTATTGTTACAAGAGTTCGATTTAGAAATAAAGGACAAGAAGGGAGCTAAAAACCTGGCAGCAGATCACCTTTCAAGATTAGAAAACACGCAACCTAAGTACCTCGATAAAATAAATGATTTGTTTCCTGAAGAACAACTCCTATCCTTAGCAGATGCAACAGTTCCTTGGTTTACTTATTTTGCAAATTATTTAGTAGCTAACATAACCCTAAAAGGGCTGACACATCAGCAAAACAAGTGATTCTTCGCTGATGTGAAAAACTACTTTTGGGAGGATCTTTTTCTTTTTCGAATTTGTGCATATCAGTTATTCGAAGATGCGTTACTGAAACAGAAGCATACCAGATTTTAAATCACTGCCATTCAGGACCCACAGGAGGACATCACAGTGGAGCTAGAACTACTCATAAGGTACTCGAATCAGGCTTTTACTGGCCTACACTTTTCAAGGATGCCAACAAGCATGTGACCTCTTGTGATAAATGTCAGCGAACAGGTAATATTTCTCAACATAGTGAAATGCCTCAAAACTATATACTTTCATGTGAAATATTTGATGTATGGGGTATTGATTTCATGGGTCCAATCCCTACTTCATTTGGGAATAAGTACATCCTAGTAGCAATAGATTAATGTCAAAATGGGTGGAAGCCCAAGCCTTACCTACTAATGATGCTAGAATGGTAGTACGATTTTTGAAGAAACTTTTCTCTCGATTTAGAACACCTAGGATAATTATTAGTGATAGGGGCACACATTTTTGCAATGCCCAGTTTGAAAAAGTCTTAAAAAGGTATGGAAAACACCATAGAATAGCTACCCCTTATCACTCACAAATCAGTGGCCAAGTCAAAGTGACAAATAGGGAACTAAAATGCATCCTAGAGAAAACAATAGAAACAAATAGAAAGGATTGGTCAAGGAAAATAGACGATGCTTTATGGGCTTATAGAACTACTTTTAAAACACCCATAGGTACATCTCCTTATAAGCTTGTCTATGGAAAAAGTTGTCATTTGCCATTTGAACTTGATCATAAAGCATTTTAGGCTATCAAATTTTTAAACCTTGATTTTAAGCTTGCAGGTGAGAAGAGATTAAAGCAATTAAACGAACTCGATGAATGGCGTTGCAATGCATACAAGAGCTCACGACTATATAAGGAAGCCATGAAGCGACGTCATGACAAACAACTGAAACAACCTAAACAGTTCAAAACAGGTGATCTTGTCTTACTCTACAACTCAATGCTGAGACTATTTCCTGGAAAACTCAAGTCAAGATGGTTAGGTCCATTCACTATTCAAACAGTCTTTCCATACGGCATAATTGAGGTAACTCACCCCAACTACGGTACGTTCAAGGTAAATAGACATAGGCTTAAACACTACAGAGGTGAGAATTTTAAAGATTACAGGGAGGAGCTTTAGCTCCACGAAATCCCTTCGTGACACATCCAGGAAGAGTCGAGCTTAGACTTTAAATAAGCACTTCTCGAGAGGCAACCCGAGCACTAACTTAGTAACTTTTCATTCTTTAAAATTTTAGTATTTTTCATGCATCAACTAACCCTTTTAAATGCATAAATTTAGGACCACACGGCCTGGCACACGGGTGTGCCTAAGGCCGTGTGAACATTTAAAGTAGAGACACGGTCGTGCCCTTAGGCCGTGTATAAACAGAGTAAAAATCTTCCCAAAACATGGGCTGTCGACAAATCCCCGCGGCCGTGCTACATGGCCGTGGCAACCCTTCAATTTAAACACGGGCTTCCACAAATCCCTACACCTGTATCCTCAGACTGTGGCCAACACTGTCAATTTAACACGGCCATGTGACTACCTACACGACTGTGTGAGGAATGAAGAACTGATCGCAAACGGCCGTGGAACTTATCACACGACCGTGTGAAAAGCGAACACGATCGCAAACGGCCGTGTGAGATATCAACACGGACGTGTACTTCGAACCTGGCACGTCAAAACCACCGAATTTCGATTCACACGGGCAACCCCCGAGTCATACGGGCGTGTTCTATTCCCGTGTGACCCAAAAACTATAAATAGGAAGCCACTATTCATTCTCCTTTTCACTCAAACCCTAAAATCTCCTCTCCACAACCACCATAAACGTCGCCGCCAACCTTAAAACCACCACCGGAGGAGGATGCACCAGCCGAGCCACCACCACCTCGCCGTCCATCTCATACAGCAGCCACCGATGATGACATATCTGAGCACTTATCTAGATTCGAACAGCAATGCTTCCAGCGCCTCGATCACATCGACGTGACTTTACAGCAGATATGCCAGCATCTACACATCACACCACCACCACCGCGCAATCCATCCGAGGATTAGACATTTCTATTCCTCTTATGTTTATTTTTTATCTTAGTTTTTATTTTTCACTTTGATTTTTATTTTTTCTTTATTTTTAACTTTATTATTTTTCTATTATTTATTTTATCTTTCATATCGGCTAATCCCTAACGAGTAATCTCTATTAATCCAAAATTCCCACGACTAATTAATATTTTTGCAGTTTCAATAGAGCTTTACAGCTCAAATCTCTACGAAAATGGGAACACCCTGCCACAACTGCTGGCTCTTCCAATTCCAATATCCATCTCACAAATTTATCTAAAATTCAGGGAGTTTCATGCCTTTCCCTATCTTATGATCTTGTGCTTTTATTGCTACTAATGTTATCTTTGTACATTGAGGGCAATGTACATCTTAAGTGTGGGGGGGAATCTATTTTCAAGTCTTTACACTCTCTTTGAAATCCCTGAACTTTTTCTAACATTTTGCAGTGTTCTCAAAATTATCTTCAATCTCTTGTTAGGAATTAATTCTGATTGATTTATGGTTTTTATTGATATGTTGAGAATTAAAACATAGGTGTTTGTACTTTGATTATTCAAACTTTAAAACATTAGGGAATCAAGCATGATAAGTTGAAATTTTTGAGAACCCCAAATTTTTTTTTCATAAGTTTTTTCCTTAATTCTAAGTATTATCTTGAGATTTGAAATTCACAGGATTGACATCAAAAGCCATAATTCTGGTGAGATTTTTGAGCCTTTTGAGCATACATTCTTTCGTACTCACTTTTATTATTGCTTTGAGTGAGTCAATACTGATTTGTTATTCTAGAACTTGCTTTGATTATACATGTCGAGACCACATCATTGATTTGATACACTGAAATGACAAAGGCACCTAGGATTTAACCCACTTACTCCACAAAAGCCTACCTCCATAAATTAACCCCTAGTGAACCCCTTTGAGCCTAACAAGCTTTTCTTTGACGTACCTCTAATATTAATCTTTCACCCATTTTTGTTGAATCCCATTCAATTATTTTGACCCCTATTTTTGTCAAGATTTGGGTTGAAATTTTCATCTAGCTTTATTCTCTTTTTCAGATTGTAAAAATTTTTATCCAATTTATTATATTGTACTTGAATTGTTCTTAAAAAAAAAGTATGCACTAATTCAGTTGTAATCTGTAATAGTTCAAATAGTTTTTGCATATTTCAATTTTAAGGCTACCAAGGCAGAAACGATGTCATCATAAGAATTAGCTCGAGAAATATGTTCCAGTGATAGAGATTTTTCCTAGCTAGATAATTTTTCAATTCAATCTCGATTCTAACCCTCTTTTGCAGCCTGTGACAACACCCCTAAACAAGCCCCATTACAACCATTACAAGACATTTTTATCGATGTATCATATCAATCTACAGTGGTGGAGATTTGATTTTCTTGCAAGCCTATGGTAATACTTGTCAGGTTGACTAGAGAGTGCTTAATTCTTGAACCCTAAACACTTTGAGTGGATAGAGTGAATCTTTAGTGAGGATGTCAACTCCTGTTAATTAAGATGGAGAGATAATTACTTAGGAGAAGGGAGAAAACTTATGTTTCAATGATAAAATTCTCAACTTAGAGTAATTGAATCTTTAATGTTCTTCTGATTGAATTATCATTGTATGATTACCTGTGGATTAGTTTGAAACATTATTAATAGCGATTGTAAGTTAAGAGGAATGATTCTTGACTAGGGATTGAGATTTTGCTTGAGGACAAGCAAAGGCTTGAGTGTGGGGGTATTTGATAAACGATAAATTATACATATTTTTACCTCATGTTTAGCCTATATTTTGGATGGATTATTATCAATTTTATGAGAATTGGTGCTCTTAATCCTTCTTTTTCATGTCTTATACTCAGGAGAGCACAGGGAAGAGAAAAGAATGAAAAACGGGCCAAAAACAAGGAAAATAGGCCAAAAATATGAAAACGACACGGCCCAAGAAGTCGTCACACGGCCGTGCCACACGGTCGTGCCACATTAAGTCCACACGGCCCAGCCCCGACAAGCACAGCCAGGCCACACGGCCATGCCACTATCAACAGGCCCACACATGGCCCTTATTGAAACCACATGGGCGTGGGACACGGACGTGTCCCTGTCATGAGGAAGTGTAATTTCACTCGGATTTGGTTACTTAGGGGCTAAGAAAGCCATTCTAAACTCTATATAAAGACCTCAGGAGGAAACTCTAAAGGATATACTATTTTCTCCCAAAAGGAGCACCATAATTCTGTCAACACGAGGATTAAAAGCAGGGAATTACTCCAAGGGAAGCCGATTGATTCATCCCAGAAGCCAGAATTCTACATCAAGACAGAGGATCTCCCTAAATTCCTTCAGGGGTTTTTGGGTTCTTTATGTTTTGTTATCTTATTTCTTCTGAGATGTTTTCTTTATTAGTTGTGAACTAAACCCCTCAAATACTTGAAGGGGATGAAACCTAAGATAGATCTTGCTATTATTTATTCTTGAATTATATGATAAATACTTAAATTGTTCTTAATTATGTGTTCTTCATTCTTGATTTAATAATCCTAGGTATTACTTCAAGAACTTGATGTGCTTAGGCAGAGGAGCAAAAGTCCATGTTTTAAGAGTAGATCTACCATAATTAAGTGGAGCTACATGCAACCCTAGACATAGGGCGACATAAATCTACCGGATTAGGGTCAAACCTAATAGGGGGATCCATAGATCGAATTAATGCAACCTAGGGGTGTTAATTAATAAAGAAACTTTAATTAACCACCTAGGATTAGTTGTTATTATCCTCGACTGAGGTATTAACATAAGTTAGGGATCTCTAAGGATCAAGTCAAGTGAAGAAATCATTTAGTTCAAGAAATTAATAACAAGTGAAGTTTAGGTGGATTCTCTCTTAAGTATTGCTCATATCAATCAGCTTTTCCCTAAAGTTTTCCCCAATTTACTTTTTGTGCACTTTTAGTTAGTTTTAGAATTAGTTTCAATCAATCCTCTTTCATTTTTAGGCTAGATAATAGAAAGGAAGTAAGTATTAGTACTTTTGGTTCCCTTGGGTACGATAACTCGGTCTTGCCGCTAAACTATACTACTGTTCGATAGGTGCGTTTGCCTTTAAAATCGTGATATTAGTTAGTTTTTGGTGTGATTAGTTTTTATAAATTTTATTACTTAATATCGCGAGCATATCACTATCTCATATAATCAGATCACAAAACAAGGTCTAAGTAACGTTTACCGACCCTTTAAACCGGTCACAGTCAACTAGGGTGACCTCTGCAACCTTTCAGAACAAATCAGATTAATGGGCTCACACGTCCATGTGGCCTGCCCTTGTGGGCCCACACGCCGATGTGGTTCACTCGTGTGGGCCCAAATACTCGTGTGGCCCACATGGCCCAATTGGCTAAGCCCGTGCCTCATAAACGGCCTAGCTAGCCTCATACGCCCGTGTCTGTCGTACCCGTGTGGCGCGCACACGATCTACTTTGTCGACCACATGGCCGTGTCTCACACACGGCCTCCACACGGGCAGTACACACGCCCATGTGGCATTGACAGCTTTGTTTTTAGCTTTCACCGAAATGCGATTTCAGAGTGATTGGGGTACACACCTGGTTTCGATTAAAGCTTAAACACTCTTGAGCACTTCCAGAACCTAATATCATTAATAGAAAGCCCAAATTTAGTCACTTAACACGAATTAATACGAGTGGGTAAATCCCAAAAT
This sequence comes from Gossypium stocksii, assembly GCA_020496765.1. NCBI lineage: Eukaryota > Viridiplantae > Streptophyta > Magnoliopsida > Malvales > Malvaceae > Gossypium > Gossypium stocksii. The sequence continues at coordinate 86,645,781 of CM035623.1, forward strand.
TCAATAGCAACCTTACCTTTTTCCAAAACTACAATTCCTCGTTGTTAGAAAGTCGATTAGCAGGCTACCAAATCAAGATTGTCTCCTAAACAGTAATCAAACCTCCATTAATAATCTATTCGACTTTAATATCACTTAGAGAGAAAGAGATCACTTACCAAAACACACTTATCGCAAAGATGCACCAATAAGATAGGAAAACTTAAAAACTAATGGAAGAAAAGTGGAGAAATGAAAAAGAATATGGAGAGGGAGAATTGCACAGGAATTTCAGAAGATAGTTGAGGGAAAAAGGATAAAAATTCGGCAGCACAGGAAAAGAGGAGACAACAAAAATTAAAAGAATAAAAGTGAAAAACTAAATTTTAGCTAACCTAGGGTAACTTGACAACTCCAACTCTTGAAAACCCTAGCAGCAAAAATAAAGCCCCTTTGCCAACGTAAGGAATCGAACTCAGGCCCCCAAGCATAACCCCTTGCCACTTAACCACCAGACCAGCAGGCCCATTTTGATATATCTTAACCTACTTTAACTTAAAAGTCTAAACACCAAAAGTTAGGCCTTATTCAATGAAAAGCCAACATCTTTCCTAAGTTGTGACTTGAACTTGGGACCTCCCCAACCACACCTAGAGCACAAACTCACTTAAGCTTGTCTATTCCTTGTCTCATTGGTAGTTTAATATTGATAATGCTTTGGCTAATTTAGCGGCCAATATTAATGTCATTCCCTACAAAATGTTTAAATAACTAGGTCTTGGGAAACCCAAACACACTAGGATGAGTATTCAATTAGCGGATAGAACCATTAGATATCTTAGGGGTATTATTGAGGATGTACTCGTTAAAATTGATAAATTCATATTCCTCGTTGACTTTGTTGTGATAGACATGGATGAGGATAGTGAAGTACCTTTGATCTTAGGTCGACCCTTTTTAGCCACTGCTAAGACTATTGTTGATGTTGGTACAGGAGAACTAGTGCTTCGTGTAGGTGACAAAACGATTAATATCCAAGTACGTGATTCTATAAGAGTCTCTAGTGATTGAAATGATATTAAATGTTCTATAATTATTAGTAAGACACAGCTTGTCACACGGGCATGTGAGAGACCGTATGCACCACACAGCCTTACACACGGGCATAGGAGAAGCGAAGGAAGATCACACATGGCCTGGACACACGAGCGTGTCCGAGGCCATGTGAGCACTTGGCTTTGAGATTTTAATCACACACGGGATGAGAAAGCCTCACACTAGCATGTGAAACGGCCGTGTGGCCCAACATGGACTTAAACACGACTGTGTCCCCTTTTTAAACCTTAATTCCCACTTTCTTTTTTTACTTTGTCTTTTTCTTTTTCCCACCTCTAGAACCCTAGACACTGCCGAACCTTCCCCTTACCAGACCAGCCAACTCGACCCTCCCTTCCTCACATTATCTGTCTCTCTTCCCTTCCCTTCTCCTTTCAACCCCGATTCTCTTTTCCTATTCTCTTCCCCTTTTCATTTCCCCTGCCCCTAACATCCTTCTCCCTCATCGAGTAGCCCACGCACACGATCCCCTTACACTTCCCTTTCCCTTGAAATGAACCAATCTCCTTTGTTCTCCCTTTCCTCGGCCTATCACCCTCGTCACGAACCTCCCTCACAACGTCGACCCTCCCTCGTCATATCTGTCGTATGGGCCGCCATCCCCCACCGTCGGTTCTTCAATTGTTTGGCTCTTATTTTTCCTTTTTTTTTGTTATTCTTACTTTTATTTGTTATATTTTTCCATTTTTGCTAGTTTTATTTTTTTTATTACGATGCCTCTTCTTATTATGTTTATTTTTCTATTTTTATTACTCTTTGTTTCATTCTTATTATTCGTAATCTTATTATTATTTAGTAAGTTTTTCTCCTTTTTGTGATGACCATTACTTTTTTGTTTATTTTCCTTTTGGTTCTTTTTCACATTTCTTTTATTATTGTCATTTATTCTATTAATTATTATTACTGAGTCTTATCCTTGTTATGCTTATAAATAGTATTAGTTTTTAGGAAGTTGTAATTATCATTTTTTTTGTGGAAGTATGTTTTCTATTATCCTTTTTGCCTTTATTCTTATTATTATGTTTTTGTTTCCTATTTCATGCTTAATATTGCTTCAAACCCTTTTAATTGAGTGTTCGATCTTAGGATTTTGGATTTTAGTCAGATTCGACTTATGTTTTGTGATTATTTGAACTGATCCATTGCCTTGATTCGTGCTTTACATTGAATAGTAAAACTGTTATTTGGTTATCTTTTATTGCAGATTCACCATGACAAACACTAGAGGTAAATCTAAGGTCGTCGTCCCCACTTCGAAGAAGCAGAAGACTCCAGGCATGACCTCATCTTCGGGCGTGTCTGTCGATGCACGCCATCCGTGTCTCCAATTTGCATAGGGTCCTCAAAAGGACCTCTATCAGTATCTCCGACAGCGATCGTTTGGATTAGGCCATTGTATTGATTGGGTGACTTTAGAGCAGTTCTAGTTAGCTGATCGAGTCTGCGCATTGATTGCCACAACTCTTTGGGACTAATTCTTCTCTATCATCGAGCCCACCTACTTAAAGCTTATTCTTGAGTTTTGTTCGACATTCCTCTTACAGCACGTGATGTCGACCCATGATGAGTTATGAACTATTACTTTCAGACTCAGTGGTACGACGTGTCATATGAGCTTCCCAAAGTTCGAAGCTGCATTAAGACTCTACGCTGAAGAGTTCATGGGTGCCGAAGGGTTCTTCACTTTATACTGGCACATCCATTACTCGTCTTCTTTATGCTAGACAGACCTTGTGCGAGTATGACGCCCTATAGTCTAAGTCGGTCGAACGTAACTTCCCTACCTCCAGCCTTGCGCTATATTTATGTCATCTTGCTCATACTTTGACAGATCAAAGAGAGAGAATCAGCATCATAGGTACATTCAACACTGATTCCTTGTGGAGCATGGCGACGGGGCATATATTCAATGTTGCCTACTTCATTACCCTAGCTTGCCGTCATCAGACAGAACATATTAGGAAGGGTCCTATCTGCTTAGGCCCTTACGTGACTTGAGTTGCATGACACTTCAACTTCCTCAACACTTCGAAGCAGTCCTCCTCATTTACACTAGTTGGACAGATGTCTTTATAAGGGTTCTCGAGTATGAGTCACATGAGGATGATCGAGCGAATGCATGGAGTGGATCCTCCCCGATACTGATTATCTCATTTTGACCCTCAGGATGAGCATAAGGACTTCACTGATGATGTCCCTTTCCCCCACGATGATCAACCTCATCATCCACCTCCGAGTCACCATACTACTACTTCTACTGCTACCCTCGTAGACCTCTCCGATCGGTTCACTTGTTTTGAGTAACACTGTTTTGAGAGGTTTAACAGTATTAATGCAACCTTGCAGTAGATCTGTTAGCACCTTCATATTTCTTCTTCAGCACCGACACCTCACGATCACGATGCCTCTAACGATGATGATCACTGGTTTTATTTCTTTTGTTTCTATTTTATTTTTATTTTTGTTTTTAGTTATTTTATTCTTATTTTCTTAAACTTATTTCATTTATTATCTTTTAAACTATGTTTTATTTTTATGGTTGTTTCTAATTGAGTTTGTAACCTCTTAATCTTCTTCAATATTTTTGTTTATTTTCTTATTAGTTTGCTTGGAACCATGCACATCATTTGGATTTACCTACAATTTTGGTTGTCACTAATCTGGTGATTTCATCTATATTCAGGGCAGTTTCAATTTTCTCCCTCTCTTATGATATTTTGTTTATTCTGTGTTTATATCTATTTGTACATTGAGGATAATGTACATTTTAAGTGTGGGGAGGTTATTTATATAATTATTAGAAAATTCCTGAATATCTTTTTTGTTTAAGTAATTTTCTCATACTTTTATTAGAATGAATTTTTTTCAAGTTGGGATTTTTATTAATGTGTTTTGGATTAAATTGTAGATATTTGTGGTTTGGTTGATTTAAACTTTAAGACATGAGAGAGTCAAGCATGATAAGTTATTTTTCAGAATTAAAAAATTTAGGTTGTTTTCCTGAATTGAGGTATTATCTTAAAGTTTTAAATTTGCAAGTTTGACATAAAAACCATGATTTTTGTGAGCTTTTGAGCCTATAGAGCATACATTTTTCATCCTCATTCTATTATTAGTTATGACTGTGTCAACTTGATTTATTGTTCTAGAACTTGCTTCGATTATGCATGTCGAGACCACACATTTTATTTGAAATACTAAGATGATAGAGGCACCTAAGTTTAACCCACTTGTCGTATAAAAAACCTACCTATTTAATTAATCCTTAGTGAACCTCATTGAGCTTAACACACCTTTTCTTTATTAACCTGTGAATTTTAACCCATGACCCTTTTTTTTCGTTGTGACTCTTTCCTGTTTTATTGACTCCCTGTTTGTCAAGATTTGATTTGGTTAGTTACCTAACTATGCTCTTTTATTTGATTCGCTAAATTTTTTCTTATTATTCTAAAAAAAGATTGAAAAAATAGAATATTGATTATTAATTAGTTATTTGAGCTTGAACAGTTAAATTCATATTTTGAGAAGAAGATCATTTTTGTTCTTGAATTATTTTGATTGATGCACTTGTTTTTAATTCAACATTTGTTTATTTTTTCTAATTTGGTTATTTATCAAATCAATCTCGATTATAACCAACTTTTTGGCCTTTTTTCACACCCTTAACCTAAGCCTCACTACAACCTCTTCAAGACCTTTTGATTGGTGTATCATATCATTTTATAATAGTCAAGATTTTATTTTCAAGTAAGCTTATGGTAATGACATTTCTTGTTCGATTGTTGAGTGCATATTTATTGAATCTTAAACACTTTGAGTGCTTTGAGTGAATCTTTAACGAGTACGTCAATTCTTGTTGATTGTAAATTAAAAGGAATTACTTAAATTGTAATGCCCCAAAATTTCTAATTTCGTTATTGTGAGAATATGACACAAATATCTATTAGCTTTAGTGATTATGTGTTCTGGGAGTGTTTGGGAGGTCGTAAGTTCAAGCCTTCGCTTGGGCAAATTTTGGTATTTTGAATGAATTATGTCTTACTCTTGTTTAGTAGGTTTTTATTTGATTGTTGGTAAAAATATATCAGAATAGGCCTGCTGGTGTAACAGTCCGGTTTAGACCTTAGTCAAAATAGTGGTTTCGGGACCACATATCTGAGTTAGAAAAATATTTTAATATTATTTTCTATGTTTATATTATGTGAATTATCTTGTGTAAAAGTCTTGTATAAAAATTTAATCGTTTGTGTGTTTAATTATGAAAAATGGACTAAATCGCAGAAGATGAAAAAGTTACTTTCTAAATATTGATGTGCTTTATGATCATGATCTGAATTGTTTGAACTCGTTAAAAGGTTATTAAATCATTATTAAGTTAATGGACAATTATGTCCATGGTTTAACTTGGTTTTTATTAATGTTTCATTAAGGTTAAAAATGGGATTTTATTATTATGTTATTATTATTGTTTATGAAACAAAATGGTGGATATCTTCTCATGTTCTTCCACCGAATATTGAAATAAAAGAAAAGGGTAAAGCCTTTGTTCATTCAGTCATCTATTTAGCTTAATCAAGGTATGTATTTTGGTCCATTTTGATAATTTCTACGTTTTTGTGATCGTTGCTATGTATTCTCTAAAGCCCATGCCTCAATTTCTAAATTAGAGTATAATTGCTATTGTTGATAATTAGAGTATGATGCAAATTTGATATGATATATTGTGCATATATGGCCTATTTGGAAAGGGTCATTTTGATTTGAATCAAGTAGTGATTTTGTTAAGTTTTGGATATGAAATTGAAATGAGTATTGAATGAGTTATGAAATATAGGTATGGATGTGAATGTGGTTTGTGATATAGTATGTTTTGATATGGATTTGGTATGTGAATTGGTTGTTAATGAATTGGTCTTAATGGTGTATGTTTTGGGCATGGAATTGGCTGATTTTGAGTTGTAGATGTTGCATATTTGATAATTGTAGCTGCAAGACAAATTGGGGTGTGAAAATGGCTTAAACCAAGACTATTTTGTGCCACACGACCTGAGCACACGAGCGTGTGACTCAACCGTGTAACCCCTGTTTTGTAGCTAAGTTAGACAGTATGGCACACAGGCTGAACACACGGCTGTGTCTGGTGACCGTGTGGCCAACTCAGAATGACACATGGACTAGAGGCGTGTCTAATGACCGTGTGACCCTAGTCAGTGTTGCACATGGCCTAAGATGAGTTGTGAGGCATGGTAGTGTGGGACACACGACCACACGGCTGTGTGCCCTGTTTTAAAGGAAAATTTTCATAAGTTCCGTAAAAGTTTCAAATGTTATCAGTTTAGTCCCTACTCATTCCTTATGCATGATTAAGGTCTTGTAGACCTTCTAAAGGGACTTAATGTTTGTGTATGGAAAATATGTGTTGGTGGATGATATGTGTACGTAATGTGATTGTATATTGATGTGTATTGATTGGTAATACCTCATAACGCTAGTCCGGCGATGGATACGGGTTAGGGGTGTTACAACTAGTCTGCTGGTTAAGCGGAATGTTAGTGTGTAGGAGGTCCTGTGTTCGAGTCCCTGCTTAAGCAGGGGAATTAATTTTTGTTTGAGGCATGTGGCGTGGTGGAGTTTAAATTAAACTAGACTGCTGAGTAGTTATGTTTTAATGGGTTAATAGGCAATGTTTTAGAAGATAATTGGGAGAAGTTATTAAAATAAGATTTTCTTCTTATCAGTTTTCTATTTTCTTTTTTCCAACAAATTTTTTGACGTTAAACTTTTGTTTCTTTGCCATTTCTTCTCCCTTCTTGTTACTTTTGGTTTTTGTTCCCCTTTGGCCGAATCTTATTTCTTCTCTTTCCCCTCTCTTTTCGTTTCTGTATTTTTTTGCGAGTCATCTCTTTGGGTGCAACTTTCGACTTCATCTATTTCGGTAAGTGGAATTTTTCCCCTTAGTTATCGTATTTTGATTAGGAAATTAACAAAAGGTTTGTTTTACTCTCATCTAGGTGATGTTCAAAGGTTTTAAGCAGATATTCCAGCGTGTGGAGACGACTGGTTATCGGATTCGTCACGGTAAGTTTTCGAATCGTCGTTGGTTTAGTTTCTCAAGTTTTATGTTGGGGATATTTGTTTTGATTGATGAATCAAGTGATTAATTAATGGATATATTGGTCAAATATAGGTTTTTGAAGGCTCGGGTTACTTTGCATAGCGAATTGATACCAGGTGTGTACTCGAAATGCAGAAAATGGGATTCGATGAAAAGCTGAAATTGCTTGCTAACGAGAAATAAGAGAAATAAGAGAAAATGATGTGAAATTTTGTAGAGAAAGGAAATAAGGGTGTTTTAAACTTGGAAATTAACATTTTGCACTAAAATAGTTTTGGACAGCAGTAGTAGTCTAAATCTGAAAAATCATTAAAATAGTGGGAATTGAGTTAAAGGTTGAATAAAATATGAAATTAAATTTTGTTGAGTCTAGTTTTTCATGGAAGAAACAATGTAAGCAATGGAATTGTAAATTATGATATATAATAAATTTTGTGAGGGAAGGTCAAAATAATTTTGGGTTCCCCTGTTCTAACTTTGGAAAATCATCAAAATTTGTAAAAAAATAATTAGGGGCTTAAATTTATATTTTTAAATCCGTATGAGTCTATTTTTAAGAGAAATAAATGGAAACATCATCCAAATTCCGTACTAAAAGATAAATAAATTTTAGTAAGGAAAGGTTGAAGCTGTCAAACAACAGAATAGGGATAAATTTGAAGATTTTGATTGTACTTATTTGATAAACTATAAATTCTGAAAATTTTATGGTAGAAAGGTATTTGAGTCTAGTTTTAAAAACATCAAGTGGATCTTAATTTGGAATTCTGTAGCTCAAGATATAAATAATTTAGTAACAATGACTCAAGTAGATAGCTTTGAATGAACATATAAGTAAACAGTGAAAACATATATGAATATTTAGCTAGAATGTGTTACATTAAAAATGGATCACACAGCCAAGGCCAATTTGGGCCGAGTGGGCCACATGGGTGTGTGGGTGCACACGGGCAGATCACATAGGCGTGTGAACCCATTTTTACCGAAATGTTTCTAAGGTTGCCCGGGTTGCCCAAGTTGACTATGAACCTACTGTAGGGTCAGTAAGTGCTATTTAGACCCTTAAATCTGTCAAATTAACTGAATAATATCTGTACTGAGCATGTTAATATCTGAAATGAATATATGTACTGAAATTGCATAATATCATGTCATCCATTGTATGTTGCATTGCATTGGTTTTGGGGTTGTTATTAAGAGGAAGTATACTGAAAGGCTTTAAGCCTAATTTACTGGTAGCTCAGCTGCAAACTACTATTTTGTGCCGCATTCGGTACTACTTAGACTGTAGGGATAGGTGGGTTGATTATATCCCCACATGGAGTGTAGGGTTGGATGGAGATGGTGTGTAGAGGCTGGTTGGGTAGGATTTTGCTACTGCATAACTATTATTACTAGTGGTACTGTGATGGGTTAAAGCCCTACTGCATTTTTGACACTGTGATGAGATGGGCTAAGGCCCAAACTATCACTGATACGAAAAAAGGCTTAGGCCCAAACTGTTCAATTATGCACTGTGAATACTGATTGTTTGTTTATTTCTGCGGGATTACACACTGAGTTTACGTAAACTCACTCTTTTTGTTTAATGGGTACAAGAAATCCCCAAACTTAGACAGATCGGTGCAACAGAGGACTCAGCAATGACCACAGTAGGTTTTGGACTACATGGTTTTCAATTTACGACTTATGATTTAATTATTATTGATTATTTAGGTTGTAATTTAAGGACCCTTTAGGACTTTGGTTTTAAATTTGGGTTTTTATTTATTTATTTTACTTTATGGATTTATACCTGTTGGTCGTAGGAAATTCAGTTTTCAAAAAGTTAAAGTATTTTCTAAACGCACGATCACCTAGACTGTTTTATTAAAGCTTCAGCAACGAGGGATGTTTCAAAACATATGTTTTAAATGAATAAAGACGACTTCGTAAGTTCTAACAAAGGTTTACTAAAGATAATAACAAGGAATGTTTTCATTGTAACAACAAGGTTTCAAAAACACTACCATGTAACATTGCCAGATACGGCCATAATGTCTAGGTCAGGTTTGAGGGGTTACATAAATAAGGGGAGACACACATGTTTTCGTGCTGTAAAAATTTTAAGCTTATATTGTTTGAATCTTTAGTGCCTTTTTTGTTGAATTATCAATGTATGATTATTTGTAAATTATTTTGAGGCAGTATTGATGAGAATTACAAGTTGAGAAATATTTACTTTAATTTGAGTTGAGGATTTTGTTTGAGGACAAGCAAATGCTTAAGTGTGGGAATATTTGTTAAGTGATAAAAGTAACATATGTTAATCTTATTCTTAATGTGTTTATGGATGATTATTATGCAAATTAGTTAATTTTATGCTACTAATCCTTTAATTTCATGTTTCTATACTTAGGAGAGCAATTGGGAGTGAAAACAGTGAAAATAAGCCAAAATTGAACAAATAGAGCTGTTTTCAGGAGCCACACGGCCTAGGCCTTCCCACACGGGCTGGACAAACGACCATGTGCCAGGCTATGTCAATTTCACAACTCGCTTCCCAAACATGCGGAAAAAGAGCAATTTTTAGGCTTTCTGGGTATTCTAAAGTTTATAAATACCAAATAGAAGAAGAGAATAGGGAGCTATTAGAGAATATTGAAGAAAATGACTTGAAAAACACCATTGGAGCCATCTCTGAAGAAGATCTCCATCAAGATCGAATACCTCCTTTTAATTTCTTTTGAAGTTTTTATGAGTTTCTTTATTTCTTATGGTTTTTCTAACTTTGAGATGTTTTTATTCAGGATTATGAACTAATCCCCTAGATACCTAGGGAAGATGAAACCTATGATGAATTCTATTATTTGATTTCTGTTTTACGCGATAAATACTTGATTCTTGTTCTCAGTTATGTGTGCTTATATCTTGTTTTAATATTTCTGGGATATTAATTCATGTTTAATGTGCTTAATCAGAGGAGCAAAAGTCCCTGTTTAAGAGTAGATCTAGCATAATTGAGTGGAGTTGCATGCAATCCTAGAAATAGGACAACATAAATGTATCAGATTAGAGTCAAATCTAATAGGGGAATTCATAGATCGAGTTAATGTGATAATAGGGGTTTTAATTAGAAAGGGATTTAAATTAATCAACTTAGAGTGAGTTGCTCTTACTTACGAAAGAGATATTAGCATAATTTAGGGATTTTTACGGATCAAGTTAGCAAGTGAATAAATCGTTTGATTTAGATTCATAATAGTAGATGAAGTCTAGGTGAATTCTTTCCTGGGTATTGTTTCTCTTATTGGTTATTATTCGGTTATTTTCCTGATTTATTTTTTGTTGAGTTCTTAGTTAAATTAGTTTAGTAATTTTAGTTTAAAACCTATCACTCCAAATTGTCAGCTAAATAATAGAAAAACTATAATTACTAATACTTTTAGTCATCGTGGATACGATATCTCTACTCACCATAGCAATACTATTTATCGATAGGTACACTTGCCTTTATCGTATTTTTAGTTAGTCACGTGAGACACATCAATTGATATGTCATGATATTGTGTAATAGATTCTTTGATCTAAGGAAATTTTGAATGATGCCTAATGAATTCTAGTCCTTGTGAGTTAAAATATTTAGTTCAATTAGTTACATTGCAGAATAGAATAGAGGTAGTCAAAATTTATGAAAAAATTTCAATTTTTGACCAAATGATGAATAAGTATGTAGATAAATGTGTAAATGCATGTGTTGAAATTTACCATTATTTTCATGGAAACAAGTAGAAGAATGCTTTGGTTTTATATTCATTGAGATGTTAAGTAAGGACCTAAGACATTGTTTGTTTAGCCAAGAGTCTAAATGACTAACCTATAGGCTATACATATCCTTAGTACCCTAATTTTGAGCCTTGATTGACCTTTTTTTGACAAACCTACATTTTTGAAACCTTGAGCCTAAATTGAGTTAAGAACACAACCCTTCTTAGTTATTGCTCTTAAAATGCACTATAAAATGAATATCAGGCCATGGACATTGAAGGTTAGGTAAAAACAGCTTGGTGGTTTTAAAAATGAATTTGAGTGAAAAGTGAAGAGATGGTTCGATATGTATATAGACTCTTACAAAAATGTGCTTAGAATGAAAATTGTGAGTGAAAAAGATCATTGTGAGAGTCAAAATCAAAGCGAGTGAATAAAAAACACGGATAAAGATAAAAACATTGTGAGTGAAAAGAGCAAAAATTGTATAATGTTCTTAAAATGAGAAATCAATTCAAGTGCTCTCTAAGTTGTATGTTGTAACACCCCTCACCCTAGTCCGAGGCCGAAGCCGGGTACGAGACGTTACCGGACTCTCGCTCACTCGAACATTTGATTTAATTCCCAATCTTTACATAAAATTTAAAACATTTTAATTCATGTGCATAACTTCCTTATTATGGGCCTACAAGGCCCAAACGATAATTTATGGTGATCCAGAACTAAGTCAAAACTTTTTGAACTTTTACAAAAATTTTAACACATACAGGGCACATGCCTATGTGAGACAGAGACACGCCCGTGTGGGCAGGCCGTGTGGTTGCAGACTCCCATGTCCCTTGCCCATGTAGAATTATTTTTCAATTTGAACCTATCGGGGTTTTCACACGGCCAAGCACACGTCTGTTCTTCATGCCCGTGTCCTTCATACGACCAGTCACACGCCTGTGTCTTAACCGGTGTGAAAACTTGGGGGCATTCTGTTTATGAAGTCATCATGCAATTCTCGTCACACGGCCAAGCCAAACTCCTGTGGGCTTGGCCATGTCTATTACACGGTTGAGATACACGGCCGTGTCTCCACCCGTGTGATTACTACTAGCAATTAATTTTTCATGAATTCAAGTGCAGAGGACACACGACCTATCAACACACCCATGGGGCTGGCCACGTGTCGCACATGGCCTAGACACACGCCCGTGTGCCTACCCATGTGGACAATTATAGGCTATTTTCCAAACCAATTGCCACCTTGAAACACAACCCAATTCTAACAAATTTCCATTGATCATCTAGGCACATCAACATATTCATGCATACAAAATATGGCTATCAACCAACCCAAAAAGCATGCATAGACATCCATTCCACATTCTATATATACTTAGTAAGTTTGCATTGACATATTACAATACTTTAACAAAATATAACATAACCAATTTTTGGCTCATTTCAAATGGCCAATTGCCCAAAACATTACCAACAATATTAGACTCAAAAGACTATGACACAAAACTCAAACGTTAGACCACCTATACATGCCATAACCTTCAAAGTTTATGATCAAATACTAAAATGGTTGTTGATAGTGTTGATGGAATCCCATCGATCACCAAACCTCGGATTAGCTTGACGAACCTATAAAGGAAAGGGAAAAGAAAAGGGGTAAGCTTTAAAGCTTAGTAAGCATATATGTAAGCTAATGAGCATTTAAACAATAATTCATGTGACAGAAATAAGTTTCACTATGACCACACAAGGTTTGATTATTACTTACTCAATAGCCTTACCACAAGTCACAGTACATAAAATTTGTATTTAGCACATATAATATATTCATTTAACCTGCACATACACAATCTTAAACACACGGTCAAAACTTTTCGCACGTCATTACACTTTATCAAATCGATTCAAATAACCCGTTGAACCACGTGGAATACTAAAGGATACACGGAATAAGGCACAAATGCCACACACATACAATATAGTCGAAACTACCACTTATCATATAAGACTCAATAATGAGCTATTCTCGAGCCTGCTCACACAAGTTGACGGTGTAGTCGATACTACTCAGTGCTGCTCACACAAGCTGACAGGCATCCGCAACAAATGCCGAATTGCCTAGCCGCTGGTAGTCAAACTAGACTAGCACCCGGAAATCACATAAACAATCAATAACGATCAATGGTTTCCTAGTGACATGTCACTCGTATCCCAAAGATTCCTAAGGTTCAACTGGGACTTTTTTTTACTTCTAAATTTTTATAACATTGCATATCAAGGATTTTAATATAGATTTCAAATTTTCAAAATAATTAAATAACTAAAAAAAATGATTGAAACAACTCATTAATTTACATATAAGACTTACCTCGGCCAAAATGCAATTATTTTCTATTTATTTTGATACCTTGCCTTTTCCACGGTCAAGGTCGATTTCGCGTTGTTCTCGATCTATAACATCAAATTTAGCTCACTTAATATCTATATTACTCAAGTGGACAGAAAATCATCCTACAGTAAATTTTACCATTTTGCCCATAACTTTGTCAAATTTTACAACTTAGTCCCTAGGCTCGTAAAATAAAATGTATCTATTTTCTTAGCAACCCAAGCCTAGCCGAACCTTAATGGGGCTCATGACAACCCACATTTCTCATCAATTTGTACTTTTACTATACATTTTACTATTTTTGCAATTTGGTCCCTATTAGATACGTTTATGAAAAATCAACTAGAAAAAGGTGTTCATTACACTTCAAACTATCATTTTCTACCAAAAGAGTTCAAAATAATTCCATGTCACATATGGGTAAATTTTTAAACTTGAACCCTAGCTCAAAATAGTGGTATAGAAAGCTAGGTCTAAGTATGAAGATCTCAAAAATACGAAAAACATGAAAAACAAGGCTAGGAGTCACTTAATTGGAGCTTGAAAAAGAAAGAAACACTAGCTATGGAGTCCCCCAAAGTTTCGGCTATACAAGGTAGAAGATGGACACACTTTTGGCTTATTTTTCCCTTTTTATTTCATTTAATATCCAAATGACCAAAATGCCCTTAATGGCCTTCTTTGCAAAATTTTCCTTCCATGGGCATTTTTGTCCATTATGGCCAAACATGGTCTAATTCCTAAATAAGGACCACTACTTTATAATTTCATTTCAATAAAGCTTCTAGAACACATATTTTGAATTTCTTCCAATTTAGTCATATCGTTCAATTGGGCACTTTATTGGTAAAGTTTATTTACTAAAATTTTACTCATGCATTCAATCACACAATAAACCTTAGAACTTCATCGGAATAAATTTTTCTATGTCAGATTCGTGGTCTTGAAACCACCATTCCGTTTAGGCCCTAATTCGGGCTGTTACATATGTACTCACTAATATCGAACCATATCTTCCACATTGTTGAAGAGAAAATGAATGTGAGAGAAGGAGAAATAAAATGGTGAGCTTAATGATCACATATAGGGGGAAATGGGAACAATGCCATGTGCTATATTTTTCTTATTGCTTGAACCATTTTGAGCTGAGCTTGTAACACCCCCTACCCGTATTCGTCGTCGAAATAGGGTACGAGGCATTACCAGAGTTTACCGAATTAATTTTTCTATTATTACGAGTTAAATACTATTCATTTATCGAAACATTGTTATGAGGTCCCTTAGATGGGCCTCCGAAGCCCAAAACATACATCGGGACCAATTTGGAATTAAATCGAAACCATAGAATTTTCTTTTTTAACTCAATATAACCCCTTTATAGATATCTAACCTTCCCTGCAAAACTTAAATCGAGACCAATCCAAATCAACCAATCCAATTCAATATAGTTTCAAGATAGATTCATGCATATCCATAAAATAACCTTGATAAACCGTAAATTATACATATTTTTACCTCATGCTTAGCCTAATTTCTAGATGAATTATCATTGAATTTGTGGAATTCAGTGCTCTTAATCCTTTTATTTCATGTTTTATACTTAGGTGAACATAAGGAAGAGAAAATAGCAAGGAACGGGCCGAAAACAGAGAAAATGGGCCAAAGAATGAAAACAACACGGCCTAAAAGTTTGCCACACGGCCGTGCCGCACAGCCATGCCACTTTAACAGGCTGGAGCACGGCCTAGTAGTCGATCCACATGGGCGTGGCACACAAGCGTGTCTCTGTCGTGAGGAAGTTCAATTTGACTCGGAAAAGACTACTTAAGGGCTAAGAAAGGCATTCCAAAACTCTATATAAAGACCCTAGGAGGCAACTACAAGGGTGTGCTTTTATTCCTGCCAAGGGTGCTTTATTCCCGCCAAGACGGGGAGTTAAAGGCAGAGAATTACTCGAAGGAAAGCCGATTGATCCATCTCAGAAGCCAGGATCTACATCAAGACAGAGGATCTCCCTTCAATCCTTTCAGGAGTTTTGGGTTTTCTTATGTTTTGTTATTTTATTTCTTCTGAGATGTTTTCTTTTATAATTATGAACTAAAACCCCAAATATCTAAGGGGGATGAAACCTAAGACAAATCTTGTTATTGTTATCTGAACTGTGTGATAAATATTTGATTTGTTCTTAATTGTTTTAACTTTTAAATTGATATTTCCGATATATTGATTTAAGTCGAATGTGCTTATGTAGAGGAGCAAAAGTCCCTGCATAGGAGTAGATCCAACACAATTAAGCGGAGTTGATCGCAATCCTAGACATAGGACGACGAAAATCTGCTGGATTAGAGTCAAATCTAATATGGGGAGCCATAGATCGAGTTAATGCAAGACTAGGGGTTTAACTAGAAAGAGATTTCAGTTAATCAACCTAGGATTAGTTGTTCTCATCCTCGACGGAGGTATTAACATAATTTAAGGATCTCTACGGATCAAGTCAAATAAAGAAATCATCTGGTTCAGAGTTAGATAACAAGTGAAGTCTAGGTAGATTCTTCCTTAGATATTGCCTCAATTAATCAGTTTTCCTAAAAGCAATCTCTCTTTACTCCTTGCCGTTTCTTTTCAGTTTAGTTTAGATTAGTTAATTTAGAAACAAAGCCCCCTTTTATTTTTTTGGCTAGATAATAGGAAGGAAGTCATTACTAGTACTCATAGTTCCTTGGATTTGATATTCCGGTCTTGCCACTAACTATACTACTACTCGATAGGTGTACTTTTCTTTTTATAGTGATAATAGTTAGTTCCAGGTACAAACAAATTTTTATTACTTCATCATCATCACTAGAGATCACGATCAAGTTTTTGGCGCCGTTGTCGGGGAACTAAGATATTAGGAACACTCGATTCCTATTACTTTAGCCGTTTCTACTTTTTTCCAGCCTTTATTTTTATTTTTATTCACTGAAATTTTCTTTCCTTCTAGGTATCTCTAGTTTATAACTAAAAGAAACCCAGGAGGACCACTGCTTTTTGACAATGATTTAGAAACTATAGTTTGCAGAAATTTTCGAGAGATAATAAGAAGTCTACAGTATCCAGAACAAGGAGAAGAAGAAGAACTTGAACCTATTCCAGATATGGAAGCAAACTAGGATAATCAGCTACCCCCTGTAGTAGCCGTAAATCCTATTAAATAAAATCCTGCTCTGTGTACTGTGCATGATTATGCTAAACCTAATTTAGTAGGTACTGAATCTAGCATTGTTAGGCCTACTATTGCTACAAATAATTTTGAACTAAAACCTAACACTATTCAGATGATACAGCAGTTTGTTCAATTTGATGGTTTGCAGGATAAGGATCCTAACTCGCATCTAGCCAACTTTTGGAATTATGCGACACATTCAAAATAAATGGCATTTCTAATGATGCCATTCATCTTAGGCTATTCCCATTCTCCTTGAGGAAAAAAGCCAAATAATGATTGATCTCTCTACCACGAGGGTCTATCACTACATGAGAACAAATGACCGAGAAATTTTTGCTTAAATATTTTTCGCCAGCTAAAATGACTAAATTACGAAATGATATCTCTTCTTTTGTGTAGATAGATTTAGATAAACTTTACGATGCATGGGAAAGATACAATGACTTACTGAGAAAGTGCCCTCACCATGGATTACCGCTGTGGTTACAAGTTCAAACCTTTCACAACGGTTTGAATCCTTCAACAAGACAAATGATCGACGTAGCCGCCGGTGGAACAATCAACAATAAAACACCAGCAGCAACTTGTGAGTTTATAGAAGAGATGTCACAGAATAATTATCAGTAGCAAGTCATGAGAACAAAGCCACAGAAAGCTGCAGGAGTTTTTAATATTGATGTAGTCACGATGCTTTCTAATCAGGTAGAACTTTTAAATAAAAAGATTGATAATTTTGTTGGTTCTATGTAGGTACACCCAGTGATGCAGTATGACTCAATTCAAGGAAACTTGTACAATCCCGATTACTCCTCCTATAGACATGGCATATAAAACGAGCAAGCCAACTATATGGGTAATAATTCTAGATCTCAAAATAACCCTTATAGTAACACCTATAATGCAGGTTAGAGAAATCATCCCAATTTCTCATGGGGAGGACAAGTAAATCAAAGGAAACCGCCCCCTCCGGGATTTCAACAACCACCGTTCCAACAAGAGAAAAAGTTGAACATTGAAGAGATGCTCACAAAATTCATCACCGTATTAGAAACCCATTTCCAAAATACCGAGACAGCATTGAAGAACCAGCAAGTATCCATTCAAGGACTTAAAACTCAAATAGGTCAGCTAGCCAAGCTAATTTCTGAACGACCACAAGGTGGGTTACCAAGCAATACTGAGACTAACCCTAAGGAGCAAATAAATGCCGTGGATATAATAGATGGGGAAAGGTTAGCCAAAACCAACCCAGAATCAGGTAAGGAAAATGTGATAAGTAAAGGAAAAGATGAGGTAAGTAACAAAGAACCAGTCATCAAAGAATATAAACCTCATGTTCTATATCCTAATGCGTTAAAGAAAGACCGCACAAATGAGCAATTCGGTAAGTTTCTTAAACTTTTAAAGAAACTACATATTAACTTACTGTTTATTGAAGCTCTGTCGCAGATGCCAAACGCCGTTAAGTTTTTAATAGAACTACTGACGAATAAATGGAAGCTAGACGAGAAATCCCATGTGGAACTAAATGCAGTGTGCTCAGCTATTCTACAGAATAAGCTGCCCAACAAACTGAAAGATCCAGGGAGTTTTACAATTCCTTGTTTACTTGGTAGCTTAGATGTCAAAAATGCTTTAGCTAATTTAGGGGCTAGTATTAATGTAATGCCTTATAAATTGTTTAAACAACTAGGTCTAGGGAAGCCTAAACAAACTAAGATGAGCATTTAATTGGCTGATAAAACTATTAGATTTCCAAAGGGCATAATTGAGGATGTGCTTGTCAAAATTGATAAATTTATATTCCCAGTCGACTTTATTGTGCTAGACATTGATTAGGATAGCAATGTACCCTTAATTCTAGGGCGTCCCTTTTTAGCAACTACTAGAACAATAATTGATGTAGGAACAGGCGAGCTTACACTTCGTATAGGGGATGACAAAGTTACTTTACAAGCTCATAACTCTAATAAGTCTATTGATAATAAAGATAATTTTACGAGTCCTTGTAATAAGAATGATCTCACCATCCAACCTTCTTTGCAGGATACACTTCACATAAGGACGACCCAACCACAGACAAGTCCATCCAAGGGAAACATACATGAAAAATGAATACTCCATATTGAGGAACTAGATGAGTGGTTGAACTATCAAGAAAAGCCCAAAATATGCCACACCAACCCAGAGCATCACCAAGACGACCCTTAGGCAAAAACAAATCAAATCAAGGTAGGGGATAAGGTAATCTTAGGGGAGGATGATCCTCGAATCTTGAATTCAAAAGAACATACAAGTGACACACCTTACTTCACGGTAATGAAAATCTTTCCCTATGGAATAGTCGAGATAACACATGAGTCACTCGACACTTTCAAGATAAATCATACTCGACTCAAACCTCAAGTTGATAACAAAATTGAAAGTAGGATAGAAGAGTTTTAACTCTTCAAACCATCGTGACCATGAAAACTTGAGGAAAGTCAACCTTAGACTATAAACAAGCGCTTCTCAAGAGGCAACCTGAGCACTGACATAGTAAATTCTTTTATTTAGGCTCTCTAATACATCAACTAACCCTTTGAATGTAGGTTTTTCAAACTACACGGCCATGCCCACGGGCATGCCTAAGGCCGTGTGGACACCATGAGCAAAGACACGTCTGTATGACATGGCCGTGTATAAGCAGAGTAAGATTTCCTTAACACACGGGCTACGACAACTAGCCACACCCGTGCAAGGTGGCCGTGGCCAATCCTGACAAATCAACACGGGCATACGACACGCCCGTGTCCCAAAGCCATGACCAATCCTGTTAATCCAACACGGGCGTGCGACATGCCCGTGTCTCAAGACCATGGTCAAACCTACCATTTCATACATAGGCGTGTGATTCCAAACACGGCCGTGGGAGAGGCGAACATTAAAAGGCACGACCGTGCTATATGACCGTGTGACTCGACACGCCCATGCCGACCAACCGTGGCTGCACCGATAGGGTACGAAACACACGGCCAACCCACATGTCACACGGGCGGGCGCCACGGCCGTGGGGCCAAATTCCTATTATTTAAATTTTAAATTTTAAATTTTTATTTTCTTTACTTTATATTCCCCTTTTCCCCTTATTTTTAAATTCTTATCGAGTAATCCTTGAATGTTACACACAGTTGTACTTATTCTCTTCAGTCACCCAAAATTACGAACTTTAAGTACTCCTTTCTCCAAATCTTCATACCTCCAACTCAAGGAATTCATCCAATATTCAGGGAGTTTCACTTCTCTCCCTATCTTATGATTTTATGCTTCTATTGCTACTAATGTATCTTTGTACATTGAGGGCAATGTACATCTTAAGTGTGGGGGGAACTCACTTTCACTCTTTATATCACTCTTAATTCCCTGAATTATCCTCAATCCTCTATTAAGATGAATTCTGATTGATTTATGATTTTTATTGATATGTTAAAAATTAAGACATAGGTACTTATGCTTTGATTATTCAAACTTTAAGAAATTAGGGAATCAAGCATGATAAGTTGAAATTTTTGAGAATTTAAATTTTTCCAGGTTGTTTTCCCCAATTTTAAGTGTTATCTTGAGATTTGAAATTCGCAGGATTGACATCAAAAGCCATAATTCTGGTGAGACTTTTGAGCCTTTTGAGCATGCATCCTTTCGTGCTCACTTTTATTGTTGCTTTGAGTGAGTCAATACTGATTTGTTATTCTAGAACTTACTTCGATTATACATGTCAAGACCATATCATTGATTTGATATACCGAAATGATAAAGGCACCTAGGTTCAACCTACTTACTCCATAAAAGCCTACCTCCATAAATTAACCCTAGTGAACCCCATTGAGCCTAACAACCTATTCTTTGACTTACCCTCAATATTAACCTATAACCCTTTTTTTTTTTGAATTACCTTCAATTATTTTGATCCCTATTTTTGTCGAGATTTGAGTTAAATTATTATCTAGGTTTGTTCTCTTTTTCAGTTTGTAAAGTTCATAAATATTCAATTTTGTGTATTTGATTTGTTCTTAATTGTGTAAAAAAAATGTGTATATTTAATTCAATTATAATATTTTTGCATATTTCCTTTGTAAGCTTCTGAATATTTAACGATGTTATCCAAAAGAAGAGCTTAGCCATAGGGATATGTTCCAGTGATAGAGATTTTTCTAGCTAGATGATTTTTCAATTCAATCTCGATTTTAACCAACTTTTTCAGCTTGTGACAACACCCCTAACCAAAGCCCCATTACAACCATTGAAAGGCCTTTTGATCGATGTGTCATATCAATCTATAGTGGTGGAGATTTGATTTTCCTGTAAGCCTATGGTAATAACTTTTCAAGTTGACTAAAGAATGCTTAATTTTTGAACCCTAAACACTTTGAGTGGATAGAGTGAATCTTTAGTGAGAATGTCAACTCTTGTTGATTTTGAATTGAAAGTGTAATTACTTAGGAGAAGGGAGAAAACCTATGTTTATGTGATAAAATTCTCAACTTAGAGTGTTTGAGATTTTAATGTTCTTTTGGTTGAATTCTCATTGTATGATTACTTGTGGATTAGTTTGAAACATTATTGATAAGGATTATAAGCTGAGAAGAATGATTTTTAATTGTGAGTTGAGATTTTGCTTGAGGACAAGCAAAGGCTTAAGTGTGGGGGTATTTGATAAACTGTAAATTATACATATTTTTACCTCATGCTTAGCCTAATTTCTAGATGAATTATCATTGAATTTGTGGAATTTAGTGCTCTTAATCCTTTTATTTCATGTTTTATACTTAGGTGAACATAAGGAAGAGAAAAGAGTAAGTTACGGGCCGAAAACGGAGAAAATAGGCCAAACAATGAAAACAACATGGCCTGGAGGTTCGCCACATGGCCGTGTCGCATGGTCATGCCACTTTAACAGGCTAGATCACGGCCTGGTAGTTGATCCACACGGGCGTGGCACACGGGCGTGTCCCTGTCGTGAGGAAGTTCAATTTCACTCGGAAAATGCTACTTAGGCGCTAAGAAAGGCATTCCAAAACTCTATATAAAGACCTTAAGAGGCAACTACAAGAGTGTGCTTTTATTCCCGCCAAGGGTGCTTTATTCCCGCCAAGATGGGGAGTTAAAGGTAGAGAATTACTCGAAGGAAAGCCGATTGATCCATCTCAGAAGCCAGGATCTACATCAAGACAGAGGATCTCCCTTCAATCCTTTCAGGAGTTTTGGGTTTTCTTATGTTTTGTTATTTTATTTCTTCTGAGATGTTTTCTTTTATAATTATGAACTAAAACCCCAAATATCTAAGGGGGATGAAACCTAAGACAAATCTTGTTATTGTTATCTGAGCTGTGTGATAAATATTTGATTTATTCTTAATTGTGTCTTTTAACTTTTAAATTGATATTTCCGAGATATTGATTTAAGTCGAATGTGCTTATGTAGAGGAGCAAAAGTCCCTGCATAGGAGTAGATCCAACACAATTAAGCGGAGTTGATCGCAATCCTAGACATAGGATGATGAAAATCTGCTGGATTAGAGTCAAATCTAATATGTGGAGCCATAGATCGAGTTAATGCAAGACTAGGGGTTTTAACTAGAAAGAGATTTCAGTTAATCAACCTAGGATTAGTTGTTCTCATCCTCGACGGAGGTATTAACATAATTTAAAGATCTCTACGGATCAAGTCAAATGAAGAAATCATCTGGTTCAGAGTTAGATAACAAGTGAAGTCTAGGTAGATTCTTCCTTAGATATTGCCTTAATTAATCAGTTTTCCCAAAAGCAATCTCTCTCTTTACTCCTTGCCATTTCTTTTCAGTTTAGTTTAGATTAGTTAATTTAGAAACAAAACCCCCCTTTATTTTTTTGGCTAGATAATAGGAAGGAAGTCATTACTAATACTCATAGTTCCTTGGATTTGATATTCCGATCTTGCCACTAACTATAGTACTACTTGATAGGTGCACTTGCCTTTTTATCGTGATAATAGTTAGTTCTAGGTACGATCAGATTTTTATTACTTCATCATCATCACTTGAGATCACGATCAAATCTCATCACATACCAAACTAAGGTTTGTTAGCCACACCAATGGCTAACTTTACATTCATTTCACATTAACATTTACTTTATTAACTTATACATGCCATTGATTTCCAAAATAAAGTTTCTTGATATACCAAAATGTTGAGGTTGATAGTGTGATGTGTCTCTGACCGAATCTGACCTTCGAGCTTTTAATACTACAAAACAGGGAAAAATGAAACAGGGTAAGCACATTGTGCTTAGTAAGTTCATGTAACAAGAATTATACTTACCTAATATTTTCAACACAATACAATAAACAACCATACATCCATTCAATCCATTGTTACCCTAACATGCACAAACTCAACATTCAAGTTAGTCCAGTAATTTCAATGTATCAATAATATATACCATGATTGATGAGCTCATCAATACAATGATTTCCATTCCATTACTATTTTCCCATATTTATCCCGTTGAATTTCTTGGAATTTCAATGGATTTTTAGGAGTACACTTTAGTGTACAAATCCGGGTCCGTCAATTCATATTCATGTGCGCACATTTCCATTTCAGAGAGCACACTCCCACGAACCTCATCCTTACAGCGGGATTACTAGTCCAGGCTAAATCCCCTGTAATATAAACTCATAGAGCATTGTCGGGATTACCAGTCCAGGCTAAATCCCTTGCAACTACAATTACTCTAATGAACTTGGATCCGAATTACCAATCCAGGCTAAATTCAGACCCTAATTCTGATTGCCCGTCCGGGTTAAATCCATTTTACACATATTCTCCGGGAGGGCTATATCAGGATAGGATCACCCGTCCGGGCTAGATCATTTTTACCATCAATTTCTTTTCAGAGATCCATCGAATTTTCCTTTCATTCAACTGAGGTTTATTCCCCTTTTTATTAAATATATCAATGTTTCATCAATTTTTATACAATGAACATTCAAATCATATTCACATCAATAACATACATTTCAAGCATTTAAGATTATAATTCAAGTTACAAGAACTTACCTTGATACTTGTTCGTATACAAAAATATACTAATCCCAAACTTTTTCCTTCCCTTAATCTAGCTTCGTATTTGAGTCTTTAGGATCTAAATAAATAAATTTAATCATCAATTTAACATTTTATGTTC